>JARKID010000056.1:0-727075 GCA_029449255.1 Mycena polygramma | reverse complement strand
TTGAACCAGACGATTTGATAGACGGAAGCATTGAAGTGAGAAGAAGCCAACGCGAAGTAGTGTCCGTTGTCAGAGTAAGAGGAAGTCCGCCAGACTAGACCGTCTGCCAGCCTAGCCTTCGAATCCGAGTCTGCCCGGCTATTCCGGCGTGTTTAGTCGTACCGTCGGGTCTGAGTTGAAGACGCCTCGTCAATCGTCCGGCCGCTGCTAGTGTCCCTGGCACGGTCTAGATTAGCCGCCGGTGCCGCTCTCCCTCATTTCCGAAGTTCAACTTCGCCCGCCTACCCAGCGGATAAAAAGTCTCCTACGGTTTCCCCGGCCGCAGTAGCAACTAGACGATTAGCCCGCTAGCTTTTCCAAAGCAATTAGCCCGGCCACTTTTGAAATCGAAGCACATTGTCCCGGACAGACTATACTGGTCTTATCCCCTCGAACTCACATACGCGCGCTGAAGCAAACACTTGAAGCTAGAGTTGTGATAAATATAAATTAGATCTTAGGGTTTTTGGGTTGTGTTGTGATTTCATCGCTTCGCTTCTTGAAATCTTGAGTCTTTGATTACACGGCTCCTTTCCAGTGCGCCGTTACACCGCCGTCACACCAACGACGCAACATTGATGCATACCTCCAGGACGTAGGAGAGGAACGGCACATCAACGTGACCGTTGCGAAGGGGCCCGGAACGAGGAGGCGGCGCCGACGCCAGCGCATCCGCTTCCCGCTGATGTGGAGGCCGAAGTCGGGGTGGAAGCAGGAGCAGACTTCGAGCTTGGTATAGACACCGACATGAACGTCACGGCGCGCCCAGCGAGCGAGCGAGGTGTGAGCGCAAACATTCCGGCGGACGTCGACGCCGTCGCCACGGATACGCCTGTGAGCCGGACGCCGACGGGGATGCTTGACGATGATGAGGACAATCGCGCTCCATATCTGCGGGGAAGGTGGTTAGTTAAGCTTAGTAGGAGAACGAGAAAAGGGAGGAAGGGAGGAAAGAAGGACAGGCAGGACAGGAAGAGCGGGCAGGAGAGGGAGGACGGAAGCCGGCGGGGAGTAAAGGAGGGATGAAGGGAGGAGGAAGGGAGGAGAAGCGGGGACGACGGGGACAGCACGAGCGGGGGGCAAGGTACCGGAGTAGCGGGCAAAGAAGGTACCCGTATGTAGGAGGGAGGGGATAGAATGGAGGGATTCGGTATATGTCCAAGAGGAAGCGAAATAGAAAGGGGGAGGGAGACGAACGGACCTCCATGCCTTCCACCATCCCTTTCTTCTCACTTCACTCCTCCGGTACCCGCGGCAGCGGCAGCCGCAGTCGATGGAGGTCTACAGAGGATCCCCGAGTCAGTCAATGCTCGGGCGGGAGGAAGGAGGGAGGTGCGGATGGGAAGAGCGGGAGATGAGCAGAACGACGCTCCGGAGGAAGGAACGAGAGAAGGCGGGGAGGAGCGGAAGGGACGGTGGGGGGGAGTGGGGTAAGGGAAGGGAGCGAGGGAATGCGGGGAGGTGAGCCGGGGGAGAGGAAGGGGAAAAGCAAGGGGAATGGAGGGGAAGGACAAGATTGGGAAGGGAAGGATGATTGGGGCAGGCGAAAGATTCAAGGAAGAGGAAACGCACACACACACCTCCCCGCGTCCACTCCTTCCCCCACAGCCCCTCTTCTCCTCTATCTCGAAATCGACGTCCCTGGCGAAGGTGTCGAGGCAGCAGGCAGGGCAGCATAAGTACCCGGTGCGCACGTCCAGCCGCACCGCGGTCCTCGATGTCGCCGTATCACAGCCGCAGCTGCAACCCCACTACTCCATGTCGATGTCAAGGGCAATACCGATGTGCGTAGCGATATCGCCGATACAGGCGTCCGTGGCAAAGCTGACGCGCGCTTCGTATGGACGATACGACACCGGTGATAGACAGCAGAGCCCAGCGGCTTCGGCGAGCGGGGTTTTCCCCCGGTGTCCGACCATATTCCCAGGAGGGGAATGCGGATGCAGCCAACGACGATACTGCCGCCTTCGCCGAGACTGTAGAAGAGGTGAATGCCTTGCGCGACAGCCGTTATGCACGTCGGAGGGAGGAGGCGCGCAGTCATGGCGCAGAGCAGCATAGGTACGATGGATAGCACGACATATGGCTGCGGCGCGCATCGATGGGTGCGCTACCTCATCCATTACCTGCAGCCGCACCCCCGCCAAATGCAGATCACGTGCACTTTCCCATCACGTTATTAGCCATCATTTGTACACCTCAGTCTAAATACATCGTGTTTGCGTTGTTATCCTTCCATGTACGCGCGTTCTTCCGTCTTCCTCTATCCCGGGCAATATCCCCTCCAACATTCTCCGCTTTGTTCACCAGCCCCTCGAGTATCTTGGCCAATTTCGGGTGGACACCGCGTGGATTCTCCATCTGGGCGACGACCTCGTCAATGCATTCCTTGAAGTGGGTTATTCGGGCGGCGGAAAAGCGAACCTGTGGTGAGTCAGAAATCGGTGTCTTTGAGGTATATCAGCAAACTTACTCGGTCACCGCCGTTCTCATCATCCGAATAGCAGACATCCTGCTCCGGCACATGCGCACCACGAAGATCGCCTCCAGCATCCGTTCCAGGTGCGTGTGTTGAGCCTGAAGTGCCTTCCACAGGCTCACTGCGTCCATTCCCTTCCCCCGCAGCGCCCGGACGTATCTGTGCTTGCGCCTGAGCCGCAGCGTGGACTCGGACCTCTGCTTGTGCTTGCGACGCGACGACGGGGACGGTCCTCTCTGCCGACGCCTCACCACGTAGCCCTAGAACAACAATTTGACGCTCAGGCTCCTCGTCGTCGTCGTGCGCTTCCTCGTGAATGCCGGAAATCGAGTAGTAGGGCGGGTAGTGATTGCGGCGCAGATCGAGGAAAAAACGAAGGTCGGTTAGCGGTCTACCCTTGAGACGCTTATTGGCTTCTCGGACCAGATGTTTACAGGTCAGAAACCGTGTTTTTGGGAAGGCTGGGCATGGGCACACCCACTTGGTGATGTCGGTCGCGTACGTGCCGGGGTCGCGAGTCTCCTCAGCCTCAAGAAGCTGTAGATGCTCCTCTCGACCCTTGGTGTTTCGAGGCGTTCGCAGCCACGTCAACTGCTTCTCCCCGAGTCGGATGTCGTCTGGACGACTCATGTCGACCCATGCGGCTTTAAAGTCTTCCTGCCAACCTGCCAGTGCTTGCGGTCGGCCAACGCGACGCAGGCCACGGATATAGGCAAGTGTCTGCAAAACCCGAGGAAGCAGACCGATAATAACCAAGTATAGGACCAGGTCGAGCCGCGGGCGGTTAAACTGTGCAAGATCGCGGCGCTTGATGTGCTTCCACATGCTCTCCACGACCATCGTTGTTTTGAGACGGGGGATCGCCTCGCATGTTACTCGAGTCCAGAGCGGCCATTGCGAGGAGCAGTACCACCGATTCCACATGTAAGCCCATACCTGCGAAAGATTGTTCTTGAAGCAGTACTGATAGAGGTCCAGTACAGATCGCCGCCGAATCTCGTCCGCCGATATGTACGGCTCTTCACGGTCGTTTCGCGGGAACGAGGGATGGTCGTGAAGGTGTGTTCTGAACCGTTCCACGATATGTGACCGATGTTCTGATGGGCAGAACTCGTCTCGCGTCGCGGCATTGAGCTTTGGAGGATTGGGATAAACAGGAATTCTGCCGCCATCGCCTTGCGTCAACACAAAAACGGGTGGGAGACAGGTCGAGGGTGGTGTATCGTCGCCCGGAACAGGCGGCCCATCCCCATCGTCGTCTATGTCATCCTCCTTCCATCCAGACGATACCCCAGGGGCCCACGTCGGGTCAATGAAGCTGAATTCGGCATGCGCGCGTCGCGGATCGTAGTGTGCCGGGGGTCTATTCTCCGCCAATCGCTCGCCGACATATTTAATCCCGTGCCAGTAGCAAAGCTGGTGCTTTGCCTGAGGGATTTTCTCGCGACACGCGATGATCTCGGCCGGCTCCTTGTCGGAAAGGGTGAACATAAGGTTTGGGCAGCGCTTATTCAAGTATTGGAGAATGTCGCTCAACAGCCGAGTTTTTGCGCCTGCCAGTGCTGTCCCATCGGTCGAAGTAGTGAATAGAAACGCGAAGGGAATGGCCTGGCCGTTGCCTTCGCCAACGAAACCGTATAGCTCGTATCCCGCCTCGTTGGTCTTCCCTGACAATTAAAGGTGAGTTTCCTTCCCCTTTGGTATAGGCCTAGAACTCACAGGTCGAATCCATAGCGAGCTCCTCATTCTTTTCCGCCCAGCCGTCCAGTACCTCCTTGAACCCGAAGGCGATACAATGTACGCCATCCTCCTCGTGTATCGGGATGTGCTCCACCTCTTTCCCGCACATTTTTTCCAATAACATCTTTGCAGATATGACTTGGTCTTTGTGCAGTTTCCACGCGTCTTCATTTATGGCAGACCATAAAAAGTAGATCTGTTTTTGCGTGACTTGGGTACCAGGATAGTCCTGGAGAACACGGGTCCATATCTGACGCAAATATCAATATGGAAGGAGCAAATGCGCAGGTAAGCGACAAACATTTGTGGCGGGTTGATCTTTCATCTCCTCCACCAGCTTCTTGATTTCGTCCGGCACCGAGATGTCTACATATTGACAGTGTACGCGATGGTGTTGCGCGCGCAGTCGGACAGCAGTGGGATTGTTTGGGTCGACAGTAATATGGAGGTAGCCGTTACACGGGAAACGCTCCATTTTCATTCGAGCGCGACGCTTCTGCACGTTTTCGGTAAGCCGTGTTTTCGTCACTTCATTCTCATTTTGAGCGCAAAAAAAGGTGTACGTGCTGGCTGTCGAGCTGCGGCCCTCGGTCTTCTTCTTGTAGCTGCTCACATATCATAATCAGATGTCGCCACACAGTGAAAGAAAATCAATACGGACATGAAGCGGTACTGCGTGGCATCCCACAACAAAGCAGCAATCCTCTTCGCTGTTTCCTGGCCAAGTTCAACGTCCTCAAACTCACTGCGAGCGCTCTCCCCGTCCATTTTGATGTATGCATCAAGCTCGAATGCTTGGTCCTTGTTTTCCGAGACGAGGGTGAGTATTTCTGCCCATTCGAGATGTGCGAGTCCTTGGACAGGTTGCGCAGTGGGGCCTCGGCGCTGAGAGGGGGTGGCTGCGTCGTGTCGAGCCTGCTTTCGAGGAGGATTGCCCTCGGGAGGGTCTTCGAGGCCACCATCGCGCGCCGATCTTTTCGCGGCGCGCCGCTCGCTCTCTTTCTGCGTACATGCATGGCACGCGGCCAGATATTTAAGCCCGCGGCCAATGGGGAAGGACACCTGGGGACCATGGTAATTGCAGCGATTGCATTTCACGTCTGCCACCGCTAACCAATCATTATAGGGTCGAAACGATGCCACCATCATCACTTACCCGGCGCGGACATGCGTATTGCGTGGGTTTTAGGCCGGAAAATAGAGCAAGAGGCTGGTGAGGAAGGAAGTCTGTTGGAGACAATATTTGGGTACACAGTAGCAAGAATGTAGCAGTACTACAAAAAAAACGCGAGCGCATTGTATTCATTGTGCGAAACGTGACATGAAAACGTGATGAGAAAGTGCACGTGATCTGCATTTGGCGGAGGTGCGACTGCCCGAGACACCCCATCCTCTCTTCCGCCGCGCGCGCGACGGTCGCCGAGGTAGTGCGCGCGCCACAGCGCTCCTCGGCCGTCGACAGTTTGGAGGGTATGTTCGTGGCGTTGAGGCGGACGACGCAGATGTGCGCAACGACTCCGAGGGCTGGGATTGGGATTGACGGGGATGCTTCCCTTCATGCCTTCGGGAGCTGGGTGCGGAGTGGCTTGGGGTGGAGTACCGCGTACGCGATGGTGGGCACGGCGTTGTGTGGGACGGGGACGTGGCTTCGGGGAGACGCGGGACTCTGCGTGGCCGAGAAGCTTGCGCCCGAGACGGTGCGCGCGCCGCCGCAGCGCTCCTCGGCCGTTGTCGGGGTACGTTGGCGACTTTGACGACTCGGAGCAGCGATAAAGGAGAATCACACCGGTGTGTGCTGCACGATATCAAATCGCGCAGAGCTCGGTCTGACTTGAGTTATTCTTCAGCATAGCCGGACTATCTCATGGAGCAGCAGGAACAGCAGCAGAGCGATGCCGCTCCCGGTGCCGCCCTTGCGCTCGAGCGCCCGCCTTCGTCCGCCAGGTGGCTAACCGTCGCGAATTTGCACCCAGCTCTAGATCATCTACACTCTCCCCCACGCTTACGTCGCGCGCTACCCCAGCCCGCCCCCCTTGCACGGCTCGCGGCATACCCACGACGGCATCTGACTTGACGACTTTCGTGTCGGCAGAGATTCTTGCGCAGTCGGGATCGACGTCCTGCAGCGTCTCAATCGTCGTTAGCGTCAAAACCGCGACACGCTCGCCGACGGCGCTGCACACGGCACCCCCACTGACGGCGCGCGCGTACACCATTCCGCATCCAGCGCCCGACATGAAGGGAGGCATCTGCGACATCCACCCCTCGGCCGAGTACCACCATAACCCAGACATCGGCCACAGGCGGGCAGACATTCCTCCGTCTCGTTCAGTCAGCGCTGCGGCACGAGGCAAGTCAGATACGGCGCTGGGCGGCATGCGCCTCCATCTCCTCGAGAACGCACCTAATCCGCACCTAATCCTGCCCAATTCACGCCATCCTCTCTCCTTCCTCCAAGGGGTTGGAATGAATAAGAAACAAGCCTTCGTCGTCAAGCCCCCGAGTTCGGTGTCTCGAGAATTAATGGAAACAAGCGGGAAGCAGCGTCGGGGGCGCGTCGGGTGTTGGCGGGAAGGTTTACGGCACGATGATTGATTGATCGCGTCACACGCTCCTTATTTGCTCCCTCCATGCCATCCGACAACCTCCTCTTCCATCCCGTCGTCATCCTAGTTAATTCGCCACACAGGATGGACCTTCCGGGCAAAAAAGGTCACGAGTCGTCGTCAAGGGACATGGACCAATCTCGGAGTCTCAGGCTGGCAAACGCGATGTTGTGGCCCGTGTCATGGGATTTGACCAAGATTTGACGATTTGACGACGTCGACGAGCTCATATCGCAAGTTCATCTGCCTTACGCAATCCCAACGCGCCCGCTAATACTTTACGACACAGGGAAGTTTCATTGAAGCAGAAAAAGGCTCGGATGCGCGTGGTGCGCACCTGCGCTCTTTAGGAAATGGCGTAGTACGCAATGGCAAGCAGGGAGCTCGTTCGATTCGAGCGCGGGCCATTCTGAGGAAAGCTTGAATTTTTCTTTCTGCAGCTGGAATAATTGGAACCGACTGCAGCTGAAGCCCCATGTAAGTTATCTCAATCACTCTCGTGGAATATATTACAACTCTCATTGATTGAACACCTATAGGTTATAATATATCTGTGCCCTCACGCCTGATATTCATAAAGGTCTTCCTCGTTTCTGAACCGCTCTCACACATTTGGGTTGAGTTCCAGTGAAGAAAGACCCAGATGCGCTGGTGCGGACCTGCATTCCATACATTACTCCTCGTATTCCAAGCAGGGAGCTCGTTCGACTCGTGCCCGGGCCATGCTTCTATCTCGATCGCTGTTTCTTTTCCCTCCTCAAGGTCTAACTCGAGTGTTCATCACTGACCATGTCATACGCCAAAAACCAACATAGATGCGCGGCGCAGAGGTTTTGTTATTTTGTCAAACTCGCGTGGGGAAACGCACACGCCTTCAAAACGCGACTGACTTCCTTGAAACACAGGGAGTTTCGAGTCTTGCATGACAGGCCGGGACGCACTGGTGCGCACTTGCACATATTTGGGGAGCGTAAGCTGTTCATAAGCAAAAGAGGCTCGTTCGATTCGAGCCCGGGCCATCTGCGGTCTTGTGATGACATCTTTTTTCCTTCCAGTTCTTCTTCCTGACGGTTTTCACGTCACGTCTAGCATCCACTGCACTCAGGGTTTGTTTTCGGGTGAGTGCCTGCATACATTCTAACTCCAAAACGACACTCTAATGCTCGGGAACCTAGGAAGGCTGGGTTGGATTCAAGAAAGCCCTGGAAGCGCGAGGTGCGCACCCACTTTCCATGTTTTGAAGCATGCAAACCGTGACATATAGCGAGTAACTCGATCGACTCCAGTTTGGGCTATGAACGCGAGCTTCATTTCTTTGGTACCCTCGCTCCTCGTATTGATGATCCTTCCAGCTTTTCAATCGCTCTCACGGGCGGGGTGAATTCCAGGGAAGAAAGGCCCGGATGCGCTGGTGCGCCGCCGAACATACTCTAATATGGAGAATGGTTCATCCGAGCCTGGGCCATTAGGCTGTTTGCAGAAGGATTTTTTTTTCTTCCGCCTTTCAAACCCCCAACACCATCAATTGTCCTACCATGAAAGTGAGTTCGATGAATTCTGGCGGTACAATATGTACTCTAATTGTTTTGCCCACACTGGTAGGTTAAATTCTCGTCCCGTCAGGCCCGGATGCGCCGGTGCGCACCTGCTCCCAATAAAGTAGTCCCACGAAGTCAAGCAGGGAGCTCGTTCGATTCGAGCCTGGTCCATGTGTCCACAAGATCTTCTTTTTTTTCGGAAAAATCCAATCTACCCTCTTCCCTGCTCGGTCAATCAGCACCGGTTCTCCACCCCCGTGGAACTGCGTTCGATGATGCGGCGGAATATTCGTCTGAACTTCAGACAGGTTAAAATTGCTTGAGGAAAGGCCCCAGATGCGCGAGGTGCGCACCCACTTTCCAAGTCTTGTGAAGGTGATGGAAACATATAGCGGGGAGCTCGTTTAATTCGAGCCTGGGCCATATGATGGTGAACTTGTTGAATTTTCGCGCCCTTGCCCCTGATATCTCTGGGTACTTACATCTTCTCCGTCTCCAAACCGCTCTCACCGTTTTTCCGAAAGAATCTTCTACTGGGCATGCTTCCGGCCCCGCAACACGAACAATTCATCGCGCGTCACCGACGCGGCAAGTACTTTATCGAGCCGTCCACGGTCCACCATTCTTTGGGGCAAACTCGCGAGCCTGGCCAGGTCAGAATGTGGCTGAATATTAATAAGGCCCGGAGACGCTGGTACGCACCTGCGACTAATAACAGGGGACATTCTCAAATACAAGCAGCGAGCTCGTTCGGCTCGAGCCCGGGGCATTCCAATTGTTTGAGCACCTCATTATTTTTTCTTCCGCAGCTTGGATAACCAGCACCCACTTTTCCGATTTCATGGGAATGAGTTTCACAATGCAGTGCAATAATATGGACTCCAAGTGTTTGAACACAGACAGGTACGATTTGAGAAAGGAAAGGCCCGGAAGCGCTGGTGCGCACCTGCATTCGATGACATAGCCGCGTGGAAGATGCTAAGCAGGGAGCTCGTTCGACTCGAGGCCGGGCCATTTGCGATGTTATTGGTGTACGTCTTTTTTCTCCCTGGAGTATTTGATGACCACCCGTCCGCAAGTACCAGACAATTTCGAACGAGGAGCATGCGGTGAATCAACTTTTCAAGATAGTAGGTAATTTGGATGCACTCCCCGTTGATCCTCTGGAACAAAGGGAGGTTGGGTTGGAGCCAGGAAAGGCCCAGAAGCGCAGCTGTCACCGGTAAATAAAGCGGGGAGCTCGTTCGACTCGGGCCCGGGCCATAGGCTATGGATCATATCGGTTGTTTTTGCTTCTGATATTTATGGGTACAGGCATCTTCCCAGTCTCCAAAGCGTTCTCGCCTCTCCTCCTAGGAATAACCACAACGCCCAGAATTCATCGGCCGCCCACGATTCATTCGATTCATCAGCAACTTACAAACCTGTCTACTTCATGATGTGGTCGAATAAGGCACGGAGGTGCTGGTGCGTACTTGCACATGATGCGGAGCACGGAACCATTGTACGCAGGGAGCTCGTTCGATTCGAGTCCGGGCCATACTAGATGTGCTTGAAGTATTTTTCTCTAGCATATCCCTGCACTCTGCATCAACCGAAACTCTCGACTCCAATGTCGGAAAAACCGGATTTACCTGATCAGAACCTGACGATGCCTGACGCTCTGATCAGGTCGTATCAGGTCCTGGTCAGGTATCCCTATAAGGGCTATCAGACATTGTCAGACATGGTCAGGTTTCAAGGAAAGGTTATCAGACACAATAATGTGGTATCAGACTCGGCATGTTAAACGTGCCAGAATTTCACATTTTCTTCCACAGACGTGCACGATGGAGCGTATCCACCACATCGAGCACGCCATCATCGCAGCAGTCTGCACTTTGGTCAGTCGAGCAACATGGCAAAGAGCCTATTGCTAATGGTCGCAGACTGGGACAAATCCGAAGACGCGCACCTGAAGAAGTGTGGGGTGACCACGAACATCGATTACACGGCTCGTCTCGAGGAATACCTTGAGATCTTGACAACAGGCCTCCGCAAGAAGGTCCCCAGCATCTTGCGTGTCTTCTCTGAGTAGTGATGTTTTGGCTTGGCTTGGCTTGCAAGCCCTGGCTTTGGCTTGGCTTCATCTGGCTTTGGCTTCAGATTCTTCAAGCCAAAGCCAAAGCCATGGGTGGGGGCTTGGCTTGGCTTGGCTTTGGCTTGAGCCATGGCTTCAACCAAGAATTTTGAAGCCCCAAAAAGCACGAAAAAAATGAAGCCAAATCAACTTATATCACCGGTATGCACGGACGATAGCAAAAGTTTCAACATTGAGTTCAGGATTGCAGAGAAAACTCAGAATTGATGTAGTCCAAAATTTCTGGACCGTGAGAACGGGTTGATCAGAGCCATATGCGTGGTTCAAAGCTGGTTCAAAGTAAGTATGAGGTCTGTTAGTTCAATTTCGGTAACACCCAATGCAAAACATACCCAACTGACTGTGAAATTTCAGCCTTGAAGCCCCGCTTTTGTTCATCATTATACACCGGGCTTGGTGAAAGTGACGCCAGTGACGCCAAGTGACGCCCTTTGCCGCCCCTTGTGACGCCCTCAATCGGGAACATTGACGCCCCAATGTCACGTCACGCTTCAACTGCCGCCCTCACCGCCAAAAAAAAAAATCGGGATTGCATGTGAGGGTAAATATAGGCACTGTAGTACGTCTACTACATCCTGCCAGAGTGAAATTCTCTCAATTTCCGTTGCCCACAAGATATTCAATAAACAGTCATGACTGAAACACGCACTGTTGCTGAATTGCTTTGCAGCATGTCCGCGGTTCTCTTTCGCAATGGTCATAAGACGCAAACTAACATCGATCAATTGAGATTGTACCAACGAATTGTCGAGAGATGCAGCAATGTAAGTATCTGTGATGCACGGATACTTCAGTCTGACATGTGCATGTTCAAGTTCTGTGTATTCACGTCTTGGTATGCTACATGGCGTGAACTGCGATCTACGAAAGTCTGGGATGAACAAGAATGAATCAATGATGCAAGTGGCTTCACGTCGGTCTTCAACTTGACTTCAATAAACGTGAAATCACGGTTGAACTTGGTTGAACTTGGTTGAACCCAACTAGATCACTAATACCCACAGTTTACCTCCAAGGTTTGAATTTCCGACATGCCGTGGTGCGGCAAGGACCTTAGAGAGGTCCCCGTTCTGGCTTGATTTCTCTTTTCTGACCCGAAATTGCCGCCCTTTGACGCCCCCATGTGACACTGTCACACATGAGTTGACGCCCCACTGCCAGCCGCCCCCACATCTGAGCTGCCGCCCCTCGCCCTGAATTGTGACGCCCCCGGTGACGCCCCCTTGACGCCCCTTGACGCCCCACTGAGGCCCCTTGACGCCGCATTGCCGCCCCTTGACGCCACACTTTGCCGCCATCTGACGCCCCCACCGCGAGTATTTCGGCAAATTTAAGTCGTATCTCGCCCCAATACCGTCCAATTTTGCGGCCACTGTGGAAAGGAAGGTTGATCTCATTATCTGGGACACTTAATCGTGCAAATTTCAGCAAAAGCAATATGTCACTGCCGCCTCCACTGACGCCCCCTCGGCAAAGGGCGTCAAAGGGCGGCAGTGGCGTCACTTTCCCTTTGCCCTTATACACCGGCTCAAGCCATGGCTTCCTGGCTTGGCTTTGGCTTGCAAATCTCAAGCCAAAGCCAAAGCCAACCCCAAGCCAAAGATTTGGCTTGGCTTGGCTTGATCAAGCCAGGGCTTTGGCTTCTTGGCTTCTTGGCTTCAAGCCAAGCCAAGAGCATCACTATCTCTGAGCGGGATTGAATCGTCTTCCCGGACGCTGAGGGGAGCACTGTCGACCCCGCGTCCCGGGCCGGAAAGAGTGACGGATTCAAGCGCGCCATGGAGGCCATGAGAGCGGAGGAGCCTGTTGACGATGGAGGGGAATCGCAGGACGCGGAGGATGAGCAGTTTAACGTGTCTGGTCCTTGAGCATGTTGCGCGCGCTGGTAGAGAGAATTTTGTAATCAATACCGTCCGACACGGCTTTCATCCTCTGTTGATTTTGGTGTTTCTATGCTCGCCGGTTAGGCAGCCAGGCTTAGGCTTCGTTGTATTCTGTTGGGATTGAGTCGCAGTGGACACTGACTGATAATGTTGAATCAGGTCTGATCAGGCAAAAAAACGAACCCATATGGACTGTCTAGCTTTCTTGCTGCCAAATGCGTGCTTAGTCTAAATGGTTAAAGCTTTAAAGTCCTTAGATTGTTCTTAGTTTAGTTTACTCGTCTTCTGTTCAAATCCTGGTAGTCGTACATATTCGAATATTGTCCGCTGTTAACTAACACTTCAGAATGACTAGCTGTTCAAAGTACTGAGGTAAGAAAAAGTGAAAGATGATACATCCTTCCTTCTCTCCCGAGCCTACGCTGATCAGGGAGCGTCAGGCTGATCAGGCTGCGTCAGGCTGATCAGGTTTCCAAAACATTATAATGCCTGGTTCGACCATTATCACCCGGTCAAAAACCTGACGACCTGATCCAACCTGATATGACCAGATCATCTCTGGTCATACAAATTCGATTCTTCCGACAAACAACCATTTAAGTCTCGTGGAAGTGAACTTGGTGAAGGGAGTTCGATGACTCGTGGGGAATCATCCTCCAATGGTCTAAACCACAGACAGGTTGAACATGAAAGGCTCGGAGGTGCGGGGTGCACAACTGCGTTGCCGTTGCCTTTGGGATACTGTGATAAAGGTATCAAGCCCTGGATATTGGAGCTGACTCTTCAGTTTTTGTGCCATGGCTCCCGATGTCCCCAAATCGATGCCAAATCGCTCTCACAGACGGGTTCAAATTGTAGGAAACAAGGCCTGGAACCGCTGGCGCGCGCGCGCAACCATTGAATCGGGGAAGTTAATGGTAAGTCCAAGCAGGGAGCTCGTTCGAGCCGAGCCCAGGTCATGAATGATTCTTCAAAATCGCTTTTTCCCCGGAACGGTCCATCTGCACTCTATACCTCAGCAACGATTCCACTTTCGGTGAGTGCGTACCCATTCTTCTCGCCAACTTGAATCACTTACCTTCCATTCCAGCAGTGTGGTGGACGGCGGGCTTGCTCCACTCACAGCTGCGATTTATGAAACACAGGGAAAGTTAATTCCAGCGTGTATGGCGCCGACAGCGAGCGCGGCAGAGCGTCGGTGCAGCCAGGAAGATTGTCCCCGACATCGGCCGCGCGCGGGTGCCGCTCTGTCCGACGAGGCAGGCTATACCGCCGTCGTACGCGGGCAAAGGGGGGAGGCGCAGAGTGATGGCGCGCGGGGATGACGTGCTCGTCCCTCGTTCCTGGACCCCTGCACTCGAAAGACGCGGGCGTCACTGGGGACGCTTGACTTGATGCAGGTCGCGCAGGTGATGCGCACGTTACCGCTCTCCCCGATCGTCGACAGTTTGGACGGTTTGCAGCGACACCGATACGATAAAGAGTAGGGAGGTGGGCTGAGTGACGTGAAGAGGTGGTGTATGGTGTACGCATTGCCGCGCGCGCCGTCGTGTACTAGGGAGGATTGCAACGGAGACGTGCCTGTCGCGGGCACCAGGACGCCAGACTCCGTGCGGCTGGCAAGCTTAAGCTTGTCCCCGAGGCGGTGCGCGCGCCCCTCGGCCGTCGATAGCTCGGATGGTGACGTTGGTATTGGCTTTGAGGCGGACGAGCGATGGGAAGGCTGATAAGACGCGGGGGCGTCTCTTCACGGGCGAAATGGGGCGCGCGCTGTCGTGTACTAGCGGGGATGGAGACGTGCCAGTGAGTGCGTCATCCGTGAAGCACGCAGCGAGGGTGGAGATAGACGGCGTCGTGCGTGGACCGTCGACAGCAAGGTGCGCAGGGGCGTAGCAGGCTGAGGTAGCGCGCGACGTAAGTGTGGAGGTGAGCGGAGATGATGTAGAGTGGCATTGCTCTACATCTGCTGCTGTTCTTGCTGCTCCAACGCTCCAGCGAGTTATGCCAAGGAGTATCATCTGGCTAAGGGGAGGAAAGCTGAGGCCTGAGGAGCGAGACAAGTCAGAAACGGCGCTGCGCCTCCATCTTGTCGAGAACGCACCGATTATGCTGCCCAAAGGGCATCATGCTCTGATTCCCCTGGACCTCCACTTCCTCGAGGGTGATATCAAACGGGTAAGAAGTTTCTGCCCATGTCTTCGTTGCTCTCGTCTTCGGGTCCTCTGGCCCGGGCGTGTATTCGGTGTCCCGAGAATACGAGCGTCGGGTGTCGGCGGGAAGAGGAACAAGTGTTTACGACACGTTGATTGATTGATCGCGTTCACACGTTGTCTTTCCCGCCCTTCACTTCCTCTTCCTCAACATCTCAACTCTTCCTTCCTCTGCCGCACGTCCGACGTCTAATCCAGTCGCCTCTAAATATAAGAACCTGGGATAGTACAAGGCCTCGTTTTCGATGTTGTGGAATTCCTTGGGGATTCCACCGAGCGGCGAGCCGCGAGATTCGACAGGCTCGACGACAGCCACGTTCACCAATGCATCGAACACAGCCGCTAATTTTGTGGGCTACAGAGAGGTGTCATTCAAGCAGAAAAAGGGCCCGGAAGCGCGCGGTACGCACCTGTACTACTTGTTGAAATGATATTCAGCGGGGAGCTCGTTCGACTCGAGCCCGGGTCATTTGCCAAGCAGTGTTGCCTTTGTTTTTGTTCGTTCCTTGATTCAAGCAAAAGCCTCTTGAGCATGTGAAGTACAGCGAAATCTCTTGGAAGAAGTGAGTTCAACGAACTCTTGCGTAATATTACTTACTTCAACTAGTTACTAAAGACAGGTTAGACTTGCGGGGCAAAAGGCCAGGAAGCGCTGGTGCGCACCTGCATTCCAT
Organism: Mycena polygramma; assembly: GCA_029449255.1. NCBI lineage: Eukaryota > Fungi > Basidiomycota > Agaricomycetes > Agaricales > Mycenaceae > Mycena > Mycena polygramma. The sequence goes on along the minus strand of JARKID010000056.1, from coordinate 711,766 downwards.
CAGCATATTGCAGAGTGTCAAGCAGGGAGCTCGTTCGATTCGAGCCCGGGCCATTGGACGAGTGCATCGTGAAATATTTTGGTCTTTTTCACGCAAAACCCTCTGCGCTCCATCGACCGAAACTCTCCGCCAAGTCGACACGAACGGCAGGTCAGATTTCATGGATGAGTTCGATGATCCCGTGGAATAATACTCTAACCGCTTGAACCACAGACAGGCTCTATTCGAGGGAGGAAGGACCTGGAAGCGCTGGTGCACACTTGCATTCGATTTTATCGTTGCGAGAAAGATGTCAAGCAGGGTGCTCGTTCGACTCAGTATCCGATATACGTTCAACATCCTCTGCATGAGGAGGTCATTTTCAGGTGAGTGCGGGGTTCCAACCCCAACACGACACTTTGATTCTCGGGAACCTACGGCGGTTGGACGAAAGTCAAGAAAGGTCTGGAAGCGCTGGTGCGCGCCTGCATCTCAGATATTTATGTGTTGAGACTCAGAAGGGTGCTCGTTCAATTCGAGCCCGGGCCATCCAGTGGACAGTGTTGCCTTTTCTTTCTGTTCCCTCCTTTGATGTGCCGAATCTTCCCTAGAGTTCAATTTCAGCCGGAAAAGGCTCGGAAGCGCGTGGGGGAGCCCCTGCTCCCAATAAAACACCAGCATCAACTCAAGCAGAGACTCATCATGTTTCAACAGGTGGCTCGAATCGCACAGTTTGTTTGAGGGCTTGTTTGAAATCCGAGCCCACGCACAATCTCCCGGAAATTCAGGAGACTCTTGGATACAAGTCGCATGCAGGAGAAACAACCACGAGGATAGCTGTTGGTTCATGCAAGGTTCATGAGAACGAGCAACAAGCGCCGAATAAGCGCCAGGATCGGAATGATCGGCAATCAGTTTACCAGACGTCGTTCGAACCAGTGTAAAATGTCGACATCGCATGAAATGAGGACCAAGGACCGTCAAAGCCAATAGCTACCTCAGCATTGACAGGTAATTAATAGTAGAAATTAAATCCACAGAGTCAGTGTCCTCGTTCTTGCTTCGCCGAAAGACCAACGTTGAACGCAGAGCCGACTCGGCGGAGGCGATGTTGTTCATCAGATACTGATTTAGGATTCGGCCCGAGTGTTCAAGCTTGCTCATAACTCGCAACCGGTCGATCAGGGTTTGCATTGACGAGGTGGGCTATTCAAGTCGCAAACTATCTGAAAGCCAATGCGAATATCTGTCCGATCACTGTTAGAAGTGTTCACCTTGAGTTCCGAGTTGAGGCTGAGTCTGTCAAGCCGACGAAGTTGATCGATCCGTGAACATCCTGCAGCATTTGAAAATGGACAGAAACTGCTCCAGCTAAGAGAAATTGCTGTGTGTGTGCTGGCTCATTTATTTATTCAAGGCAATGATGATCCGAAAGAACAAGACCGCGAGGCGATGCGAATTTTGGCCATAGTACAAAAACCGATCAGATGGCGTGGCCTCACTCTCTCATCTTACTTTCACCCACCATGGACGGTCAACAGAACCACCCACAGCGGCACGCAAGCATGCACAGTCCTCAGCATGCACCGGGGCCTTTCGCACAGCACCACCAGGCGCGCCGTGCCGTCACTGCTAACGGACCACCCAATGAGGGTTTCGTCACTCGACAACATGCCCTTGATACCCCCGCCGAGAACATGCCTGTGGCGGTCGATGAGAGACAGATTATCCACATCCGTCACCAAGAGGGAGTCATTTGGGGTGATGTTGTGCTCTACACTGGCCTGAAGAGCCTGCTGTACTGGTTATCTGATAATCTCTCCAGAGGTCCTGTCGGACTCACCCTACCTCCTCGGGAAGACAAACTCTTCATCTTGGAGGCGAAGTACCTCGGCACATCGGCGCAGAGCGTATACAAGGCAATGTACAAGAACGTGTACATCGACGTCTGGCTGGGGAAGACCCCGCGCGAAATAGAAATTCGGCCTGCGGCCTCACCTTCAATGTGGGCGCTGATAAAAGAGGACTTGAAAAAAGGGACATCTTTGTGAGTGCTAAACAACTGAAGAAGGGAATGGAGACGAACAGTGGTCCAGAGATATTGAGTGGAACGGCACCGTCATTTATAACAGGGCTCTCCAGGACAACGGAAGTTTGTCGCATTTCTACGTGCGTGGTATACCCCCGGCAATGATGCCAGCTAAATTATGGCTGGTGAATAGTTGCAGTCCAAGAAAGCCAAGCGGCCACTGTTCCTGCTTGGCATGAAAGGCGATGTTGAGAGATTCGAATCCCGGTCCAACAACGGTGACCATCACGACCCAATAATCGACGAAGCCATCTGGCAGATCATCCGACCAAATCTAAACAGCGCGGTGGGAGATAATTCAATGACGCGGGACCAAATCCAAGACCAGCTGTACTTACTCATTTATTTTGGACTCCATGCCCTCAGAGCTTTGACAGCGACTGGAGTGCTTCGCCCTACCCCTCTGTATAATGAAAGAAGCAACGGCGCGACACATCATCGAACCTGACGAAGAAGCAGTTAGTTCGCAGCGCGAAACAGGTCGATACCCATATTTATTTGTACGCATCCGCTGCTGGCAGTTAGTTTGCAAACCTGGAGACTCTGTGGATCGAATCAATTGTTTAACATGGAACTGGCACACCTTGTCGTAACAGTACGCGCGCGGGCACGAAATTATTCGAAGGGTCGGTTTGAGGCCACAAAAGGCTGAGATATTCGAGTAGGTTCCCACAGAGGAGCCTGCGCAAGAAAGAAAAAAGATAGATGCATGATCAACAAAGAAGCCAAATGCGAGGGTGGGAAACATACCTTCTCTCGCACTATGACCCGCGCAGCGCCGATGGATCTAGGGGAAGAATTTGGGGGGACCGAGGGAAGAGCGGGAAAGAAGGCAAAAATGCTTGTACGTCTATGTAACGGACGGGAGTGAGGATCCAAGAAAGAAGAAACTTTGGATACTGCGAGCTGAGGGTCGGTCAACGCCCATTTGAATCATTGCTGGCGTTGTTGACGACGCCAATGTACTCGGGCGGGATGCCCGGTTCGCAGTCCATAGATTTTCTGTGCTGCTATCAATCGCATGAGAGTTTCAATTATATCCGTTACAATTATCGCATACAATAAGATGGACTGGCTGACTTGACGAGGGCAGAAATCTGGTTTCGTACGGTTCGTTAGTGTCTAATGATTATCGAACCAGAACACGAGCAAAGGAGCTAACTAAAAAGGGTGGAGTAAGATAAACGGGGAGTAGGGAGAGTACGACAAAGCAGAATGCAAGTAAGGAACAGAAGATGAGTGACTCGCGCGGAGAGTTCGCGGCAGAGAAGAAAAAAGCGGAGGATAGATATATGGAAGGCAGTACATACAAAGGAGAGTGGAGGAATTTATGACGTCCAAGGGGGATGGGAGATCAGATATCGGCAAATGACAACGCACCTTCAATCCCTTTAGACCAGTGACACGCCGCGTTCGCTCTCTTTCCCCGCCCGGCCACCCGCCTTAACCCGCGCAGTTATGATTGCAATTCCGCGGCGGAAATCTCGAGTACATGAGAGTAAGTAGACGGAGAAGATTGTGGGCGGGTATTTGACCTCATTTGGCAACATCCTCCTCTTGCGCTTGCGCTCGAACGACCAGCGGAATCACAGCAAATCCCGCGGGGAGCGCGTCCCAAGGCTGCAGCCGAAAAAGACCTGCGCTGAAAAGTGAATTAGCGGAGTTTGAGGAAAACGAGGGAGTGGGACAGGAGCGGTCGTGAGGAGGAACATCTGAAGGAGGAAGCGAGAGAGGGATGAAGGGCAAGGCAGGGAGAAATGTGGGTACGCCTCGTACACTTCCCCCGAGAGAATGAAAGGAAAGAGGTCCCACTGACTCGGAAGCCAAATGAAAGAAAAGGCAGAAAACATACATCCGCCGCTCTGACTGCGCCCATTCCTCCCATTCCCATCCCCAGCGTTGTCCGGGGCCCTCGTGCCCGTGGACGGTGCGGACGTATGTTTGGCGCATCCGCCCTGTATCGAGGTAGAAGTCATGCCTCCGGCGCGCCCGAATCGCACGAGCACGGTGTGGTGTTCAGGGAGGATATCGATGCCGGGTGTCGACGGCGAAGGGTGACGAGGACGCCGCATTATTCTCAGTCGCGGCGCACCGAATCTCGAAGGCGTAGACGCCGGATTCCGCGCAGCTGACAAGTTTGTCCCCGACAGGTTGGAGGGTGGCTTCGAGGCGGAGGTCGCCGCCCTGCTCAGCAATGAGTGGGTAATAAAGACGAGCCGGAGGCGGAGCGGCTTGACGAAGTGGCGCAGTACTGGCGAGGATTGCGATGGGGACGTGCCAGCGAGGGCGTTGTCGGCAAGCGAGGCACACAGCCGCGCGGGGCGCTAGCAGGCTGAGGCGGCGCGCGACTAAGCGCGGAGAGGGCGGGCCGCGGCAGATCGAGCGCGGGGGTTGTTCTTGCTGCTCTAGTGGACGAGATAGTCGTCGAGTGGAATGGAATGGTCGGGCTATGCTGAGGAACGAAGTCAAGTCAGACCCAGCTCTAGGCAAAGCACGCACCGGTGTTATTCTCGGCTGCTCTTCCTCCAGGGTACCGCCATATCCCAGACTATGACATTCGTCCGTCTCATTCAGTCAGCGCTACGACATGAGGCAAGTCAGATACGGCGCTGGGCCGCATGATCTCGTCGAGAACGCACCGCTGATCCTGCCCAATTCACGTCATCCTCTCTTTTGCGGAACGGATAGGAAGTAAGCCTTCTTCGTCATGTCGTCGAGCCCGAGTTCGGTGTCCCGAGAATTGAGGGAAGCAAGCGGGAAGCAGGTGAGCGTCCGGCGTCAGGCGTGGGGGGGAAGAGAAACAAGCGTTTACGGCACGTCGATCATGATGCACTGATTGATCGCGTTCACACGCTCCTTGCTTGCTCCCTCCATGCCATCCGACTTCCATCCCGTCGAGAATCCCACAATCCATTTCCCTCGGATTATGGGTCGCTCGGGACATAAGGTCTCGATCCAAAGGGATCTGGGAGTCTCAGGCTGACAAACGCGATGTTGTAGGATTTGACCAAGATTTGACGACGTCGACAAGGCTAAGCTCACACGCTCAATGTACATTCTCTGTGACATCGAGAGCTTTCATTCAAGTTCAAGCGCAGAAAGGCCCACGCACCTGCACATAATCCGGGCCAAGAGACCATTATACGCAGGGAGCTCGTTCGACTCGAGCCTGGGCCATGTGCGGGAGTAGAGTCTTTTTTTTTTCCCCACAGAAATCCATCTGCATTCCACATCAACCAGTTGGCCGCTTACCCAACTTCGAATCGAGTTGCCAAAACCAGGTGTTCCAGGATATAACTTGATGCAAACAAGTTCGACGACTGGTGTCGAATAATTGTCTGATGCTTTGAACGACAAACAGGGTCGCTTTAGGGGAAGAAAGGCCTGGAAGCGCTGGGGCGCACCTGCAGCTCATATCCGCAGTCCAAGTATCACCGCGTTGAGCAGGGAGCTCGTTTGATTCGAGCCCGGGCCATTGGACGAGTGCATCGTGAAATATTTTGGTCTTCTTCACGCAAAACCCTCCGCGCTCTACATCGAGCAGAACTCTTCCCCTGCTTGAATCCCGGTGTTTGAATCTTCCATCCCCTGAAATCACTCCTGATCAACTATTTCCTCGACCGTAACGCCCACATCTAGTTGATCAACGCCCAGTCAGAAACCTGTCGAATACGGCCTGGACGCGCGTGGTGCGCACTTACACATAATACTCCGGAGAAGACGCGTTTATACGCAGTGAGCTCGTTCAACTCGAGCCCGGGCCATCAGGTCGTTTGCAACGCTCTTTTTTTCCTGCGCATCTCAAATCATTCACACTGTCAGTTCTCCTCCATGAAAGTGAGTTCGATGACTTTTGGTGGTATAATATGTACTCTAATTGTTTCAGGCACAGGTGGGAACAATTGGAGCACAGGTAGGTTAAATTCTTGTTCTACAAGGCCCGGATGCGCGGGTGCGCAGCTGCTCCCAATGAAATAATCCCGAGAATTCAAGCAGGAGCTCGTTCGATTCGAGCCCGGTCCGTGTGTCGAGGACGTCGGCCTTTCTTCTCTTTTTCGGAAAAGTTCTCATGCACCAGTCTACACTGTAGTGCGTTCGATGCGGCAGCGTAATATTCGTTTGGACTAAAGACAGGTCAGATCCAAGGAAGGAAAGGCTCGGAAGCGCTTGGTGCGCACTTGCACATAGTGACTTGTGGAGAAACCTGAACCATCATACGCAGAGCGCTCGTTCGACTCGCGTCTGGGCCGTGTATTGGTGCATTCTTCTCCCGATTCTTTCTCTACCTTACATCTAAAACTCTTCCCCACTCCTCCACCATCGCCACCACCAACTGCAACTCGAACCTCGTGGAAGTGAGTCCTATAATTTCGTGTAATTTTACTTATTACTCTGGTCGTTGAAAACAGACGGGTTAGAGTTAGTGAGAAAAGGTCCGGAAGCGCTGGTGCTCATCTGCATTCCATTAAGGGTTTGGTTGTCAAAGGTTTTCAAGCAGGGAGCTCGTTCGACTCGAGCCCGGGCCATGCGTCGAGCACAGCTTGTTTTTCTCTTCACTTTCCCGCTGTTCCGATTCAACGGATTCTCTTTCCTTTCCGAAGCTTGGGTGAGTACATTATATGTACATGAGGCCTCAGCTGCGAGACACACCGCTAATTCCTTGTGACAGAGGTTCCGTTCATAGCAGGACAGGCCCGGATGCGCTGGTGCGTACCTCCGCGTTCGACTCGAGCTGGGGCCATGGCCATATGTGCTTGACGCATTTTTATCTAGAAGATCTGCATCAACCCAAACTCTCGACACCAACAACCATTCAGGGTGAAAGTGAGCTGAATGAAGGGGGTTTGCTGACTCGTGTGCAATCATACTCTAATTGTTTGAACCACAGACAGGTTAGATTCGACCAAGATGAAAGGCTCGGAAGCGCGGGGTGCGGACCTGCGTTGTCTTCGGGATAATGTGAATCAGGTATAAAGCAGGGAGCTCGTTTGACTAGAGCCGGGCTGACTCTTCAGTTTTGTGCCATGGCTCTCGATGTCGATCCCTGTCCCCAAATCAATGCCAAATCGCTCTCGCATAGACGGGTTGAGATTGTAGAAAACAAGGCCTGGAAGCGCAGGCGCGCGTCTGCAGCCAATGAAGCGGGGAGGATACAGTTAAGTAACAGCAGCGAGCTCGTTCGAGTCGAGCCCAGGTCATGAATGATCCTTCAAAGTCGCTTTTCCCCCGCATTCAATCTGCACTCTATACCTCAGCAACAATTCCACTTTCGGTAAGTGCCTACCCATTCTTCTCGCCAACTTAAAAACCTTACCTCCTATTCCAGCAGTGTGGTGGACGGTGGGTTTGTTCCACTCACAGCTGCGATTTATGAAACACGGGGAAAGTTGATTCCAGCGAAAAAAGGCCCCCGGAAGCGTTGGGTGCACCTGCTGCTCAACCAGCCGTACGTTAAACCTATGCCTAATGAAGCAATCGCGCTCGAAATGTAACGAAAGCTGCGAACTTTTCGCTGCGAGTACAGCCAACCAGATGTTCGCCTTAAATTGAATTATGTCCCAGCGAACGACGCCGAACGACGCGATTCTCAACACCAAGGCAACGATGAAAGGGCAGATATTATTTAGACCAGTCCGAGCTATCTATTATTCATAGCCCTAGTGATGGGTCAACAGAACAAGGCAGCGCCTGAGGCGGTGCAAAATGGCCACAGATGATAAAAACCGATCAAACCTGTCCGACTTCACTCTCCCATCTTTCCTTTGCACCACCATGAGGGAGCACCAACACGGGAACGTCTCTGTGGCAACCGTGAACGTCACTCCCCAGCATGTGGGAAGAATACGTCTCGTTGACACAGAAATCAGAATGTTGACGGACCAAGGCACGCTAGTCGCAGCATACGACCTGTCCACCTTCGTGAACTGGGTCTTGGAAGCTCATAGTCGTCGGCTAAAGCGTGGCTACACATTCGACCTGGAACCGCATCTCAAATCCACCGCCCCTGAGGACTGGTTTGTGCAGGGCATAATCACCCCACCAGACACCGACTCCAGGCCGTTCGGAATCCAACTCAGAATTGAAGGCTTGGACTGGATTGCTTTCATAGAAGACTACCAAACCCTGTAAGACCACATTCATTGGGGCACAGAGCAACTGGACTCACCGAGTTCCAGAATTATTACCAACGGACGTTTACGTTCGGATCCTGATTGTCGGGAGTTGTACAAAAGCCAGAGAATATCACATTATGGACGTGATTTCGAGGTGCGCTACCATATTTGCTCTTTGAAAATCAACTAAACTGAGGCCGCTAGGTCATGTATGACCTGTATCCGGTAACCGGTTTCAGTGAACTAGGTGATGACCTCCAGATCTGCAAGAATGGTCATAAGGAAGCAGTCGCCTGGATCACAAACGGTGGAGAAATGGAGTTCGACCTTGTTGGCGATGAGACGTGGAAAAGGGTCGAAAATGAGAAGCGAAGTCGTGCCAAGCAGCTGTTGTTCACTGGCCTCGCTGTTCTCCAGCTACTGGCCGATCGCAAGCGAGCACCGAGGACGGGAAGATAGGGAGTTGCCGTACTGGGCCGGCGAGTGGACACGTATGCACTCGGGACGAGCGCAGGCAACTTTGATTCCGCTGCTGAAACTCGGAAGGGCCCGCGACCTGCAGAAGTTCTTCAGCACATACATGTAGGCAGAAATTAGAATCAACCAAAACGCACTCAGTTGAAGGACGATTGAGCCGGACTCTTGTCAAAAAAGCAAGCCGACTGAGGGAAGAAGTAATTAATATGGAGCAGCGAGTACGTTCAAAGTGACGACCTAGGAAGGAGTCGACGGAGATTGGGGTTTGCAGCTGAAGTGAAAAAAAAAGACAGTAGGGAGAAACGTGCATCACGACACAACACAATAGACGGTTGGAAGGAAGGGAAGCGAAGGAGCCATTGAGTGAAGCGACAAGGCGAGCGGAATACAGGAACACAAAAAAAAGGAAGATGGTCGGACGGAAGGGAGGTACAGCAGGACACACCGTACCCAGTGTCTTCGAAAACAACACATGCAACAAGCTCGCGGACCTTGAGAGCAGGAACAGCAGGGGGAACTGTGCAATACGACGGCGTTAGTTTGGTTGTAATCTTAATTCCCAACCAAGGGACGAATAAGAAAAACAGGAAGAAAAACTCAGAACAACCTTCCCCACCACGACCTCCATATCCCCTTCCATGCCATGCCCAAACAGCGACGAAGGTGAAGGCGAACGCGTAGAGAGATCAGGAGACCCATACCGCGGATCCTCGAAAACCGCGCCTCCGCCGCAGCGTAAAACCGATTCAAATTCACTCATGCACAATGCGGATATTGCGCTCCACGGGCGCCCGGCGCCGTGAGCATCGCAGGGCGCCGGCAGCGTCGTCAGCAAGAAAAGCTCGCTAACGCGCCCTCGTCCCTCCCCTTCTGCTCCCTTTCCCTCGTCGCTCTCCGCCCTCCCTTCCGGCCCTCCGCGCGAAGAGTGACGGCGGCGTATTCACGCGCGCGAGGCGTGAAGGGGCGGGCGTGGCGTTGGCGCCGGTGACGAAGCGCGCGTTGGCGAACGTGTCGATGGCGGGCGCGGAGGCGAGGTCGCATGTTTCTGTGTAATTTGGACGTTCGGGTTCGCCGTGGTGCGGCGCAGGAGGATGATGTGCGCGCCGCGATGGGCGAGGGATTCGAGGAGGGTGAGGCCGAGGGGTGTGAAGGTGTGAATCCGCCCTGGAATATTGGAACGAATTCGAAGGTTGCTCGGTTGGTTAAGGAAGATGGAGGTATGAAAGGGAGACGCACGGTAACCACTACCATGTCGTCTCGTCCATCGGCCTTGCGCGGTCCGCCGCGTGGCCAGCACCGCGATGAGCTTGCGATGAGCGTGGCGACGTGTACGGAAAGTAGCTTGGCGCCGCGGTCATGATCTTTGAACCATCTTAGTGGGGCGGGGCCAGCTTCTGCGAGACGAAACGGCAGAGAGAGTAAGTAGAGGGAGAAGATTCAAAAATCGGGATGGCGGTGGGAGAGAGTTTGAGACTGTTGGGCTACGTCGTCCGAATGTTACAGGGGACAACAACGTCCGGCTTGCTCTTGACTTCCATCACCACTGGCATCGGCACCGAGGTTCAACTGCAGGCAGCATCCTTCTCCTCTCGTGCTCAATTCCTTATGCGTCTATAGCTAGGCTTAGAGGTAACGCAAGTCGTGACAGGCTATCTTGCAACTGGTGTCAGACAACTTTGCTTCCATCCGAGTCAGAGCCAAATCAGAGCCGCTGTTTCTAGGCCAATCCAACATCAACGCCAACCTGTTCGACTGTTATCTGAATCCTAGCTCTAAAGCCAGTAATCCATGCGCCTCGATCAGTGTGTCTCGTCGGGAAGAAATTTAGAACGCACATGCGTTCCATGTAGTGTTGTTCGGGTCGGGTCGGGCCTGAAAGCCCGGGCTTGGGTCGGGTCGGAGTAGGGCCGGGCCTGGAAAGTATCCTGAGCCCGACCCTAGGCCCCAGGTAGGGTCGGGTCGGGTCGGGCTTGGGCCTGAGCCCGGGCTTGGGTGTATTTTTCGACGACTTGATTGAGTGAGTTTTTTTCAATCCTGAACATGTTCTGCAATGTTTACTCACCTCATGTCCTCATATATTCTTTCCCTTGCGTAGTAGTCTTGCAACGAATATCTGAACCACCATCAACTTCATCGACAGGTGCTATTTTACGACCTGACCTCAGATACGCTGTAATATGCTGTCGAAATGTGAGCACAACAGCAAGATCCACCTTGTAAATGCCAAAACCACTGCTGCAATTTTTTTTCTTGCCCACAGTCGGGTGGATAAGGTCAACCGAACCGACCCGGGCTCAAGCCCGGGTCGCGGGCCTTGAAAAATCCCAGGCTCGACCCTAGGCCTGACTCAAACTAGGGTCGGGTCGGGCCTGGGTCGGGTAGGGTCGGGTCGGGTCGGGCTTGGGTCGGGCTTGGGCCTAAGCCGTGGCCCGGCACATCACTAGTTCCATGTGATCGAGAAATATCTGGCGAGGGGCTCGCTCGACCTGAGCCCGGGGCATTCTGCATCCAGAACATTTTTCCAATTTTCGTTCGAATTTCGGCCGTCACTCCCCTTCCATTCATATTCCCATCCGAACCGAAGTTGCCCTGCTGATTCTGACTCAGGACCCAGCTAACGTTTCTCGCAAGCCTTCATTGTGTCCAGAAATGGAAATCCCGCTGTACCCACAAAATCAAAGTTCACACGTGGCGTCTCTTTGTCTCTCGCTACCATCATCGGGCATCTCGACGCCGCCAGCGAGCATGAACGACGAGCCCTCAGATAAGCCAGACGCCTCACTAGCGCCTGGAGCTCCCGACCTGGCTGTTCTCGTTTGCGACCAGGCAACCCAGACAGCTCCGCAATCCCCCACGTGAGAATTTTGTATATTTTCCGTGTCCCTTATCGATAAGCCTTTCTAGACCCGAGATTTCTACCGATAAGTTGCTGGAAGAAAACTTCAACAGGTGAAGCCTAGCATCGCCCGCTAATCACCATACTTAACGAGACGCTGAGAAGCCTACTTGGTGCAATCAACGACCAGTCCGCGAGGTAAAATCCACTACCTCGCAAATCGGGTCGCTTACTGTTTTTTTACGAAGCCTGACGACCGCGTTCGAGAGGTGCAATACTTGTCACAATTGCTAGCCACGTACTCATGGCGGTGCAGGTTGACTTCAGCGGTTCAAGCCCTTAAACCACAACCCCCGTCCTCCGATACGAAGACCACTTTCTGGACCGCGTACAAGACACTAGCAGACGAGTTCGATAGGGAATTTCAACGGAAATATGGGAATGATTTGGACACGTCCCTGATCTTCGTGCGTGACATTATTTCCCCCGCATTGATCGGTGAATGAGAATCTGGTACAGGCTGGTCTTTTCTCGGCCGTTAGCTCTGCATTCATTATTCAGATCCAGCCAGAACTCCAGGTCGATCAAAAGCAAGCACTTTTAGTCCTGCTTGTCCAAAACGTCACTGGTTCCACCGCTCCGCCGGCTCTTCTCTCTCTGCCAACGGGGCCACCCCCGATCGTCTTGGTTGCACAAAGCCTGTTATATGTCAGTCTCTTCTTCACACTCATGGCTGCACTGCTGGCTGTACTGGGCAAGCAGTGGCTCATGCACTACGACTCGGTTGGCGAACGGGGCACCATCGAAGAGCGCGGTCTCGAACGCCAGCGGAAATTCGACGGCATGCGACGCTGGAAATTCGACCTCGTTATGCAGATATTCCCTCTTCTCCTGCAATTTTCCCTGCTCTTATTTGCAACGGCATTGTCGGTTTACCTGTGGACAATACACCATGCTATAGCAGGAATCGTCCTTGGGCTGACAGCTGTGGGATTCGTGGCATATGCCACCATGATAATCTCCGCCATCGTGTCCCCGGATTCCCCATTTCAGACCTCCCTTACCTTCTTATTGAAGGTTATCCTGCAGAGGATTCCAATTCCTACCTCCTTGAGCCGCTTCTGCGAGAGGAGTTGGACACCAGTCAAAACCACCGTTCTTGATGTTTGGACCGCTGTGTCTCAGCTCCACTCGGCATTCACTGGGGCCATGAAATCAATCACCCCTCTTCTTCCCCTTGTCCATATCAGCCATGACGCTGTACCCCCAGCCCCGAGTCCCATTTTCGATCCTCCACCACCTCCATCGAAGGAGATCGCTGCCATTCTATGGGCTATGGAGACATCAACTGACCCTTCCCTTGTGCAAAGTGCTGCTCAAATGGTGCCTGACTTGAACTGGTGGCCTGTGCCATCCGATGTCCGCCCCTCGCTGAAGCGGCTGAACGACATTTTTCGGTCATGCTTGCACGGACACTTCCCCTTTGACAACATCCGTCATGGAATGGAAGATCGCGCCTTGGCATGCCTCACGGCGTTTGGGGTACTCGAACTGGTTACTGACCAACCTCAAGGCTTACCCGACTTGTGGACGACAAAATGTGACCGGATACGTGTCAGAGACACGAGCCCCGAACTTGGTTCACTCATCTCCTATTTCCGTCCAGTCAACGCCTACGGAACTATGTCGTTGTGGAGCCTTCGTTTCATTCCCATGCAACATATTCCTGTTTGGCAGGCAGATATGGTGCTTCACCTCCCAGGGGAGCTGTTTCAACTCCGCGGAAGTAATTTTGATATCATCGTGGCTGACATCCTCTTCTCTCTGAACTCCATCATTTCCCCGGGTCCTACGACTGCTCGTGATCGTTCAGTGTCCGACAAGAGGTGAGCTTGTGTATTCTTCATTTGTCCTCTCTAAATTGCATGTTAGTCCATATATGAGACTGCTCACGACCCTCTTGTTCAAGAACATCGAGTATCAGTTGGACACGGATACCATTTTTTGTGCCAGCGATATCTTGACAGGGATAGCCCAATTCTACAACATAATGACGTCGTGTGGACTCGACGGCAGCGATGCGAGATGTACGGCTGCCGCATATCGTCTTTGTGCTACCTCTTGCCTGTCACTCGACGCAGTCAAATCCGCACTCCAACTTGTGAGAGCGAGCCGTGACCATCTGTCCAAAATCAGGTTCGCCTCCGCGAATGCTGCGTGGGTTTACCCCATCTTGGAGGGTCTCCCCGCTTCCGAACTGCCCAACTTGGAAGGGCGATCCTGCCATCTCTTGGGCGACCTTTTACAGGCTCTTTTCCTGTGCCGTCCACTGGCAGGGATCCCGAGTATCTCGTGCCTTCGTAAAATACTGGCGGCACTTTCCTCTGGCGCTGGAGATTTGAGATTTCTCGCCGCCAGCATCTTGTTCTCCTCAGATCATTGGTTCCAGGACCCAGAATTGGGATCCATTTTAGTGGATGATTCCGTCTGGATTGGCTTTGGGAAATCAGGAATTCTTGATTACATTTCTCTGGGCGAGAGACTATCCAGTCGATCCCCATGGAAGCCCGTCCTCTCCCGAGACATGGCCGCCTGGCTCCGTAATTATAATCCACGCTCGAGGCAGCTGACCGAAGACGACCGTGCCAAATTCCGACGTGTGCTTTCTCGTATATGGAGCGCAAACGAGACCGAAGCCGAGGAATACGGCGATGCAAAGGATCTGGCAATGGTGTTCAGAATCCTCACGAAGGCATGGGATGCTGTCGATGTTTCAAGTACCCAGGATCCCAAAGAAAATCTGATGTCGCTGGTACGCACAGTTTCCGCCAGGATCCGTGATTATACAGCCTTCGAGAGGGGTTTACCGGAACCAGAAATATCCCAAGAGTTCCGAGACAACGTGATTTTCAGGCTTCGAGACGCCGTTGCACAAGCCGAAGAAAGGGTAAAGGCCAAAATCCGCGTCATGGACCAGGAGTCCGAACATGCTATGAATTCGGTCACCACGCTCCTCTCGAGATTCATGCAGATAGTCACCGAGCACACCAGCAACAACTATATCCGGGAGAACGTGGAATTTTGGGACTGGATTGGCCGACGCAATGTGCTTCAGGCGGACGCAATAGCGCTGTGTGAAGAACTGGAAGGGAGTAGATCTGGGATATGAACATACATTCCGTTGTCCATGAACATGTAAACACGCGGCTTCTCAAAGCTGTAGCAAACCTAGTCTCTCTAGACAGACGCTCTATCAAAACCAGCTCAGCAAACCAGGGTTTGAACTTTGTTCTGGGCGGGCAGCAATCCACCCGTCTGGTGTTGGCGGGAAGACCGTCCGCACACTGCTTGACGCTGGATTCGTCCTTTCCTCCTGCGATCCCCCACAAGTCCCCATTTCCGTGTCTACGGCCACACACCTATCGAGTAAACAAAGCAAGTCAGCCAGCGCGCGGGAACCCTGGGGCTGCATTCTTAGGTTGTATTCAGGAGATCCCCGAAAATCAAGTCGTTCGACACTTTGACCGGTGTCCGCCGCCTTTTTTCTTTGACTGTGCTATTCATGAATATCTGGAAAACGTGATTGAGCCTAATTATCGGTTGAAGATCTTGTGCAAGTCTGGCTTCACAGCGCGAAATCTAGTTGGTTGATAGGCAAGTCCATCCAGATTGCACTTGGTGTGTGTATTTTCTCAACACACGATGTAACGCGAGTTGGCTCGCTCAACTCGAGCTGGAGCCATGGGGCACACATACTCGAGTTTCGTCTAAACCCAGACAATTGTGCCTGTGCTTGGGGAAAAGGTTAGGAAGTTGAATCGGGGGAAGAAAAGGCCTGGAGGCGCGGGGCGCACCCGCATCAAATCAGTCTCGTCTGAAGTTCAAAATTGCAGCGGGGCGCTCGTTCGACTCGAGCCCAGGTCATGTACGGTTCATAATCCTCTATTTTATCCATTGACCTGTGATTTTGGTTTCGCTCGCTGTGTGAAAAAGAGCGGACGCCAATGCTGACGAGGCATCCACAGGGACTGGGGACTGAATGAACGGAAACAGCACGGAGGTCGAAGGCAAGCAGTATAGGATATATTGTATGCGCAGAATCTGCGTCGAACAAAACCGAGGTGAAGTACACTGATTGCAGAGCGGTTGAGCATGAGTCGTAAGAAAAGCTCGGAGTACTAGTCGCAGAAAGAACGTAGAGGGGACGGATCCTGCACGGGACGGACATCGATTGGGGCCGAGGTTGGGATGAAGTGTGAGAGGTCAGGGATTAGGATTGAAATTGAAGGGGGAATAGATAGATGCGTACGTGGTAACCGTGGAGGACAGGAATGAGGAAGGGGTAAAAGGAAGATATATGTGGAGAGAGGTAGGATGGAAAGATGTAGAATACGCGTCGCCAGAACGCGGAAGGGTAGAGCGCGGAGAAGAGGGAGCTGAAAGATGAGAGACAGGATTAGGAGATGGGAGGGAAGACGGAAAATGATAGGTGCGTAGCTGGCGAGGGGCAGTAATGCGAGCAGGGTACAGAGGGGAGGGCTCAATAGACGGAACACAGAGGGAGGGAGGATGCACGAGAGCAGGGGAGAATACGAAGGGGAAGGATGTCAAGACGAGGAGGGGATGAGAACACGCTCAGAAAACGCACCTCCCACCGTCCGGCATAGGCTCTGCCACCATGTTAACCTGATATGACTATGAGCAAGTCCACGGAGACGCATGCATGCAGTACGCCTACGGGTAGCTGCACAACGGAGACGCTTGTTGACGGCGGCATATCGACGTAGATTTGGCGTGGATACAGACTACGGGCTGAGTACAGATCAATCCTAGGTAGCGGACTAGCCACCATCACAGACGCATGCGGCTGCAGCTTCGGGGCGGCTCTTCGGATGTAGACGGCAGTCTGTTCGGGTACCCAGTCTTTGTTCACGGAGTAGACGGAGGACGATCACATCCTTTTCCTCTTGACAGTCTGCAGTAGCGGCGCGTCTGCGGCATGTCGGCTTCAGCCCAGAGTACATACATATTGTTCGAGGACGCACCGTTGTTCCTTCCAATGCGCTGCCGGCTCTCCTTCCTCCAATTGTCCTCCACGCAGATGAGGATCGTCTCAGGTCTTCATGTCTTCGCAGCACAGCGGCAGGCTTTTGCGGCCTTCATTTCCTGGGACTGAGGACTGCCTGGGTTGCGGGAAGCAAGCACGCCGCAGTCGGGCGTTGTGGCGGGAAGGAACAAGCGTTTACGGCACGCTGATGCTTTGATGGTTTCACACGCTGCCTTCCCTCTTCTCTCCTCCCACTTCCTTTTACTCCCTTGGCCCTCTGCGACCTCTCGCATCTCCCGGTAATGCTGTCTCCTTCTGGACCTACGTGATTCTGCGATCGAATGGACAAATCAGGCCCGGGAGCGCGTGGTGCGCACCTACCTCCCGTATTTTCGCGCTCGACTACTCAGTACAGTAGGGAGCTCGTTCGACTCGAGCCCGAGCTATGTATCATCTGTCATAAGCTTTTTCGCCCGTTCTCCTCATTTCCTCAGGCACTGACAGAACCTCTACCCTCCCTTTCAGTACGATGGTGAATCGTGAATAGGGGGTTCAAGAATCACCAGTACTGATCTATTTTATGAGACACGGGGAAGTTCCATTCACACCAAGAAAGGCCCGAAAGCGCGGGTGCGCGCCTACCAATGATGGACAAAAATTTCTAGCGGACGTCAACTCGGAGCTCGTTCGACTCGAGTTCGGGGCATGAAACGGCTTGTTGGACCTCTTTTTTGAAAACAATGCTGTCCTGCATTCACTAAACATCTGCGTGCATTCCAGCTCAAGGAGACCGCGTTCGAATTCGCCAGCGCCATCGGCTGTTGTAACGCGTGAAACGCGAGTGCAATCGATTTACTGCGGCATTCCAATCCAATGGTTCGGGAATCGGGATCCGCTGCTGCCAGGTGAGAAAATGCCCGGATGCGTGCGCACCCAGGTTTCACTGAAGAATGGCTCGCAGAGTGGCCACTCGCTCACGTCGGTGTATCTACGTTTTTTCCAGACAAAGATTTTCACTTGATGACTTTCTCCTTGCCATATACAAGATCGGCTTCTTGTGGAATGCAGCGCACCTGCACACAATAACTGGGATAACACAGGATTTGAATGGCTGGAGAGTCGAGCCTGGGCATTACGGCGCCCCCCCAACCCCCTTTGTTCTAAATCCCTTGCCGAATTACCGCCCCGCGACACCAATCGATTCAACCATTTTGCTGATCTTATGAGACACAGGGAAGTCAAATCCAGGCCTGGAAGTGCGGGGCGCACCCCCTTTGATTTCATGTACCACCATCTTCAGTACAGCGCTCGTTCGACCCGAGCCCTGGCCATTAGCTCGAAGGATGGCTTTTTGGGCCCTCTGCCTTAACCGCGCTCACGGCCGATTAATTCAGTCGCCGGTAGAGTGCAGGAAGGGGTAGCTCACAAAGGCGAGTGCTGCTCCTACTCTTTGACGCACAGACAAGTTGAATAAAACTCAACAACGGCTGGATGCTACATAGACTCGGAGGGAAGTCCAATCGAGCTGCTAGGGGATACCGCTCTAATGTGTCACACAGGGGGTTCTACTCAACATTCAAAGGCCTGGAAGCGCGGGGTGCACCCGCTTTAGCCTTTAAATTCATGTACCTTTACTGTGGGGACGCCTCTTGGATACGTGGGGACCTTACGTAACACAGTGGCCTGGGTACCCCGCGAGTCTGATTTCCTTTTTGGGCCTTGATAGCCGCTTTAGGCAGCGCCGATTGAACAGAACGGTGCTTTTCAGCCCTCGATCGGACAAATGCCGAACCGGTGCATGCACGTTCTGTTCAATCGATGGTTTTCTGGCTGTCACGCTGAACATCTCACGATCGGCGACTACAAAATGCTCGTTCTGTTCAATCGAGCATCTTGTTTGTGAGAACTTCTGAATCTTCGATCGGCGACTTGAGAATAGTCAATCGAACATTTATCTTGGGCCAATCGTGGATTCTCCGTTCGGCGACAAAAAAATGTCCGTTCTCCTCAATCGAGCCTTTTTGTTAAACTCTCCGATCGGCCACCACAACATGCTCGTTCTGTCCGATCGAGAGTTTTACTTGAATTCTCCGGTCGGCGAGTCAAAAATGTTCGTTCGGCCAAAAAAAAACATCCGTTCTGGTATGTACATTGTGCATTGCTCGATCGGCGACAGAAAGATGTCCGCTCTGTGACCCGATCTGGAACTTGTCTTTTGGCTAAGCACAGGGGATGTCTCGCATTCCTTTTCTCCTCTGCCCACCATGGAGCGAGCATACGTCGAGCAAGAACTGTACGTTTTGCACTGCTTCCCAGCCCAGTCTGATTTCTTTTCAGCGTGCATTTGAGCCACAAAGATCTTGTTTCCCTTGTTCAGCGGCAAAAGGACAAATGGCCCCTCGCGTATAGTAAAATTCAAAAGGCAAATAAGGACGTTCTCAAAGCAAGACTACTGGATCCCCATTACGCATTTACCACAAACGCACCGGCTGTTCCCCCGGTTGTGCCTAGTGTACCGGCTGTTCCCTCTGCCGCTCCCTCTGGTTCAATTCAGCAGCTGAACTCCGTCTTCAATACAACGGGGAGTTCTTTCGACTGAACCCCCGCTTCTTTTTGTATCGACACCTTCGCACTTTCCCTTCCCTCCTGCAACCTCCCCCACATCACCCCATTCTACTGCACACAGGTCAAAGCTATCAAAATAACGCATCCCGCAGAATAGGGGTGTGCACCAGCACTTCAATATGGAATCCACGAGTGAGCATTCCGCGGCTCGTTCGACCCGAGCCCGTGCCATAGTTCGATGGTTCATTCTTTTTCTTCCACGCTGATCATTCATTTATACGCGGGCAAAATATCAGTTCAGGAACAGCTGCTTGCACTTGTCAACCAGTTGGTGGGTTGAGTTCATTCGGCTGTGAAAAGGTCTTATCCATGGCGACACACAGGCTAAACTCAAGTCGGGAATGGCCCGGATGCGCGTCGTGCGTACCTGCAAATGACGAGCAGGCGGATAAATACGTCAATCAGGCGCTCGTTCAACTCGAGCATGGGCCCTACATGTTGAAAGAAGCCTATTTTTTCCGTTCACCGCCCCGGGCATAGTTTTTTGAGTTTTGTCTCAATCCCGACTTTTTTTACCTTGACAAAACTTTGGTTCAAGCTGCAGTTGGAGTACAGGAATGAATCTGTAGTCCCTGTATCCCGTGTTAATCCAGTTTGCTTGAAATACAATGTTCGATCCCTGTTACATATGTGATAAAATGAGATTCTATTCCTGCTAATAGGAAAGGCGCGGACGCGCTGGTGCACACCTGTATTTCATACACGTGGGGAAGAGATTGAGCAGGGTACTCGTCCGACCCGAGCCCGGGCCATCCGCGCTACTAGAACTGCTTTTATGCATCGGCCTGTCATTTTGGTCTACAAATTTCTACGCGGCGTGTAGTGGTTCAGATCCACGGACACCTATTGGGACGGGGCAGCTGCGTCCAATTATTTTACTGATTTGGAAAGTGCCTACATATATAATTTTTGTGTCGTAGCGCAGAACCGGTCATTGATAACCCAGTTCATCTAGACTGGGTTTTAATCGGTGTTTTGTAACCGTGGAATCCACCAGCTATATCCAAATACGCACGCTATTCTAAAGTCTGCGTAGATATATGAGAGACGAACGGTGAGAGGGGGCTGAAAATGACATACTGGTTTATTATTAACCTGCGGCCCTTGTGAGCCCAAAGCTTTGCAACATTGGCTCGTGAGGATCGAGTACAGGGAGGGAACCTGGGGAATGCATAAACAGAGACGGCAGACGGTGAAAGAGGGACAAATATAATGTATTGTATCAACTGCATGGCGTAAGATTGCTCAAATAAAGCGAGACGAAAAAAATCTTCTTCGTTTTTACGGCAGGGTCCGTTAACCCTTTCCGAGTACGTACGTACGTCAACATTTTTATTCGCAAACACTCACGGGCACAGACCGGGTTGATTCAAGTCAACACAGGCCCGGACGCCTGCGCAGGGCAACTGCATCCCGTATCATGGGTGGGCGGCGCTCGTTCGACGCGAGCCCGGGCACTGGCGGTAAGGACATTGGGTTTATGACTCTCTCTATGCTATTATTTCGGGGTCAGCAACCCACTCACTGGCAACGCTCATCTCCTTGTAGCTGTCTTTCGAATCATCCCGAGGCCCACTTTCTAAACCAACCGAGATCGTGATGAGTTCACACAATGAAGAAGCCAAAAACGAACTGCATTCTATCATTGGTGTAGAAAGAACTGTTCAGCAGGCAGCTCGTTCGACTCGGGCCTGGGCCATTGTCTAAAAGCTTGACGACCTTTTTTTTCTTCCTCCAGTCCAATTTTCTTCCTCTACCCGCTCTCCTCTCTCCACTCGTCGTCATCCAATTTCTTCCCGTTCCAGTCTCAATCCCGCCAAGATTGCTTCCTTTTTCAAAGCCAAAGGTGCGGGTTAGGACTTCGCCAGAGCGAGCTGTAAATTTCGGACACAGGCACGTTGAACTCGAGTCAACAAAGGCCCAGACGCCCACGGAGTGCACCTGCACCCAACTCAGTGTATGACAGTGTAAGAATTTACCGCAGGTAGCTCGTTCGACTCGAGCCTGGGTCCTGTGGTATGGTTCGTGGTGATTCCTTTTTTGGATTCTTTGTCGGTGCATTTACCGAATTTCTGACGCTGTAGCGACTTGGAAGGCTATGGCGGTCAAAGTGCACATTTAATTCTCCGCCACTTTTTTGTACATTTTTTAACTTTCCGCCACTGTTTCAAGGAAATCTTGTAGCTCCGCCACTTATATTGCAGTTTTCAAGATGGCCGATAAAAGTGGCGGAAGCAGTTCAGCCCGCGCGACACTTTCAGTGGTGAATTTTACCTCCGCCACTCTTATAGGACCTTTTTTTTGTTGCCGGGATATACATCCAAGGGACTCTCAGAGATGTTCACAATGGGCACGGCTTGTACTAAGTCCGCAGGAGGGTAGATATAGCCCGTTTGAAGAGCAATCACCAAAATCGCTCCGGTTGATTGCCGCCGTCACTGATGGTATCTTATTTCTTGACCTCACTCCCTTGTCTGGTATTTGAAGGCAAAATCACAAGTGCAGGGGTACAATCCGCCAGAGATATAGATGTGTCCCTTCCGGACGAGGTTATTGTTGGAATATAGAGCATCAATTGAGACTTGATTGAGACAGCTCGAGACCCGCACGGGCCACGCCAACCCTCTTGAAGTTGGGTTCGATCTATGTAGTCTGGCTGTAAAGAGTCTGTGATGGCGTAACATTGAATACCGGCATGATTTTACTTGCATTTATACTTCGTAAACGGTCGACGGTGGGCAGCCGTCGGCTCATTTGATCCGGTGCTTGATTGGCGTAAGCACGGAGCAAGCCGAACGAACCGTGGCTGTCTTTAGGGTCGTTCTCCACTTCTACGAGCTCTGGTCAGTTTTCTCCTATTGAAACCACCTCCCACGTTACCCCAGACAAATTTCCGGAAATTCTTTTTTTTACTCCCGATAAAAGTGGCGGAGGTTCAACCTGCCAATAATAGTGGCGGAAGAAACCTGCTTCCGCCACACTTTTATGGACCTTGTGAAATTTTCAAGAAAGAGTGGCGGAGCTACAAGATTTCCTTAAAACGGGCAAAGGGATTTTGCCGCAGCAGTGCCGCAGCGGCAGTGTGCGGCAGTCAAATTCTGCGGCACATGTTGAAACTGACAGTGACGTGCGGCATTGGCCTTCCAACCTCGTTAATGCATGGTGAGGAGGTCAATAGGTCATATCACGTCGGATTAGAGCTGAGTCTACTGCCGTGCGCGACGTTGAGCATGCATTTTGACTTCATGCAGCGGCAGTATGCGGCAACCAAACACATGTAAATACTCTGCTGCGGCAGTCTGCAGCACTCTGCAGCGGCAAATTGGCACTTTTCTGCGGCAGTCATAACGCATGCTGCGGCACTCCTGCATGTGTCTGCGGCACTTTCAGGTCGTGACACAGCGGCAATGTGACATGTTTGCAGCAATGTTTGGGCAATGTTCAACCTCCCTGCCGCCACCGTCGCGGCACTCTGTCTGCCATGATTGACACTATGTACACCAGATTCCTATTTTCATTCGTATTCATCATGACATTGATCCCCAAAGCTAACTGCGGCAGTTTTGGACTGCTATTGTCACGGCCTCAGTACAACATTTGTACCGCTCACTTTCAACACCAATTCAACACCGTCGCCGTCATCTCCCCCACCTTCCAAGCGCCCTCTGCTGTGCGAATTATTTCCATCCGCTCATCATCGCCTAGCCGTTCGGTGCATACCTTGGTCACTAGGAGGATTTTTGTTACAGCACGCATAGAAAAGGTCTTCGTCGAGACTCGGGTAGGTAAAATTTCATCGACACACCCGCGGCAATGGTTTGAGCTATTTTTCGTGAAGAAAAACCTGCGACAAAATCACTCGTGAGAAAGACCATTGGGAAGGGAAGCCATGCAGTACAATAATCTACAATAATCCAACATAAACGGCGATCCTGCTCCCCGTTGCGGCAGCACAGCCACGCTGCGGCACTTTACCCCCCGCCAATAGAGACAACTTTTCACTATTGTGTTTCGAGAATTGGTCATGAAACAACTCTGTTATGACTATAAAACATTGTGGCTCTGAAGAAACAGGCATATCAAGGCTCGATAACGGTGCATGTTCAAGTTAGTGATGTTCAACAGCAGCGGGGTTGGAACTTGAGTGTGATCTTCGGCCAGCACTTAACTCGGTAAGGAGATCAAGGACCTCTAGGTGGATTTTAACCACCCAACTTCAAAGGTTGAATGAGCGCAGAGCATGGGGAGCCTAGAATGAGGTGCGAAGCACTTGGACACCGTCGCGGAAGACCGGAGATGCCAAAAATCGGGATTGATTTTTTACATGCCAAACAATGTGTTGAGCCGTAGATGTGCTCGCTATAAGTGTGTGGTGCCCAAAGAATGATTTGGACATAAGTAAATTGAAAAGCGGCAATACCTGTGTGACTCTGCGGCAGTCTTGTGGCAGTGCTGCTTGTTGCTGCGGCAGTCTGCGGCACTTACATTGGCACAGCGGCAAAATACCCGTGCCCCCTTAAAACAGTGGCGGAAAGTCAAAAAATGTACAAAAAAGTGGCGGAGAATTAAATGTGCACTTTGACCGCCATAGAAGGCATCCCCGCTCACAAAACCTGCCGCTCGTACCCGCTGGAATTAATCACATCCATCCACTTCCAAATTCTTGGCTGATCATCCGATCTCCTGCCTATAAGCAAGAATCAGCCATTTACCATCTTGTGCTAGTATCTTCCCCGTTCTAACCACAATACCTACGCCAACAGTTAAGCCTGCATTGATTCAAACCTTTTGTTTCTTTGCCTGCGAATTCGTTGAATCCAGGGATGTTCAATTAAGGTCAGGAAATGCTCGGAAGCGCTGGGCGCACCTGCGTCCAATGGGATCTCACAGAAGGAGTCAAGCAGGGAGCTCGTTCGACTCGCACCTAAGCCATGAATCTGAAATGCAAGAACCTTTTTTGTCCAGTCCGGACGGCTCAATTTTCGTGCCAGCTGACTTTGCTGCCAGGTTTCGATTCTTTCTGATCCATCATATCCTCAACCCGAAGGCACGATTCGTTGCGACTTGAGCCCAGTGAGCTGAATGTGGGGGGATAACCACAGGTCTCGTTCAAGTTGCGAAAGGCCCGCGTGCGCTCGGCGCACCTGCATCCAGTTGAAAAATATCCCTCCAATATAATTGTGGCAGGCGGCTCGTTCGATTCGAGCCCGGGCCACTGGCGTGATGACAATTGTGATTTCTTTTGTTCCTGTCGGGGTTAGAATCCACTCACCCGATGAGCTCACCCTCGGAGCCAGTCGTCTTGGGGGCTTTGGCATCATGTAGAAATGTCCCAGTGAATATTCAAGGAGACATTCACCCACACGATCTCCTCACAGAAAATGGTGGAAGACTAGCAGTTACCCGTGCTTCGCCACGGAATTCAACATCAGGCGATGTATTTCGATTTAGATTCTGCATGAACTCGAAGGCGCCGTTCGTCGTCGACCTTCGGTCGACTCCTCGCGGCCCCATGAACAGTTCGCAGAATGCATTTTCTCAGCACCGGGGCTAGCCCTTTCTAGCAGCATTCAAAATTATACCTGTTTCACCTTCAGGTGATTTTCCTATATGCACTGTGAGGTTTGCTTCGATCATCGCCTTCATCTTGCCCAATCTCCGCGAGAATTTCAATTTTAACTGCATCCAGTACAATATGCAGATCACCTTTCTCCTCTCTGCCCCGCCCTTAAGGCCTTCCTGTTCACGGACTCGACCTGGCTACTATGTAAAGTTACACCGGTCTGCTGATACAGGAAACAACTCAACATCCTGGTGGAGCTACTTAACACAATAATACAACATCGTGGCGCAGTCCTCCGGTCGTTCGTCGACTCCCGCGGCCCCGTCAACAGATATCGGCTCACTGAACTTGGACACATATACTCAGAGCATTCTCGTTGTGCTTTCGGCAGATTTTTTAACCTGCGGCTGATGCTTGAGAATTGATTCCACTGGGAGATAATGGACCTTCAACCCTAATTTCCACCGGCGTGAACTTGGTAATTGTTCAACATCCTCGCCGTACGTTTGCCAGAGCGGTAACCTTCCTCATCAGATTTTTTTTGGCCGACTCAATTCTTGCGACATCAGTGGTTGACCTTCACTGTGCTTCATTAGTTTCATTGATGATATTCCGTGGGCGTTTGGCCCAGGTGAATCCGCCGCGTCCGTCCGGAAAAGGAGATTTCCAGTCCCGTATGTCGTGTGTACAGGATCGACCCGGGCCCAGATGCCCCCTTTTCTGTTATTTATTTTAATGTCTTCGTCCAAAAATCCGCGGCATCGTTGCGTATCCGATGTATATTTTGTCCTGATTTCGTTCGCGTTTATTAATTCCAATTCTGCTGGTGCCGTCCCACCGGTGTGCGGGTCGATTTGGTTCCAGCGCTCCATTTCCCCCCCTCAACGTCTGAAGACGTTACGGAGTGAGCTATTCGCCGAGTCGTTATTTTCATTCGTACGGGGTGATCAATTCCCGTACTCGTCTTCCTTTCTGAATTCCTGTTGCCCCGCCTATCCATCTTCTCTCCGTCTTTCCCCGCAGTCCTGCACCCCATATCCTTTGTTCTCTTGAGATCCTTGGCTTGGTTGCAGTGGCCAGCTGCCTTTATCATGTATGGTAAACTTCGCTGATAATTCTTGGATGCGTATTCCTTTACGCGGTTCGGGTATAAGACTCCCGCCCGATCTCAAGTGGTGTCCTGGCATGCTCAAATTCAGCAGCTCGATGTCCCGCAAGCAACAAATCGACATCGTGGTGGAGCCGGCACCACTTCCAGAATTCAACATTGCCGGTGTTTGCCTAAAACCCAGAGCAGATGCCATCACCCATTCCCACAGGAGCCACTTTTGTCTAGCCAAACCACGTCTTTTCTTATATAGATGGGCAGAACAAATGCACGCTTAGTAGGATGGAAAAAGGGAGGAAGACATGCAATGGATGGGACAACGAATACGTTGGATCCGTGAATTGGCCGGCCAGTCAAGAAAAGAAAATTGGCCACGGTATGAACACGGTATCAACCCAAGCAAGCGAGTCAAAGGGACAACGAGGAAGAAAATGCAATCTGGACATCGTAAGAATAATAACGCACGTTTCAGACTCGCAAATCACAAGAGCACTTGAGTCCGTGATCCATCGAGTGGACCATGACGCCAAAGCAGTGAAAGGCAGTTTGATTCGCGAGTATAACGAGCGTTGCGGAGCGGACACGGTGATGCAATATTGATTAGGCACCAACACCGACCGCCCACGCTGCTTGGCGCAGATCCAAAGAACGAAGTCGGGGTGGAAACTAGAGAGCTCCGCGGACTGGAGCACTTCGTCTGACGCACGTACACGCGCTGGGCTGCGTACCTGCGAGAAGGTAGTTAGTTTGGCTGGCGGTGGGTGGAAAGAAGAGGGAGAACGAAAGGGCTCAAAGAGGCGTAGAAGGGGAAGAAAGTGAGAAATAAAAGAGGGACAGATGGGTGAGGAGGAGGGCGCAGCGGGGAGAAATGCAAGACTAAAATGACACAGCGCACGAGAAAGGCCACGCGGAGCGTGGGTAGGATATCCGAGTAGCGGGAAAAGGGGGAAGTGAGAAGGAAAAAGGGAGACGGATGGGGAGGAGGAGAGAAGTCCTGCGTGGAGAATGAGAGCGGGTGCGAGCGGGTGAGAGGCTCCAGTAGCGGTAAAATGGGAGGAATAAATGGAGGGATGCGGGAGAAAGGCAGGGGCGAGATGCGCCGACATGTGCGGTGTATGTCGAGATACCAAAAGGAAGTGAAAGTGATAAACAAGCGCACCTGCCTGTACTCCCTCCGCCGCTATTCGTGTATTCTTGTGGACGACGCCGTCGAACCTGAGGGAACGACAATCTGGCACAAGTGAGTCAGAAAAGGCCCAGAGAAGCCAGATACGGCACGGAGGAAGGGTCCACTGCGTGATTCGAGAGCATTGCGCGCGCGAGGAAAAGTGGGATGGATGCGCGAGATGGACAGAAATGAGTGGAGCGGGGGTGAAGCGGGAGTGCGATTACGGAGAGAGGATGCTCAGAAGGAGCCGGGTCGGGGATGGGGATGGAATAGAGCGTATTCGGAGCCTCCAAAACCACACTTTTCTCAAAAATCTGATGGCTGATCTCAGAAATGTGTAACTGCCAAACTGGGAACGGCAAGCCCGGCAACCAATCCAGCACTCACCAAGAAAATGCCCTGGGAACGCGTTTTGTCCCATTCTTTCAAGGAAACGGACCTCAAGTTCAATGCACACGACCCTGGTATTCAACAACGATATGGGTAGCACGCACTTGCGACGAACCAGGTTGAGTAGCTCGACAAGCGGTTCGATCACATCTGTGATTCTGTCAACCAAACTCGGCTAAATCTCAGCGTTAATCCCAGAAAAGTTTTTGGCGCTCCGAATACGCTCTAATATGGGACAAGATACACACCATTCCTACGTCCACAACGACGGTGTTGACGGTTTGGCTGCTGATGACCTAACTCTCCCCAGATGCTCAACACAGCCCGCGAGGGGTACAGCGACGGCGGGAAGCTTGCGTGAGCCAGTCGGCAGTTTACCAGAACGGAAGTGCCAGTTGTAGTCCTGCGCGATATGAGGAACCGATGGAGACGCCCTCTAATCTTGAATCTTCGTGCGTTGTGTAGACAACAGGCGGCTTGATAGGCTGAAAGACCAGCGCGTTTGAGACCCAGTCCCGCATCCACAACGTCGGACACGCACAACCAAGTTCTTGCCAATTTGAATGCGCCGGCATCCTCCAGTGCGCGACTCGAGAAAGGGACTGTCTTGCATCGTATACGTATCATAGCAGTGGGCTCTTGCGTTCTTGTGTGCTTTCCTGGTGGATCGAGGACAAGCAAGCGACGGCGTCGGGTCGGCAGGAAGAGGAACGGGGTTTACGGCACATTGATTGATCTCGTCCAGTTGTTCCCACGCCTCCTCTCTCACCATCTCTCACCTCCCTAAAAATCGAAACTCGTTGCGCACGTGCAAGGTCCCGCTCCGTCGTACAGGACCCAGGTCCTACGATACCCCGAGGAGTCTTGGAGGCGCGCGGTGTGCACCTGCATTCCATACACCGGAGCAGTGAAGTGTCGAGCTCGTTCGACTCGAGCCCGCGCCGTGGTCGACTAGAGTGTCTTTTTTTCATCTGTCCTTCTCATTTTGTACATCCCAGCAATACCTGACCCTTCTGCGCAGACGTTCTCGGCAATAGGTGCTGCATTTGTCGACGAGCGGTGAACTGACATCGACCGCCAATCTCCCCGTTTGCGGCGTTTGTCGTCGCTTGAAACACGGACAGCTTGGACTCAGGATATGAAAGGCCCGGATGCGCTGGGCGCACTTGCATTCAATTGCGCCTACGATGACTGCGATGCAGCAAGCAGCTCGTTCGACCCGAGCCCCGGCCATTGCGCTGGCGAGAAACATCTTTTGTCTCTTTTTTGCGAATTTCGTCCTCTCTCCCTTTCGTCCTCATCCCGTTTTGGTAGGTTCCATGTAGGTATGGATTGCGACTTGGACGGAATGAGCTGATGTTTGGGGGCATAGCCAAGCTCGATTCAGGCGAAGAAAGGCCCGGACGCGCTGGTGCGTACCTGCACCCAATTGAAGGACTGTTTTGGGTCAAAATTCTAAGCAGGCGGCTCGTTCGACTCGAGCTCGGGCCACCGGCGTAATGGATGGCATGAAGTTTCTTTTATAGGGCATTCCCAGCTGCACAACCTCCCACTCGCACAGTCGTTCAAAACCTTCTGTAAGTGCCATTCGATTCATCTCACTACGTAAATCTAACCACACTGGCAGGATATCATCACGAGTCAACACAGACTCGAGCAGGAAGAAACTACTCCACCATTGGCACCAATTTATTTGGAACATGAACAAGTTGAAATTTGTGCTAAGAAGACCCGGATGCGTGCGGCGCGCACCTGCGTTTAATGTTCAAGATGTTCAGCAGGGAGCTCGTTCGACTCGAGCCCGGCCCACTGGGGCGATGAAGGCAACCCCTTTCTTTCTTTCTTTCTTTTTTCGACACAGGGTTAGCAACCACCCAGATAGCTCACCTCGCTCTGTGAGCGCTTTTCGGGTCATTCCGAGGCGCAACTTTAAACACTGGATTCAGCGCAATCAGAACACAACGACGATACACCTCCTACACTCGAAGTTTGACATTGTTGGGCGGAAATTCGCAGCCGTGGAGGTGTCCGCATCGCTGGATGAGAAGGTACAAACGAAGAACAGGAGGAAGAAAGGAGGGATAAATGGAGAGGATGACGAGAAGGTATCGGAGTAGCGGAAGAATCTATATGAAGTTTGATTAATCAATGCCTGTCTCAACAGAAAATCAGGTTTGAGCAGTGTTTGGTTGAACAGTCTGCCCCGCTGTAAGGGGGTTTTGCAGCTCCTCCTCAATGCCTGGATACTTTAGTATCTGGGTTCTCAAAACACAACAAATCAACCATGGTTGTTCCCGAAAAGGAAAATTTTCCTTTTATAGTATATTGCACCCGCTTTCTCGAAACACCGCCACAGTACCGCCACATTGAGTTTTTGGGTTTTTTCGAATGCCACTTTTCAAAGTACTGACACTACTCTGGCGATCCCTGGATACGTAGGCACATAGGGGTTTGACGTCGCCTTTCACGGACACCACGTCGTCCACTAGCGGAAAAGGCCCTAGAGTCTCCAACATCGAGCTCGCGCGAATCAACCCCGAGGTCTCGAAGCGGTTCATTGCGGGCCACCAGTCCCACGACAACATGCTTTTTCGCTTGTTTCTCTTCATCGACCAGGGTGCTGGTTCTTCCAATCCGTTTGTCCGGCAATGGGTGAAATGTCGATCAGTCCGTCCCTCTTTTTATTCCGTATTCTTTTCTCATTGACTGGCTTAGACGTCAACATCTACCTGGTGTCCGCGCTCTCGAGAGACGCCGCAGGGATCTCAGACTCGCGCAGTATGCGCTGTCGCCATACATGACCTCCGACAGCCTCAAAATCCAACGTCTGCGTTTGCGAGGTGTACACGACGATTTGACGGGCGCGTGAAGACCGTCGCATCACGGAATGCGTGACGGAGGTCGGGGGATTGGGGGAACGTCGGCGTCAATACGAGTAACATACATTCATGCTACAGTACATACCGGTTATTCGTTTGTAGGAAACCATCCGCAACCACAAGCCACTTCCAGCGTGTGGGATTCTCAGATCGTGGACACGCGGGTATCCAGGCGCCGCCCGGCAGGGCCATAACCTCGGAATTGAAAACTGGATGATGTGGAGGAACACTGTTGAACCGGGGTGAACAGTGTTCGAACCGGTTTAGACGGATCTTTGAACACAGTTCAAACAGTTTAAACAGAACACAGTTCATTGCGAATGGTAAAAACATGCACACGCCGGAGTTGAACTTTCGACCGTTGCATGAAGGTTTTCGAAACTCAGCAGAGACTTCAGCCACTACGCCATCGGAACGTTGCGGAGCTTGGAAGCCCACCCTTAATGTTGCCGCCTGTAATTAATCTCTACCTTTAAGTTGAGCATGACTTCCATGGCTAATCATCAGCCGGTACGATTGAGGTTGAGGTTGAATAGACTAGCGCTTGAATTATCCCTCCCAAGTCTTGCCTGGTTGTTGATTATCTTCAATTCAACTTCTTGTCATTTTTCTCAAAAATGCAATCATAGAATTCACTTTTGATTCACTTACTTACACGAACTCAGCATAAGCTGTATAACCAGGATCAAACAGATCCGTAGTTTCAGTAGCAACAAGGAATGATCAACTTCAGTGAAATCTATGTTCAATGACAAGCAGTGTTTATTGCTCCGGTGAAGTTCATCTGAAGAGCACGTAAGACGGTTACACACTTAGACATGGACATACACATCCATGGTGGTTCCGCATTGGACAGTGGTTCCTGTCTGGATGGCCATCGTCTGTGTAGGGTAGTGGTTGATATCTCTCCTGCCAACGTATGGTACTTACGGTCTTGAGTTCGATTTGGGGCTGTGCATCTTTTTGAGTGTGCACCTCCCTGTTCAATCCGTGTTCAATCCCTGTTTCAACAAACACTGCTCAAACCTGATTTTCTGTTGAGACAGCTATTGATTAATCAAACTTCATATGGTTACTGAATATGGACGTCGCAATCGCAAGAGAGCCAACATACCCGTACAGGGCATGGAGATCTTGTAATGCAGTCCGAGAATCTTTGCAGGACTCGTTCGCGAGGAAGGAGAGAACCTCGAATGTGAGGCGCTACTCATTGTACCATAAATAAGGGGGGCTGAAAAGAAAGATATATATGGAAGGTATCGTGGAAAAACCAGTCTTGAACGCGGAAGGGTGGGCACGGAGGGGAAGGGCACGGAAGAGGGGATTGAAACGAGAGGGGATTGATGAAACAGGACGGACGGATTTGGGGAAAGGAGGGATGATAGGTGCGTAGCACCCGAGGCGGTGGGGCACACGGAATCGGGGGAGAAACAGCCGCAGGGAGGAGGGGAATGAACACAAACGTTCGGGAACAGGGGGGAAATGGGAATGGGAATGGGGAAGGAGGAAAATTCGAATACGAAAGAAGGCCATGCCCAAATGAACGCACCGTCCCGGTGCCGTCCTTCTTCCGCATTTGTCCTCGGTTTCGGCGGCGCTTCTAGCTGTGCGATGAGGATGCGGTAGGTCTGTCACTGATATTGGGAACGGTAACCACGAACGCAAGCGAGGCAGCTGCGCCGCTCGTCAAGGATGACCGCGCACGACTCCGTACTTGCGGGGAAAGAGGTGAGATAGCGGGAACAGGAATCTGGGAGACGAAGGGGGAGGATAACAGGGAGGATTTTTTAAATGAAGGACGGATGAGGAAGGGATGCGAAGCGGTGAAGACGGGAATTACGAGAAGGGGGTGCGAGGAGCTGCATATAAAACGGAGGGGGATGGAGTGATATGCGCGGGAAAAGCGCATATCTGGAGCGCCGACAGTTAAATCGAGCAGCAGGAGCGCGGTGCACGTCGACAAAGCACCAAAGGAAGGGAACATAAGACAAACAACCACGCGCCTCGGTAGTCTACCCACTGCCACCCGGACTCCCCGAACTCCATTGAGGCCGCCGCCGAAGTCGCACCCGATAAATGTCTACGACGATGTTAGCAACTGCTCAGAAATAAAGAGAAAAGACGGGGAAGGGAAGGAGAGAGAAGGCCGGAAGGAACGTGAATGTGAGCAGCGGGGAGCGGTCAAGAACGAAATCAGATGACGAGCGGCGCAGGCGAGGAGTGAAAGAGCCGAGGAGGGAGGGGCAGAGGAGGGCGTCGACAGAGGATGTGGAAGATGCACGGGAATTGGATGATCGGGAGGAGAAGGAAAAATGAGACGCATCACACCTCTCCACTACCCGCCTCCTTCCCCGGTATGCACTCGTACCCATAATCGAGTAAACCACCTGGCGAACAACGGGACGGAGGGTGTCGGTGAGCGCGAGACTCGACGCAGGTGGCTGGACTGGCGTGCACAAAGTAAGGCAGCGCCGGCGAGAACCTCCGCGGCAGGGCGCGCAGGCGGCTGAAGAAGCTGACATCGGTGTCGACGGAGAGGCCAACAGAGTGATGTACGACGCTGGACGCGAGGTCACGAGATGTAGACAGGGCAGCGAAGAAAAGGGAAGGCGACGCTGACGTGGAGAACGGAGAGAGAGAGCAGACGTTGTAGAACTGGCTGTCGGTTCGCGGACAACGTGGCGTCATCCGCAGCTGGGCCCCGTTTTTCGTGCGCGTGGTGCGCTTTCGCAGACTGGACGGCCGACTGTCGAGCCTTCGATCCAGACACGGGGTGCGCAGTTCGTCGTGGAGGCGGTGGGAGTCGTGTCGTAGTGTCGTACAGGACTAGCGCTGAAAAAAAACGCAAGGCAAGGTCAGACTCTGTCACGAGTCCATATCGTCGAGACACGCACCAGTATTCCTGCCCAATCATCAATGCATCTCAAATGCATCTCTTCTCCCCCCCCCCGCCCGGGAGGAGTTGAGGCACCGAGCGTGTGCGTGCGCCGAGGTCCAATACAGTTCTAAACTAGGAAGCGCAACATCAAAGCTGAACAGGCCTTGATCTCAGCCAATTCTTCACGGAAGCACTCACCCCAAGTTGTGAAGTGGACCGTTGGAATACGAAGTCTACGCTTCAACTTACCCTTTGGTGTTTGGGCACGTAGTTGTTGAGAACGAGCCCGATCTTTGCAAACAACCAAATTTGCACAAATTACGTAGAAGCGCAATAACTTTAATTAGCTGAACCGACCTCTTAGGCTATTTCTTTTGGGACGAAAATTTGTACAGCTGTACTGGGAGACCCTGAAAACCCTATGCCATGCTCAACCTTGCAATCAGCCGCCTAAATCGATTCCCCCCGTTGTACGGCGATCAGTGGCGGACACGCTGTTTACACGGCAAACAAACATGGCCATTTCTCAATCTTCAGGGAGACTTTCTGGCCAGATCTTTGTATAGGCTACATGAGGGGATCTTCTAGTGTGTTTGTACCAAATTTTGCGTATACTTGAGGTCAGGGAACAGCCGAACGCGCGTGTTGCGCTTCTACGTTTGTTGCGCTTCCTAGTTTAGGACTGTAGGCCTCGTCAAATCTTTGCTTTTGCGTTGCATTTTGCTTTGGACGGGGACTTTGCAAGGCAAGCGCCTGTCGGGCGTCGGCGGGAAGAGGAAGAGGGCCGAGGCGTTTACGACACGTTGATGCGCATCAATGATTCAACTTGTTCGCACGCTGCCTGCCCTCCCGTGCTTCTTCCTGCCACCAACCTCTGCCAGATCTCCCAGTGACCAAGCAATCCACTAACTTCTGCCGGCTCTGAAATGAATAAAGCAGGCCCGATGCGAGGGGTGCGTACCCGCCTCCCGTAATTGTCAATTTGGATACAGCAGGCCGCTCGTTCGACTCGAGCCCGGGCCGCGTGTCGAACACATGGGAGTTCATTCTGTATTGGGAAAGCCCGGGTGCGCGTGGTGCGCATCTGCAATCCGTTACAGGTCTCGGAATAGACGTGCAGAAGGGTGCTCGTTCGACTCGAGCCCGGTCCCTGGGGTGATGCAAGACAACAGGTTTTTTTTTGGCACAGCGCATTCCCAGCTTCACAACCTCCCACTCGCACAGTCGTTCAAAACGGTTTGTGGATGCTTCTCGAGCCATCCCGATGCTCACCACCTACACTGGCACGATATCACAGCGAGTCAACACAGACTCGGGCAAGACAGTTGGCTTTAGGCAAAAAAAGGCCCGGACGCGGCGCCGGTGCGCACCTGCCTTCAATCATCTTTCGAACTTGAAAATCGTCAGCAGGGAGCTCGTTCGACTCCAGCCTGGGTTATGGCGCTTCATCTGTCTTTTTTTTTTCGTGCGCGCTGCTGATTTGTCTAACGACATAAAAAAACAGCCTCGCCAATCTGTCCTGAACGAGGTACTGCACTTACTTCTGTCATTATCAAGCAGCGGTGAGTTAAGATCGGCTGTGAAATACATGTACCGCCTCAATCCTTCGGGACAACCAGATTCGACACTCGACTTAGTCATGGCCCTGCGGCGCTGGGCGCGCTTGCATTCAATGGTCTCCATAGATGCAGCAGGGTGCTTGTTCGATTCAAGCGGGCCACTGATGCGACTAGCGATTCCCTTTTTTTATGACTCTGTCTGGCCATTGCTTTCGGCGCATGTAGCAAACGTTCTATCCGCGCCTTTGGAGAAACACCCAGGCACAATTTTAATCACAGTGAGTCGAGACAAATTGTGGTGGGTAAAACATTGCGTTACGTAATTCTTAGGGATATAGGGCAGTTGGAATTAGGCATGAAACGCCCCGATGCGCCGGTGAGCACCTGGCCTGCATCGCTTTCAAAGTATAAATGAGCACCGCGTTAGCAGACTGCTCGGTTGCTTCGGGGCTCTTTTTATTGATTCACTCAAGATTCACTATCTGACTTATCACGCCCCCAGCTGATCGAGCCATAAACCATCCGATCGAAAGGTAAATTGAACCGGAAGTTCAGCACCAATGAAAGATTGACTAACACGCTCGCAACAACAGTGGAAATGTGATCTTGTTGGCCAGCAGATCATATCCTACCATTGCCATCTGTTTGTGTCGTGGAAGTCTATTCCGTTGCAAAATGCTGGCGTAAACACTCCAACCTTGGTCCTTTTTAGGCCGATGCATTTTCTACTCCTAGAAGTTCAATTTGGATGTGATCTCCAAGCTCCTCAAAGTATTTAGACTGTTCCGCTAAGCCAATCTCGCTCCTCCTGACAATTCACGCATCTCAGAAAGTTCAACTGTGTTGACTGTGATTGCCTGCGAATGTGGCCTTTGAGATTGGGCCTCTGCCTACATTTCTGAGTGCTGAAAATGGTGCTACCTATCCATCATGAGTGTATCCACAGAGTCCTGAGTATGAGCTTCAAGTGTTGTAATGTCTGCTCTTACCAAAGAGCTCTTGTGACCCCAACCTTCAGCTCGGCAACGGTCCAGTAAGTACTATCTAAATACAAAGACATAAGTACGAGTTTTTGCCGGACGACGCAACGGCACTACACCCCAAGTAGGGATAGGAATAGATAGATACCGTAGTATTTCATTCAAATCGAACATGGGTGTGACGCGTGACATGTTTAACCAATTCGATAGTTCGATAATCCGCTTCGAGGTGCGTGACATGGAGAAAAATTTCGATAATCGGTAAAAATACTGCAGCTTCGTTACCACTTAGTGCCAGAACAATCCCACTGTGTATAGCTATGTGTTACGTGGGTGGCCCTGCAGGATTTTTATCCCAAAATCTTTCTGACAAGATTCGGCGGCAGAAAGATGTTGAAAAATGGTCAGGAACGAGGATTTACGCCCATGAGCACCTCCTGGAAAGAAAATACCGTGAATTCCGGTGCTTTGAAGCGCTGTACGGACTCACAAATTTATCTACGAATTTATTAGCACTTTAAGAGCATTTTTCGAACCGCCGGACCAATCAGATTTGAACGAAATACTACGGTAATTGTATGGGCTGAATAACCGCAGAGGACAGGGATGAGGAAGGAGCAAAAGAAAGGATATATGTAAAGGTAGGACGGAAAGGTGTGGGATACACGTGGCCAGAGCGCGGACAGGTGGGGCGCGGAGAGAAAGGGCTTGAAAGATGAGAGACGGGATTGAAAGGTGGGAGCGACGGACAACATGGGTAGGGCGGGAATGATACGTGCGTAGCGGGCGGTGGGCAGTAAGGTGATCAGGATAGGGAGGGGAGCACCCAATGGACGGAAAACAGAGGCAGAATGCACGAGAGCAGGGGAGAATACAAAGGGAAAGGATGCGAAGCCGAAGAAGGGATGATAACACGCTCAGAAAACGCACCTCTCACCGTCTGGTTCTGCCACCACATCGCTGATCAGTTGCGCCTGTAAACTGGCTGCCAATCATTGCCACTGTGAATTCAGCTCCAACAATAGAGTTGCTGCGAAAGGGTTTTCAAAACACGGGCCGTTGCAGTCTTGTCGACTCACAGGCCACTCACAACCTCAAATTGTTGCTCACATTCGAAACTCTTGGAAAGAAAACCGTGATCATCGTTTACATAAATCAAATACTGTCACTGAAAATGCTACACATCTGCTACGAAGAGCCTTGAAGCTTGCACCTGTGCGATATCGCAGGCTAGGAAGATTAACCAGGGCTTGGAATAAGAAGCATGGGCACTCACTTAGTTCAACTCGTGGATTTCGTAAAGGCTGGATCGGCACATTTGGTCCACTCAGTTCCATGGACAAAGTGACTGAGGTCAAGCCTGGTTGCACCATCGGCAGCTATCACCAATGAATTGTGCGGGAGATACAACCCTTCGCGCAACCACGGGGGGATCCATAGCATCAGTGAACCGGCTGTGTTTCTAATCCAACCGGACTCCGTGTCAAATATAAGCTCTGTCTGGGCAGAATCATCCCAGGCTCCAACCTCGCAAATACGTAAAGTGTGGTCATGTGAACCTGATACGATCCGAGTGCCGTCTGGCGAGAAGTGGACAGATCTAACCCCGTGACTATGTCCGGTAAATGGCCCAGCAACAAGTGTCCCTGTTACAGTGTCCCAGACACGCACCGTCTTGTCATGGGATCCAGATGCTATCTGTGTGCCATCTGGCGAGAAATGGACAGAAGTAACTACATCGGTGTGACCTGTTATCGGGCCAGACACCAGTGCTCCTGTTTGAGCATCCCAGACACATACTGACATGTTCCAGGAGCCGGATACAATTTGGGTACCATCAGGCGAGAAAGAGACGGATTTGACAGTGTCATACTGTGGTAACTCGAGGAGCTTGGAACCACTTTTGACATCCCAAATGCTAATATTACCGTGACCATCAGGTCCAGATTTATATGGGGTGCTGCATCCAGAGACAATCAGAGTGCCATCAGGTGAAAAATCTATGGAGTTGGCCATTCTGGTGTCATGCAGGAAAGGCTCGGCAGCAAGTTCGCCTGTTTGAGCATCCCATATACAAACTTCACCCGTTGTGAATGCGGATGCAATATGTTTGCCATCAGGTGAAAAGCGGATAGATTGAAGGCAGTAGCCAGTGCAGTCCACTGTGATTGGAACAGCAATGGAGGCGCCCGTTTCAGCATTCCACACATAAAATGTATCAAGACATGCAAATCCAATCTGTGCACCATCATATGAGAAGTGGACTGACAGAATGACAGTTGGATTGGAGTCCCATGAATCAATAAGAGCACCTGTGTTAGCATCCCAGATGAGAACTAGTTTGTCATCAGCACCAGATACGATCCGGGCGCCATTTGGCGAGAAACAGACAGAATTAATGTCACCTGTATGGCCAACAAATCCGGGACTCGGGGCATCATCTACATGTACATGTGTGAGAGCATCCCAGATTCGCACTGTCATATCATAGGAGCAAGATATGATCTGCCTCCCATCTGGTGAGAAAATGACAGAGCTAACTGTGGAACTGTGGCCCAGGAATGACAGACACTGCACTGACTGCTGTGATTGAACATCCCAGATGCGAACTGTACAGTCCGCGGCCGCTGAAGCAATCCGCTTGCCGTCTGGTGAAAATTGAACAGAGTAAATCTGGTCGGTGTGACCAATGAGTGGTTTGAAAAGGAGAGCACCCGTTTGGGCATCCCAAATACAAACTGTCCGGTCCCCGCCAGATACTATTCTTTGCCCATCAGATGAATACTGCACAGACAGAACAGTACCTGTGTGGCCCGTGAATGGTGCACCCAAAAGCACACCTGTTTGGGCATCCCAAACACAGACTGTATTATCAACTGATCCGGATGCAATTTTGATTCCATCCGAGGAGAAGCAGACAGAGCGGACACCCCCGGTGTGGCCCGTGAATGGGTCAGCAATAGAGGCACCTGTGTGTGCATCCCAAACACGGATTGTGTTGTCATCAGATCCAGATGCAATTTGGTGACCATTTGGTGAGAACTGGACCGACGAGATGTACTGCGTGTGGCCTGTAAATGGACTTGCAACAAGTGTCATTGTCTCAGCATCCCAGACACATACATTTTTATCTTCACCTCCAGTTGCAATTTGTGTGCCATCTGGTGAGAAGCAGACCGATTTAATAGGATGAGTGTGGGTTATGCTGGCCACAAGTGCTCCTGTTTCAATGTCCCAAACCCCAACTGTTTCGTCATATGATCCAGAGGCTATACGTGTTCCATCTGGAGAGACTGTTACACTGAAGATAGAACTTTGGTGGCCAGATAAAACTTTCTGAATGCGAGGCCATCTGATGCCGTGGGGCCCCACAAAGTTCACTGTATTGGGGAACCACTTGCTGAACTGCTTTGCTATAGTAGAATGTTTAGGGGTAAATGGGACAGCAGACAGATAGATATGGACGGTGCTTTGCGAAATCAATTGTGCGAATACAGACACAAATCTAGTGGTGTCAATAATGATCTGATGTAGTTCATCATTGTGACTCTGATATGAGATTCAGTGTGAGGATCACAGGAAAACGGATAAGACAAACCTCCACATATTTTCTAACAGCTGCCAATGTTGCTGACGCGATGCCGACCTGAGCAAGAAGACTGAGAGCCTCCACCCAAAACAGAAAGTGGTTGTGAAAAAAAGTAGTGATGTCTTTGAGTATTGTCTGATCAAATGGACAGTTCGCTATGTGACTGCCCCAGTAGCAACTAGAATATGAGAGTGGAGGAGAAATGTTTTTTGTCACCAGACTCAATAAGTCCGGGACATCTGCATTAAGGATATGTGAATTTTCAAGGCCACAGATGTTGAATTTGAGCTGGGTATTGAGAACACGTAAACATCCTTGTCCCAAAGTATGATGCCCAAATGTTGAGTCAATTGCCCAGGGATTCTGCTTGGCACGCAAGGGATCCGTGAGATAGTCCGCAAATGATGCATGAAGTATTCGGGCTATACACCCAGGCCGCCACTGTATGACACAGCCCAAATGTTTCAAGACCTCGGAGCTGCATTGGGAACCCAGGAGGATGTTAATTGTTGCATCGGTCATTGGTATTTTGCCAAACACAATGCAGGCAAGAACAGCATGTGCATCCCGTGCAAATTTTGTGTCGTCCCAAGGAGCTGAATCACGGAGGGTGATTGTATACAGCTCATCAAGGGCAGTTGAATTACCAGAGATCAATGTGTTTATTCTGTCCTCTGGGCTGTATCCTTCAATGAACCTGACAGCAGTTGCTGCCCAAATAAAAAGACCATCTGCAAGATTGATCAAAGCTTGCAGCTGTGTATGTTTTGGCCTTGCAGCTGGATCTAATTTGTTCTCCTGCCAGATGCGCTTCATCTCATGATGAAGGAAGAGTTTGACATCCCCTGCGCTGGCAGCTATCCCCACGGACATCTCTGAAAAACGAGGAGCAAATGAGTTAGCAAGATCTGCTTCTCGCCGACTGGTAACGAGGAAGCGAAAGAGACCAGGAAGTTTGGGCAACTCAGTCGAGATCAGAGATAGGAGATTTCTCCGTGTGTGTGGATTACCACATTCATCCAGAGCATCCAGGATGATAAGAATTGGCCCCTGTATGAAGGGCTCTGCAATCTGTAGTGGCTCCAGTAATAGCTTTTCAAATTGTGTCTGCAGAGGTGTTGTCACAATATCCGGGTCCTTCTGGAGGACAGCACAAATGGCAGAACCAATGTGTGGATTCCTGCGTGCCAGAAAATAAGCCAAGGTACGGATCACAAGATCAGGGTGGCTGCGTGAAGGATTATTTCTGTCAAAGAAGAGGAAGGCACCAAGCCGACTCAAGCCGCGAAAGAAAAGTGAGATTGTTGTGGCTACCGTGCTTTTGCCTGACCCTGCCACACCAGATAGCCAGATGATGCGAGACCCAGTTGGCTGCATGAGGCATTCTGCAATGTCATCCAGTAGTTGCACCCGTGTCCCTTTTAGGCATGTGGGACGGGAGGTAGCATCCATTTCGGCGGGGTTCAGTCCTTTGAGAGCTTCTGATTGCACTATGAATATGAATCATTACGGAGTTTTCTACATGAGACAAGGACCACATACCCAGACCATCAACCTTTTGAAGTATCTCCGTAGATAGAGTCACTGCTTGCATAGATAAGAATGATGTCCGGATGTTTAAGCTGCTTTCGAGAGAGTCCCTCAATCTCAACAGTGCCTCCGCCAGATCATCTATGGTTTTGTCGGTGTTATCCCAGGTATTTCGTATGGCCCGAGCTGTTGAAGAGTGAATATGGAGAATAGTGTCATGTGAAGTACTTACAAGCAAACCCGTTGCCAGTATATTCTCGAATAAACATTGCACACTCAACTGTCTGCTTGATGATCGGAAGGATTTTATCCTCGAGACCTTTCAGCTGGCGAACTAAATCCTCAGCTTCCTTTGTGAAGGAATAGACCAAGTTCATAGTATTGACAAGCTTGCAAAGCTTCTCATCTGTGTCTTGTTGTGTCTTGGCTACCTGATCATACAGTCAGCATTGGGCAACTAAGAATGATGTGGCTAACCTGGTACACAGATGTTAAAATCCTCCACGCAGCATTTGCATAGGGATGAATCTTGATTGTGTGAGTATAAACTCAGTAAACTCAGTAGCGGAGAAAGATTCCTACCTTGCCGAGCTCATTGCCAATTTTCACGAGTACATCAAGCCTGGTAATCAGCAGAATGAGACCAGTTTCGAAGGGTGCTGACACCGAGGTGGAAGGTTTGGCAAGAGCTGCTGGTGTTGTCTGTGCAAGCCTTCTAATGTCTTGTTGGACATGGTCAATTGCGACGGCGGCAGCTGCCATATTCTCCACGAGCTGCACAAGGAGAGTACCAGTGTGCTTGTCTTTTGCCTCTCGGCCTTCTCCAGTCAACTCAAGTTTGACGACTATTTAGGATACTTAGCATCACAAAAAGTAGCGGTATGGACCACACACATTG
Source organism: Mycena polygramma (assembly GCA_029449255.1). Taxonomy (NCBI): domain Eukaryota; kingdom Fungi; phylum Basidiomycota; class Agaricomycetes; order Agaricales; family Mycenaceae; genus Mycena; species Mycena polygramma. The sequence goes on along the minus strand of JARKID010000056.1, from coordinate 670,058 downwards.
GCTGTCAGGTGTAGTTAGACTCTGTAGTTGAGCAACATCTGTCTGAGCAACCCCGAGGGAGACATCCCTGCACCGAAGCAAGGAGTCATGCCAAAGTCGCAGGGTTATGGGAGACTCCGATGACCTTAGCAAAGAAAGCAATGAGATATGCCACAAAGGTGCGAATTAGCTCACAGATTGCAGAGATACTTCCACGTGGGTACGCGTTCGCGCTTGATGACCCCTGTCCGCTGCACAGCTTGACCCTCTTGCTGAATAACAACATAGAGATTGGGCGCTTTGCGGCGGATCCAGGTCATTTCCTCGCAGGAATGGACTGAGGAGAGGTCAACCTAACCCACTGCGGAGTATATCTGAATGTTCGTACCGAGCAAAGAGTAGGTGGATACTGGTATCATCAGGCAAAGAGGAGGGCCGCTCCGGAGGCTGCCAGGAAGAGGGAGATGACGAGGTTTAGGGAACCAGGATACTGGTGCATAAGAACAGGGTCTATGACCTGAGCAGCTCGCACTGGGTGAGCGCAAGAGCAAGGGAAGAGATGTGAGGCTTCGTGGGCGCCTGTTTACAGGACAAACAACTCGCTAATCAAAAAGAAGTTCGCCGTTTCAAGTTCGCCGTCAAGGTTATGATATATTCACACCACCTGGAGGCTGGCTCCACGGGCCGGCCAAACACGTCCCACCGTTGTCGGCCGAAAGAGCCATTAACATGATTCAAGACTCGTCAACTCGGCCCGCGACGCGGCGTGATAATTGAAGCTGCCGAGGTGTAATCCATCAGCAACTTGACAACTTCGCTTTTGGGAGCTTTTTCGTCTTTTTAAAGAACGAAAAGAGGTTAAAGTGCCAAAAGAGGAAAAGCAAAAAGTCTCTTTTATTAGATAGGTCCGTTTTCTTTTAAAAGTGAAAAAAGAGCCAAAAGACCACAGGAAAGGGGACACACAAGGCGCTTCAAAAGTACATTTCAGGCGGGAATCCAGCAGAATTTGGGGGGAATACAGCATATATTGACAGTTGGTAGCGTACAATAAATAATACATGAGTAGATACAGGACCATGCAACACGAACTCGTTGCATTCGGGGGAACAGTGCATCAGCATATAAAACGACACAGAAGACGAGGTCACATGCCTCGACATGAACACCATGAGCGTACCGCCAACGGCGTAGGAGCGAGGTCGAGAACAGCCACTGGGGATGATGCATTCCGCAGCGTCAACAGCGGCGACTGTTTTATTCTCCGTTAGTTGCGATACTGGAACAAGGAAATAACGACACACCGCAGACGGTGGGCATGGGCCTCTGCCGAATGATTCTCTCCGACACGGCTTGGAGACCGAGGGAGGGAGAGAAGGGAGGGAAACTGCTCCCTGCTGTGTCGCAGTGGTAATGCGATGAGGAGTCAGCGGGGACGGGGTTGGAACGCGGTTGAGGGGTGAAACGAGCTTGAGCTTGGATAGATGGGCTCTTGAGGGGACGATAATTGAGTGCTTCTGCTTCGCCCTCCGGGTGTCGTGAGATGTAAGTACCCTTGAGGAGTCTTGACGTCGTCGCGTGCACCCGAAGCAGAGAAGACATTGAGGGCTTGAGGCTCTTGAAGGAGATGGGATTTGACTTGGGAAGTCTTGAAGCCTTTCAGCTTGAGGAAGGGAGCGAGACGGGGGAGAAGATGGGGGGAAGAGACAAGAGGGCAACCAACCATTTGATGGCGTTGCCAGATCACGCCATTCGGTTTGACGTGCCGGATCATGATCCGGCGGAGTTTGAATGACTTCGCATTTCGCGACTCGCAAGCTCTTCTCCGCAGCGACGGACTCCGCCTCCGCTTCACTCAAATGAGTTGCGGCTTGCCGGGAGCTCACTCAGCGCCGACTCGATTTCAGTGACTCCTTGGCATAACTTTTGGTTAGAATGTCGAAGCACACGGCGGCCCAAAACTTACCTTGTCCCGATGAAGTATCTAACTTATCTGGATCGCAAACCCGAAGCAAGCCCGATACAGTTGTGCAGGTCAGTTTTAGTTAACGAGGTTAAATCTATCAACTGGAATGTGCTTTGAGCCAGGAAAAAAACACCACTCCACGCAGGTCAATTCAAAAGAGACGAAAGTATAAGAAGTGATTTTGTGGGGGAAAAAGTGCGGAAAAAAGTGCCTCAAAAAGACAAAAGAGTCGAAAGAGCCAAAAAGTGGCTCAACAAGAACTTGTCAAGTTGCTGATGTCGGGTGTAACCTGATTCTCGCCGTCAAGGCGCTCCAAAAAGAAACACCACTTCGCATCACCATGGCCCGCGCCCGGATCGAACGAGCGGACCTTGAGGCTTGCAGACTGCAACGCATGTTGAAAGCGCGGAACCATTCGACGCTGGGCCTTGCTTCCCCTTAACTTCCCCTCAAGTGCACCGCGCTAAACATCGATTCAAATGTCAATGAACGCTCAGTAAGGACAGAATCGGTTGCAGCCTCGCCGTTACTTCAGCCAAATTTGATTCAGAATACACCGGAATACACGCAGCGAATTTGGCCGATGCGTCAATCAGGAAACCTGTCGAACTTTGAGCCAGATGCGCACCAAGCTGTACACAGGTTAAACTGAACGCATAGGAGGGAATTACCCTCTCGTCGTGGAACTTTAGGATGGGAAGAATATGCGACACCTTTTCCTTGTCAAATGAACGAGAGATTCTGGGGATAACGCATCTGGCTCTGCAGAACCGGCATGAGTAACCACCAGGGTGTACACCGCCCGGTCTTCGTTGTATCGTGGATCAGTAATGTATCATCTTGTGCTAGTATCTTCCCCGTTCTAACCACAATACCTACGCCAACAGTTAAGCCTGCATTGATTCAAACTTTTGGTTTCTTTGCCTACGAACTCGTTGAATCCAGGGATGTTGACAGGGAGCTCGTTCGAATCGCACCTGAACCATGAATCCGAAATGCAAGAACCGTTTTTGTCCTGTCCGGACAGCTCAATTTTCATCCCAACTGACTTTGCTGCCAGGTTTCGATTCTTTCGGATCTATCAGATCCTCAAACCGAAGCCACAATTCGTTGGAACTTGATCCCAGTGACCTGAATGTGTGGGCATACGCACAGGTCTCGTTTGCGAAAGGCCCGAGTGCGCTCGGCGCGCCTGCATCCAGTTTAACAAAATGCCTCCAATATAGTCGTCGCAGGCGGCTCGTTCGATTCGAGCCCGGGCCACTAGGGCGAAGGACGTCGATTTCTTTGTAAATCATGATTCGGGGTCAAAGCGCACGCACTTCCAGGTTACTCGGAGGTGGGTTCTAAGACACTCTGTGGTTGCCGGTTGCACCATACGAGCGCTTATTTCTAAAGAACGGAGCCCGCAGCCAGTCAACACCCTTGCGAAGGCACAAGAATTGTTCTGGACAAAGGTATTGTCCAATTGACATGAAATCTGGGCCTTGGCAAGGAAGATATGGAGTACAAGACACGTGCGGCGCGACGCGGCGAAGTGTCTGGTGCTGTCATATCGCCGCGTCGCCCATAACTTTGGATTAACACTTTTTCCATCCAAATTTCAATTGGCAGGAATGTTTTGCGACCGTGATACGTTGCTTCGGGGCAAAAAATCCCAACCCAAGCTTTTGATTCGGTACCTAAGTCACTGTTGCCGCGTTGCGCGATCTCAGGCATCGACCGAATAGTCATTTTCTCAAAGACTACTGGATCGATTGCCCAGAGCCCGATAATTTGTTAAGCAATTTGAAGGAAATAACTAGGCCCGTCAATGTCTGTCGCACCACTCAGGCTGAAACGGCCCTTTTCACCATTGGTTGAATCTGCTGTCCCAGCACAGCCACTGGGCCGCCGCCGTTTAACTCAAGCACCAGCTAGAAGGAAGTCTATATGCCAAATTGTGGGCCGGCTCGAAGCTACTGAGCCAAGTATTCACATTTTAAGCATTGCAATGCCACACACCGCATCTACGAGCCGCGCGGCGCGACGCGGCGAAGTGTCTCATTGCACCACAATCGCCGCGTCACGTATAACTTGGGCACAACCACTTTATCTATCCAAATTTCAGTTGGAGGAGTGTTCTATGACTGAGATACATTGTTTTCAGGGAAAAAACCGCAATCCAAATTTTCATTCTGGCCCAAGTTTGCGATCTCAAGCACCGACCGAATAGTAAATTTCTGAAGAACTACTGGACTGATTGCCCAAAGTCCGATGATTTATTGAGCAAGGATAATGGGTCCACTAGGCCTGGTACTTCTTTGTCGCACCACTCATGCTCAAAAAGCACTTGTCACAACCGGTTGCACTAGCTGTTCCAGCACAGCCACTGTGTCGCCGCCGTTAAACTCAACCACGACCTGCTCTGAGCTATTTCTCGGCACAAAAGCTGGTCTGAACAATGACATTGTCCCATTGACAAGCAAATTGGGGCCTGTCAACTAAAGCATGGAATTTTGGAGGTGTTCGGCGCGACGCGGCGATCATCAGACACACCGCCGCGTCACCTATAAATTCTTGACAGACCCTCTGGACATCCCAATTCCAGTTTGGGGAATGTTTTACAACCATGACGAATTGCTTTCATGCACATAAACCGGACGGAAATTCTCATCGATCATCCTTGGTGGAATCCCAGTCGTCGACCGAATAGGGAATTTCAACAGAACCACTGGACCAATTGTCCAGAGTCAAAACAGTTTGTCAAAAGATTGGACGAACGCACTAGGTGCAGTACCTGCTGTGGCGCAATTGACCCTCCGAGGGTTCTTCCCATTTGATCGAACCAACGGAATAGGAGATTTATGACGAACGACTGTGGCGGCTCTCGAGCGCCGATGGCCATTTAAACGGGTCCAAAGGTACGCCCTAGGTTTGATTTTTGCCTCTCGGTAAGGTGTACGTCGACGGGATGCAGCATTTCGGTTCAACAACCGAATAGGGAAACCATTTGGTTGATTTCCCAGGGCTTGCCCATTTTTTTAACGGTTTGGAAGTAATAGGTTAGCAAGACGTGCGCGTTGAATCGGCAAAGACTGCCCCCCAAAAGCTTCTCAATATGTGGTTTCATGAAATTGGGAAGTGATATTTTGAGAACCCCTGACTTCCGAATGACCTGCTTTCCCAACCACCACTTGACAAACAAAGTTTTGGTCTGCCTTGAGCCTGGCGCCATTAGCCCAGCAAGCATGAATATGGGATTTCTGAGGAGCCACTCGGAGGTGTACCCTAGTTGTGTGAAGAGAGTGTGTCTCGAGCTATTAGTATCCCTATATATACTCATTGTCAGGAAGTATATCCAACAGCTCCATGGCGCTAGTGCGCTTCCCAACTGCACAAGTCCTCCTGCACAATCCTTGGTTAATCACTGAACAGGTATTTCCTTCCCAGTGATTGCCTTGAACCAAAACGAGTCCCGGGCACATCAGCCTTTTGACATATTGATTGTCGCATTTCACGTGTTTTTTGGGGCAAAGGGAAAGTGACGCCACTGCCGCCCTTTGACGCCCTTTGCCGAGGGGGCGTCAGTGGGGGCGGCAGTGACATATTTATTTCGCTGAAATTTGCCCGTTCAGGTGTCCTAGGTAGCGTAATGAACCTCCCTTATCACATTGGCTGCAAAATTGAATGGTACCCATGTGCGATATGGCTTAAATTTGCTGAAAAACTTGCGGTGGGGGCGTCAGATGACGGTAAATGATGGCGTCAAAGGGCGTCAAGGGGCGGCAGTGCGGGCGGCAGAGGGCGGCAAGGGGGCGTCACCGGGGCGTCACATTTCAGCGTGGGGGGCGGCAGTTGAAATGTGGGGGCGGCAGTGGGGTGTCAGTTCAAGTGTGACAGTGTCACATGGGGGCGTCAACAAGGCGTCAATGGGCGGCAAGTCCGGGTCAGAAAAAAAATCAAGCGAGAACAAGGACCTCTCCAGGCTCCTAGGCACAGTGCGGCATGTCGGAAATTTAGGCATTCGTGACCTGGTCGGCTTCAATCGAGTTCAACGATAATTCAACGTTGGTTGCATGTTGAACTTCGACGTGGAGCCAGTTCAACAGTTGTGTCATTGGCTCATTCTTGTTCATTCCAATTGTTCGTTAAACTGATTAAGTTTAAGTTTTGGCCCTGCAGCATACCAAGACATAAATACACTGAAGAACTAGGACGGGAGACTGAAGCAGATATACATGTATGTGCTGCTCATATAGTGACATTGCTGCATCTCTCGACAATTTGTTGGTTCAATCTCAACTGGTTGATGTTCTAGTTCGCTATTTACGTCGCGAATCCATTCCAAAAGAGAAAGATGGACATTGTATAGGGCAATTCAGTAATATGTGCAAAATGTGTGTGATACAACCCATGCCTATTTATTGAATATCTTGTGAACAACAGAACTTGAGACGATTTCTTCCCGGCAGGCCATAGTAGACGCACTACAGCGCATATTGGTGCCCTTATCTCCAATCCCAATTTTTTTCTTCTGGTGGTGAGGGCGGCAGTTGAGGTGTGACGTGACATGGGGGCGTCAATGTTCCTGGTTGAGGGCGTCACAAGGGGCGGCAACGGGCGTCACTTGGCGTCACTGGCGTCATTTTCACCAAGCCCTGTTTTTTGGCGTTTTGGCGTTGTTCACCCGAATTTGTGGTGGTCTCGGCGACGACGAAGACAAGAGATATGGCTCACGTTGAGCACAGAGGTCGGGATGGTCGTCGGTGGTGCTGTGGAGGTCCAAAGCAGCGGGGATCGGCGTCCAGTTTGACGGTATCCGCTGATCATTGTTCGGCGTTGTCAAAATCTGGCCCAAAATTGTTGACATTGTGTGTTGTGGCGTTTCAGCGCGTTTTCACGCGTTTTTTGGCGTTGTTTGACGTTGTACAACGTCACAATCAAAATGTCAAAAGTCTGATGCAGCAGGAGAATACGCAGTGGACATATCACAGAATGTGCCCTTCGAAGCGTTATATATGATATTCGAAGTTGGTTGATGATGCAATTGTTGTCACGGGCGGTGCTACACTCCTTTGAACTGTAACATCCATGACGCCCACATGCATATGACCATGTCTCTTCAAGTTTCCAATATTGGAATGAGGGTTGGTCCAAAACCGGTGCTTGACTCCAATGCCTTGTTTCGTTCTCCGAGTCGTGCCTAAGTATGGACACCAATCCAAGGGCGGCCTCACTACCGACAGTTTGTTTATCACCAGTAAACGGCCTGCAAAGGTTCGATGATTGCGCCTTTGAAACCCCTGTGGCGTAATTTGGTTGGGCACGGCTCGGCGTCAAGTCAAGTCAGAAGACGAAGAGCTGTCTCGCGATGACTTTTGGGTACCTCGCGTTCGGTGGATTAATTCTGCCGCCGCCCAAACAAATTAGTGCCGCACTCTTAAATCTCGGCTCTGTGGGCTTCCGCGCTACACACTTAACTGGGCAGTCAAGATATCGGGGTGGTCAGGATGTGGTGCATTTTTTCATGGTGCGATTACTTATGTTTGTGGACGGCTGCAATTTATGGAGTATTTGAACCGGGCGGGGTTGGTTTCTCCGTCCCTGCTAGGTACATCTGGATTGAGAATGAGAAATGTCGCTGAAGAACGAAGTAGCGCCGATGTTGACGCTGAATATCGAACCGTGGGAAGTTGGCGCGGCAGCATTTGGCACCAGCGAGGGGGTAATGATTTGTGTCAGCCTTCGAACTTGGGTTATGAATATGTGAGGGTATGCTTATCTAGTGAAACAGACACGGCTTGCCAATTTGTTTCAAGAACGGCTGGAATCAGTGGCCATGGGTTGTGCCGGCCACGGGCGCGGCGTCAACCTAAGCGAGCGGTGGTGGAGATAGTGCCGCGGCAGTGTGCGGCGATGGAAAGCATCGACGCGGCGACCACACGCGGTGACACGGCGATGTGGTATTGGGTCGCGGCGGTGGTATCTTGCTCCAAGCTCATGTGGATACCGAATGCGAGTGCGAGCGATCCTTGCCGCATTCTTGAATCTTTCTACTATCGCGGGGGGCTCTTGCGTCTTTTATTTCGTGGGACTGAGCACTGCCTGGGTTGGGGAAAGTAAGCAAGGGGCGGTCGGGCGCGTCGGTGTGGCGGGCAAGTGGCCTTTGATGCTTTAATTGTTTCACACGCTGCCTTCCTCTTCTCCTTTCTTGTCTCCCTTTACTTACCGTTGCTTTACCCTCTACAACCTGTACCATCTCCCGGCCGGTAATCCGATTCCCAGCGATGTCTTGCTCTCTTTTTCTGGATTCCCGTCATCCTGCTATCGAATGGACCAACCAAGCCCGGGAGCGCGTGGTGCGCACCTGCCTCCCGTGTATCCCAAGAACCACTAGTACAGTAGGGAGCCCGTTCGACTCGAGCCCGGGCCGTGCGGCATGTGTCGTGTTTCTTCTTCTTGCATTTTTGCGATCGTATGTCCTTCTCACTCATTCAAGCACGAACAAACCCTCCACGCTCCAATTGCGTAGCGCGCCGAATGGCGAACGCTGCGTGTGTTCGAATCACGGCTCCATTTTATTGAATGATGAGACAAAGGGTAGTCTCACGCACACCAATAAGGGTCCGAAAGCGCGGGTGCGCGCCTACCGACGATGAACATAACGCGGACGCGGACGTCAAGTAGGAGCTCGTTCGACTTGAGTTCGGGCCATGAAGGGGCGACGAGTTTCTTTTATGGAAAACAGTCCCGTCCCCGCATGTACCAAACCTCGGTGCATCTCTAGCTCGAGCCATCCGGATACGCCAACGCCGTCGGCTGTTGTTACTCGCAGAAGGCGAGTGCAATCGATTTACGGCGGAAGACCGCTCTGATGGTTTGGGATCCGGTGCTGTTAGGCGAGGGAATGGCTGGATGCGTGCGCACCCAAGTTTTGAAGAACGGCTAGCAGAGTGGCCACTCGCTCACGTCGGTGCATCTGCCTTTTTTCCAGACAAAGATTTCCACTCAATGACTTTCTCCTTGCCATAACAGGATCGGCTGCTAGTGAGACACAGCGCAACTGCACACAACAACTGGGATAACACAAGATTTGAATGGTTGGACAGTCGAACCTGGGCATTGCAGCGACCCTCCATTGCATTTCTTTTTTCAACTCTGTTGCCGAATTGCCGCCCGGCGCAACAGGCTTGTAGTGAGTCCAATTGATCCAACCATCTTGCTGACCTCATGGGCCACAGGGAAGTCAAATCCAGGCCTGGAAGCGCTCGGCGCACCGGCGGTGATTTCGTGTGCGGTGACCTCCAGTACAGCGGGGAGCTCGTTCGATTCGAGCTCGGGTCATTGGGGCTTATCTTGATGTTTTTACTCCAGCTGCCTTTGCCGACTCCACTGTTGGCTAATTCAGTCGCCAGTACGGTGCAGGAGGAGGTAGCTCACGAAGGCGAGTGCTAGTCCTACTTTTTGCCGCATAGATAGGTTGACCGAATGTCAGAAACGGCCTCGAGGCCGCATAGAGGCAAGTTCAATCGGGCGACTACGAGATACCACCCTAATATGTCACACCCGGGGGTTCTACTCAACACCCAAAGGCCTGGAAGCGCTGAGCGCACCTGCTTCAATTCTGCGTGCTGTTATGGACAATACAGCAGGAGCTCGTTCGAACTGAGCCCGGGCCATGAGGATTGGGACGTTAGATTGATTCACTGCACTGCACAGGTCACCCGCTATGAAAAACAGCAGATATATAGCCCGGAGGCGGGCAGGTCATATACATGTAGCATCCATTTACAGTGCACCGGCCAGCAGCAGGTCGTTCGAATCGAGCCCGCGCCATAGTTCGACGGTTCGCTATTTTTTTCTTCCCCGCTCCGTTCACAAGTAGGTGCTTGCAGTTTTTAGCGCGCGGTGAGCTGATTCACCCTCTAAACACAGGTTGCCGTATGCGCGTTGTAAATGGTGAACAAGTTATAAAGACTGTCAATCGAGAGCTTGTTCAAGCATGTTCGTGCATGGGCCTTGCAGTGTTGAATGAATCCTCTTTTTTATTTTCCCGTTAAACCACTGCACAGCCGTCACCAGCACAGAACTACTCCCGTTCTCCGACCAACGGTAGGGGAGACTTTGTGCCAGAATGCGCTGATAACCGGACACACACACAGAATGAATCAAGTGAACAGTGGCCTGGACGCCGCAGAGGGAAAGTCAATTGACCAAATAGTAGATACAACCCCTCTAATTTAATGCGTTAGGACACAGTGGGTTCTATTCAACCACCAAAGGCCTGGACGCGCATGGGGAGCCGAGAACCTGCGTTGATTGACATAGAATCCCAGATAGAGAGCTCGTTCAACTCGAGCATGGGCCATGTAAGGTTGGATGATCTTTTTTGGTGCCTGCTCCTCATTAATCAAGCCACAAAGGCGGAAGCCGCCACAGCGGGAAGTTTCCCTGTATCACTGATATTTACGCAGACGCGGCGGCGGATGCGCCAAAGGCGGGCGTGGAGTTCCACACAGCGCACGAAAGCCCTGGGAAGCCCTGGGCGAACCCCCCATGGCGAGAGGATCACCGGTTTTCAAAGTTCAGAATGCCGCGCCGGGGAAGACTGTGACAGCCTTTCTCTCTAGTGAATGCACGAAGAAATCGTCACATTGTGTTCACTGAGGAGAAAAGGACACGGAGCGCAGAATTTAACTTAAGCGCTGAACGAAGCACGAGAGGAGCTGACCACCGAATTTAGAAACATTCAGAACGAAAGAAACGAAGGTATTGCATACCGAGGGATACATTGTCCGCGCAGAAGGAAGACGAAATTAGATGCACATTAGAAGGAGCAGGGGCGCGATAAGAGGAGATAATGCTAAGCATAGGTCGACATGGAAGGAACAATCTATGGAAGGGGAAAGTGCGAGAGGGATTGGTATTGTAGCAAGAAATGCATCGGGACGTCCGAGAACAGGTTCGCCCGTACGATGCATGCATGCCACATTTCATGCGTTCTACAGGCAGAACAAGACACATTAGCCTCCTGGATCCGTGTGGGCCGACCAAAGAAAATGAAGAAAAATCAAATAAAGAATCAGCCCCAGTTAGAAGGACGAAGATCCACCGAGGAGTAAAACACAATCAGGACACACCGACGACGCACCTCCTACACTGGGAGAGGGAGAGAGAGAGAACGGGGAGGAAAAGCGGGGTTGATGAAGCAAGACTAAGAAAGCCACGAGGAAGATTTGCATTTAGATTGAGAGTATTATGAAGGATCTGCGTCAAATGAATCAATGCACGGCGAAAGGATTACTGGAGCTGTATCCTGGCACGTGCCTCATCCCTCCACCGTCCAGCGCGGAAGGAAGGGGAAGGGAAGGGGAAGAACGAGACCGGTGTATGCGGGCCAGGTGAGCGGAGGGGAAGGGAAGAAGAGGAGGAAGCTCAAAGGAGGAAAAGGGGGAAAGAATGAGGAAAGACAGGAATGAGATGGTGGGCAGTGAATGATTGGAATTTGGAGATGTGGAAGAATTGAGGATGAGAATAAGAGATAAAGAGACGACGCACCTCATTCCCCCTCCCTGTGCTCCCCTCGCAGCCCATGTCTTCGAAGCCGGCGGTCGTGGCGAGACGAAAGACGTGGCTCGAGCCTTTCGTCCTACATCAGATCGAGCGCAAGACGCGCTGTTGAAATGGATGACTTGTGCGCACACGGAAGTCGAGTGCGTTAGAGAGGAAGCGGCGGCCACGCCAGACTCCGTGTAGCCGACCAGCTTGTCCCCAGTCCGGAGCCGGACTGGCAAGTATCGATTTTCATCGGGAATCGATTGGGAGACATCTGAGTCGATAGCTTTGAGCCGGACGCGCACTGCGACGGCGATAACGCGGATGCTTTTTCGGCGTGACGGAGCTGGGGAAGCAGGCGTCGAGAGAGAGGATAGCCAGAGCCGCATGCACAGCAAGGCGCGTACTGTGGACGTCACACCCGGTGCAACAAATGGTTGGGTGGCTGGGATATCAAAAAAAACTGTCGCCGCCGAGGCTAGTCCTGCTCGAGCCACAGGCGCAATGGGACATACACGAGCTCCCAGGGGGGAGAGGCAGATCATTCTCGTCTTGGGTGTGCACTGTAGAAAGAGGGCGTCGCAATTTCTTCTCCTTGACAGCCTCAATATCGTCAAAGGACGCACCGTTGCTCCTACTCAATTACGGTCCTCCTCCAAAGTGGTCCCTCTGAGCATGCGTGCGCGAGTGGTGTAAGTCTTGTTGCATCTCCTCGTCTTGCTTTTGCGGCTCTTGTGGTGGACCCGGACTGCGGAAGGCAAGCGCCTGTCGGGCGTCAGCGGGAAGAGGAACACGTTGATGCGCATCAATTGATCCTAATTGTTCGCACGCTGCCTTCCTTGTTGCTTCCCACCACCACCTTCTCTCTCATTTAGCGATCCATCCACCGTTTTCTACTGCACGTCCCCGGGCTATGAGATGAGTAAAACAGGCCCGGAAGCGCGTGGTGCGCACCTGCCCCTCCTGAATGGGTGCGCCTGCAATGCAGCAGGCAGCTCGTTCGACTCGAGCCCGGGCCCTGCCGTGGACACTTCTGTCTTTTTTCCGCCTACGCTGCTCCCGTTCACAAAACCCCGCCGCTGTTGTGGCTGTAAATATTGCCTGAACTTCTTTCGATTCCTCAGGCACGATCCTGCACACAATGGCAGGATCTGATATTCAAGCAGGTGAGAGAATACTTATACCCATCTACTTGGAACACACGAAACCCAGAGTTTGTTTCCAGCAAGACCCAGACACGCGCGGTGCGCACCTGCGTCCCATAGGTTGTCTTTGCCGATTAAGCAGGCAGCTCGTTCGCGTCGGGCCTGGGCCATAGCGTGGCGTGTGTTCAATTTTTCTCCCTCCCGCCTTGATTTATCTGCAACTCGATCAACCAGATTGTAGTCTAAGTTCCAGCGGAATGATTTATCAAAGCGGTGAGTGCAATCTATCTACGCTGCCGCTGGAATACTACTCTGTTCCTTTCGAACACAGGCGGCGTTGATTCTAGCTTGGAAAGGCCCGGATGCGCGTGGTGCGCATCTGCAATCCGTTACAGGTCTCGGAATAAACGTGCAGCAGGGTGTTCGTTCGACTCGAGCGCGGGCCATATGATGATAGGTTTGTACATCATTTTTATCATTCATACGCCCACTTTACCAGCGCTCCTCCACTGTCTCGCGAAGATGGGCCCCTCAACTCGTCATGCAGCGCAATGAACTCCCATACTCTAGAGGTAGGTTGGATAACTCCTGTAAAAACTGCTCGTACTAATCCTTTCTGACACAGGCGGGATGGATTCATGCTTGGAACGGCCCGGATGCGCGCACCTGTATTCTATTCCACGTCACAGTAGGGATATTCAGCAGGGTGCTCGTTCGACTCGAGCCCGGGCCATACGAACACAGATGAAAACATTTTATTATGAATCACTGTCTGCTTCATCCCCCTCCATTCAGCATCCATCCCACGAACATCAGCCTCGGTAACTCATGTGAAATACTGCTCTAATCCGTTCGAATACATGTGCACAAAGGAGGTTGATTCCAGCTTGTAAAGGCCCGGACGCGCGCGGTGCGCTCCTGCATTATATGCGTCTGCGGTGGTACGTAATTTCAAGCAGGGTGCTCGTTCGACTCGAGCCTGGGCCATATTCGTCGCTGAGAGGCATTTTTCTTTTCAACTCTGCACATTTTGTTTCCGAACTCCGTCCAGCCCACTTTGCGTCCCCAACAGGCTGCAACTGGCGGGACTTGGTGAGTACAAACAATCTGCTAAAATCCTGGTTTGACACAGTGAGCTTGAATTCGGGGGAAAGAAAGGTCCAGAAGCGCGGTGCGCACCTGGATTGCGAACATACGAAACCTCCGTGAAATCTGCAGCAACTCGTTCGATCCGAGTCTGGGCCGTATGGGGTGAGAAACTGTTTTTCCGGCTCCTCGATGCTTTCTGTTCTCTTGCCATCGATAACTCACCAAACTCCCACTGGCAGAAACAATCTCCAGATGCGTTGGGTGCGTGCGTATTCATTTTGCTGGCAAGAACTGGCCAGTTACAATGTCCTCGAGTTTCGTAGCCATACCACCGCTCTAATCCTTGGGGAAAGAGGCAGGTTTGTTTCGAACCAAAGAAGGCCCGGATGCGCGGGGCGCAACTACATTCTATAGAACAACTGCTTCGTGCAGCATGCAAGCAGGCAGCTCGTTCGACTCGAGCCCGGGCCATTAGTCGGAATACTGGTGCATATTTTTGTCTTCCTTGAACGGCGGGCTGAACTGCGGAACACGGACAGGCTCAATTCAGGCGTAGAAAGGCTCTAGTGCGCACATCTCGTGGATCTTGATCGAAAGAAATCTTACTTCAGGGAGCTAGCCCGGGCCAAACAGTATTGTCCTAGCGTGTCTCGTACGCGCTGGCCGCACCTGCTTCCAGTACAAAGCTCATCTACAAATGTCGATGGGTGGTCCGGTTACATAAATGTTGAAGGGGCGAGCTAGATTGTTTAATTTGAGCCTACAGTGCGATGTTTTTTTGTTATTCTCGCCCAACGAGTTTTTCAACCTTTTGTTCAGGTAAATGGAGCCCCAGAAGCGCTTTGGGTTAAGCCTTGATCGGATGTCCCCGCATCGAATGGGAAAACTATGCCTTGGGCTGCCACAGGGATCGAACATATGCCGCGCGATCCGGGACGGCGGAATGACCGATGCCGATCTGTTCGGCATCGTTCCAACTTCCAAGTGATGATGTCCATATATTCAACCACTTTCCGATGTAGGTTGGCACTTCGCGGATGGATGAAAGCCAATAACCAACCCGTTCTTGCTTGACTTTGCATCGCATGAGTCGGATTATGTTCAATTGGTTCCCTCATCGGCATATAACTCGAGGCAGTGTTCCGAAAGAGCCTGAGGCGATGTGGGTTGGCCACACATAAATATCGGTCAACACCCGCCCACCGTTAACTCACCTTGCCTCTGAACACCATGACCACCGAGGCCTCTCCCACGAAGATCTTGCTCGTTGGAACCCAGATCCAAATCTTTCATTCAAGCTCAACCCCTGCGAATTCGAAACCAGTAGCCACCTACGACCTATCCGCGTTCAAGGATCGTCTACCCGCCTTCCATAAGCCGAGGACTGAGAACCGGCAACCTTTGCTTCTTGACCGTCTTCGGGAGGGAATGACGGTCAAGTTGCCTGTTAAGATTACAGGTGGTCATGGCAATGAGGCCAGATACAAGGCTGCCGAATCCACAATCGAATCAGGATTGATACAATTCCACATTGCCGCCTCCTGCTCACAATTGATGGCTCGAGTAATCAGTAAGCCCAACCAAAGATGCTTGTGAGGGCGACATCCTGCGGAGGAAAGCAGCTAACAAACTTACAGCGATATTTGTGTGAAGTCTCCGGGAACAAGCACCGAGCCGCCGGCATTTTACGGATGCTACGAGTATGATGGTTCCTGCTGGGTGCGCATTTGCATCTTCCAAGTCCCTTTTATACAACTGAATGGTGGGCAGCTATGGCCGATCAAAGGAGGCCACCCGCAATTTAATACAGCGTCACTTCGCTGGGACCCGAAGGGCGGAGAAATTTGCGGACAAGAAGTCAGGGACTTCATTGCTAAGACGATGTGGAAGCGCTTCTGTCGAAAGTTTGATGGAGGGCGTCAAGTCGACCAAGAAAACTGGGTCAAGGATGTGTACCAGCTCATTTTCCTCGGATTTTCTGCGCTTCGTTTGTTGTTCGGACCGTAGTCTGTTTCGCGGGGAGAAAACATTCAGATACCCATTTCTATTTAAACGCGGCCGCAGTCGACATTTTGTGAATTCGTAGACTCTGGAGATCGAATGAATTGCACACAATTGGATTGAAGCCAAGGACGTACCGCCCGCGTGGCATTCCCGACCTATCACTGCCGCTGCTCGGTACATCAGTTGTCATTGTATGCGAGACAAAGTCGACGCCACCGCGGCGTCGGAAGAAAGGAGAATGAGAAACGGAGAAGCATTAGCGGGAGGTATCCCGATATCGGTGGTCGTGGTTGGGACGCCGTAGATGTACAAGAGACAGCAGTTGGTGACCCAGAGCGCCAACCAGCGAGCAGACACTGGCGGTACGAGGAGCTGCATTGATATGGCACACCCCGGGACGACCTTGTGCTGAAAGAACCAAAGAGCTTGCTTGTCGAGGTGGGAAGCGGAAGAGCTGTGTACTTGTGGGCGTGGACGGTGCGCTGTCAGCCGGAGATCACCACACCTTGCCTGACCCGCAAGTTACCACGGTTCCCCGAGCAATACTTCCGTGGCGTATCTAGGGACCATTCACTCACGCGAAGCACGACACACATCGCTCGATCAGACATGCATAGTGCAAATGCATTGTGTCTGCGTCAAAAGCAGCACCAAAGAGTTTCGGTGATGTACCTGCGGACTGGGATCAGGGACGCGAATTACCAAGGCCGTGGAGGAGCGCACAAGTCGGCCCGAACATTCACAACATGTCGGATACGCCGACGTGAAGGAATTGTCCAAGTCGCGATTGCGGGCGGGTATTTAAGACCGATGTTAGTCATCCCGCCGTCCGCCAGCCCCCGACACGATTTGAAGCAGATCCCCGGGGCGAGCGAAGTGTGGGCCAATGACTACACCGAGCCAGATAATCCGATACATGGGGCGCAGCTCGTCGCCGGACACCAAGGGTTTGACCGGATCCCAGCTTCTTCCACTCCGGCCCGCGGTCGCCAGACTCAATCCCTTCTGGAAGGTTAGGATGTTCAAGGCGGGAAGTAAGCAAGAGACCGAGGATGGGAAAGGACGGGGAAGGAGGACGAGAAGGAGGAAAGGACGAGAAGCGCGGAGTGCGGGAAGGGGAATGCGCTAGGGCAGCGGGAGGGTGAGGAGGAGGAACCATATGGTAAGTAGTAGGGGATGCACAGCAAAAGTCGCTAAAGGGAGACGCCGGTGTACTCTAACCACAAAATGAAGTCAAGGAGCGCAAACGCTCCGCTCTCACTCCGAGTCTCAATCCCCTTCCGTTCACGCTCCTGCGGCATGAAGGTGCCGCCCCCGCAGTCGACGAAGGACTGCAAGCGGAAGCGAGTGGTCGAGGGCTGTTACAGTCATGGCGGTCTGAAAGGATTTCGGGCGTCAGCTAAGCGGACATGCGCGCAGCCGGTGCGTAACGGACGAGGAGGGGAAGGTAAGTGGGAGGGAGTCAGCCAAGAGCGTGGCCAAAGAGAGGAAATGACCGCGGCGTGATTCGAGACCCTTGCGCGTGCGGGGAAGAGTGCAACGGGTGCGTAACATAGGGCGAAAATGCAGCAGGTAGCGGAGGGTGTGTGATCACGGAGAGCGCATGCTCTGAAGAGACCGGGAAGTGGGGATATGGAACAAGACCCACACCATTCGTACGTGCACTGCGACGGTGTCGACGGTTTGGCTTCTAGCTGCCTCTCCCCAGATCCACAAAATATCCCAGACCGGGGACGGCGACGGCGAGAAGTGTGCGTAAGCCAGTCGGCAGTTCACGGCAGTGGTAACTCAGGCTGGTTCTCAGCAGGACTAACTTACCTGGTAAGTTAGTCCTGCTGAGAACCCGGTAAGTTAGTCCTGCTGAGAACCAGTTACAGTCCTGCTGAGAACCCGCGGTGACGCGGTGACGGCCTCTAATCTTGAATCTTCGTGCGTTATGGAGCCATTCGGAAGGCGGCGAAAATAGCCTAGCGCATATCAGACCCACTCCCACGTACATGTCGCCGGTCACGCACCAATTCCTTGCCAGCGGTGTGCGCCGGCCTCCTCCTCTTTTCACAGCGGTGCGTGCGAGACTGAAGAAAGAAGGGATCATCTTGCATCATATTTATCTGCTGATATCATAGCAGAGAGCTCTTGTGTTGTTGTGTGGTTTCCTCGTGGATCGACTCGGAGGATCGCCGGAACCGCGGTGTCCAAGAGTTGTCACGGGCGTTGGCGGGAAAAGAAACGCTTTTACGGCACGCGGATGGGGTTCTTCGGATTGATCCCGGTCGCACGCTCCCTTTTCCTCTCACCATCTCTCACGGTCTCACCATCTCTCACAAGCTCTCACACCTCCCTCGTGGTTGAGCCTCAATGCGCGCGCGTCAAAGGTCCTCGTTACTCCGTACGAGACCCAGGTTCTGTGATAACCCAGAGTGGTGCGGAGGCGTGCGGTGCGCACCTGCATCCCGATGTCGATTGGGAATGAAGCAGGTTCGACTCGAGCCAGCGTCATGGTCTGCATTCGTCGCCGGTTTTTCTCTCGTCTGTCCTTCTTGTTTATCTATACACAAACAATAGCTGACCCTGCTGGTTACAGACGGTAGTTCCTGCGTTTGTCAAACAGCGGTGAGTCGACATCGACCGCCAATTCTGCTCTCCCCGGTTTCCGCCGTTTGAAACACAGACAGGGTGAACTCAGACAACGAAAGACCCGAAAGTGCTGGGCGCACTTGCAGTGAATTGCGGGGATGGATCATTCCAGCAGGTAGCTCGTTCGACTCGAGCCCGGGTCATGCTGCCACCTTGCGAATGCCCTTTTTGTCAGTCCCGTTCAATGCTCGTCCCTCTGGGCCTCCCCAAATTTCGCTAGATTCATCACACCCATGACTACACCATGCTGTGGATTGAACGTGCGGGTTGCAACTTTGACAAATTGGACTGAATGAACTGATGTTTCGGGGTTTAGACAGGGTTGATTCAGCAACATCAGGAAAAAGTCCCACGGCCGTAGTTGCCCTGGTAATTACGTAGCAAAATATAGCTGCCATAGCTGGCATAGCTTGTGGTGGGTGTTCTGTAGCACCACATAGCCAACATAGTTCCTGGCGCAAACTATGTTGCACGATATCGCTACTCGCCGTAGCTACACTGTGCTACATTTTTAGTGCGGCTACTATGCAGGCCTTGATGCAGGCTATCAATTCTTGACCTTCCTTTTTTCCTCTCGCAGATTCAATAGTGGCGACTCGGAAGAGTTGCGCCCGCAATCAGTACCCGTTGGCTTGTCCAACTCGATCAGCAGACTTTTCGGGCCGACCAAAAAATCGGAGGCTTTCGGAAGGGTCTTTCAAAGCGGAAGACCTAACGCAACCTGAATGAAGGATTCCGGTGTGCAGGCAAGCAGGCACACGCGAGTCGTGAAATTGACTCGGAATCGACTCGAAGGTTGCTCGAAGGTCAATTTCACAAGTCATTTGAACTCCGCCCGGATCATGATCCGGCACGTCAACACGAATGGCGTGATTTGGCAACGCCATCAAATGGTTCGTTGCCTCTCTCTTCTTCCTCCCATCTCCCCCGCTTTTACCTCCCGCTGGTGCCCGTCGTCTGTCCCTGCGTCTGTGCCCCCGTCCAGTCTACCTTGCGCCCACCTCAAGGCATATCAAGACTTACGATAGCTGTGACCTTCAAGAGTCAAGACCTTCTCGGCTTGCTTCCCACACGACGTCCCAAGACGCTTCAAGAATGTCAAGGACACCTTGTTGTTCCCTTACTTGCCGCAAGAATCCTGTTGCTGCCCTCTTCAAGCTCAAAGCTAGTTTCCCTCTCCTCCTTCCCCCTTATTTGCGACTCCCCGTCACTCCTGGCTACATCGGTCCTGTGCGGCGGTCATTTTATGTTGCTGTATGCCTTCCACTTTCCCCTTCTGCTTATTTTCTCTAGCTGATCTCCTGCAGCAGGTTTTCTCTTCGGGCTTCCGACATCAGTGGGGCAGTAAATTGTGACGGAAGGTACGCGTCCCGCACGCCGATTTCTTCTGTCATTGACCCGCCACGCCTCGTTGTCTTGGACTCAGCCGATGTTTGCCTGTCGATACCCGCGGATGGTCGCCTCCGCAACGGGGCGGGCGTCCTCGTCATTTCTCTCGCTGTCTCCGCTGTCTCCGTTGGAGATGGGCTCTCGCGCTTCTTGCCCTTCCAGGGTGTGACGTGCTGTGCTGTACTCCCACTCATTTCAGACGGTGCGACCGTCCGTAACGATGCTCGTTCATGCCGTCCTTAAGACGTGCTCAATGAGCACAGCCGAACCTGTATTCAGTGTACCCTGTTTGTAGTCAAATATGAATTATATTGTGTATATTGCGTGCAGAACGAAAGTACTCTGTATTGCTACAGTGGCGGGCAAAAAGAATGCCCGCTCCTTTTTCAGCCCGTTTTCGGTCGTTACTGGCTCAAATGACTTCAAATCAGATGTCAGCATGAAGTTTGAGAAGGTTCTGAATTTCTGGGGTGGTTTTCCAATGACAACTTCCGGTGGCTGTGCTCTAATAAAATAAACCGCTATTTTCGGCCAAAATGGGTTTGCAGATTCCCACGATATAAAGAGATGGCAAGGATGGCCTGAAAGTACTCCCTGAGGTGTCCTCAGGGTGATTTTAGTTTTTTAAAATATGTGTGTTTTTTGGTTGTAACGAAGGCTGCAATTTGTGTATTTCTAGCTGTTTTCAGTACATGTTGCACCAAAATACTGAAAATGGCCAACTTCCTCCCCTCATTGTGAAGCAAAAACCTACTCAATTCCAACGGAATAAATTGGGAGTATGATCACCTTAGCAAGCACTTTCATGCCAGACTTGCCATCTTGTCATACCGTGGGAATTCACAGAGCTGATTTGGCGAAATAAGCTCTTAATTTGTTAGTGGAGCACAGCCACTAGAGCTGGTATTCAACAAAGCACCTCAGAAATTCAGAACCCACCCAAACTTCATGCTGACATCTTATTTGAAGTCATTCGAGCCATTAAACACCGTAAACTGGCCGAAAAAAGGGCGGGCATTCTTTTTGCCCGCCACTGTACATACGGATATGTAGGCTACAAAGCTATAATGCTACGGGACTATATTGACTTGGGGCGCAGCTATAGCAGCTATGGAGAGCTATATATTTTGAACACTGAGCTACGGCCTGCTATATAACGGGGGTCAAGCTACGGCGCTATCAGAGCTATGTGGGCTACATATATCTCCATAGCCTCCGGGTTTTTTCCAGATGAAGTAAAGACCCGGACGCACTGGTGCGTACCTGCACACGATTGGCGCATGACCGTGATCAAAATTTCAAGCAGGCGGCTCGTTCGACTCGAGCCCGGGCCATTGGGGCGATGAAGGCAACACCTTTTTTTTTTTTGGACACAGGGTTAGCAGCCACCCAGATAGCTCACCTCGCTCTGTGAGACTTTTCGGGCCATTCCGAGGCGCAGTTCCGAGGCGCAGTTCCAAGCACACTGACAGATCATGGCGTAGGAAGAAAATACTGGGCCAATCCGTTTTGAACACAAAGAAGGTTGGAATGAGGCAGACAAAGGCCCGGATGCGTGCGGTGCGCATCTGCGTTCAATCATCTTTCGAACTCGAAAATTTCAGCAGGGAGCTCGTTCGACTCGAGCCCGGGCCATGCTTCCTCTCATCACATCTTTTTTCTCTGCTCGGACTCGGACTTCTGCTTCGTCTAATGACAAAAGAATACTGTCTGATTCATTCCCAGATATACTTGGGGACTTGAGTTAGTTCTGTCATTATCGAGGAGCGGTGTATTGAGATCGGCTGTGAAATACAGGTACCGCTCTAATCCTGCGGGACAGATAGGTTGGACCCTCGACTCAGGAATGGCCCTGCAGCGCCGGGCGCGCCTGCATTCATTGGTCTGCATAAATGCAGCAGGGAGCGTGTTCGATTCAAGCCCGGGCCACTGATGCGACTAGTAGCTTCCTTTTTTCTTATGACTCTTTCTGGCCATTGGTTTCGGCACATGTACCACACGTTCTATCCGCGCCTTTGGAGTAACCCCAAGGTGCAACTTCAATCACTATAGATTCCATTGAGTGGAAACCCTAAGCCAAGTTCCCAATTCGCCAACACTCCATAGCACATGAGGTGGCAGTACAGGTTAAATGCTTCCTTGATTACGGAAACAAGCAGGTAAGTTTCATTCAGACGCCTAGGGAAGGTGCCCGCACCCGACGAGCGCAGCGAAATTTGTATCTCAGGCAGGAGTTCGTTCGACCCGAGCGCAGGCCATGGGCGTTGACGCGAGGATTTTTTCTTTGGTTCGCGCTACAAAAATGTACTCCGGAAGCCTCACTATTTGTTTTAGTTTCTGGGTGTCTGCTGATTCCGAAAGAAAGGTCAGTCCATGATCATTCAAACGTGAATTCAGAATCGTGCTGCGCTGATTTATAGGACGCCGGGTGTCGAATTGCAGCAAAGGAAGACCCGGATGCGGGCGGTGCGCACCTGCGTCCCGTAGTCATCTTTGGTGGTGAAGCAGGCTGCTCGTTGGACTCGAGCCTGGGCTATACGCATATGCTGTTTCCTTTTTGTCTTTTTTCTTTCCATTTGCGCGCTGCTCGTTCGTTCGACCAAAAACAAAAACCACATCCCATAGACGGTGAGGTCGTGCTGTAAGATACTGATGGTTATGTTGAGAGGTTGAATTCGAAGAAGGAAGGGACTGGGCCTGCGTGCCTGCCTGTAAGTAGTGGCATAGGGAGAGCGAGAAGGAGGGGTAGAAACGGTGATGAGGTGCTGAGCGGGAAGGGGAAGGGAGGCCTGTCCGCAAAAGAGACGGATGGAAGGATGAGCACGGCAGAGTGAGACGTAAAGACCATTGCGGCAAAAATTCCAGACATACCAAAGGAACGAAGAGATACACGCACTACCCTCCACGCTCGTTCCCGCTCCTGTTTTCCATCCCTTTCGATGACGTTGCGGCAGTCGATAGAAGTCCACAACCAATTCGCCAGTCAGTCACTCCCAAGGGCTAAGATAAAAACAAGAGTGGATGGCTATGAGGAGAAGACAGCGCGAAAGGAGGGTAAGAGCGGATACGCCCCAAGGGAACATGGAGGCAGGCTAGAAGCGGGAGAGGATCAAGCAGACCAAAGCAGATCAGGACAGTGTCGCACAAGGACGCCTCTGGGTTGCGGACCTGATGTCGCATATCTGCACAGCGACGGCGTCATCGGGTTAGACTGATAGCAATGTCGTCGGATTCCCGCCTTGACCCGCACTGGGGACGGCGACGGCCAAGAGACTGTCAGGGAGGTCGACCGCGCGCGACGCCGGCTCCCGCAAAACCATGGAGCAGAAAGTCTCGGTGAGGACGCGGGAATCGACGCCGATTGACGTGGCGCAAAAGGACTGCTGCGTCTTCTGCCCGACGACAGTTTGGTGGATGACGTTCGTAACGTTGGTTGGTTGGACCGCGTTGGCGGCTAGGCGCACAAGGGGCTAGTGTTAACGTTAGGGGAACTGTTCTAAGCACCGCGGTAGGCTCTTTTCAAGGCGTTCTTCGTGGTTTGGTGGCAGGCTGAGAACTGCGGGCGCAAGCCTGTCGTCGGCGGGAACAGGAAGTTTACGGCACGTGCCGCTTGTTGATGCGCTTCATCGATCGATCGATTTCGCACGCTGTCTCTCTCCTTCCTCCGACCCTCCCACGTCACTGTGACCGTCATGTCCGCTTTCCACTGCTGCCTCCTTGACTGCCTCTTTCATCCTCTGCTGCACTCTGGCTCCATCCAATTAGTAGTCCTGTTCTGCACATCCCACCCAAAGCCAATCGCGCTGTGCTAGAAAAGCGTACTAACACTTAGCTCCACGGTAAATCCACCGTGTCCCTCCGTTTTTCGAGCAACTGCTTTGTGCTGGATCTCCGTCACCCTGCTCGAATAAATCCGCCAGCCCGGGAGCGTGTGGTGCGCACCCGCATGCTGTGCACTCGCAAGCCAACCCAGGAATGAGGCAGGAACGCTCGTTCGACCCGAGTCCAGGGCATGAGGAGCGTTTCGGTGTTTTTTTCCCCCCCCCTTCTTTCTGTAGGCAATGCATCAGGAAAAGCCTCCCCAGGTATTTCCGCATATTTTCGGAGAATTTTCCCGAAAATATCTTGAATTCCTCGAGTATGCTAAAATGACCAAGAATATGTTAGTCCCCCCGACAATATCAGAATCTATACAACTTTTCGGGGAATTTCTGCGCATATATGTGGGCCATTCTGGTTCCAAATAGGCCGCTATTCTTTGGGAAATCTCAATAGGAAACAGGGTAGAGGAGACGAAACCACATGTATTGCATTCAGAATATGTAGTACAGGTGGGTGAAGTAGTAAGAAAGCAACAACGCGCTACGCTACTATATCCCACCTCCCACAGCTACTATATCCCAGTGGGAGCGGTGCAGCGGCCACGCTTGCGACGGTGTTGCGTGACGGCGACGGTATTCCATCCATGGCCAGAAAGGCGTGAACTAAAATGTGTCAGCATTGTGGTAACACTAAAGAAGTGCAAAGACATACCCTTGCAACGTGAACGCTGCGGAAGGACGTTGTCGCGCGCGACACAGATGCGATCGGAACAAACTCGACACTGTCAAATGATTAGTACCTGAAAGTCTGGACGGAAAGTAAGACCAAAGCATACCTGGCGTCAATGAGATAAGACGTGCGAGCTGTTTATTGTCGCTGTATGCAACTGGAGTCGGAGCCATCTGCTGTCACGTTCATTACTCGAAACAGTGGGTACGTAATGCAACGGCATACCTGGAGCATGCTTCGTTGATCTACCGAGTGGTGTACGACGTGGCGACGAATGCGGCCACAGTGAAAGCAGCGGATGTGGGGCAACTGCAATGGGCTGGAATGGGAAGGTATGAGAATGGGACACAAGATGGCCGGGTTGGACATACCAAGATGAGTTCAGGCTGAGCCGGGAAACGACCAGGACAACTGAGACGCTGTGAGTCAAGACGGAAAAGCAAGCAGCATAACGGACGCACCCTAGGCGCCGTGGTACCTCAGTGCAAGATATAAACAGCCAGCCAGAAGGCTGGAGGGAAGGAAGGCTGGAAGGAAGGGCCTGAGGCGACGAAAGAACGGGGAGATGGTGGGGGAAAGGAAGAAAGGAATGGTATGTGCGTTTGTTGTGACAGCATCAAATCCAACCGTTTTACGCGCTCACGTGGTTTGACACGTTGTCCGCGGACACGCACCCGGTTACCCTGCCCTTTACGGCTCTGGCTGACATCGGCAACGGGTGAGTTTAGGGCAGGCTGTGATTGTGGACTTGTGAAGTTCCCGCGAGCAAGTCAAGGGATCTTCCTCGCCCATTGTTGCAGACGACTCGGAGGACGTTAAAGCTGACCTTCCGTGGGCTTGCGGATCGCCGGCAAGGCCCTGTCTCATTGTTTGCAGCTCCCACTTCCAAAAATCATACGGCATGTTCGGCAGTACATTCGGGGTGAATGGCGTCAGTCAAGAGGCCCCGGGAAGCTCCACCAAAGGGTTGTCCGGAAAATTTCCTGATTTTGGCCTCAAAAACCCACAGTTTGGAGCCTCAAAAACCCAAGGGCGGACAAGGGTAGTGACGTGTCACGACTGTGACTACGCCAAATCTGTCACGCAATCCAGTAAATTTCGCTGGAGCGCTAAATTCACCCTAATTCCACGTCTTTTCTGCTGCAAACGCTGCAGAAAGTTCGGAACAGGAGCCAGGCGAGGATCCGCTGTCAGATCAATCCCAGCCCACCGTTGGCCCACCGTCTCTTCGGACAGTCCTCTGGCCCTCAAAAACCCAAGAAACCGGACAAGGTTTGGAAGATCTTGGCCTCAAAAACCCAACATCCGGACAAGGAAATGGCCATTTTCGGGCCTCAAAAACCCCAAATTTCCGGACAACCCCTTGGTGGAGCTTCCCGGGGCCTCAGTCAAGACTGAGTCAAGAAGGGTTGAAAATTACCGCACATCTCACCCAAAGTTGCATGAAATGACAGGAATAATATGTCGACCTCGGGAAATGTCAAAAATATGAGATACTTTTCACAAACTTTCCGATAGATTTCACGAATGTGCAGAAAATTTGTGAAAATTTTATGCCCTAAGATATTTTAGATAAAAATTTCACGGGAGGTTTTCCCTGATGTGGTTCTGGTCCATTCAATTCCTCGCCATCCCATTCCGTTAGGCAAGCTGCGGGCTGCTGCGCTGATATGGAATAAATGAATCAGGACGCACCTACAACTTGGCCACCACTCTCGCAGTCTCTCGGTGTGTCTCGCTTCCCGGCTTCCAAGCTGGGATTCTGAGAAACTCGTCCGCGTGGCATGTCTGGTACCTTTTGACTTTTCTTCACGGACACGTGGCTTATTCATTCATTTGCGCAGGAATAATCGCCTCTGGTATCCTTGTCGAAATACCTCCAGTTACTTGCCGGCAAGAAGTGGTGAGTCGATTCGGATGTGAATGCTCTGAGCATTTTCCACCATGTGCATTAAACCCAGTCAGGTCTGATTCAAGGGAGTAAAGGCTCGGATGCGCTGGCCGCATCCGCATTCAATTGTACTTCGGTGAGGGAAAATGCACCGGGCAGCTCGTTCGACTCGAGCCCGGGCCATGTATCTGAATTCCGACTGTTTTTGTGGGGCAAAGATCGGTATGCATTCACCGAAACTCTGCCCTCTCCACCGCAAGTCGACGTCTGTATCCACCAGCTTCAGCTGCTCGAGCGTGAGTGCAAGCGATGCAGATAATATGTCGCTGATATTTTGGGTCGAAAGAAAGTCCTGGAAGCGCATGGTGCAAATCTGCAGTCCACGAGGAGTACGTCAATATCGCATTCGACATGCAGCTTGTTCCATTCGGGCTTGGACTATACACTGGCGTGAATTGCGGTACTTTTTTCCCCCTGCTGGCGTTGCTAACGATTCCCTAGATCCAACAGCCAGCCGCCGGCGAGGTGCAGATCCTTTGTCTCCGAATGGCTGATGAGTAGACACGTAGCTGTCTCCGGCTCGAAACTCCCCATTGATCCCTTGAAACGTAGGCTACTAAATCGGGGGTTGAATTCAAGCGTCGTTCAATCGAAATAGACTAGCGATATCCGGTAGGCAGCTCGTTGAACGTGAGCCCAGTCCCATGGAATCGGCTTCTCTGTCGTGACTGATTCGGTGCTCCTTTTCGCTACAAAAGATAGCTACCTACGCAAGACAGCGAGCGGTGAGTCAATATCGCTGCGAAACACCACTGGTCTCATCGTTTGCTTGAACCCCAGGCAGATGCGATTTGACTCAGGGAAGGCCCGGATGCGCTGGGCGCACCTGCATTGAATCGTCAGTGTCTCGCAGTCAATTGCAGCAGGCAGCTCGTTCGACTCGGGCCCGGGCCATATGATGTGGTAAATGTAGCTCTATTTTTACCCCGTAATATATGTTGCTCATACACTCTGAATACGAAGGATCTGATTTTCCACCGACTGGGGTCGCTGTACTACCCACGAAAGACAATGACGTGGATTGGGCCTCTTCGAGGCGGGCGGCTGAACCTTTAGGAGGCTTGCCCAACTTTTTTTTTGCCCGAAATATCCCACCCTGTCTCATCTCCGCGTGTCCTCTTTTGCATGTACTATCCAAAACCTTAGCATCTCTCTCAAGAGCCTAGTCAAATTTTCATCCTCCGACGTTCTGAAGGCGATTCGTGCCATTCAGAAAGGTTGTAGGTGAATGAAATCATCTTGGACAAGATAATCAAGACCTCTGTATGGCTATTAAGTTTCTGCACTGGAGTTGTAATTCTGCCCATTTGCTACCACTGCCAACAGCAGGCTCAGAGTAGCACACGTTGACACCAAGTTGGCACCAAGGATTTCCCAGGTAGTTGTTGAATTAAAATTTGAGATATTCACAAGAAGTGTTACGGAGCCTGAGGTGCTCAATCCAATACTGAAAAATATATGGGAGACCTGGGCAGTGGGCAGTTATACTTGGTTCAGTTCCCAACATGCGTTGAAACGCTCGCTGGAAATCACCGAGTCCGGGATGCCGAGCGGACTACTAAGGATCATTGACTAATTACGACGGACGACAAAGCAGAAATGACTGATGTAAAAAATCGAACTTGAACAATGCTCCGTCTGCTTGGCACAAAACGGACCTGTACCACTCCATTAAAAGGGAAGGAGGATCAATAAGCATACTGGTAACTTTTTGGATTTGTATTTGTATCGTCCTGCCCTCCTTGTAATATTTCTCTAAGTGATGACCATTGGGATGATGAAATGCTGTGTTGGCCGAATCCCAAGTTCTCCAGGGTAGCTAAACCTAAAGGTTCAGCCAATAACTACTACGGATAAATCAATTTGACTCTGATTAGCGGCTCCGGTTTCTGGAACACAGGGAGGTTTCGATTGCCCTGTAGAAAGGCCAGAGGAGCGCGGCGCACCATGACTGATGGGAGCCAGGCAACTCGCTCGGTAATTTCATCCTTCATTTTCTAGCGCTTCATTTTAGCTGAACAACATGTTCGAATGCAGGCTGATGAAGGCCCAGAGGCGTGCGGCGCGCACCCACATCCAATGTTTTGGCGTACAAATGTTGACGGTGGGCAGCTCGTTCGAGTCGAGCCTGGGCCCTGTATATGCGCTTGACGATTCTTGATTTTTTTTTCCACCCATCCAGTTCTATGGAGCGAAGTCCAACTGCTGTCCTACTACGGTGCAGTAGTGCTCCGGGGTCTGATTGTTTGACATACAGGGCGGCTCAACTCCAGCTATGAAAGGTCCGGATGCCCACGGAGCGGCGCGCATCTGGGCCGGACGAAGGAGGTAAATGTCCCGCGGAGTGTAGTAGGCGCGCGTTCGACTCGCGCCCGGGCAGTGGACGTGAATGACGAATCCTTTTGCTTGTCTGCCTGCATCAACAGTCCGATCCGCTCGTTCGACTGTTGGGGTAGTATGAACTCGACAGCATTTTTTGTCGCTTGCTTTTACATTCGTCGAGACTCCCTCCCGGCTTTGAAGCAGGTAACGGACTCCGAAGCATGAGCTGAAACTCATAGCCAGAGGCGGCTCAAAGCAGACCGGACTGCTGCCTAAGCCCGGAGGGGAGTGAGTGAATCGAATCAATCTTCGATCAAAGAGATTCAACTTTCCCATATTGTCAAGCCTGTCCGTTAGCCACTGCGGCGTGTTGACTCCCGTGGCACAAACATAATAAGCGAAAGAACAAGGTATAATTTGACGACCCCGTGGCAAGTGGCGTCGAACACAGCTCCAGTTTTCATTTGACTCGCCCCGGAACGCCTCTCGACTCGACTCAATGCATCACTTGTAGGTCCCTTGTTTCGGTCCATATCAGGCGAAATTCCCTAAAATTGACGAACTAGAAGCATCCAGGGGACGAGTCATCATCAAGAGACAACAGCGAGCCTGTGGCGATTTAGCGGTGGCGGGGACACATAAATACGGATACTCTTCCTCTCATTTTATCATCGCCCACCATGAATGGTCAACAAGATCAATGTTCCACAGCGGCGTATCTCAACGTACCTGCACCCCCATGCACCCCGCAGCGGCAGCAGTACAACTCTTCCCGCCAGAACATGCCCGTGTTCGTTAACCCATGGACGCAACCCCCGAAAACTATGCCAGCGCCCGATCCGGCACCCTACCCACATGTACAGTATGCAGGCCCTTGGTGGAGTACGCATCCGCCGAGCGCCCTTCCTTGGGAGCCATATGTGAGGGCATATCTGAAAGGAGATAAGATCAAGATCTACGAGGAAAGAATCCGAGTTGCAACATACAATTTGTCCGAGTTTTCTCGTCATGTTGCCGGTGGTTTGAGGGATCGGGATAGCTTTGTCTTGGAGGCTACAGAAGCTGAGGCTGTTTCCAACGGCGTATACGATCCTGTGGTATGTGATATCGAGCGACCGCCGGGTTCCGTGGCGGCGGTGATACGATTGCATCACCCCAGCTACGAGTTGGAGGCACGAATCGAGGACTACCAAACCTTGTGAGTCAAGGTATCCTCTAGTGGGTGAAATTGGGCTGACACAGGTCTAGATATGTTGGAAAACATAATCTTATCACGGGGTTTTTTGAAAAGGATTATGAAGGCGGTATGAACGTCGATTCGGGGTACTACGAGGTGCGATCATAATCGCGTCTCTCAGAATGACGCTAACGCGGGGCGGTTAGATCTCGCAGTTGCTTGAGGAAGGAAAGACTCGAGTGACAGTGGCCCGAATCGTCAAAATTTGCACCGTCCAGGGATTAGACAATCAACACAAGCCAAGATTATTTGTCATCGGACTCGCCTTTCTCAAGTTGTTGGGCGATAGCTCCTGTCCGTCCGAGATCAAAAACACCATTTGCTTGGCCCGGCGTAAGAAGAGGGGAATGACGAGAGTATGAGAACTCAACAGCTAGTCGTTAACCAGGCGGAGGAGCCGATTCCTGGCAACGTCGTGAGGAGCGTAGGCGGACAAGTAGGAAGTAATTCGTGTCGGTATGACCTCTAATTCGCAGTTTGTGAAAATTCCTGTGTATCCGATAGGGTGATCTCCCAAATGTATACAAGTTTCGGTTAAAACATACGAGAACGAATAATTGCGGGGATTGGATGTACCGGGAAGACTTTGGGAAAGCCATGCTCGAGGGCATCCTCGGCAAGCGGGAGCATGGCATAGCCTGAGTTACTTTTGGTAGATCTTCCAGTCCGAGAAACCATACGCACCACTCGCCTTCATGAGAGTAGAAAATTCCAGCAACATCAGTAAAAGTACACATTTTGCTTTGGCGTCTTTGTCTTTGAGACGCGTCTTTCGGTGTCTTTGTCTTTGGCGAAACATCTTTGGTCTTTGGCTCGGAGTCTTTGGAGTGCTTTGTCTTTGGGAAAAACATCTTAGTCTTTGGCAATGTTCTTTTCTGTCTTCTATTCCGTCCACAGTTTTTCACTACTTTTTCACTCACATTGAGATTTTTACAGAGTCCAGACATTCAGTGTTCCCAGTGTCAAGATATTCGGTGCGTCCATAGTGAACACGGAAGTTCTTTTAGTTTTGCAGGAGTGCGCAAATTGTTATTCAGAACCTTGTTCAACGTTGTCCCGCATTTGCTATTCATTTTCTCAGCCAAATGAGATGGAATCCGTGATGTAGAATTTTCATGGTGTGGAGAAAGTCGAAAGGCCGACCAACCAAGTCTTTAAAACTCCGCTTCGGATCAGCGGAGATCGGCGGGGATCATTCCGGTCTCGTGTTGTCAAGGCACGGATGGCGTGATTGATCGCAACGAATGGTTGTTGCTCTTGTTGCTCTTGACGTCCAACCACTTTCCCCCCTCTTCTCCTCCCCCCACGTCGTCCCTCCCTCTGCGCTCTCATCGTCACTCCCACCCAAGCTTCTGTATTCTGCGCCATCCACGCGGAACGCCTACAAGCCACTTCAAACTCCTCTACCAACCCAAGCCTATCCTCGCACCAAGCACGGGTCGTGCTCGGCGACCGCCGTGGACTCACTTCGTCACCACCTCCCCTTCCTATGCCCCCCTTCACTCCCGGCTCAAAACCGATGGGCTCCCTTTGTTTACTCTGATACGTCTCGCACACAAGACTCAAGGATTCAAGTTTGTGATCAAGAATTGTCGCTCAAGCTTTCTTCAAGCTGTCGTCAAGCCTCTCCATGGCTTTGCTCCTTCAGACTTCAAGTCCTCAAGGTTGTCCTCCCCCTTGCATACCCTCAAACTTATCGTCTGGCTGCTTGCAGTCGCCATGCGGATATGTACTCAGGCTGCGCCACTCATCTCAGCTTCATGGCGCTGCCAACGTTGATAGTGTTCGGGGACGAGGGTTTGATGGTACGTGATCGTGTTCTTGCTCTGTCCAAGCGCTTGCTGACTTGCTCACCAGATGCATCTCCTCGCCGAAGACAATCGTCGACCGGCTAGATGCGTGTGGTGTCCGACCGTCCCCCAACGCAACACTGCACTCGGTCTTGTTCGTGTGTACTTGTACTTGTAGTCTCTGACGTGAAATAATATATATTTTGCGCTATTTCGTGTCTTTCTGAGTCTCTTTGAGCATCTCTAAATGTCTTTGGTGGCGTCTTATCAAAGACATGCCGCGTCTTAGGAGTCTTTCCAAAGACTAAAGTCTTGGCTAAGAAAATGGACCCTACTTAGCCAAAGACTTCCGTCTTTGGTGAAAACACGTCTTTGGCGTCTTTGACGTCTTTCCAAAGACGCCAAAGACGCCAAAGCAAAACATGTACTTTTACTGATGAAGTCATCTCGCGTAAGAAAGGCTACCAATGCGTCAAATCCAAATGAACGCTTGGCCAAACGAAGACTTGATCTCACGCCCATCCCTCCATTGTCTAGCGATGAGACAAAACTCCGACGGTGACGAGACAGAAGAAAAAGATCCGCCGGACAGAAAAGGGGACATAGGTTACTAGCGATGAGGAGGATCGAAAACGCACTTCACACCCTTACCGCTCTAAAGCCTCCACCACCCCGCCGATTCATGTGCACTCCTCCCTCCCTCGTTGATGTTCCGTTCGTAGTTCAAGTATGTTTTACTGGAATTCGAAATTGGATTGTTTCGGTGCGGATTGAGACTGTGATGCATGCGAATATTCACGGCGATGGGGCGATGGGGGCCGCTCAGATAAAGAAGGTCAGGAATCATGGTTATAGACACGTCGAGGAATTACCCACTTCGCATTTGTCGGCGCTTGTTCGCCAGGGACATCTTAAATTGGTCAGTCCGCACCCCCAATATATTGGACAGCAGCTTGATGCCGCAAAAGCCGCACGAAGAGCCTTGTGCCCGCACCCGTACCCGCGCTTGACGCCTGCACATTCAACAAAGTTTTGATACGAAGCATTCAACAAACATTTAGCATCGGGTGCGTCCGCCGCCGATGCGAGGCCCGCTTGGAGTCACGCTGCGCTGGCGGTAGGACGTGGTGAGTACGAGGGATAAGGAGGGAGGGGAGGGGAGGGAAGGAGGAAGGGCGCAATAAGGGAGGTCAGGCGGAAATGAGGGAAACGAGGAAGGAAAAAGGAAAATATCAGGATTGGGACGCCGTGCCCAACTCCACACTCCCGGTAAAGCAGTGAAGGCACACTGTTGGAGCGTACCTCCGCTTTCACTGCACCCTCATTCGAGCGTATACTCCTCCCGGCACCCAGTCGCCGCCGCCGCAGCTTCTACAGCGAGTCAGTAAAGGCTCAGGACGAGATATGGAAGACGGGACGGGGAGCAAAGGCAGGACAGAAGGACACGATGAGATGATCCGAGCGGCGGAGAGCAGGGAGAAACAAAACGATGCGAGCGGCGAGGGTGAGAATGAGGAATGGGCGAGGTAGGTAGGATGCTCGAGCAAAGGGGAAGAGGAATGGGTATTATACCAAACGCTCCAAAAGAAAAAAAAAAAAAAAAAAAGAAAAGGGAAGAGGAATGGGGCGATGAATGATTGGGATGGAGATATGACATAAAAAACGCACCTGTAATCGTATCGCCTCGTATCGCCGCTCGCCACCAGACCGTACGGGAGCCACCCTCAATGTCGGATCCACGTCCATTGCGACGCTGACGCGACGGTGGCGCGGAAGGAGACCCCGTAGATGATCGTGCGGATTACGCGGACGTGGACGCGCTTGTGCTTGTGCTTGTCATTCGCGGCGAGGAGGCAGATCAAGCACCGTCGGCCGCGATGCCGGCTTCCGCGAGCGACCGCGGGATAAGACGCTGCATTCGCCAACCGTCGTTCGAAGGCTGAGATTGGTGGTTAGAAGGGCGAACCCCGGGGAGTGATAGTGATAGTGATAGTATTATACACAGCATGGTCCAGTCTCTGAACACTGTGTTCCCAAGGGTATCCCAGTACGCGCAAGCTCCTCGTACCTTCGCCTTGGACCCCAACCACCCTACTTGACGAGCTATTCACTACGAGAACGTCTATCAAAAGTAGGATAAGAAGTTGCATAAATAAAGAAATTCAGCCGTCGCGCCGCGGTAACATCAGCCAGTGCAGGGGAAGTGGTGGAACATACATGGGAGTGGCCTCGAAAACCTGGGTAACTTCGTATGCGAATTTTGCAACCAGTGAGATTGTCGGTCTGTAAGCTATCATGTGAGTGAAGAATTTAGCGGAGGGCATGGAGTTTAAAAGCGGTAAACCCGGTATGTCCTTCTTCATTCGGGTGAAAAAATC
This sequence comes from Mycena polygramma, assembly GCA_029449255.1. Classification (NCBI taxonomy): domain Eukaryota; kingdom Fungi; phylum Basidiomycota; class Agaricomycetes; order Agaricales; family Mycenaceae; genus Mycena; species Mycena polygramma. The sequence goes on along the minus strand of JARKID010000056.1, from coordinate 636,086 downwards.
CTCGCGCAGCGAGACGAGGTCGGCTTCCGCCGTACACTCCAATAGCGCGTGCTCCGGGGACTCAATCTTAGCTTTACAGAACCTGCAGATTCTCAGGTTACGGTCGATCCGCGGGCGTCGAACTTCAACCCAACGTAATCTTTCCAAGGCGAGACAGTGGCTTGACAGCAGTAGACGCGTAAGTGCTTTCCGATGTTTCGGGTTCACCACATTAAGGTAATGTCGGAATTGCAGCGTCTTATGTACTGGCGCACTGTCTTTCTCCGGTTCGAGTCTTCCTCGCAGGAGATATAGCTTAGGTGAGTCAGGATCGTCGATAGACCATTGTAGGTATGCTCGAAGACCGGCATTTACAGACTTGATTACCTCGTCGACCATCGTTGGTGTAATGGAAGAGAGGGGCGGCAAAGTTATGTTGCAGGGCAGGTGGTGGATCACGTAGCGAAGATCCATCGCCCACGATGCTTTGCCGGCGTCTGAGAGTGACACAGCGTCGATCCCGGCTACTTTGACATATCTGTCGTTATCAATTGCCGTGAAATATCTCAAGTGTGTCAGTGCCATTATGACTCGCCTGAAGCGCAGCGGTACTAGACCGGTTTCTGTGAACAAGGGCGCTATTGCGGAGCGCTTATTAACACCTAGTACGCGTCGCAAGAATTCGACCTGTACATCTTCAAGGGAGCGGAGAAGGGCGGGATCCACGTCAAGACTGACTTCGCAGCCGTGTGTGAGATGTGGTTCAATCACTCCCGTGTACATCTTACGCGCCTCCCAGGGGGGCAGCGTGCCGACCATCGACTCTAGACCAAGGAGAGTGTTCGCAATTGCCCTTGCCTTGCTTGCTTTTTTCTCGTAGTGTTCTGCAAAGATATTCAACTTTGTAGAATTGAGATTGAATCCAACATATTTTGTTGACTTCACGATGCTCACGGCCTCCGTGCCGAAGTAGAAGGTGGGCAGGGATTTTGGAATACAGCCGAAAATCATCAAGAAGGATTTGATTGCGTTGATGATCATGAAGTTGACGCTGCACCATTTCCAGAGCGCGTTCATCTTGCGTTGGGCCCCCTCGGCAGTCAGAGAGATCAGAATCATGTCGTCCGCTTGCTCCAGGTTTGTGATGAATACACCGGCAAGGAGGATATCCGTGGTAGCATCAGAGAGCAGTTTGAAGTCCGACAGGTATAATGTCCACAGGATAGGCGATGTTGTGTCGCCGATAAGAATCCCGATGAGTGCGCGGAACATTGTGGATACCTCCGATTCATGTCTGTAGTTACTGAGCTGCGAGCCTGCGGCATGCGTCTGCTGGTTTCACGAGCCGTACGTAGCTGCTGCCGTAGACGAAGTACAGACGGTGGTTCTGAAGCAGGATCGGGGGTCTGGCTTGACGACGTTAAGAAGTAAATGAGGCAAGTCAGCCTCGACTCCGGGGCAAATCGCTGTCGTCGACTACGCACCGTCTGTTCTTCCTTCAAAGTCATCGGCCCCCTCTGAGGGTGCGTACGATCGAGTAACGTGTCTTGTCTCGTCTCGAGCCTTCATACCATATTAGCGGGCTCTTGTCAAGGTGTTCTTCATTGTGGCGGACTGAGTTGGAACTGAGTTGGGACTGAGCACTGCGGGAAGCAAGCGGTCGTCCAGAGCGGCAACTTGGGCGCCAGGGAGAAGAGGATCAAGCGCTTACGGCACGTTGATGCGCGCTTTGTTTGCTTGCTCTTCCCACGTCTCTTCCTTCCCTCTTACCTCTCTCTCCGAGTCTCTCTCAGACTCTCACATCTCCAATTTGGCGAGCGCTTCGCGGTCTTTTATTGCACATGCATCATCGTGCCATGTCATTATTATACAACAACGGGGGCCGGAAGCGCGTGGTGTGCACCTTCATTCTATAAACGGTGTTGGATACGCAACTTATCAAGCGGGGCAGCTCGTTCGACTCGAGCCCGGGCCATGTTGAGGTCCGCATGCATTTTTTCTTGTTCGCGTTGCTCATTCATCTATTCGATTTATTCAAAAATAGGACCTTGCCACAGTGTTGAGAAATCGTATCTGCCAACGAGCGGTGAGTTCATATCGGCTGTGGAGCTTGCTGCATGTACCGCTCTAATATTTCGGGACACACTGGTTGGGCCATCGACTCAGCAAAGGCCCGGATGCGCGGGGCGCACTTGCATTCAATACTTCTGATCTCGTGTGAATGCAGCAAGGAGCTCGTTCGATTCGAGCCTGGGCCACTAAGGTAGATCTTGTTGTCTTTTACTCTCAGTCTTTTCGGCTCACCTAGAAGCCATTACAAAACGCTCTGTCCGCGCTTTTTGGAAAATAACAAGGCATTCTCCTATACGATGGATATCATGGGGAGCAACACAATCGAGAATGCAAAAAAGCCCTGCCCAATCGTTTGGTATACAGGGCGGACGGAATCCGGCAAGAAAGGGCTCGGACGCGCTGATGCGCACCTTCATTCTGTCTGGGAGAACGAGAAAGGTTCAGCAGGGAGCTCGGTCGACTCGAGCCTGGGCCATGGATGGTTGCCGTTCTTTCTTTTTCGTTTCGTTCGGTTCGTAAATGAATCTCCGTCCATTCTCCTCCCCCTCCCAGTTAGCTTAGAGCTAATCTCGTTTCAACCGTTCGGGCCGCTGACCTTGTTTTGTCCGCTGTGGAACGAGGAAGTGGACACGGCGAATCTGATCAGGAAGGGCCCGGACGCTCGTTGAGGGCAACTGCCTAGAGGAAAACTTTACCGAGAATCACGACCAGGGGTTCGTCTCGAGTCCCGGCCATGGGTGGAAACGTCGGCTTCCTGCTACATTCCATCCACCATATTGCACGTCTTCTCAACATCCTCTAGAGGTTTCGATTCAAACCTTCCCCATCAAACACGAGTTTCCGAGTTTCAATGGTGCGTACCTTTACTCAACTCCACACGTCACTCAGTTAATTTTCCCTGATCAGTCCCATTCCAAACCAAAGGTATGGCTCTAGCCCGTGGGCAGAGACCCACGTTTCATTCACACCGCAAAAGGCCGGGAAAGTAAGAAGCGTCCGAGTCCAAAGATTATTGTAGCAGTCGTTCGACTCGAGCCTGGGCCACTGGGGCGAAGATTTGGAGATTTTTTTTTCGTGACTGTCAGCGCAGATTCCGAGTTGAAACCTACAAACTCGATGGGTTCACCCTCGAAGCCACTTGTATGTGGGTGCCTTTGGTATCGTTCGAACGCGCCTCTTCAAATGTCGGCAACCGCGGTCAGTCAACACCCTTGAGAAGGCAGTAACAATCCCCGATTGTTAGGGATACAGGGCGGTCGAAATCAGGCAGGCAAAGGCCCGGACAATCAACGGTAGACAAGAAAATGCTCGTTCGACTCGAGCCTCGGCCATATCTAATGATGTTAAAGGGTGTTCTTTTTGCTTCCCCTGCTGATTTACTAGCCGCAACCGGCCAGCACGGATACCTCAGGCTCTTCCAATTGCCGCGAACAGCACACGGTGACTGCCCGGGGAGTGTAGGTTCAATCGATCCACGTACTGGAAGTCCTACGATAAGTTCAGGGATAGAGGTTGGATTCAGACAAGAAAAGGCCCCGAGGCGCGTGGTGCGCACGTGCATTCCGTGATACGCAGTCCTTGGCAGCCCTATACGCTTGATTTAGGCAGCTCGTTCGACTCGAGCCTGGGCCATCCGGTATGGTGAGATTGTTTTTTTTCTTTCTGCGCGCCGCTCATTCGTTCGGCCACGAACAAAACCACAGGCGCACCGGCATGTAAACAAATACATAGCTGCACGTTATAGAGCAAGCTCGTTCGAGTCGCGCTCGGGCTATTCGGTGGCAGCTCCTCTTTTCGTTCGCCACTGCTTGATCTCGGTGTAAAGAAATCATGAGGTTTGATGTCTGCATTATGAATAAGAGACACCGTGACGGTGAGCGTGACCAGCTGTGGAATAAAACACTCCGGTCGCTTGCAACACAGGGAGATTTCATTCGATGCAGGGAAGGCCCACAGTTGCGTAGTGCGCATCCCATCCAATCGTGGTCTGTTGCTATTTGAGGACCATGGCAGGGAGCTCGTTCGAACTGAGCCTGGGTCACTGCACGATGGACCATGTTTTTCCTCCCTGCTGTTTAGTTTCAAACTTTCCAACCTACACTCGCGAGGCTCAGCGCTAGCCATGCCAGTTTCAAATGTGTTGATTTATTTCCGACATACCTTTGGACTTGACATTTTACGCATCCTCCACTGCAACGTTGGGTCTCTGGATCAACTTACTGCACCATGGTATCTGCGCTGTGGTTCCCGTGCATATGATACTTATGAATCCGAGCAAAAGGCCCACAGTTGCGTAGTGCGCATCCCGTACAATCGTGGTCCATTGATATTGGAGGACCAGCAGGGAGCTCGTTCGAACCGAGCCTGGGTCACTGCACGATGGACCATGTTTTTTCTCCCTGCTGTTTAGTTTCAAACTTTCCAACCTACCCTCGCGAGGCTCAGCGCTAGCCATGCCAGTTTCAGTACCTTTGGACTTGACATTTTACGCATCCTCCACTGCAACGTTGGGTCTCTGGATCAACTTGCTGCACTATGGTATCTGCGCTGTGGTTCCCGTGCATATGATATAAATCCGAGCAATGTGTCTTGAAGAAGAAAGCGGGCGGTGGAAGGTTGGGATTAGCGTAACAAGTGGGATCAAGGAATAATTTATGAGTAGCGTGGCTGGGAGAGTGCAAGAGAAAAATTGGGATCGAGAGTGGGGGTGGGAGTGAATGGGAAGGGGAAGATGGGCAGGAATAAATGGTTGAGAGTGAGGGTGGGAGTGAATGCGAAGGTGAAGATGTGTAGGAATAAATGATGGCAGAAGGAAAATTGGCAACACAATGGAGAAGAATGAGGGGGAAAAGACAGCACATGTAATAACTTTCCACGGACCCGTATCCACCCTTGCTTCCTCTCGCATACCGAGTTTCATGATCGCTGTGTAGACCAGCCTGAGGCGGGCCGTGAGGTTATTTCGCGGAGACGACCGAATTACTCCTGTGGTGAAGGTGAGTCATCAATACGGACCGGAGAGCAAGATGACGGGAAGAAGAGTCGGAGACGGATACAGAGCGAGGAAGATGTAGATGATCCTGAGACGCAGGCGATGGTAAGGTGCTCAGCGGCAAGAGGACGGGTGCAAAAGGGAAGGATAGAGGGATGGAAGGATGCATATTATTATTACACACAGCAAAGTGACACCGACAAGCGCGGTGCAAATCCCAGAAACAAAAGAAGGAGACAGTAAGAAACAAACGCACCTCTTCCATGCCCGTTCCCGATCCTCTTCTCAATTTGTATGCAGCTGCCACAGTCGATAGCAGTCTAAAGATAATTCTCCGGTCAGTCACGCAGGCTCCAGGACAAGATGACTGCGGGCGCAAGCAGCCGTCGGGCGTCGTCGGCGGGAAGAGGAAGCAAAGGAAGAGACGTGTACGGCACGTTGATGCGCTTCCATGATTGATCGATCGGTTTCGCACGCTGCCTTCCTTTCGTCCTTCCCTCATGCGACCTCTCACCAGCTCACACCTCCCCGTTTCCGAGTGATTCACGCTCTTTGGCTGGACGCTTGTCATCGTGCTATCAAATGCATCAATACGGCCCTGAAGCGCGTGGTGCGTACCTGCGTTCCGTCGTGCGCGGCCGCCTAAGCTCCAGAATGAAGCAGGGAAGCTCGTTCGACTCGAGCCTGGGGCATGATTTGGGGCAACACCAATTTTTTTTGGGACGGTGCCGCTGTTCCATTCTGTTGTCCACGCGCAAATTTCGCCGTTATGAAATGATTGAACCAGGACGTGGTGTACACCTCACTCTCATTGCCATCACTGCATTCAGGCCGCCTGGAGGCAGAGTCGGTCGCCCTGTACCGACCTGTGCCTCCATGCCGAGACCGACTCTGCCTACCTGAGAACCCACGGAGACCGACTCGGTCTCGCCTTGGAGGCATAGCGCGGCCCAGGGCGGCTTCCTCTGCCTCCGTGCCGTCTGAATGCAGTGATGCATCTTTGACTCTGTTTCCGACTTCCAAGCTTGGAAGCTCGTCCGCGTGGCATGTCTGGTACGTTCCGACTGGTTTCTATGGAAACACCGCTCACACTTTCATCTGCGCAGGAAGAAACTGTCGCCCCTCTGTGCGGTAATTACTTGTATCAGCCTGGGAAACTTCGGTGAATACTGGTATAATCCTCCTTTGAAACATAGTCGGGGTTAATTCTAACGAGGAAGGGCCCGGATGCGCTGGGCGCACCTGCATTGAATGCTCCCTATCCACGAAAAATACAGCAGGCAGCTCGTTCGATTCGAGCCTGGGCCATGTTTGCTGGGCGATGTATATTTTTTCCCTCTTGGTAAGCAAGGGCTCGGAAGCACGTGGTGCGCACCTGCACCCACTAAACGGTGCAACCATCATACGCAGGGAGCTCGTTCGACTCGAGCCCGGGCCATGCCTCTATCTTGACGACTTTTTCTTTTCCCTCCTCGGGGTCTACTTCGAGTGTTTATCACTGACCAGCGATATTCATTTGAACTGAAGACAGGTGAAATTTGCGGGAGGCCGAGATGCGCAAGGTGTGCACTGACTTTCTAAGGCTTATGAAGGTGATGAAAACATAGCGGGGAGCTCGCTCAATTCGAGCCCGGACCATATCATGGTGGAATTTGTCGAATTTGTTCGCGCCCTTGCCCCTGATATCCCTGGGTACTTACATCTTCTCCGTCTCCAAACCGCTCTCATGCTTCAGATTCCCTTGACGAAAATGTTCGCTCCGTACTCCCGATGGGCTGTGTCCTCAAGCTCAAGCGATCACGCCCCGCAATCTCTTGACGACCCACGATTCATCAACGCAAAGTTACAAACCTGGCCTGCGGAGAATGCGGTTGAACAAGGCACGGAGGCGCTGGTGCGCGCCTGTACATAATGCGGAAGACAGGACCGTTGTACGCAGGGAGCTCGTTCGATTCGAGCCCGGGCCATTCGAAATCGAATGCGTCGCCACTTTTTGTGCCCTCACACCTGATACTCTCTCTGCGTACGTGGATCCTCCTAATTACCGCACCGTTCATACCATTTACGTTCCCCACGAAGGGAAATGTCATTCCGTGCTATTGACTGCTTTTCTCAAGCACAGTTCAACGTCACGCACACGGCAAGTACTTCATCACGATCGTCCATGATGCTTCGACGCTGAATTGTGGTTCAATAAGGCCCGGAGGCACGGGTGCGCACATGAATTCTAAGTATATCTCAGAATTTTCAAAAGGAAAGGAAAAAAAAAGGGGAGCTCGTTCGACTCGAGTTCGGGCCATTCATCGATCTGGTCTTGTTTTTCTCTTCAACCCCCCGTTGTTCCGATTCAACGGGTTCATTTTCTTTCCGAAACTTGGGTGAGTACGCTGTACACGAGGCCTCAGCTGCGAAGCACACCACTAATTCTTTGTCTGTTCATGGCAGGAAAGGGCCCGGATGCGCTGGTGCGCACCTGCACTTGATTAGAGGTTCGGATGATTATAAGCAGGGAGCTCGTTCGACTCGGGCCCGGGCCATTCAATGCTTGAATAGAGGATTTTTGTGCATTGGTCACAAAAAGCCGTCTGCGAGCCGAACCTCCTCCTTGAGCAAGTGGACAACGCAAACTTTCTAGGAGTGAGATCGATCATGCAGTGGAATATTGGCGCCCACAGTTTGAACAAGACAGGTTATATTCAAGGGAGGAAAGGCTCGGAAGCGCTGGTGCGCGCCTGCATCCAATACAACTTTGCAAGGATGGTTATAGAATAAGCAGGCAACTCGTTCGACTCGAGCTCGGGCCATGTTTGCTTGGTCTTGAGAAACTTTTTTTTCCCGCCACTGGACTCACCAACAACGGTTAGATTCTCATGGAGAATGTGGTTCCAATTATTTGCAGCAGGGACAGACTATGCTCGAGGGAGGGCCGGTTTCGCACTTGCATCTCATATGATCCTCAGTGTCAATACTTAACACCGGTACCATACCATGTTCAGCGGGGAGCGTGTTCGTCCTAAATCTTGAACTTTTTGCGCTCTTCATACGAAGTATGCAATGACCCGGCAAGTCTTATACAGTACTACTCGCTCTGTCTGACTGCCAGATTCTCGAACATGCGCAGATTATCATTAACGTAAGGGCTGAAATTCAAGGGCCGTAGAAGCGCGGGGTGCGCGTCTGTACGGTGCCAGATAATCCCCGGAGGAGACTTGCTCGACCCGAGCCTCTTAGATGGTAGTCCCAGCCCAAGGGGACCATTGGACGGGAGGTACTTATTATACACGCAACCACAAATGTCATGACCCAACATTGGTCGAATTTGTGGTTGAAGTCCATGGTGAGCTCTTAGTTGACTGAACTTTTGCCACTCTGCGAGGCTTCTAGGGAGTCAAGAGTTGGATGGAGCGCGCAGATTCGGAAAACAGTTCGTGTGAGGAATATTAATGTGAGATTCCTGCCTGCATGGATTGAAAACATCTAAGACTGGATACTGGTCGTGCAGTGTTGAAATTTGCAGGAACGCTAATCGGAATAAGGAGCGTGGCCCCTTGTCAACGAGGGATCTTCATTGGACCTCGACCGCTGATAAGTAGGGCCTGGCTGTTCCATTCATCGCAATAAAATAATAGATTTAACTGTCCATAGGGCGCCGCCGGCGGCCTGTGGCTGGACATTCGCAAATATTAATCCCTGAACCGAGCATGAGTGCAGGTTCAAAGCTTCACTCCAGGAGAGAAGCCATGAGGGACCGGGAGAGGGAAGCGGAGAAAGCAGAGCTCGGCGACTGGAGGCGATGCACAGTGGCCACACATGAATACCGAGCATTGCCCTAGATCCCACTTTACCTTCTTACCGCCATGACTGCCATTGCTCCGAGGCCAGTTACCGCGATAATCCTTGACGGAGAAAAGATCACAATCTACCACCAGCAGCCTAGGTCAAGGCCGTTATTTGGATCGTTGCCAAGCACGCGACTAGCCATGTACGACCTGGCAAACCTCCTGCGCTGTGTTCGCGGGTCGGACTCGGCGAAGGACGTCGTCATCGACAAGGACGTTGACCTCGGCTTCAGGGAAATGTACAAGCCTGCCAAATTTACGGTCAATAAAGCCTCAGGGAAGGAGCCTGGAATAGAATTCACGGTGTCGGACCCCCACTTGCCCCCGTTAGTGGCACGAATCCGAGACTGCAGAACCTTGTGAGCATGGACTAATCGCACCGAGGAATGAGATTAACACTGGTACTGGTCCAGGGAGGTTTTGCGGACGACGGGAACTAATAGCAAGCCCGAGGTGATTTATACATGCGAGAAACGCACATCGAAAGAGTACGGTGTTACGTACGAGGTGCGTTTATGCGATTCCCCAAGCCCATGCCATGGCCTGAAGCATGTTTGTCAGATATTGCAGTCCGCGAAATCAGGACTACCCCTTGCCTCCTTGAAAGACGACGGAAAATCCCAGGAAATTGTGTTAAATGAGGTTGCGATGCCTGCGTGCATCCGTGGCCAACAATTTAAGGACCCATTCGACACAGTGGGCAACCAGCTTCGTCAACTGTTTATCCTGGGATTATCTTATCTTACCTTGCTTGAGAGTTTGCCAGTTGAATCCTAGGGGTCGGTCCAGGATTTTAGACTGTTTCACGGAGCGATGCATACATACCCGTATTTATTCGAACGCATTGAGTGCACTGTCAGGTTGCCATCTGTACTCTGCGGACGGTGTGAGATCGAGCGTGTTTCAAAATTGTATTGGAGCCGACCTGTGTGTGGATAGCCAAGTCGAAGCCAAGTCTGGAATGAGGGAAGGTTCAAAAATGAAAGGAAACACATGACAGTGAACATTGTGCCAAGAAGTGAGGGGGGAACACCAAGAGAAAATGAGGATTCAGAGCAAGGACCACAAAGAAAATCGCAGAGTGACGACGTCTGCGCGGAATATTTGTCTGCAATCATTTCCTGGCACGTCCCTCGACGATCCAGCCAGTAACACAAATCTCCCAAGGATTTGAGAAAATGACGACAGCGCACTACGCACCATAGCACGTATCACTCCCGGTTTTCCGTGTCGGATCCATCGTGCGGGCGCACTTAAGTTCGAATCGGATAACTGCGGCTCATTGGTACCTAGATAGGCACAGAGTTCTGAACGAGAAGCTGAGGCAAGCAGAGGTAATTGGACGGTAATTCCGGCGTCTAGCGATTGTGAACGGGTTTGACGCAGTTGAGCAACGATGCTGGTACCTTATTCATGATCCCGCCAAATTGTCGCTCGGGTTTGGACATGACGCCGCCGAAAAGGTCCTGCGAAGAACGAGTGGTTAGTCAATGGGCGTAATAAAACAAAGGAAATCGAAGAAAGTGAAAGAGGGAGCGGGGGAAGGAAGAGTGGAATACGAGAGAACGGACGGAGGTAAGTAGAATGCGGATGACGAAAGAAGGCGCGGGGGAGCGGGGTAAGGTAGCGGAGTAGGGGGAGGAATATACGGCGACACGGGGCGGCAAAGCACGATGTAAAAACTAACGTACCTCCACACCGTTCCCCGCAATCCGAACATGACTTGCATTTGCACACGCCGCATCCCAGCGCTGGGATCCGAAGACCGTCTAGGAGGTCTGTCAGAGTCAAGAGGAAAGAGAGGGAGACAAGGAGGAGCGAGTAAGAAGTGGGAGCCACAGGAAGACGGAGAGGGAGGGGAGGGGAACGGTGCTGACGGAACGATGGAAGAGGAAGCAGGGAGGAGATGCATGCGACAGTGAGAAGAGGGGTAGGAGGAGAGGGAAGGTAAAACGCACCTTGCGGCCCTGTATTGCCACTCCCCGCAGGGTCCTGCTTTCTTTCTCCTTTCCCTCTCCACACCCGTGCCATCTCCCTGAGGCAGATCGAAGGCGAGACACGTGTATGGCGAAATTTCGAGGACTTGGGGGACCGGACAAGATCGACCGCGTCCGCGTGTACTCCACGTGGCTGACAAGCTGCCGTCTGGTGAGTGTCGTTTTTCATCGGCGATTGAAAGGTAGCGTTGAGGCGGACGACGCGGTGTGCGCAGAGACGGGGATGACACGATAGCTTTTATGAGCGGCGCGGCAGGGGAAGCAACCGCCGAGAGAGGGAAAGATGGCCACCATCGGGCAGAGTGCGCGGTGGGCGCAATAGGTTCGAGTTACGTTGATAGTTTTGAGGCGACGCCGTCGACGCCTATTCCGCAGGCACCAGCTTGACAAGGGGCCAAAGGATTCGCCGAGTTGTCCGCTAGCTTGAGTCCACAGGCGCAGCGGGCCACAGACACGAGCTCCGGACCCTGCACGAGAGGCAGATCATTCTCGTCTTGTGTGTGCACAGAGGGCGTCGTATTTCTTCTCCTTGACAGCCTGGTGGAGCAGGCAAGTTGGACTTACGCCTCCATGCAGGTCGATACCGTCAAGGGACGCACCGTTGTTCCTACCCAATTGTGCCAGCCTCCTCTCCCACAGTGGTCCCTCTGAGCATGCGTGCGCGAGTGGTTCCAAGTCTTGTTGCATCTCCTCGTCTTGCTTTTGCGGCTCTTGTGGTGGACCCGGACTGCGGAAGGCAAGCGCCTGTCGGGCGTCAGCGGGAAGAGGAAGAATGTTACGACACGTTGATGCGCATCAATTGATTCAACTTGTTCGCACGCTGCCTTCCTCTTGCTTCCCACCAAAACCAACCCAAACCACCACCGTCTGCCACTCTCATTTAGCGATACATCCACCATTCTCTACTGCACGTCCCCGGACTACGAAATGAGTGAAACAGGCCCGGAAGCGCGTGGTGCGTACCTGCCCCTCCTGAATGGATGTGCCAACAATGCAGCATGCAGCTCGTTCGACTCGAGCTCGGGCCCTGCCGTGGATACTTCTGTGTTTTTTCCGCCCACGCTGCTCGTTCAACGCGTTCAAAACTGGCTATGATATATTGTTTGAATTTTTTTCCGCTTCTTGAGGTGCGAATCGTGCGATTGAACACACTGGCAGAATATCACGACGTCAAGCAGCTGAAAAAAGAGGAATGCGCCAGTTTATTCGGAGCCCAAGTAGGTCGGAATCTGTGCATAAAAAGCCCAGACGCGCGCGGTGCGCACCTGCATCCCATGGCCGTTGGTTTCCGGTAAAGCAAGCAGCTCGTTCGAGTCGGGCCTGGGCCATACACCGGATATGCGTGCTTTTTTCTCTTTCCCGTGCTGCTCCTTGATTTGACTGAAACTCAATAACCAGAGTCAAGTCTAAAGTTTTAAAAAAAAATCGATGCGATGAGTCCAATGTATCGCTGCCACTGAAATAATACCCCAATCCTGTCGAACACAGGCGGGGTTGATTCTGAATTAGAAAGGCCAGGATGCGCGTGGTGCGCACCTGCATTATATGCTTTGTGTGGGAGTGAAAAATTTACCAAGCAGGGTGCTCGTTCGACTCGAGCCCGGGCCATGCCTCCCATCATGACGCTCCCTTTTTATTCATTCACTGTCTGGATTGACACTTATCACGCCCAATCAAGTCTCCATCTCACGATAAAATGCCTCTCGACGCGTCATGCAGCGCAATTCTCAAGGAGGTAGGCTCGATAACTCCTGAAAATTTCGCTCTAATCTGTTCGAATACATGCGGCTTCATCGCAGCGAAGAACGGCCCGGATGTGCGCTGGGTGCACCTGCATTATATGTGCCATTCTCTGTATCCTATTTTCAGCAGGGTGTTCGTTCGACTCGAGCCTGGGCCATGTAACTCTTGACGCGATCTTCTTTGTTTTTTCAACTCCTAGCAGGCTTCTCCCTCTCCCCTCCTTTTGCGAGAACAGCAGACTGCACCTCGCGGAAGTTGAGTATGATTACTGCACTATAAATTCCAGCTTGACCCAGTGAGCTTGAATTCAAAAGAAGGTCCGGAAGCGTGCTGCGCAGCTGGTGCCTGTGCGCACTGCGAAACCCATGCAGCAGCTCGTTCGAATTGGGGCCGGGCCATACACCTGTGGTTTAAATCTTTTTTGCACCCTCGTGATTTCTGTTCTCTGAATTCCAAGTCCTGATAATCGAGCAGCCGTCAAAGGGCGCGCCAGGTTCTTGCGTATCTATCGAACCTCAGCCATAGTCACGTTTCAAACCCACACCGCCGCTCCAATCCTTCGGGAGTTGGGACACAGGCAGGTTTGTTTCGAACGTAAAGAGGCCCGGATGCGCGGGGCGCACCTGCATTCTATGGAACAATTGCTTTGTATAGCATGCAGGCAGGCTGCTCGTTCGACTCGAGCCAGGGCCATAAGTCATCTCGAATACGCGTTCTTTTTCGTTTCTGTGTCCGTGCATCTACAGAATTTCAACCGCTGTGGCAATTCGCAAGTCATTCCCGCTAACAACGTCCCATGCCCCTGCCGACTGGAACTGAGGCCATCGATCTACTATCAGATCCTCCCTCGATTAATTGGAACACACAGGTCAGTACGGCAAGCCCACGGAAATCAGAGTAGGACTCGGAGATACCACACAAAACTCCGTCAAGAAGAAAAAACTGCCATGCACAGACTTCCACTGCAAAATTTCGCTCTAATTCGTCGGATTCAGGAAGGTTCAAGTGAAGCTAGAAAAGGCCTAGTGGCGCTAGGCGCACCTGCCTTCAATGGGAATCCAATATAGAAGTTGAGCAGGGAGCTCGTTTGGCTCGAGTCTGAGCCATAACTCAGATGCAGCGGCACGGTGCTCTTTTGTCTCGCTCCGTCCTGTTCAATTGTCGTCCCAACTCACTTTGCTGGTCTCAATCCCCCCCTGATCACTTCTAAGGCTGGCTGAAATTATGATTATATTAGAATATAATCCATTATAATTGCAAAATTATGATTAAATACAGTCCGGCCATAATTTTAAGCCTTAAGATTATGAAGGATTATGTTACATTATAATATGATTACATTACAGTACGAGGTTCGTATTTAATAATAATATTAAGGAGCATCAAGGTCAATTTACCCACTCAAAATGCTTTAATCTCTGGTAGTAAGGCATTCCCATTTATACGAGCACCCCAGAGCTCAGCAAGAGAGTTGCAGCACAGATATCTAAACCTACTTTGGTCTGATTTGGGCTGCAACTGTGACGCGATTTGAGCACGTGACCGCCATTCGGCAAGTTCCGATATCCTATTGAAACAAGGTTGAGATTGAGGTTACTTCCAAGTTCCACTGACATGCTGTTCTAAGTTACAAAAAAGTTATCTCATGTGGAGGGGGTGTCCGATACTGAACTCACTGCGTGGAGCAAGCGTGGAGTGAGTAGCAAGGCTGAGTTGGGGCATTTCAGTGTGGAAATAACAGTGTAATTTACGGGAATTTGGAGGTAGGAGATGGATTTGCGAGGCAGCAGAAGATATTCCCAGAAAAACCCATTAAATATCATTAAATATGATTATCCTACCATTACAATACATTACGATACCCTTACGATTAAATATCGGCCAAAACCTTAAGATTACAAGAGCGCGCCGGGGCGCGGAGCGCCCCGGCACTTCGCTTGAGTCATTGCCCGCAAAGTCAACTGGAAGTCGCTCCCTCAAGCCACGGAGATGTCCGAGCGGAGTTTAAAGGCTTCGGACAGTCGTAATTTTATAAAGAGTAGAATATTACGATTACAGTACATTATGGCTGGAGACCATATTTAATCATAATCGGCCAGCCTTAACCACTTCCAGTTTAAATCAAAGGTACGAGCGAGGACATACGATAGGGACTAAGCATGCTACCTGCATTCTAGTATTCAGTGCCTGGTGCTTGGACGAGAGGAGCCTTCTTTTCAGATTTAGATTATCCGACGAGTACGAGCCTACAGTTTCAATAGGTGAATAGAGGCCCATGCGCGTGAAAGACACCCGCATTCAATACTACAGCTGTACGTTGCGGAGGACGGAGCACGGTCGAGTCGGGCTCGGGCCATCATCGATTTCTAGCTTTCGTTTTTGGGTCCGCCACTGCTTGATTTAAGGATTAAAAACATACGATAGTCCGGTCTGGTCTCCCGCAGTATATATAGAAACTCAACGATAAGGCCAGTCCAATCGACTGTGGGATAGATTACTGCCCCGGCCGTTCACAACAAGGGGATAGCTCATTCGATGTCGGCGAGGCCCAGAGCATCCCGTCCAATTGTGGTTCAGTCGGGGACTACAGCCGGGTGCTCGTTCAATTCGAGCGTGGGCCACTGGTTGCAGAGTAATGGTGTTTTTTTTTTCCCTTCCCGCTGTTTAATGTTGTAGCGATCCTCCAACTTGCACTCGGGTTACGGGAGCGAGGTGTATACGGGACGATTTGATTTCCGACACGCACGATTTCTTCGTGCGCTGCAAACCACGTTTTATTGCCCCGCATGGTCAAGTCTGCAGGATCCATTATACCATCTGTGCTGCGCGTAAGAACGGAGATAATTTCGTGAACCACGTGTACGGGGGAGGTTGGGATATCGTTGATGACACTGGAAGGCGAGATTGAGCAACGAGGTATGGGTGGGATGGTTGGGAGGGCAGAGCGCAGGAGAGAGAAAGACACAGAGGGGGCCCGGGTGCGAGTGGAATAAATGGTGGAGGAAGGGAGATCGGTAAAACAACGGAGAAGAATGAGGGCGAAGAGACAACGCAGCTGATAAGGATTCCACGGACTTTGCTCCTCTCCCATGCCGAGTTTTAATTGTGGTGATCCTGGGTCTTGGAGGTCTGAACCTGTGTTGCGTACTGGCTTTCTTATGACTGTACGAAATGTGAGTGAGTAGTGGGCATGGATTATCCGAGAAGAGGGAAAAAGTGGGAAGCGTTGGTAATGTGCTCTGCGGAAAGAAGAACGAAGGACAGAGCGACATCGACAACGGTATATACAAATCGCACAAACAAAAGAAGGAGATAAACAACACACCTGTCTTCTATGCGCTTTCCCGATTCTACTTTCGATCCATTTCAATAACGTCGACGTTGCCGTAGTCGGCGGAGGTCTGCATTCGCGAGTTGGTCAAGGACTAAAGACAGAAAAGAGGGAATTGGAAGATAGCGCGAAGGTGAGGGTAACGATGGACACGGACCAGGGGAGCAGGGAGGCGAGGAAGCGGAAAGCCGGCACGGCTGTGTGGCAGGGGAGACGGTGTGGAAAGAAAGGGAAGCATGGGGAGCAAACGCTCGTGGTTCAAGAGCGGACCAAGACAGATCATATAGATGGCGCGCAACGAAAAGGAGGACGCCTCTGGGTTGCGGGACCGATGTTGCACACATCCACAGCGACGGTGTCGGTGTGTTAAGCAGATATCGAAGTTAACCGATCCCACCGTTGCCCGCACTTGGGACGGGGACGCGTACGTGCGACCGTCAGGGCGATGGACAGACCACTTCGCGGTGGACGAGGGGGACAGGAATTCAAAAGCCTGGGTGAGGATGAGGATGCGACACTCAACGCCAATTGACGCGCAGCAAAATGTTGATGAGTTTGAGGCCCAGGGGCGACGCTGACAGCGTGGCGCGCTCGGGCAAAGAGCACACCTGCTGAGATCGAGGATCCGTTCTGAAAGCAGCGGCAGGCCCTGTTCAATCCGTCCTTCGTGGTTTGGTGGCGCACTGAGGACTGCGGGCGCCAGCGACCGTCGGGCGTTGTCGGCGGGAAGAGCAACGGGCATTTACGGCACGTTGATGTGCTTCCATTGATTGATCGATTTCGCACACTTCTCTCCTTCTTCCTCCGACCTGCCATGTCTCCCCATTTTTCGCGCGACTAGAGCGACTGATTTGTGCTGGATCTCTGTCACCCTGCTCGAATGGATACACCAGCTCTGGAGCGTACCTGCGTGCAATGTCTCGCAAGGAATGAAGCGGGGACGACGCTCGTTCGACTGGAGCCCGGGGCATAATCGCTCGTCTCTCTTTTTGTTTTTCCCTTTGGCGGTGCCACTAGTCTATTCATTCCCTCCCCATCCCGCTCTCCGGTCCCAAGCTACGCTGCTATGAAATAAATGAACTGTGGCCTCGAAGCGCGTGACACGCACCATGGCCAGCATGCTTCTCTTCTTTACTGTGAGGCTCGTTTGTCCGGATCCCGGGCGGGCCATGTCGGGTACCTTTTGATCTTTCTTCACGGACACGCGGCTTATTCATTCATCTGCGCAGGAAGAAAATCTCGCCCCTGGTAGCCTTGTCGAAATCCCTCCAACTACTAGTACTTGCCGTCAAGAAGTGGTGAGTCGATTCGGATGTGAATGCTCTGAGCATTTTCCAACATGCGCAACCCAGTGAGGCTTGATTTAAGGGAGTAAAGGCCCGGATGCGCTGGGCGCACCTGCATTGAATGTTGGATGTCCAAGACAAATGAAGCAGGCAGCTCGTTCGACTCGAGCCCGGGCCATAAATCGAAATTCCGGCAGTTTTTGTGGGCAAAGATGGGTATGCATTCACCGAAACTCTGCCCTCTCCACCGCAAGTCGACGTCTGTATCCATCAGCTTCAGCTGCTCGAGCGTGAGTGCAAGCAATGCAGATAATATGTCGCTGATACTGTGGGTCGAAAGAAAGTCCTGGAAGCGCATGGTGCAAATCTGCAGTCCACGAGGAGTACGTCAATTTCGCATTCGACATGCAGCTTGTTCCAGTCGGGCTTGGACTATACACTGGCGTGAATTGCGGTACTTACCCTCCCCTGCTGGCGTTGCTAACGATTCCCGAGATCCCACATTCATGAAGAAGTTGATTGTATGCTTTTTCCCGAATGGCGGTGAGTCAACACGCAAACTGCCCCCGGAACCTCGCCTCAATCCTTTGAAACGTAGGCTACTCCGGAGGTTAAACTCAGCCGTGGTGCGCTCGTACACTCTCAATCCCCATATGCCATTAATATCTGGGTTTGACGCCATCCACCACAGGTCTGATCTATGAGACTCACAGGTCCAATTTAATGAGACGCACAGAGGGTTCATTCCTCAAAGGGGTTGGAAGCGCTGTGCGCACCTGCGTTCAGTCCCTGTTGGGAGCGGCGTTCAATGTACTACGGGCAGCGCATTGCCATTGTTCACTTTGCGCTGCTGAATTATCCACGCACGAATCAGTTTATCATTCAACTCCATCACATTGGCAGTGAAGTTTATATCCATTTTTTCCTCTGCGCCTCCAACTCGGTAAAATCACAATTCTCCGCTGGTCTTTTGAATGGTGTGTGTCAATATCTCGGTTCGCCAACAATCCCCGAAATCCAAACCTCAAGTGTTAGATACATGTAACTCGACCGGGAGCGGCTGGCTCGATTCAGAGTGCAAGATAGTGTCCAATTGAGATGCCAGTTCTTGTACATGTCGAAAAAGATTCGCATCGTCTCCGGTGGGGGAGAGTTTTGTGAGGTAAGCAGTGAATGCGGCTTTCCAGGTGCTACAAGCCTCTGAATCAGTCAACCACTTTGGCAGGTGAGGGTGTTCGCCCAACACAATTGGGCCGTCGAGGCGGTCGTCATCGGCAGCAAAAAACTGGAAGAAATAGAGTTGAAGATTGTATCGTGCTGATCTTTCGCACGCAGAGCAATCGACGGCGATTTCGCAAAGCATTTTTGTTGCCATTGCAAATCGACGCTGATGCTCTGGCGGAATGAAATATAAGAAGATCTTTTCGGTAGCTTGTAAGGTTTCCAACGCCTTGTAGGGTAGCTCGCCCTTGCAGCAACACTCGATGAACTCCGTGAATGTCTGCAGCGTGGCTCTGTTTAACATATGGTGTCGAATTTGTTCAATATGCTCGGCCTCCTCGCTCGCAGGCAGATGCATAACCGTGGCCACGCTCGATGTCTCTGGAAATAAGGAATGGCGGGTTGAAGGTGAAAGCTGGTCCAGATCCGTCAGTGTTGACAACAAACGCACTCTTGCCATTGCGGTTACAGACGGTGTGATTGAGGGTACATTACTGGCCGAGACCAAGTGCAGGATTTCCTCGAGTATTTCCGAACCCGCGTATATAGCTGAGGTTGCAGAGCACACCCTCCACACAGCGGTTAGGCAGGCGTCGAACGGTGGATAAAATTGGCCCCTGTTATTTGGAGAGATTATCCACACTAGGTATTTCCAACCACGTTTTGGTATCCTGGATACTACTTCATGTACGGCGAGGGGACTCTCGCGTGCGTTGAAATAGGTGATTACCGCCCACGCAAAACTGGGCCTGACAATTGATCTGTCTTTTTGGAGCCACCAGTCTGGCGGCTCGAAGAACGATAGTATCATTCCGAACATGGTGTCTAGCCAGTGGACCTGCTCGGCAGTGCGGAAAGTATCGAAGTGGTCGAAAAGAATACTCTTCAACGTTGATCCCACCAGTTCAAGTGATGTCTCCAAAGACCAGATTTTGACCTTAGGAGCGAGGAAAGAACATGTTGTGTCAAAGTGATAGGGCGGTGATCCTGACAGCGCTGCGGTTGCGAGGTATTGCAGGTAGATTGTAAGGGGTAACTCCCGGATGTCCGCTAACCAGCGTTCGATGTCGTCTGGCGACCCGTCCGGAACTTCGAAACGGCGCCCGAGGTGCCAGTTGAGGAGGCCATATTCTGATTGTAACTTCGACGCGCAAACGAAAGCGAGGGTGATATGCGACCTACGTGCGTGTGGCGTGATTTCTCCCTGGCAGGCCCTGAAATGTCTCGTCGTTTCAGCCAGTAAATCCTGCGCTGCACGCAGGTTTGCCCACTGTTGCATTGCATTGGCGGAATGATAATAGGCAGAGATATCAGGATCATCTTGATATTCCAACAGGAAGCCCGGTTGACCAGGGGTTGCCAGACAGCTGAGGGCCCATACCGCCTTATAAAAAGCGATTTGACGACGCTTGCGTACTTCGGGGCCCAAGATTCCGGTAATGTAGGTGTTGCCGAAAGCATGTAACCGGGGAAGCAAGAGGATATGGGGATCACTCATCAGGCGGCTACGGTGGTCGTTACCCGCCAGCTTCGTTTAAGCGAGCTGTCCATCATTTCATCAAAGTCCGGCCGGCCACCGGCCCATTGTTCTCAAAATCATTGGTATTACTCCTCGTTGGGGGGGAAGAGCAGGGGAAGCTTTACAAGTAATCTAACAGGCTTGGGTATACAGAGGGAATGTATACATATATCCCGATTTTGGATGATTTTTTGAGTGATTTTGCCACCGTGTGTGACAATGTCACACTTGTGACCGTTCGCGTCTTGCGCGTCTGCTAACGCGTCACCGGTGCCTTTACGCGTCAAAAAAAAAAACGAAGAACTACCCGAGTACCCAGAGCAAGTGTCAACACAGTGATGCACTGAGTCCGGATAAAGGACACATAAAAACAAAGAATTCAACTCAAGTTCAACCTATGGTTTGAATGCAGTGATTCCAGCGGACTACCATTCATGCTCTTAGTGTTTCCATGAGACTATTTCTCAGTGCATTTACTCACTGGCTACCTGTGAATGAAACACATCCCCGGAACGCGCAAGGGCACGCAAGGAGACGCGTCAAAGAGGGAATTCGGACGCGTGTGACTATTTTTGTTGGATGGCGGAAAATGGATGGAATTTGCGGGCGCTACCGTGACAAGTCTATTTGGGTAGTAGGATGACAGTTGTACAGGCCATTTTATCTTCCAGTGTACTCCCTGGAATGAGCGGGGAGGGTGAGGGGATATGCAGTGGAACAATGGCCGGCGGCTCCCCGGTGATGGCAACGGATGGCATCAGGCTTCGGGTGCTAGCCGTCGCTAATCGAAGCTGGCGGGTCCCGGCCACGCTAGGCGGCGCATATGGTCGTCATAGACGTATCGCCTGTTCAACACCGGCGCGGGGGCGGGCTGAAACATATGTACATTCGACGTGTGGTGGGGTGCCCAGATTATCGGCGGAATGGCTTCTATGAAAGGTTCAAGTTCGTTATCGTCCGCCAGAGACTTCACGGTCCATGCTAAGGCATCCCGATCACGGATGGATCGCTCGTCCGAGGACTCCATTGCCTTGCAGAACACGCTTTCTACCATGCTGTTGTCCTCGTCGCCTGCAGGTGCTCGCGAACGCCAGCGATTCAGTGTACTCCGTAAATTTTGTCGCAGCTGCCAAAAGCCACTCGAGAGGGGTGTCCTGCACGGACAGTCGAGTTGCAGTAAGGGGAGCAGCGTAAGGAGAGAGTAGTCCGCAGTGATTGTGAGCAGAATGGCCGCGACGACGACGGTAATGACAATATTGACTGGAACGAGAAACGCCACGAGCCCGGCGAAGAAGAGTAAGAGGGATGCGTGAAGTAGGAGTGGGATAATTTCCACCACTGTGTGCATCCGGAAGCGTTTGAGGCCATAGTATAGAAACGAGAAGACGCGCGCGCGGGTTACAGGTGCAGAGCGCATGTCGGCGCGGTGTAAGAAATCACGAGCCCACTGTTCGAGGAGTGTGGCGATGAGCGCGCAAGTCAGGCTGAGTCCGAGGCTGGGAAACCACAGGACATTGCAGATTAGAGAACTCGTCGTTGGTGTGAAGGGCATCGGTGGTGGGACGTGGTACGTTGTGCCGTTCGCCGAAGCTGAAAGCTGTAGCGATATTTGGGCGAGAATTGAGGCTGTAGAATCCCCGGAATCGGGGACAAGTGTTTTATAACTTTCGGTCAGGAATGCAGTCAAACTGGCGGAGAAGAGACCAGCCTGGTGATGGTCAGGCCCGAACTTCAGATGGAGATTGGACGCACAAAAATCAGCATGCCCTCCATGTCACTTCTCCAACTTTCCACCAAACTTCTATCATATTTCTCGGCCTCTGATACGTATACCGCCCACATCGGCGCAGCGGCCGCATCGTGAGTCGGATCGTCTTTTATAACGTCAGAATTGAACCGCCCAAACACAGTTCAAGAGCACACCTTTATCGTGGTCCACTGGGGGTTTCTCTGGGTCTCGGTCCATTGTGGGCGCAAGAAGAAGTGACGGCCATCAGCGTGGGATATTGTCGCAGTCTTAGGTGCCTCCTCGGCGCCAATCAGCCACGAACCCCGCGATGCTAAGTCCTCCGCGAGTCGCAATTGGTGGGAATGGTGATTGGCAGGCGTATATTAACCGTTCTTTAACGAGATGTGCCTTAAGCTGTGCTTTTTCCCCATGTAGGTCAATCTCCATTTTGAACTCTCAGCTCTCGCTCTTGAAAAACCACCTCATTTACTCCTTCTGTCTTGGTGCACGGGGTCTTGATGGGGTCCCTCCCTATTGCTTCTCTATCACTGCGGCCGTGCCGAGTGGCCACGCAATGCGCCAAAATTTTCAACCACAACAGAAATGCGCACTCGTCCTTTTTCAGCTGAACATGTGCCCGTGCGCAGCTTTAGTTCTCGATACATTGGGCGGCCACAGGTGACTCTCAAAGACAGGATTCTAGCCCAGCTGACCTGTTCGCAGCAGTTCGCAGCTCAGCGCAGTTACGGAAAGCCCCGTTTCTCCGAAGATTTCCCACTATAAAGGGAGATCGTGGTCCACCTATCGACATTCCCCCTTCTTCCTTCGCCCTTTATTTTCCTTCTACAAATTCAGTAGCTTCAAGCTCCTCAACTCGCGTGTCTCTAGCCTGAATTCAATAGCTCAATCTTCTATCATGTGCACTAGCGGGTATTCCTGTGGATGCCAATTGCTGTTTACCTCAAGGCCGACCCTACGAAATCTTGACAATGCCATCCGTTGCTCAAACCTACTTTCTGGTCTGCCCTGTGCACCCTTTCGTTCGGCTTTCTCGAAATTCAATCCGACCAGGACCAAACCTGTTTGCCTGCTCCTGTTCCTTCGTCTCCTTCCTCCCTGCCACATTCTTAGATCAAGACTGTCTGTGTCAATTCTCCGGTCCCAAGCGACGAATGCTCGACTCACCATAGCTCAGCGAAATCTGAAGACTTATTTTCATTTTTTGGATGTTCGATGGTGACATTCACGGCGACATTCGGTACTCAGCATTTTTTTTTCCCTCGCTTGCTTCTCATTGCTCAATCGAAACAGGTCTCGCCCATCGACTATGCACACCTTTGAGACAGTCTGGATACACGGCTTTCAAAATTACAGGTACTTTCTGCATATTGCTTTCGATGGTTCCCTATTTTCGGCAGTTTTGTTGCTCCTTCCCTGCAGTTTTGTTACTCTAAATTTCCTACGTACAATTACAATAATTTGTGTAACTGAAATTCGTCTGGAAGTCGACTGCGAACGATCTCGGCCTTTACACTGCAATGAGAAAGCGCCGTGTCAACACTTTCAGCCCAGCACCACGCCGCTGTTTCCGTGCGACGTTCAAGCCAGATCATACTCCACAATGAATTGATCTTGCGAAGGAATGCTTTGCAACATACATGTACCTGCCGGAGCGGAGCGGAGGCATGTCTTGTGGGGTTTCGATATATCAAATGGTGGGCAATGTCCGACTTGCCATGATATATCTGAGTGGGCAGTTGTCGACACGCACCAATGGGTCAGATCCCCAATCATCCTCTTTTGGCTGCTCCGTCCACGTTGCGCGGCATTTCTTGGGCGGCGTTGGGCGGCGCTGTGATGGCGCTCATCAAGCGCAAATCTAGGTTCGGAGCAAGCCCGCGCAGCTCCGGCCCGGCAAGCCGGGCGCCTTCGCAGAAGGGGCTTGCTTCAAACACCGGCAAACACTGGACGTACTTTTTCCTTTACCATGACTTCAATTTTGCCTCAAATGCTTAGGTCTCATCGGGAGTCTCTAGCCAGGACCCTAGGCTACCCTCCTACGGCTTTTGCCTGTCCAACGACCTCTTCGAGATCGCTCCATACAGCCACTTCCTTGACCAAAAGACCTTTTCGGAGATCCCTTGCTCCTTGTCTAGGGAATAGGTAGATCCCAATAGTCATGTAGTAGATTATTTTGATAGGCATCCTGCCCATGTCCATGAATATTTTCAGGGATTTCTGGAACACTGGTGGCATGTCCCAGCGCTGTGGAGGGCGCGATCTCCCTTATGTGACGGATGTGACATTCGTCACGGAGCGCGTTCTCATGCGTACATGCCTCCACCACCTGTGTCGGTGATGCTTTTCGATTACTTGAGGACCTCTTTAACCATAAGAACCTCGAAACCTAACACTATCTTGTCTTTTCTTTGGTCGTTTTCTTGGATAAAGTTTGAATCTTCTGTCCATCTGCAATCTGGCTGTTCCTCTTCAAAGGCACCATCTACCACCATGCCAATGGCTACGAAACGGCTCGGGATGTCTAAGGACTACATCAGCACAACACAATTTGGTCCCGGCCATCTTTGTGGGCGTGGCATAAGTGTTTTCCGGAATCTGTCTGCATGTCGATTTTTAAACCTACTCGGCGGTGGATAGGGATGTTTCGTGGCGAGGAGCATCCGTGAGGGGTAGAATATGGGTTGCCAACATATGGGACATTTTTGAGCCCATGGTTGTGTATAGGGAATATTTTACTGTGCTCGATGCGCCGGCCACAAGCGTGGGAATGTAAGTGATGGCGCCTTTTTCTGAGACAAAGTGCAACAGAACTCCGGCACAAGGGCTCGGAGGCTCTTGGCGAGTAACGGGTCATCAATTTAGATATGCAAGCAATGTTTCCCAAAGAGCACCCTTTTTTATGTCCCTAACTAAATATCTATGAGGTGATTCAAAAAACAGGTGGTTTAAGGCACTTTTCGAAGGCTTCAATCTCGATGAATCCGAGAGTAAATATTATGGTCCCAAGAGCCATCCTGTAGGCCGGCTAATGATCTAAAACTTTCACCTTTTAACCCAGATGGAAGGAGCCCGCGATGTGTCCACAGAGGCCGATTTCTAGGTCCTCTGTTTGACGGAGTTTGCAGCAAGCCCCTTCTGACGAAGGCGTGTTTGGTCTATTTGTTCGGTATTTGTCTCGCTTTGTTCTCGCTCGGCATCGCGCGGCTTCGTCAGAACGGGGCTTGGAACGAACCTAGCGCAAATCAGCGGTTTGGTTTGATTGTGTCGTGTTTGAACATGTTAACATCACCTTTTGATCACCTTCCCTTCCGCTCCCATCATCCGCGCTCCCCGCTTGCCGCTCCTTCCCCTCGCCCTTGGCCTTGGTCAACACGTTGACCACCCCATATACCAGCCCATTGCTGCGCATCACCCCTCCCCAAATGAGGGTGCCTCGCGTCGCTCTGGTTGCCGTTCGCACCAGGCCGGTTTTGGTCGACAAAAAAAGAACTGGATCTCTGTGACTGCTGGCCCTGTGTTCTATCCGAGCACTCCCTGGGGTACTTTATCTCCTCTGGTTGCTTCCGTACATCAACATCAGCCCTCGTTCGGCCGCCATTGGGTCCACGGCTATTCAGCCTGTTCCCCCCTTCACGCCTGTTTCTGGGCTCCTTGCCGGCGTACAACAGAATCTGAAATCTATCGAATATACCCAGCTACGCTGGGACTCTTGGACCATGTGTAATGCCGCTACAACTCGCAAACAGACTCGTCGCCGTGGGCAGCTCCCCTCCCCGTGCACCCTTTTCCTCGGGCTTTACGCTGCTGCTGCGCTGGATACCCACCCTCACAATTCCAACGTAGTACGGCCGTGCTCCTTGCTCCCGACTGGGCTTTCGCATGTCAATGGGTCCATATCTCACTCAGCCTGTATTTGCACTCCTGGAACTCTACAGGCCGTCAAACTGGCCCCAATTATCACTGTTTCACGGTGGCCAATAGTTCCCCATCGTTTTGTTCGTCCCATATCTCGTGAATACAGTGTTTGAACCTCGAACGACTCAATTCGGCTTTTCCGCTCAATTGGGTTATGACTGTCCGTCATCCTTGTTTTCAGTACAATCCATATTTTTCCCGGGTCGTGTCAACTATATAAGTACGAATGGCCTCCAAGTTTTCTCCAGATCGCGACTCTAGCCGACACTAAGGACCGAACGAGCTCATCAGTGCATTTTGATGGGTTGAGATCTGACTCGTTCAGACAGACTACTGCTGGCAAATGGTAAAAGTGGAACAAAGGGGGTGTTTTGAATAGCGTTGGCTCTCAGAATCTGCAATTTCATTCTTTTCAAAGGGAGAACATTGCTCGAGTCCGATGCCAGCTTACTGCCACAACGGGTTTACACTTGCTTTACGGTCAATTTACGGTTGTTGACGGCGACTTTCTGGATATATCTCTGGCCACAACCATCCAGGTCAGAAACTTTGATATCCTAGAGGTTGACCATTACTGCGTCAGAGGATGCCCAATTTTTTGAGTCGCGGGGCCCATTGAGGCGATTTATTGAAAAGGTGATAATTTTCAGTACACCCCGTTTTCCTATTTTTTGGTATCATGGAGACTGGTTAGGTAGTCTGTTACTTTTTCACAGTGTTCGAATACTTTTAGAGTGCCCAGGGCGGCTGAACGAACATGCTTTTCGTCCCGGTGATAGTGTGAGAACGTAACTGTCACGCAGTGACAACGGTGACTCTCTCTTCTCCGTCCACCATGTCGTCTTCCACAGTGGACGACGCAACGCTCCCTGTCGCCCGACTCAATGTCCACCCCTCTGCGTCCCCTCCCCCAATTCTCTGAAGCCCCCGTTAGCCATTTTCATCCGGCCTTTCACCCGAGACAGCATTTTTTCTACTCCTGGTCCCCCGCGCCCCCAACTCCTACATGCCGCCCCTGGAGTGCCGGCTCTTCGGTCAGATATTTTCAAGCCATATATCCGTCACTGCGGCTTCATTTTGGCACCCCGAAGCTCGAGAAAATCTGGTTTGTCCAGCCCAATCGTATCAAAGGATCGTCGTAGCGTTTGCGGACGGGAGGGAGCATCAGGTGCGTTGTTAGTTGCAAGATGAATCCGCAGAGACTGGCTCAGATCTCTCCCATCTCCACCTCTCCGCGCGTTCTTTTGCGTGTGCTCATTCGCGCGCAAGTGTTTTAGGCTCGCAGCGCATATACCGCTCGACCAGATGGCGGTCGCGCCGTGTGCGCGCTTGTGCCCCCCCTTTGAACGTCTACGGCTCGTGCCTCGCTCCCACGCTTCTCCTTTGAAGCTGCGGGGCCATTGACGCGCGAGCAATAGCGTGCCCCGCCCTGGCAGCGCTACCGTGGCCGGCCGCACAGCCGATATCCCCCGTGTCCTGCCAGCGACGTGCATGCACTCTACCAGCGACATGCGCGTAGGTAGGGCGCTGCGCAAAGCCGGTGGGGCTGCACGCGGCCACCACTGCTGCTGGTCCCCCCAGCGCAGATCGCGCGGTATCAACGCTGCACCCACGACTACGGCTGCTGGCTCATGCAGCTGCGCAGTGCCATACTGCGCTTCGCAGCGTCGTAGTCCGTCAACCGGCGAGGAAGTGGCGCGGAGGTGGCAGGAGAGCCAGTAGCGCAGCGGCGTCGGGCAGCGCTTTGTCCGCCATTTGCGATTGCCCAAGGTGCATCTTCAAGGTGTCGTGCGATGCTCCAGTGTGTTCCTCGTACTGTATTTGTGTCGATAGTCACAAAACATGCAATACACTTTTCGCGTCAATCTGCTCCTTGCGCCTCGTCGTGAGCACCTCTCATTGAGTCTCTATACTCCATGTATCCTACCTAATGCTGCTGTGGTTGGGAATTATTTCGCTATTTTACGAACAGTTTTTGTGCTCATCGTCGTGAACGACGCCGAGAACATTTGATCGCTGTGTTCCCAATGCGAACACGCGAGCACGACGTGCAGCACGACGGCAACAGTGAAATCATCCGCCTGATGGATCTGCGCCGTAGCTTTACCGCAGTTGGCCCAATGCATGGGACAATATATCATGGCATGTACACAATGGTCTACCTCCGATACATCATGGCAGGTGGGACTTTGCCCACAAATGATATATCGCTCCGCCAGACTGTGGTGTGATTGGCCGGGTCTTTAGAGGGAGCTAAGGTGACTGAGGGAATTGGCTAGGTTGGGTTGACAATTTGACTGAGAAAGGACAAGCACGACAGCGGTGGAACTTCCTAGATAAGATAAGCACGTAGTGCAGACGCA
Organism: Mycena polygramma; assembly: GCA_029449255.1. Lineage (NCBI taxonomy): Eukaryota > Fungi > Basidiomycota > Agaricomycetes > Agaricales > Mycenaceae > Mycena > Mycena polygramma. The sequence continues at coordinate 608,078 of JARKID010000056.1, read as the reverse complement.
TATGTGGAGGAAGTATCATCGTGGGCGGCTACGGGAACAGATTTGGCAGCTTAATCACCCCGCCTCCCGCCCTGTCGACACCGATTTGACGCAGACGCCCGAAAACGTGGCAAGCAGACGGCGGGAGACGGGATGCATCGCACGGTACACCAGTAAGAACGAGGAGGCAGCACCAGCGCATCCGCACCACTTCCTTCCGGTGTGGAGGTCGAAGCCGGGGAGAGGCAGGCGCAGGCGTCCGCAGGTAAACGTTGACGTGCACGTGCCCAATTGCCTCCCCAGGGAGTTACACCCGGTACATACAGGCATCGGCGTGGTAGTCATGATTATGGCACTTGGAGAGGACCGAGCGAGGTTTCGGCGCGAGGATTCCCGCAGTTCAAATCCATTGTTAATGTTTAAGAAGTCGTCGGTTCCGGTATACGGGGAGGACATTCGTAAGGCCTGCGGGGAATGGTGTTTGGTTGAGTTGGAGGCGGGGGAAAGAAGGGGGAGAAAGCAACAAAAGAGGGTCGATGGAGGAGATGACTGGAGGAGGAAGGTGATGCAAATCTGAGAAAAGTGACTGAACACGAGTGCGTAGCGTAGAGGTAATGTGTGGGGATAGCGGGCGGAGGAGGTGAATATATGGAAAAGGAAGGGATGGATATCCGCGCCAGCGAGAGTGTACTGGAAAGAGAGGAAATGTAAAAACGAACGCACCTTCCCAATGCGCGGTGCCGCATACTCCCATTTCCCCTCCCTACCTCCATTCCCACTCACCCGGCGCTCACCGCCGCGGTAGATCAAGGTCTACGAGCGAAAACGAGTCAGTCAATGCGCGGGAGGAAAGAAAGCGGTCGCTGTGGAGGGGGAAGGCGAAGGGCAGGAGGGAGGGAGGGGTGTCCGTGAGAAAACTCAGCGCCGACGGCGCTCTGCGACCATCGGCATTTTGGAGGGTGACATTGGTAGCGTTGGAGCCGCTGTTAACAGCGTCGCACATGACATGCATGACAGCCGCAAAGGAGGACGACGTCTCTGTCAGGACCTCCGAGGAGCATCTGCGCACGTATTCCCGGATTACCGTTCTCACCCGCAGTAAAGAGGTCGACGGTAAGGGGCACACGTGAGAGCGAGTGGACGTGGCAGCGGTACGGTACGCCGAGGTGGAGGCGGAGCCCGACATGCGAATCGTAGTTGGTGCCTGTAAAGTAGACAGAACACTTTAACGGAGTCGATGGTCTGTCCTGAATGCCCTGCGCGCTGAGGGTAGACTCCAGTGTTGCATTATAATGATAAGGGTTATTGATTATAAGCCCTTATTTAATTATAAGATAAGGCCTTAGAATGAGCTCAGGATGATTATAAGGCCTTACTAACCCTTAGCTACGGGGAGGCCGAGAAGGCCGAGGCAGCCGATATGTTGCCGACTCAGTCTGGTGGGCGGGAATAACTGCGGCTGAGGTCGGCATTCGCCGCTCCTCGTCAATATGATCCCTTCGAGAGTAGGAAAGACTATCCCCATTGCCCAACAATTTTTTTGACCCACTGACGGTGTACTGCGAGCTCATGATGATCTCAGGACAGCATGCATCACAGGAAAAAGGTCGTGTCGACGGTGTCGTTGACTTTTCTATCCTGGAAAATAACCCTTATTTTGCCCTTATAATGGGTACCCTTAATAACCCTTATCTGATTCTAAGGCCTTAAATTCCGCCGGAACCCTTATTAACCCCTTACTTTGCAACACTGGTAGACTCATGTCAGTCCCGGCCCCGTGCACATACCCTTGAGACACGCGCCATCGAATTCCCGCCCACTCGTCAATGCCTCTCTTCCAGATCTCTTCTTCTTCCTCTAGCATGGATATCAGACTCTTAGGATGTTCGCTTTTTGCGCTTGGATTGCATCTTGTGGTGGACCAGGGACTGTGAAAGGCAAGCGGCGTCGGTTGTTGCCGGGAAGAGAAACGGGTGTTTACGGCACTCTTTGATGCGTTTCGTCAGCTTGTTTGCACGCTGCCTTCCTGCTTCCTCCCACCACCCAAACCACCGCTCCCACCGGTCTACCGCACGTCCACGGGCTATGAAATGAGTAAAATAGGCCCGGAAGCGCGTGGTGCGTACCTGCTCTTCCTATATTGATGTGCGAGAAATGCAGCAGGTTCGACTCGAGCCCGGGCCCTGCCTGTGAGGTTCCAGTCCTTTGGGAGGTAAGAACCCCGCTAGAGTCGTCAAGAAACCAAGTAATTCGCGCACAAAAGTGAGTGGGTGAGGTATTGGATTCGAGAAAACTAAAGAACTACCTACTCACTAGCTACATTAAATAGGATTCTACGGTACTGCGTACATACGACCAAAAAGGAGATTCTATTAATACAAAGCCTTCGCCGCAATCGCGCAGCTGAAGGCACAGTTCTCGCAGTTCAACCACGTAGTTGAAGACGTGGTTGAACACGTCGCGCCGAGCCGCCGCTCGGACATCACCGGATGCCGTGATGCCGAGGTCCATCCCTTACACTGCCGTGGACACTTCTGGCTTTTTTCCGCCCACGCTGCTCCCGTTCACAGAAAACAGCCACTGCTGTGGCTGTAAATCCTTGCCTGGATTTTTTGCGATTCCTCCGGCGCGATTCTGAACACAATGGCAGGATATGATATTCAAGCAGGGGAAAGAATACTGCTCTCATATCCATCTATTTGGAACACAAGAAATTCAGAATTTGTGCCACCAAGGCCTGGACGCGCGCGGTACGCACCTGCATCCCTTACCCGGCTTTTCCGGTAAAGCAGGCGGCTCGTTCGATTCGAGCCTGGGCCATGGCATGAACTCGCGGTGTCTTTTTCCCGTTCCCTTGCTGCTCCTTGATTTATTTGCAACCCGATCGACCAGATTGCAGTCTAACTTCCAGCGGAGTGATTTATCAATACAGTGAGTCCAAACTATCGCTGCCACTGGAATACTACTCTAATCCTTTCGAACACAGGCGGGGTTGATCCTAGGACTGGAAAGACCCGGATGCATGTAGGGCGCACCTGAACTCCGTTGGAAGTCCCGGAATAAACGTGCAGCAGGGTACTCGTTCGATTCGAGCCCGGGCCATTTGGGAATTGGAAGGGAAAGCATTTTTATTCTTCATTATCTGCCTCATCACGCCCACTCAAGTCTCTATCCTACGAAAATCAGCCTCGCAGCTCGCCAGGCACCACACGCAGTCCCTCGTGGAGGTAGGTTCGATAACTCCTTTGAAATACTACTCTCATCCGTTCGAACACATGTGCAAAGGCAGGGTTGATTCTATGTTGGAAAGGCCCGGATGCGCGTGGTGCGCACATGCATTCTATTCCAAGTCACAGTAGGGATCTTCAGCAGGGTGCTCGTTTGCCTCGAGCCCGGGCCATACAAACACAGATGAAAACATTTTTATTGTGCATCACTGTCTGCCTCATACCCCTCCGTCCAGCATCCATCCCACGAACATCGGCCTCTCGACTCTTCCTGCGAGCGCAACCTTCATGGAGGTAGGTTCGATAACTCCTGCGAAATACTGCTCTAATCCTTTCGAACACAGGCGGGTTGATTAATATTCCAGCCTGGAAAAGGCCCGGATGCGCGTGGTGCGCACCTGCATTCCATAGTCTTCCGTTGTGACTGTCAGCAGGGAGCTCGTTCGACTCGAGCTTTGGCCCTTAAAGGTACCGAGTAACTTTTCATTTATTCTCTTTGCGAACTCCCTCCAGCAGGCCGCTTTGCGTGAACGCAGGTGAGCATAATCAACCTACTGCCACGGTGATTTTGAATTTGAGAAACAAAAGGTCCGGAAGCCTGTTGCGCACCTACGTTGAATGCAAAACAACGAGGCAAGATCAACTTAGGCACTCGGTCGAATCGAGCCCGGGCCATATGTTTGTTGTAAGCTCGCATCGTTTTTTTGCACCGATGCGTTGTGATTTCTGGCTTCCACGTCCCGATAATTGAGCAGTCGCCAATAAAGTGGGTCATGTTACCATCCATCCATGTTTGTTTGTTTTCCTGGTCGAAATTCCGGTGAGTAACAACCTCCCCAAGTCTCAAAGCCATACCGCCGCTCAAATTCCTTCAGGATACAAGACACAGGCAGGTTCAGTTCGAACCGAAGAAGGCCCCGATGGGCCGGGCGCGCCTACATTCCAGGCATGCTTAGCTGCATCATACAGCATAAAAGTAGGCGGCTCGTTCGACTCGAGCCCGGGCCACTGCCGTAATTTTGAGATGAAACCTTTTTTTTTTGTTCAGTACTTCTGTGGGTGCGGTGCCTTTCGGGTCGCATTCGCATTTTGTCATCTGAACTCTGCGGACTCTGTGAATTCCCAAGTTTCGCGAATGCATTGATATTAACGCCCCCATTTCCGTTTACCATGGTTATCACACGCAGGGCGAGGAAATGACCTAAACAGAAGGTTTGTATTCACATTGGTAAGGTTACAAGGTCTGAAACGCCCCGTACACCCACTGCAATCCGAAGCCTCCAGCTGTTGTGCGTAGGTTGTCCGTATCCGTTACTGGAACTGGGATAAGTTTGACACAGAGTCGACCCAATGACGGGAGGATAGCAACAAGCGGATCAGTCACCCCGGGGCACACCGACGCTGCAGCGTCCGGACGCAGTTTTGGCGCGGACCGTAAGTTACGTACGCGGATGGCTAGAGATTGGACGGATTCCGCTGCGCCGTTGGGAGTAGACAGGGTGTGCGCGCAAGAAAGGCCCTAGCGCATCTGGATTCTGCACCACGTCCACGTTCTCGACGTGGTAGAAGCGGAGCAGGCATCCGCGGGCCGACGCTGACGTGCGGGCGCCCTATACATCCTTACATCCGGGGAAGTCGCGTGAGACGGCGAGCGAGCGTATCCTGCACCATCATTTCTACAAACGACGTCGATGCCGACGTCGCCAAGGCATGCACGTAGCGGCAGGAAGAGGACGGCGAGTGTACAACTCCCCATAGGCACATCCGCGAGGTTGGGGCCTGCGTCAGCCTCCGTACTTGCGGTAAAGCGGGTTGGTTAAATTGGGAGTGGAAGGGACGATGAGAACGCAAGGAGGGGGGGAGAGGAGCGGATCAAGAAGAGAGGAAGAAACAAGGATCAACGGAGGAGAAGGAAGAAAAAAGTACAGAGGGCTGAGAGTACGACAAGTTCACAGAGGTGAGGAGCGAGGCAGCGCGATGGGATGATTGGAATAAGGGTGGAATCTGAGACGCAAAAACGTACCTCCTGGCTACCCGCCTACACCCCCAGTACGCAATACTCCGTCCAGAGTCGCCTTTGCCCCGCTTGCTGCAGTGCCGATGTCCGTGAGCTCGAAGAGGATATCAGGATATCAGCGCTTGTAGCGATGCTGGTGCAGATGCGCGCGTAGCACTCGCCGTGGGCAGAAGCGTCGATGGGCGCGAGACTCAACGCAGATGGCTGGGGTGTTGCGCGCAAGATAAGACAGCGCCGTGCGCAGAGAGAACGCCGGCGACGACGCGCGCAGGCGGCTGCTTAGCGATTCTGCTTGCTGAAGAAGCTGGAGGCAGTGTCTGCGGAGAGGCTAACGGAGCGGTGTACTGAGATGGCCGAGGAACGGGAAGGCGACGCTGACGCTGACGCGGAGAACGGGGAGAGAGCAGACGTTGTAGGACTGGCTGACGGTTTGCGTATACCCTCGCAGGAGTCGCGGACAACGTGGCGTCATTTGTTCGCAGACTAGAAAGAAGGCGCGCCGGTGAGCCTTCGATCCAGAAACGGGCCATCGAGTCAGAAAACGTGGTACGCGATCGACCGGCGGCGATGGGACTCGCGTCGCACAAGACTGAGAGACAATTCAAGACAAGTCAGACTCCTTCACGAGACCGTAGCGTCAAACACGCATGAATCTTCCTCCGCGAATGAATGCACCGGTGCTCTTGGACTAACAGTGGGAGCGGGTGAGAAGCAAGCCTTTTGTCTCTTCGTACGATGGCGGGGGCGTCTGCATTTGCTGGTGGATTGAGCGCTGTGTTAGCGCTGCGGGAAGAAAGTGGTCGTCGGGGAGAAGAGGATCAACCGATTACGGCACATTGATGCGCGCTTGTTGTTCCCACGTCTCTTCCTTTCCTCTCACCTCTCCCCATCCTCCCTCGACTTCTCGGCAGTTCGCGCCCTTTTAATGCACACACACCATCCTGCTATGGAACAAATTGACCAGGCCCGGAAGCGCGTGGTGCGCACCTGCATTCCATAATCGGCGCGAGACGTGAGACTTCTAGCAAGCGGGGCAGCTCGTTCGGCTCGAGCCCGGGCCATGTCGAGGTCCGCATACAATTTTTCTTTCTTTCGCGCTGCTCATTCATTCACGAAGAAAAAACCGGCCCACTCGGATTAAAGATTGCAATTGCCCACAAGCGGTTGCCAGTGAGTGAAATGTAGCGCTCCAATATTTCGCGACACACACACCGGTTGGACTCACAGCCCAGGAGAGGCCCGGATGCGCTGGCCGCACTTGGATCCAATAGTCTGTTAGACTTTGTATCATAAATGCAGCAAGGAGCTCGTTCGACTCGAGCCTGGGCCACTGAGGTGGTTATCATTCTCTTTTTCCCTCATTTTTTTGGCGCACCTAGAAGCCAGCACAAAACGCTCTATCCGCGCTCTTTGGGAGATAGCAAGGCATTCTGCTATACGACGATTCGGGCGAATAACAGTGAGCAACACAGTCGAGAAAAACTCCCCAATCGTTTGGGATACAGGGCCGCCGGAATCAGGCAACAAGGGGCTCGGACGCACTGGTGCGCACCTTCATTCTGTCTGGGAGAACGAAAGGTCCAGCAGGCAGCGCGTTCGACTCGAGCCATGGATGGTTGCCCGCTCTATTTTTTTCGTTTCCTCCGGTTCGTAAACGAATCTCCGCCCATTCTGCTCACGCTCCCGGGTAGCTTAGAGCTAATCCCGTTTCAGCCGTTCGGGACGCTGACCTTGTTTTGTCCGTTGTGGAACGAAGACGTGGACACGGCGAATCTGATGCCCTCTGGAGTACAGGAGCTTTGCATCAGAGCAGGAAGTGCCCGGATGCTCGTTGAGGGAGGAAAAATTCGCACTGCTTGTCAAGCAGGGGTTCGACTCGAGCCCCGCCCGTGGAGAGATCGCCATCAGTTTTTTGTTCTTTTTCCTGGTGCGTTCTATCCACCATATCAAACATATTCTCAACATCCTCTCGCGGAGGCGAGCGTTTTTGACTCAAATATCTGCAAGCAAACACGGGTGTCCATGTCAACACTGCTTCAATTCATTGAACCTCAAAAAAAAAACCGGTATAGACCTGTGAATGCGGAGGAGTGACCAAAAGAGTAGGACTAGGACTGCCCCAGTCCTATGGAGTAGGACTGAGTCCTATGGGCATAGGACTCGGTGCCGTATCAGACAGCGGCTGCCAGTCGTCGCTTGAAATGACAGTCATTCAAGCGATCGGATATCGTAGGCATGCCGTACGTCTATTGATACCTCTCCACCTAGGTACCTAAGGCAACTTGCGGGGCAAATTGGTCATTCTGAGGGTTTTCCGAGCTGGGAAAGCAGCCCCACGAGCCGCGATCTGGGTGGTGGTCGGGCCAAGAGTTTTTCCCTTTCATCCAACCTTCGATCACATTTTTGTCGTTGTCTTGTCGCCCAACCAGTGTCCGTCCATAAGGCCTTAATTCAGGTTTTCCCAGTCCATAAGGCCTTAAGCGGGGTTAAGGCCTTAACCTTAAGGGCACTTTAAGACCTTTAAATACCATTTTCCCACGCTGTCCGGTGCGACCAAACACGAGATAGATTTCCACCACCACTGAGGATATCTCATGAATTCCTCCTTCCCCTACGATGTAAGTAATCTTGAAGGAACAGGATCGGAGAGACACCAGACGGGGAGGGACTAACAAGGGACGCACAGAAAAGCCCAGGCCATGTGAGGCGTTAAGGCCTTCATAAGGCCTTAACAGCGATCAAAAAAAATCGTAAGGCCTTAATTAAGGCCCACTTAAGGCCTTAACAAATTAAGGCCTTAGGGCTTAGGACGGACACTGCGCCCAACTCCCGCAGAACCCGGTTCATTATTGCATGTCACACCCTTATCATTGCCCTGCAATTACCGTCCTTTCCCGCTATGTATGACAAGACATCCTCACGTTCAGATGCGTTCGGGCTTCTCGGACATGTTGAACTTTACAACAAGTCCTGTTTCCTTTCGCTTATTTCAACATTACAGAGGTATATTGATCCCTGTGATACAATAATAGACCCCGGTCGATATCTGCATATTGGACATATCTCTCTGACTTAATCCCAGCCCTCGTTGTTTGCGGCATTATGCGTGTACATCCCTTGCTTTGTTTCTGTTCTCCCTACCCACCGCGTCCATTCAATGGCTTTCAAGTGTTCCACACCAACCTATCTGTGCAATGGGCCTGCAATTTCAACATAAACCCTTCATCCATGGGTTGTACCTCCAAGCTGAGCAAACAGGCCTCATACGCTCAAAATCCTCATTTCGGAGTGAATTGTTTTTGTGATTCAATTTACCAGTCTGTTTCTGTAGCCCATTTCAGCATCAGTACCAGTCTCTTTCACTGGCACCACAATCTTTTGGTCGATTCAACAACAGCTCATACCTCATTTGTGTGGAATTTCCGATGTATGTTCAAGCCTCAGTTGTCCAATGCAGCTCAATATATACACTGAGATTACGGTCCGTGAGCCCTGAAGCTCTACCACTACAACGATCGTGACGCGACACCACGTATGGCAGCCTTCAGTAGAACATGTTCATGTCTCCAAGCTCATGAATCTATCAGACTGTGCTAAACCACTTGAGATTACTCATGCGGACACTACTTATGCACGCTTCCGACGACATTGAGCGCTCCCGAATCCGCAAACCGCCCGAATCTCCGCGCAAGAAAACACAGAAGGAGCACATTGCACGTGAAGATACATATTCTACCTGGTCCCTCAAAATTTGTATCAGTGTGAGTCGGACGTAGAGTCTGAATAATAAAGTTGAAGGAAGCCAAAGATAAGATAGTTAGTGTATGCAACATCACTTCAATGTCGGATATATGCACGCGAGAATGATGTTGGGTGTAACAATCGGCCGAGATAATGGGACTCAATCCTATTCCATAGGACTGAGTCCTACTCCATAGGACTGGGGCAGTCCTAGTCCTATTCTTCTGGTATATACTCGCCGACGACGCCCGACTGCAGCCGACTGCCGCTTGCGCGCGCAGTCCACCAAACCACGGAGAACGCCTTGAAAAGAGCCTACCCCTGTGCTGAGAACAGATCCCCGATGCCGTGCCCCTTGCGCGCCACGCCGCAATCGCCGCCGTCCAACCCACATCCACCAAACTGTCGTCAGGCGGAAGACGCAGCAGTCCTTTTGCGCCGCGTCAATCGGCATCGATTCCCACGTCCTCACTGAGACTTTCTACTCCATGGTATTGCGGGAGCCGGCGTCGCGCGCGGTCGACCTCCCTGACAGTCTCTTGGCCGTCGCCGTCCCCAGTGCGGGTCAAGGCGGGAATCCGACGACATTGCTATCAGTCTAACCCGATGACGCCGTCGCTGTGCAGATATGCGACATCAGGTCCGCAACCCAGAGGCGTCCTTGTGCGACACTGTCCTGATCTGCTTTGGTCTGCTTGATCCTCTCCCGCTTCTAGCCTGCCTCCACGTTCCCTTGGGGCGTATCCGCTCTTACCCTCCTTTCGCGCTGTCTTCTCCTCATAGCCATCCACTCTTGTTTTTATCTTAGCCCTTGGGCGTGACTGACTGGCGAATTGGTTGTGGACTTCTATCGACTGCCGCAACGTCATCGAAAGGGATGGAAAACAGGAGCGGGAACGGTAGTGCGTGTATCTCTTCGTTCCTTTGGTATGTCTGGAATTTTTGCCGCAATGGTCTTTACGTCTCACTCTGCCGTGCTCATCCTTCCATCCGTCTCTTTTGCGGACAGGCCTCCCTTCCCCTTTCCGCTCAGCACTTCATCACCGTTTCTACCCCTCCTTCTCGCTCTCCCTATGCCACTACTTACGGGCAGGCACGCAGGCACGCAGGCCCAGTCCCTTCCTTCTTCGAATTCAACCTCTCAACATAACCGTCAGTATCTTACAGAACGACCTCACCGTCTATGGGATGTGGTTTTTGTTTTTGGTCGAACGAACGAGCAGCGCGCAAATGGAAAGAAAAAAAAAGACAAAAAGGAAACAGCATATGCGTATAGCCCAGGCTCGAGTCCAACGAGCAGCCTGCTTCACCACCAAAGATGACTACGGGACGCAGGTGCGCACCGCCCGCATCCGGGTCTTCCTTCGCTGCAATTCGACACCCGGCGTCCTATAAATCAGCGCAGCGCGATTCTGAATTCACGTTTGAATGATCATGGACTGACCTTCCTTTCGGAATCAGCAGACACCCAGAAACTAAAACGAATAGTGAGGCTTCCGGAATACGTTTTTGTAGCGCGAACCAAAGAAAAAATCCTCGCGTCAACGCCCATGGCCTGCGCTCGGGTCGAACGAACTCCTGCCTGAGATACAAATTTCGCTGCGCTCGTCGGGTGCGGGCACCTTCCCTAGGCGTCTGAATGAAACTTACCTGCTTGTTTCCGTAATCAAGGAAGCATTTAACCTGTACTGCCACCTCATGTGCTATGGAGTGTTGGCGAATTGGGGAATTGGCTTAGGGTTTCCACTCACTGGAATCTATGGTGATTGAAGTTGCACCTTGGGGTTACTCCAAAGGCGCGGATAGAACGTGTGGTACATGTGCCGAAACCAATGGCCAGAAAGAGTCATAAGAAAAAAGGAAGCTACTAGTCGCATCAGTGGCCCGGGCTTAGATCGAACAAGGTCCCTGCTGCATTTATGTGGAGCAATGAATGCAGGGGCGCCCAGCACCACAAGGCCATTCCTGAGTCGAGGGTCCAACCTATCTGTCCCGAAGGATTAGAGCGGTACCCGTATTTCACAGCCGATCTCAATACACCGCTCCTCGATAATGACAGAACTAACTCAAGTCCCCAAGTATCTGGGAATGAATCAGACAGTATTCTTTTGTCATTAGACGAAGCAGAAGTCCGGGCAGAGAAAAAAGATGTGATGAGAGGAAGCATGGCCCGGGCTCGAGTCGAACGAGCTCCCTGCTGAAATTTTCGAGTTCGAAAGATGATTGAACGCAGATGCGCACCGGGCCTTTGTCTGCCTCATTCCAACCTTCTTTGTGTTCAAAACGGATTGGCCCAGTATTTTCTTCCTACGCCATGATCTGTCAGTGTGCTTGGAACTGCGCCTCGGAACTGCGCCTCGGAATGACCCGAAAAGTCTCACAGAGCGAGGTGAGCTATCTGGGTGGTTGCTAACCCTGTGTCCAAAAAAAAAAAGGTGTTGCCTTCATCGCCCCAATGGCCCGGGCTCGAGTCGAACGAGCCGCCTGCTTGAAATTTTGATCACGGTCATGCGCCAATCGTGTGCAGGTACGCACCAGTGCGTCCGGGTCTTTACTTGCTGAATCAACCCTGTCTAAACCCCGAAACATCAGTTCATTCAGTCTTGAAGTCGCAACCCGTACGTTCGGTCCACAGCATGGTGTAGTCGCGCGTGTGTTGAATCTGGCGAACTTTGGTGAGGCCCAGAGGAACGAGCATTGAACGGGACTAACAAAAAGGGCATTCGCAAGGTGGCAGCATGACCCGGGCTCGAGTCGAACGAGCTACCTGCTGAACAGATCGATGCCCTTAATTCAATGCAAGTGCGCCCATCGCTTCCGGGTCTTTCATTGTGTGATTCATCCTGTCTGTGTCTCAAAGGGCGGATAACAGGTTTGGCGGTCGATGCGCCGCTGTTTATCAGATGCAGGAACTACCACACGGAAATGGAAGGGTCAGCTGTTGTATAGAACACGAAGGACAGACGAGAGAATACCCGGCGATGAATGCAGACCATGGTGCTGGCTCGAGTCGAGCTCCTGCTTCATTCCCTATCGACATCGAGATGCATGTGCCAAGCATGTGCACCGCGCACCTCCGGGCCTCTGAGTCTCTGGGTTATCATAGGACCTGGGTCTCGTACGGCGTAACGAGCACCTTTGACGCACGCGCAGTGAGGCTTGACCACGAGAGAGATGTGAGAAATGGTGAGAGATGGTGAGTGGATTCAGTGGAAAAGGGAGCGTGCGAGCCGGATCAATCCGATGCCGTAAAATCTCGTCTCTCTTCCCGCCGAGTCGTCGGCCGACGCCAGAGTCCCGACAGCCCGCTTCCTGTACTCCTCAAACCCCCCAGAAAAGCGCTTGAAGAACCCAGAAGCCCATCGCTATGATATCAAGACATGAAGACGATGCAAGACGGTCCCTTTCTCGAGTCTCGCACGCACCGCTGTGAAAAGTAAGTGAAAATTCAAACGGTGGATGACGCCGCCGCCGCCGCCGCAGTCAAATTGGTCATTGGTGCGTGTCCAACGTGGTGGATGCGGGGCTGGGTCTGAAATACGCTCAGTGTCCCGTCTCGCCTAGGTGCCCTTCTCGTGCTGGTGGCACCTCTTCGTCTCCCGCGCCTCAGCACCGCCGCTGCCACTCTACTCTATCGACGGTCTCACATGTACCTGGACCTGGGCGCACGTCCCTATCAGTCAACTCATCCCGTCACAATTTGTACTACGTCGAGCTTTATTGCGCCCCGGGCCCCCGACTGTCTCGTAACTCTCAAGGAAGGCTTCAATACCGACATTGTCAGCTGTCTCGTTGCGCAGGATGGTCACCCAAAGTACCGTCCAGACTGTTGACCGGGGGAATGCCTCGCCTTCCATCCCCGTTTCGCTGTCCACCGAAGTGCGTACCTCTGCACCGCGTGATCAATATCCGGGTGCGACGACTCTGTCTGGCGCTCAATTGCGTCTGCGTTCACGCCGGCCTCATTTTATTTGCTTCGGCTCCCACCACCGCCAGCAGTGCGACGTGCGCGTCTTCTCTTGAATCGCCACGAACTCCGACATCGATTTCGACATCAATCAAGTGCAGCGGCGCGGCATGTGAGTGAGTCAAATGAGTACGGCAAAGAAGAGGGAGTACCGGTACTGGTGAGGAGGTGCGTTTTGTGTTCCCAACTTCTTTTCGCATCTCCCCTTCCCATCCCAATTGTATTCGCATTCTATTCGCATCCTCTCCCCCGTCCTATCCTCTCCCTTTCCTTATAGTGTCTCTCCTTCCTCTCGTCCCGAGCGCTCTCCGTATGCTTCCCTACCCCGTCCGTTTATCCCACCCATCCGTATCTTCTCTCCGTCCGCTCCCTGCTTTATTTTGCCCCATGCTACACACTCTTACGGGTCCCTTGGTTCCGCTGTTCCTTTCAACGTGCTAGTTGTTCCCCAGCCCGCGTTGCATTTCCTCTCCGCCCATTCGTTCCATGTCTCGATCCTCAAGACTAACCGAGTTGCGAATCCCTTACAGACTTCCGCGACGGCGGAAAACTGAGTGCGATTCAAGTGGGAGCGGTGTGGAAATGGGACCGGCAGCGGGAGTACACGAATTGCAATGCGTTCATTTCTTGTGTTTTCCTTGCTTTGTCTTAGAACGTACACCGCGCGTTCTGGCGCGGCTTGCGCCTATCCCCCTGGCCCCGGTCCCTCCCCTTTGCATTTGTTTACATCTCTTCCTCCGCCTTTCTTCCTCCTTTTCTTCGTGCTTACCTTCTCATCTAGGAATACCAACATCCCTACGGCTGTGAATTTCCGCCGCCTGATTCCGGGATCCCGGACGGAGATGGGCAAGTGTGTCTGGTACTTGCGAGTGTATGTGTGTTGCCGTTGTGTGCTGATTTCTGTTCGGTAATCTACGCCGTAACACCACGTCGTTTGGCCAATTCTACTAATATCGCTTGCTATTCACATCCTCATTTTTTCCTTGCGTGCGTGGTGTGTTTGAGAAGATACAGCGTCACCGTGGGTTCAACTTTGCGGACTTATTAGTGATCTTGGAAGCGTTCAAGTTGCGTTTGCGTTCCGTGTTCTATTCCCCGTCGGTGAGTCGAATGCGGCGTTGTCTGCACGCACTCACTGCCGGAGAAAACTGACAAGTGACAGGTATCGTTTGTTACTGCAGACGTGACATCCACCCTCACGAATGAGCGTGTGATAAGCGTGGAGTTCACGACGGGGGGTTTGTCCCGCGCTTGATTCTCTGCGTGAGCAACCGCGCCTGCCCCTTGGACGTACACCGCGGCGTCTGAACAATTGACAATAACACAGGAACACTTCCCACTGTGGCCATTTCCGCGTCGGCGATTCGCTGTTGAATGAAAAAGATCAAATTAAGCCCGTATGGCCCGTGCTCGATTCGAACGAGCTTGCCTCAGTGACGCGGTAACGGAATGCAGCTGCCCTCTGTGGACATCTGGACCTTTCCTTGCCTGATTTCGACTTAGCTGTATCGCAACGGATTAAGAACAGGATTTTATACAATACTTAGACACATCGTACTCACCCTTTTTGGGGATGTTATTTGCGGCATTTGAAAGAGGCTATGATTTCCGCGCAGGGGCATATTGCGGTTGGGTAGTGATGAGTGATGAGGCAAGAGGACCAAAAAAAAAAGACACCCTTCCCGTCGTTCTATGGCCCCGGCTCGAGTTGAACGAGCCCTGCTGAAATTTCTCCGGGGGACCATTAATAGAATGCAGGTGCGCACCCATCCGTCCGGCCTTTGTCTGCCTGTTTCCGACCACCCATATCTTAGATGATTTGGCAGTGGTTTCCCTTTTCCGAGGCTGTTGACAGAGCGCGGTCTCCGTTCTTTAGTGGGGTGCGTTCGTATGATGCACCCGGAAACCACAGAGCGTCTTGAAAACCGCCTCCGTATAATCTGGAAGTGCGTGCATTTTGACCCCGAATCACGATCAACAAAAAAAATCGACGTCCTTGACCGGGGTTGACCCTAGTGGCCTGGGCTCGAGTCGAACGAACCGCCTGCGGCGGCCTGCTAGAATTACCTTGGATTTGAGCGCTTGCTAACTAGAAGCCGGGCCTTTTGCAGCGTGAATGAAACTTGTGTGTGTGCCGCACATACACACACGGCGGACAGAGGTCTCATTCGGAGATGTGCAGTCACCTGACATGTCATCGGCTCGTCACCGGCACTGTCACCTTCCACATTATTTCGTTGAAAACAGGGTTGGCCTCGGGTTATGAACACTACTTGCGGCCCGGTCTTGACGGACTGGATTTGTGAAGCAATTTCCCCCAGACTCATTTTTTCCCCGGTAATTCGGCCTGTCAAGACAGCTGATAATCAGTTACCGGCACTCGGAGGGGCCATCAAAAGCGCAAACCAGATGAAATGGTAACGTTCTCGCCCATATGTGAGCCTTTCCGTGCCAAAAATATTCGAGTACCTCTGATATACCCCAGAACCAGTTCTATAGCTTCAGAGTATTTTATCTCAAGGGAAAAAGGACTCTGTGGACAGATCAAGACCAAAACGAGGTGAAGGTGACAGTTCGTAGACTCGTGACCAGTCTGCCACGGCATATCTTAGTGCAAGCACTTTGCCGTAGGCAGACTGGTACAACTCGGGACAGCCCAAAGGGCTGCGCCCGGAGTTTGAATTTCTAAGCGGTGCCGATCCGCGGCATCAACCGGTGGCTGCGCAGTGCCATCACTTCCCTTGTAAATCGGGTGTGCGGTTCTCAACATCGATGGCATCTGGTGAGAATTTTGAACCAGCAGAATCAAAGAAAGGTTACCTTGGATTATATTCGCTCTTTGAGCATCATGGATTCGAGGGGAACTGATTGAATGTAGCTAAGAAGAAAAAATTTCAAACTCCGGGCTCAGCCCTTTCGCTTAGCCCGAGTTGTACCAGTCTGCCTACGGCATAGTGCTTGCACTCAAGATTTGCTGTAAAATGCAGAATGGTTACGAGTCTAGACAGTTCGGGTGACAAGTAAGGTGACTGCACATCTCCGAATGGAAGGTGACAGATGATTGTCCGCCGTGACAGATCACTGCGCTGAAGTCACGACGAATCATACCGGTTTGAAATGGAAGTGATTGGGGGAGAGTTGAAACTAGCAAAAGGAGATGCGACGCCACGCAATGGACCGCTACGTTTGTGAGTGACGTGCAGCGGAATTGAGTGAAGGTACGCACCACACGCATTCACGAGTATATACCAGAAGAATAGGACTAGGACTGCCCCAGTCCTATGGAGTAGGACTCAGTCCTATGGAATAGGATTGAGTCCCATTATCTCGGCCGATTGTTACACCCAACATCATTCTCGCGTGCATATATCCGACATTGAAGTGATGTTGCATACACTAACTATCTTATCTTTGGCTTCCTTCAACTTTATTATTCAGACTCTACGTCCGACTCACACTGATACAAATTTTGAGGGACCAGGTAGAATATGTATCTTCACGTGCAATGTGCTCCTTCTGTGTTTTCTTGCGCGGAGATTCGGGCGGTTTGCGGATTCGGGAGCGCTCAATGTCGTCGGAAGCGTGCATAAGTAGTGTCCGCATGAGTAATCTCAAGTGGTTTAGCACAGTCTGATAGATTCATGAGCTTGGAGACATGAACATGTTCTACTGAAGGCTGCCATACGTGGTGTCGCGTCACGATCGTTGTAGTGGTAGAGCTTCAGGGCTCACGGACCGTAATCTCAGTGTATATATTGAGCTGCATTGGACAACTGAGGCTTGAACATACATCGGAAATTCCACACAAATGAGGTATGAGCTGTTGTTGAATCGACCAAAAGATTGTGGTGCCAGTGAAAGAGACTGGTACTGATGCTGAAATGGGCTACAGAAACAGACTGGTAAATTGAATCACAAAAACAATTCACTCCGAAATGAGGATTTTGAGCGTATGAGGCCTGTTTGCTCAGCTTGGAGGTACAACCCATGGATGAAGGGTTTATGTTGAAATTGCAGGCCCATTGCACAGATAGGTTGGTGTGGAACACTTGAAAGCCATTGAATGGACGCGGTGGGTAGGGAGAACAGAAACAAAGCAAGGGATGTACACGCATAATGCCGCAAACAACGAGGGCTGGGATTAAGTCAGAGAGATATGTCCAATATGCAGATATCGACCGGGGTCTATTATTGTATCACAGGGATCAATATACCTCTGTAATGTTGAAATAAGCGAAAGGAAACAGGACTTGTTGTAAAGTTCAACATGTCCGAGAAGCCCGAACGCATCTGAACGTGAGGATGTCTTGTCATACATAGCGGGAAAGGACGGTAATTGCAGGGCAATGATAAGGGTGTGACATGCAATAATGAACCGGGTTCTGCGGGAGTTGGGCGCAGTGTCCGTCCTAAGCCCTAAGGCCTTAATTTGTTAAGGCCTTAAGTGGGCCTTAATTAAGGCCTTACGATTTTTTTTGATCGCTGTTAAGGCCTTATGAAGGCCTTAACGCCTCACATGGCCTGGGCTTTTCTGTGCGTCCCTTGTTAGTCCCTCCCCGTCTGGTGTCTCTCCGATCCTGTTCCTTCAAGATTACTTACATCGTAGGGGAAGGAGGAATTCATGAGATATCCTCAGTGGTGGTGGAAATCTATCTCGTGTTTGGTCGCACCGGACAGCGTGGGAAAATGGTATTTAAAGGTCTTAAAGTGCCCTTAAGGTTAAGGCCTTAACCCCGCTTAAGGCCTTATGGACTGGGAAAACCTGAATTAAGGCCTTATGGACGGACACTGGTTGGGCGACAAGACAACGACAAAAATGTGATCGAAGGTTGGATGAAAGGGAAAAACTCTTGGCCCGACCACCACCCAGATCGCGGCTCGTGGGGCTGCTTTCCCAGCTCGGAAAACCCTCAGAATGACCAATTTGCCCCGCAAGTTGCCTTAGGTACCTAGGTGGAGAGGTATCAATAGACGTACGGCATGCCTACGATATCCGATCGCTTGAATGACTGTCATTTCAAGCGACGACTGGCAGCCGCTGTCTGATACGGCACCGAGTCCTATGCCCATAGGACTCAGTCCTACTCCATAGGACTGGGGCAGTCCTAGTCCTACTCTTTTGGTCACTCCTCGTCGTCGGCGGGAAGAGCAAGCCTCAGCAAGGCTAGTTTACGGCACGTGCACGTTGATGCGCTTCCATCAATTGATCGATTTCGCACGCTGCCTGAGTGACTGCCTCTCTCCTTCTTCCTCCCACGTCTCCCCGTTTTCCGAGCAACTGCT
This sequence comes from Mycena polygramma, assembly GCA_029449255.1. Lineage (NCBI taxonomy): Eukaryota > Fungi > Basidiomycota > Agaricomycetes > Agaricales > Mycenaceae > Mycena > Mycena polygramma. Next base: position 589,864 of record JARKID010000056.1, on the reverse strand, counting down.
TTGTGCTCGATCTCCGTCACCCTGCTCGAATAAATCCACCAGCCCTGGAGTGCGCATCTGCATTCTGTGCAATGGCTCTGCGCTAGACTCTAGGAGTGAAGCAGGGAAGTTCGTCCGACCCAAGGCCAGGGCATAAGGCGTGCTTCGGTATGTTTTTCTCTGTAGCCAATGGTCCTGTTCCGTTCAACTCCTCGCCGAAGCATTCCGTTAGGCAAGCTGCGGGCTGCTGCGCTGGTATGGAATAAATGAATCAGGACGCACCTACATGTACACTTGGCCACCACTCTCGCAGTCTCTCGGTGTGTCGCGCTTCCTGGCTTCCAAGCTGGGCTTCCGGCAAGCTCGTCCGCGTGGCATGTCTGGCACCTTCTGACTTTTCTTCACGGACACGCGGCTTATTCATTCATCTGCCCAAGGATAAAATCTGTCCCCTGGTATCCTTGTCGAGATACCTCCGATTACTTGCCGTCAAGAAGTGGTGAGTTGATTTGGATGTGAATGCCCTGAGAATTTCCCACCAGGTGCATTGAACCCAGTCAGGTTCGATTCCAGGGAGTAAAGGCCCGGATGTGCTGGGCGCACCTGCATTGAATCGGCAGTGTCTCTTAGTCAATTGCAACAGGCAGCTCGTTTGACTCGGGCCCGGGCCATATGATGTGGTAAATGTAGCCCTGTTTTTTTTTTCCCACCCTGGCGTATGCTACTCATTCATTCCGGCTACGAAGGATCTGCCCTCCGATACTTGCAGGAGTGGAGGTATATCCGATCTAGAATACTTCTGTACTCCTTTTCCGCCTTTGAACCGCCGACAGGCTGAGTCCAAGGATAACCGACCGAGCACCCACTCGCAGAAGCTGTTTCGCACCTCTGACCGTATTTCATTGTACTTGGGTGAATAACAACATACCTGCAGTACCACGGCTTTAATCCTTTTACACACGGGGAGGTTGAATCCCACTCAGAAAACGCCCAGAAGCGCACGGTGCGCACCTACATGTGATAAAGATGGCAAGAAGTTTCAGTGGGCAGCTCGTTCGACCCGAGCCTGGGCTACTCATTGAAGCCGTGAGTGTTTTTTGTTTCATCATGTCGTCATGAAGGCTTTATCATTAGTGAACCCAGGCGCGGGAACCTATTTCTCAAAGGTTCGGCCGCAAAGAAGAGACGACGATGGATGGTGGCCAATTCGTGAGTTCACTCTGACAGATTCTAACGGTCCGATATGGTTGAATTCGAGCAAAGAAAACGGCCCAAAGGCGGTGGTGTGCACCTGCCTTCAATTGCGCGTGTGACAAGAAGAATACAGCAGGCAGCTCGTTCGAGTCGAGCCCGGGCTGTGGAAGATGACAATATTTGGCCTTTTGGTCAGGTTTGCTCGATTATTTCGGCTGCAGTGTACAGTATCATGTTCCTGTAATATAAGGTGTACTTGCAATGGGGTGTCAGCAGGGAACTCGCTCAACTCAAACCCAAACCATACGGCGTAACGAGTTTAGTTGATCCAGGCAAAGAAAGGTCGGACACGGAGGGAAGTCCGATTGAGCTATGAGGTACGGCTTTAATGTATCGCACTACAAAGATAATTCGCTCGCCAGCCAAAGGCCCGGACGCCCATGGAGGGCACCTGCACCCAATTCAACGACGGAAGGAGTATTCCAACCAGGTAGCTCGTTCGACTCGAGCCCGGGCCATGGGATGCGAGTTCTAGTCGTTGGTGTTTTTGTCCCTGGTGACTGGTCGCTCGACTATTTCTGCTGCGATGTACATGATCATTCTCTTAAGGTGTGCTTCCTATTCATCAGGGAGCTCCTTCAACTTGAGCCCGAGCTACGGGCACGCATACTCGAGTTTCGTCTAGGCGGTTCTGCTCCACGAGTCTGTGTTTGCTTGGGAAACTGAGGAAGCCAAATTGAGGCGAAGAAAGGCCTGGCGGCGTGGGGTGCACCCGTATTGAATTGTTCATCAAAGACGTTCAAAATTCCAGCACGGTTCGTTCGACTCGAGCCCAGGCCATTTCCGGCTCGTATATAGCTATCTTTTTTTACACAACCGTCAGCCTGTGATTTTGAAAAGGAGCGGACACCTATTGGGACGGACGGCACTTGGGTCCGATTGGTGTGCTGGTCTGATTGGCTGTAAGTCTGGTTCGCCGGCGCAGAGTCGGGTCCGTCGACGGTCAAGTTCATCCAGATGGTGCTTTCCAATTTACATCGTTTTTGGTTCCACGGGGAAGTGTGTAGAGTACGCCCGCTAAACTCCGCAGAAATATATGAGAGACGATGGTGGGTAGATAGGTAGTTGGAATGGTGAGGGAAACGGCATACCATCCGAGAACCCAAAACTTAAGCTTGGTTCCTCAGCGAGTGACCATGCACCCACGGATGTGGGGGATTGAGTGGGAGACGCCGCGCGACCGAAGGAAGGCAATATATGATTAATTGCATGCACAGGATCTGCGTCGACAGAAAAAAACGAGATCAAGTACACTGATCGAGGAGCGGGTGAGCATAATTTGCAGGAAAAGCTCGGAATCACCGCAGGAAGGCAGGAGGAAACGGATCCTCCGCGGGACGGATGCCGGAGGTTGAGGCCCAAGAAGGAAGGGATCGGCATGGTGGAAATCGGAATGGGAAACGATAGATGTGTGTACGTGATCGCCATGAAGGACAGGAATGAGGAAGTAACAAACGAAAGATCTGTATGGGGAGCTGGATTTAGAACATGCCTGGCCAGAACGCAGAAGGGTGGGGCGCGGAGTGGAAGGGGCTGGAAGAAGAGAGACGGAATTGAAAGATGGGAGGGAAGACGGAAAATGATAGGTGCGTAAGGTGAGCAGGATTGGGGAGGGGAGGAGGAGAGCTCAGCTCAGGTGCCGGAATAAAAAGGGAGGGATGATGTATGAGAGCAGGGGAGAATAGGAAGGGGAAGGATGTGAGGACGAAGAAGGGATGAGAACACACTCAAAACGCACCTCTGGATCCTAGGTAGCGGACTAGCCACCATCGCAGACACATGCGGCTGGAGCTTCGGGGGCGGGGGCAGCTCTTCGGATGTGACCGCAGTTGGACGGCAGTTTGTTCTTAGTTCTTCTTCACGGGAATCCTCTTCCTCTTGACAGTGACAGTCTGCAGGAGGGACGTGCAAGCGGCATGTCGGCCTCAGTCCCGAGAGCATATCGCTCGAGCACGCACCGTTATTCCTTCCAACGCGTCGCCGTCTCTTCCTCCAAGCTCATGTGGATACCGAATGTGAGTGCGAGCGATTCTTGTCGCGTTCTTGAATCCTTCCGCCATAGCGGCGAGCTCTTGCGTCTTTCATTTCCTGGGACTGACATCACCAAAAGTGTCGAAAGCTTCTAAGGACCTCGTGACCGCGGCAAGTCCCGGTGAGGCTTGGACGCGCCGTGCAAAGCCCTTTCCAAGCCCTCTTCAAGCCTTGCTCCGACTTTGAAAGTCATCCCCAGTCTTGGCCCCCACTTGGAAACCCCTTTAGAGGCCGCCCCAATCCTCACCGCAGCTTCCAAGGCCTGCCGCTGAAAACGCCTTTCCCGCCATGATGAGCATTCCTTTGTGCCTTCAAAACGGCGCCCGCTCATAGGCTCTCTCCTGAATGGCTCTTGGGGTGTCAACATAATTCGTGGTGCGGCAAGCTCGATTTACACGTCTCGATCCACTTTCAATTAAATACACATACGCGGGTCTGAAATTCTGCTAGCTTGCACTCTGCTCGAATAGCACATATTGATCAGCCACACGCACTCCGGTGGCCTCCGCTGTGACCGTTGTCGCGGCTGTCCCTGGACTATTTCCGAGCACATCCATCTTTTTTCCTTAACAAGAAAGACTGGTTTCAATAAAGATTGACTCCCCCAAAGTTCGCCCTCTTTCCCCAGTCACTTTGTCATCGCCGAGCCCGCCGCCGCCGACTGTAGTCTGGAAATTGTAGCTCCCGTCGCATTTCCCCGTTCGTACATCTTCGATCGGCTCAGAGAACAGCATAGACCGGTGGACGAGCTCAGGTCTGTTGATGCTACTGCGGCCACGGTGAAAGGGTTGCACAGGAGAAGCGGATGGAATCAAGATTCGACGGTTTAGATATGAATGAAGACAAAGATACAACAAAGTTGAATCTTTAATCTAATCCACAACAAACAACCTAATCCTAAACACTTTACTACTTCTACCGCCGAGTTCGTATTGTAATGAGGGGAGCAGGTAATTAAGGGGTTGCTGTCTTAGACGTGTGCAGCGCGCGTGTGATCTGAGTGAAGTAAGGCTTGGTAACCGAAGTTATAGCACCCTATTCGCAAAGTGGATTGTAAAGCGTCCAAAGCTATATGCCAAAATCCCAAACGTATCCAATCCAAGGCTATGCAACAAGCCTGAAACGTATCCAAGTCCCAAGGCTATACAACAAGCCGGTCACAATTCCAAAGGCTATACCACAAGCCAAATCCCAAATCGAAGGCTATACCACAAGCCAATTCACAAGCCACAGGTTCAATACAATTCACAATCAGTCAGGAGTCCAGGAGTATCGCCAGGGGCGTGCAGAGATTTATATTATAACTTGGAACGGCACTATTCTGAATAGAGTAGCCCTGAGTGACAAGTCCAGATCCGAACCGTGCGTTAAGGAGGGCCGTAACTGGGTGGCGCCTCAATAACCGGGGTGGGATTCCGTACCGTACATGCCAGTGCTCTCGCTATTTTATACTGTACACTATAACGCTTACACAGAGAGAATTACAAGATTGCGGATAAACGGAGTAGGGGTGTGACAGACGATCGGGTATACATGTGTTTAAAATGAATAGAAAAACGAGTCATATCAGTAGCCAAGCAGTTACAGTTGAAATAAGAAAGATTAATGAAACTCCTGAATGTCCATTAGTTGCCTTGGGACTTATCTCGGACTTCGTGTGGTGCTGGAAGTCGAGATTAGTCCCTAGGTTCTGAATAGGGCCGTGCCCGTGAATAAGATACTCAGAAATGGATTCTACATGTTCGTAGCTTCCACTGAGTACCCCGCACTCCCTTGTGAAGAGCTTGGAAGACCAAGTTCCTGGATTGGAACCTTAATCTCCCCGTTTTGAGAGTCGATCGCGATTTGATGTGATCATGTCCGGATAATTCCGTATCGGCCTATTCGGAACATGATCTCGGCAAGTACTGAGCCGGTCACGTGGTCCATCGCGTATCCCATTTCGATGCAAAGAGATGTAAACAAAGGCTTCAATCAAGCGTCCGGCGTCCTCAGGACATAACCGATAAATCCCCCAGATGCCCACTAGGTACGTTATGAATAAGGGAGCTCTCTTGTACAACCTGAGCGTCTGTAAGTTAACCCAGTTTTAATTGTAACCCGTACAACAGCGCTAATTCAGTATGATCTTTCTGAATAGCCCCTGCGGGTGGACTTATTATAGTCCCCATTAAGAGTAGGCTCAAAGCATAATATCAGATATGATATTATGCTTGAGACGCGCGTTAAAAAGAACAGAAAACGCGAAAAACGCGTGAAACAGGCCTAAACCCGATACACGGCTTATCATCTCCCCCAATTTTTACTATTGACCGTCCTCGGTCACCCGTGGTTATTCAGATTATTTATCTCTTACTGCCTTCTGACAGCGTTCCCAACTTCTGCCTTTATCTTTGTTTTTATGTACCTCCCTTGACGCGTCGACGCGTCTTAGTGAAAACGGGATCCTGACTTAGTCACAATCCAAATTTTCTCTAAGTTCACTTGCGACTACCTCCGCGGAACGTTCTGGCCAAGCCCAGACCATGACATCATGCCCTGGCTTATTCTGAAAGACGCCGTAGCACCGCTTTTCAATTATAACACCGCCCATCAAAGCCTGATCGTGGATCCTGATTGAGCAGACGCAACGGAGGCAAATGTCTAAGACTTCATCCCTCATTGAGGGATGGATTCTCCTCTCCATTTGCTCCTCGCTGATACCCACTTTGTCACATATCCATCCGTTGGAACCAAATCCCCAGCACCAGGTCATTCTGGATAACCCTTGCCCAAGGTAATTTTGGTCCTGAATAAGCTTTTGCTCATTCAATTGAATGTATTGCGGACTCAGAGGTTCTCCAGGGCCCATTGTTTTTGACTTCGCCGTTGCTGCGCGTCGGCGCAACCGCTGCCGTCATGTCCCACTATATAGAGGACGGTCCTGGACTTCGCACGCCCATTCCCTCTCTCTTTTCTCTCCCACCACTCGCTAATTCACAATCCTCTTCCCTACTCGACGCGATGCCTTCCCAAACCAAAGCACCGCCGTCTAAGACTCCCAAGCCCGCCTCGAAGGCTACTCCGAAAGGCACGCCCAAGAAGACGCCGCAGAAGACGCCGCAGAAGACTCCGCCGTCCAAGGGCAAGCGACCTTCGCCTGTGGTTTCCGAACTTGAAGCGCCTTCGGGCGGCCAGGTTGAGAGACCCAAGCCCAAGCCGCTCAAGCGACGTGGCAAGTCCGAGGTGGTGGAAGAGTCCGCGCAGGAGGAGGAGGCGCGCTCGACCCCGTCGAAGACGACTTCGCCTGGTCCGCCCGACCCGATCGTCCACTTCAACTCGCCCTCGATGAAGAAACTCCGCGGTTTCATGGCCCGCTGCGAGCAAATCGAACCCTCCGAGTTCGACGACGTTCGCGCCGCTATTCACGAAGCCTATCCTGCCCTGGTGAGTCCTGAATTCTCAACGTTCCGTTTTTCTTTCCGATGCGTTGGCTAATTCAGAAACTTCTTTAGCGTTTCCTCCACGATACCGTCGCCGATACCGACACGTCTGAAGAATTCCGCCGCTACTACTTCCAGTATACCCACTTGCTCAAGACCCTCAAGAAGGTCCCGACGGCCTGGGCCGACGTTACGCTCGATGTGGAGTTCGAAAAGGACGAACCGGTATGTCTCAACGTTATTCTTTTTCTCCTCCCTTTATTCAGAATCCTAACCCTGCAGTCGCTACCGCACCGCGGGTTCAAAATTCCGAACGAACTCCCTCCGATGCTCCCCAAGTCGTACGCCACCGCCAACCGGGAGGTCGACGAGGACGATCTCGTCAAGGTCGTTCCGTACCTGTACCCGCCGGCGGAGAAGGAGAAGTCCTACTCGCCCTCCAGCAAGGCCACCACTCCGGAGCCCGAACCAGCCGTTGAAGACCAGCCGGAGACCGACACCCGTCGTCTTCGTTCCCATGGAAAGCCGGGCCAGAAGCAGACTGGTAAGTCTCTCCCGCCTCGTTCCTTTCCTTTAATTTCTCTTCGTACTATTACTGATCCTTCCTTATTCAGGACAGGAAAAGCCGTACGATAATACATCTATCTCCCGTATTTTGCCACCGCTGACCGTCTGTTCACCAGGCCGGCCAAGAAGCGCAAGCGTTCGGGGTCTAAGGGTAAAAAGGCGCGTCTCCATTCCTTTTCTTTCCCCGATAGTACTGACATTCCAATATATTCAGAAGCAATCTGGCAAAGGTGGCGGTGGCGAGTCGGACAGCGGCGAGGTAAGCCCCTCTTTGTCTTTCGTCATTTATTCACTAACCATTCTTTTTATTTACTTCCTTTAGTCGGAACCGGAAGAGCAGCCTGCCAAGAAGGTCGTCAAGCAGGCGTCTGGTTCCAACGTCAAAACCAAGAAGGACGGTGTCAAGGCCATGGACCCGAAGGAGTTCGGCAGGCAGGTGGGTGCTGCTGCCACCGAACTTCTTTCGCGTCGGATCAAGAGTCGCAAAGGCGAGGATCCCGGTAAGTTTCCTTATTCAGAATCTTTGTTCAATTGACGGTTCTGATCTTCAACACAGGCATGGACTTGGTCATCGACCCCGGCGAGCACTCTACCCATCTCGCCATCCTCCGCAAGCACTCGTCCCCGCCGACGCACTTCTACACCGGTCTCGCGCCCAAGAATATCATGCGCGGCTATCCGACCGAAACCAGCGCCCGCGATATTCCCCAGGTTTCGTTGGAGGAGGTAAAGGAGTTGAACGTTGAGGACGCTATCGCCGTACGTTCATCCTTTCTCCTCTTTTATTAACCCGTTCTGACTTTGGATGCCCCAGCCGTCTTTCTCCTGCGTGATTTGCCTTATCATGGGCAAAGAATGCAGAGTCATCGGCTTCGGTGGCACTTGTGGTTTTTGTCAGTCGCACAGCTTGCGCTGCACTGACCACATGTCCGCCGAGGAGATCCTTCTCGTTCACCGTCGCCTGGGAAGTCCTCTTCGCTGTCTCGTCTGACCGTAAGTCGATTTTAGTCCTAATTTTCTTATTCAGAACTGACTTATTCTGACTTATAGTCCACGAAGTCGCCTTCCGCGAGGCTCTCAACGCCCAACGTCGCGCTATCGAGTTGCAGAAGCTGGCGCACGACGCCTCCAACGAGGCGTCTGTCCGCTTCCACCACCTCTTCTCGCTCAGCACCACGATCATCGACGCTTTCGGCCCCAAGCTGTTCCTTGAACACTTCGCGCACGAGGACCAGCCCGAGCTCGTCATCGAGCACTTCAATGCTCAAGTCGACAACTACAACGCGATTCGCCACGGCACTTCTGTCCCTTCGTCGACTCACGACTGTGCTTTGGCTTGGGACAAGCTCCTCGCCGGCGACATCCTTCAGGACGACTTCGAGATCCCGATTTTCTCCCCGACGCTCAACGACTACCTTCCCGCCGGTATCGCGAAGGACAAGGGCAAGGGCAAGGCGAAGGAGAAGGAGGAGAGGTCGAAGGCGAAATCGAAGAAGACCTCTTCTTCTTAGGTGTTCTGACTTGTCGCGACGCGTTCTGACTTGGTCGATTTTCTTGTTCTTGTAACTATTCCTACCGCCCCCTCTTAGGATACGGACTTCAGGTAGAATAGTTTACAAGTCTCCAAATACCTACGCGAATATCCTGTATATATTGTACTGTGAATAATCTTTCTTGGGTTTTATTCGTGCGAATTTCGACTTAGAAGATTTTTCCAGTTCAACATTCTGAATAGCGTCGGTTCGAGACCCGAGATAAGATAGCCGATTAAGATAATCTTGACAGATCTCTTAGTGATTATTCTTATCTTGACACGGTGGCTATGTGATGCCATCGTTGGTCTTCAACATGTCAGCACGGCTAACTGAATCTGAACTAGGGGTACTTTTCGTACTTCCCCTCTTATGTCCGTCTTCTATCGTCATGCCTTCGGCTCTGTGGAGATAGAGCATGCGTCATACATGTTAGAGCTCTTCAAGGTGCGTTTCTAATCATGCTTCTAGTTTCTTATCGTTTCCAAACTTAAACATGATTATAGCCGACTTATGCCTGCCAATGCTGCACTACTGCTGGCCGTGAACAAGAGTGTAGTTTCAACGGATGGGGTCGTGGATGTGGTCCTTGCGAGACCCGTTATGAAGGCCACTGCTTATTCCGTTTCAACTACGGTTGGATGGACTTCATGACTCGTCAGGAGTTCTCTCAGAATAGTGCGTCTCCTATTGTTCTGAATAGCATCCTAAATGCTAAACACTGGTTTCTAGGGATGCCCTGGGGTCTAGACTTGTTCCTTGTAGAGGATTTGGTCCAACACGTCCCAAGTATTCTGAAACTCCAACAAGATCGTCATGACCGGATGATCAGCTTGCTCACTACTCGGGTTAATTCTGTTAACTCTTTCGTTGAGCTACTCCTATTGGGCAGGAATTGGGAGTCCCTTGGTTATTCTAAACAGGCCTTGAAACTCGTAGCAGACCGTCGCAGCTTTCTTCGTTTGCACGAGAGTTCTCTGCTTACTGGCCCGTAGTTGTCCCCCTGTACTCGTATATATTATCAGACTTGGTTTCAATTAACCCTATCCATCTGCCGTGCCTAAACCCTGAAGGTTCTGCGGATTCTGAATAGCGGCTTATCGAAGGAGCCATTTCAAATATTAATACAGCACGTCCCCATCTAGCTCAACCGGACAGAGCGCCAGATATCGGATCTGGAGGTTACGAGTTCGACCCTCGTGGTGGGCGTACGTTTTGCTTCGAACTCGATGTTTGAACTTTGTTCTTTAACCTTTTTGTTCGAACAACCACGAGAATGGTTATTCAGGATGACTCCTGTGTCGCCAGTTCCACCTGATTATTCTGAATAAGCTTGTTAAAGCCAGTTTTCACATGCAGTCTTGGCTCAATACAATTTCGGCCCAAGCCTATTCTTGTGCGTTTCCCAACCTGTAACTAACTGAGAGGAGTTGTATTCAATAGAGTTGGCGATTCAGGGATGCGCGAACAATCGTGAGATTTTCGCAAATTCACTGAGTCCCTCCCCCAATTTTAAATATCAACTGTCCTCAGTTGCCAGTCGACTCGATGCCCTTATTCAGGAAAATGTTTAAAGCCCTGGAACGTTTTATTCCATACGTCAAACTCTTCCAAAACTTCGCCCTTCTTTTGCCCAATATGCCTGGTGTTACCCCCGGTCCTGAACATCTATCCAACAATGCGCTCAGCCCCCCGCCTTTTGTTCCGCCTGCTGAGCTTGCGGACGTCTACCCAGAGCTGCTCGACTCTATGCAGACTGCCCTGTACATGAACTTCCCCAGGCCTGAGCGTCAGCTCCGGATGCTCGACGAAACTGCTCAACTCATGGTGTGTCTCAGTCTTTTCTGAATAAGATTTCCATTAATGTCGATCCTAGGCTCGTCTTGCGCCGCACGCTCAGCTTATCTCCACTGTCGACCCCATCTATCACGACTTCTCATCTGTTGTCAACAAGATGAAGCAGTTCGCTCCCGCACCCCCGACCGATGCTATTCGCAAAGTCCTCGAGATGGGCGATACGATGAAGAGACTTCGCAAGCGCGCTTCTACCAACGCCAAGCAGGCTGCTGGTCAGGCCATGGAGCACAATCGTGCCGAGAAGGAGGCCGCTAAGGAGTTGGCCCAGCAGGTCAAGAAGGTACGTCTCACTTCTTCGCGAATTCTTGGATTCTGAATTATATTTCATCCAGACTCGCAAGAAGAAAGTCGTTTCCCCTGAAGACGTTCCTACCTCGGACGAGGAGGAGGAAGGGACTGCGGCTGATGAGGACGTGAACATGGAGGACGCTCCCACCAAGGTATGTCTCCCCCAATTTTAAATATTCTCCCACGGTTTAACTTACGGGTCCAATATTCAAAATTCAGAAAGATCGTGATTCTTCTCCCGACGTCGTTATCCTTGACGATCCAATTGACTTCGACAAAGGTGCACAAGTCGTTATCGTGGGTGGCAAGGTTGTCCCTCGCCCTGGCCACGAGCAGGACCTGAACACCATTATTCAAAAGACCGTCGAAGCTAACAACGCCTCTGCTGCCCCGGTTCGTCTCTTATTCAGGATCACATCTTTAACCTGTTGACCTCGTTTTAACAGAGCAAAGGGAAGAAGCGCAAGGGCGACCGTGATCGCGCCGAGGTCATTCGCTTTCCCTACGTCCATATCAACCGAATTGACCGAAAGTCGAACGCGTATATCCAGGCTATGAACGTTATCGCGAAGACTGCCCCGGAGGAGGCTGCTAAGGTAGCCCTTTTGTCTGAGATGTCCCCGCCGGCCAAGCGCAGGCGCGGCCGGCACGACTTCGTTGATTTCGAACAAGGTGCTCACGATGTCCCACAGGGTACGTGCCGCTCCTTATTCAGGACCGCAATCTCTGATTGCTTCCTCAGACAAATTCGCCAAACTTTCCCCTTCGAAGCCTGGCGACGCTCAGCAGATTGTCGCTCACGCCCGGAACGCCATGACGAGCACCGCTGAGGTACAAGTTTCCAACACAGCCCTCCTTCGCGCGGAGTTCGATACCCGCAACCGCCTTGTCAACGTTATCGCCCGCCTTGCAGCTGACTTGTCAATTCACGAGGTCTTGGTCGGAAAACACGATGAGATGGTCAACCTTATGAACGAGCGCCAGCTTTCTGCTCTCAGCCAGCTCCCGTAGGTCACAGGTTAGCTTTACTTCCTATAATCAGCATCCCAGCTTATTCAGAATGGTCGATTATAGGGAACCAACTTCGACACTCAATCCGTGCCCCTTCCCCAACTGTTCCTGTTCCCCTCATCCCGTCGACGTCTGCCATGATTCAGTCGACCTTTCCACGCTTGACATCCCCACATTCCTTGATAGCCCGGTTCAACTTTCCTAGATAGCGTATTTCAGCCTTCTATTTCAGTATACCCCGTCTCTCATAGTAGGACATCCGCTCTTTAGATATAGGCTTCCGCACTCCTTCAGCCTATATCCATTTGTAACCCCCACTTGATTTCCGTGAATACTATTTGCCGTTCTGATATAACCCTTCGTCCTGAATTAGCCCTTGTTTATTCTGTATTACGCCATCTTGTCCTTCTTGCGCGAACGCCTCGAACGTCTGGGGTTTTCAGCATCATAAACAGGTTCAGGGCCTAGGTCAACATCTTCTGGTTCTTCATCGCTCTCATATTCCTCGGAAAGTTCCGCAGGGTCTACCTTCTCCCATCCTGGCACCAGCGTAACCTTGTGAAACTGCATATCCTTGCCCTCATATTCGTCCGGAACTCCCTCGTCATTAACGAGTTCGTCCAGTTTTTCTGCTGACATATCTATGAGCTCCTCAATTTTATCTGTAAGCCTTATACGCTTGCGCTGTTCAAAAGGAATAGCTCTAAATCGGCCGATCTTTGAGTGGTACATTGCACCATTCATGTCACAGCACAAGTAAGAACCACCCTTCGTCTTTCTGACCTACCACCATGGGTCCTAGATATCTAGGTTCCATTTTACTATTGAGAGATTTCTCAACCGTCGTGTTCCGAATAAGGATCAGATCACCCAGGTTTGAAATCATAATCCTTGATGGTGTCTTTGTGAATACGCTCGTACCTCCGCACCGCGGCTAGCTTCTCTGCAGACACCCTTTTACGCATCTCTTCAATGTGTTGGGAGTGTTTGGCCAAAGCTTTAGCCCTCAGACCTACGAGTTCGGCTGTCGTGATAATAGTATCAGGATACTCTACCAACCAAGTCGATTCCTCGATATCCAGGGGAATCGTAGGATGGGCCCCCGTAACTGCAAAGTAAGGTGTGCATCCTAGTCCTCTCCTGGCCGTGATTCGGTCTGCCCATATCACTTGTGGAAGGAACCAATACCATTTCCTGGTGTCGCCTCCTGTTGCCTTGTACAAAGATTGCCGCATATCCCAATGGCCCCGTTCAACCGGTCCATTTGCCTGAGAGTTATATGGAGAAATCCTTATTCCCGTGATGCCGTATTTGGCGTTCAACCATTTGATTGCAGCCAGAAATTGCCCTGCGTTATCCGTAACAATCCATTTAGGACAACCCCACCGGCATATAATTTCTTCTAAAAGAAATCTGCCGAGTGCCTCGCCATTATCAGCCTCTAGTGCCCTAGCCTCGAGCCAACGCGTTAACGAGTCCCTGGCCGCCACTACAAGCCTGTGCTGGTTCGATACGGTGCCCATAATCATAACATCAACATGTATCTTCTGGAAGATACTGGGAGTTAATGTCGCGATTGGTGGTATTCGCAATAACTTTTTCTGCCTTGCCTGACAAAGTCGACAGGTTTTCACATACCAACCGATGTCTTTCTCCATTTCCGGCCACCAAAACCGGTTCTCGATTAGTGACTTCGTAGAGTAGACGCCCTTGTGGCCCAGACTGTCGTGCGAGGCTTTCATCATGTACATACGATGATCCTTCTCAACAACAAGCCGGTGCTGTGAATCCTCCCCCTTTCTGTAGAGCCGCCCTTCCTTATTCAGGAAGAACTGTTTCGCATACCTAATGAACAACTTATACTTCTTATTGGAATAGCCTTCCGGCCTCTTAAAAGGGTCCTTCAACCATTCCTTAACAAAGTGAAGCCGTTCATCAGCATTTATTGCCCCTTCAGATCGGTGGTCCTCAGGATAAGGTTCACGCTTCTCTGGATCCCATTTGAAATCCGTATTCGGAAGCAAGCCCTCTTCTTCCTGAATTTGACTCATGAGGAACTGGGGCATGGCCACTTTTTCAGATTCATAGGCTTTCTGAATAGCGCTGTCCATGGTTAAACATTCCTCATACGCTTTGTCGCATTCACACTGGAATTGCGAGACGTGTGTGGCCATTTCAGGCAGTCCTTCTGGACTTTCGTCTGCAATTCTCTGGTAATAGCCACCCCGCGTGTCAATGTCTTGTTTGAACTCGTCCAACTCATAAGGTTGGGGAATATCTTTCTCCCAATCCTCATGGTCTTCCGGAGGAGGGTTTTCATCATAACCTTCCTCTGGGTTTGCATGGATAGTATCGCCAGGTTGTAATTTCCGCCTTGATAAACCGTCTGGGGAGAAAGTCATTCCCCGAACATGCTTAAGTTTAAAGTGGAACATTAAAATCTGTTCGATCCATCTATTTATGGTTGCGTTTGGTCCCATACCAGGATTGGCCAGCATGCCCTTGATGTACATGGCATCTGTCTCAATCACTAGTCTCCGACACCCGAGCAGCCAATATTGCATGTGAAGAAGCGCCCGCAAAAGTCCGTACAACTCCCTTTTCGGTTGAGAGAATCTAGCTTCTCTCTCGTTCAAAGGTATGGAATCGAACTTTGCGTAATATTTCTTGGTTGGGTCATCTGGATCTACTTGATATATTTCCAGCCCTACCGCCATCCAAGAAGTGTTGACGGCCATTACTACATCCGAAAGCCAATCATAATTGATTGGTTTTAAGGCTGCACAATTCTGAACCGCTTGCTTAACTGCTTCCATACAGGCCTCCTGTTTCTCTGACCATTCCCATTCCACATCTCCACGAAGGAGCTTTGAAATCGGCCTAGTCAGAACAGTGTAGTTCTGAATAAACATCCTCATAGTCCCGACAACTCCGAGGAACTGCCTGACCTCTGAAATATTTTCCAACGCTGGCCATCTCGTTATTACTCCAATTCTATCTTCTGATGGCCGTCGCCCTTCGTAAGAACACATATGTCCAACGACTGCGAATATTGCCATGCACAGGAAAGCCTTGAGTCCCGAGAATGTTCCCCCACAATACTTGATCCGTTGCACTATACGGTTCAAATTTTGAAAGTGCTCCCATACAAACCTACGAATTCCTGGGTTAAACGGATGGGTCTCGTAATTCCCATCCGCGTCCTGGTATCGAGAACCAGGGCCCCCCCTAATAGGAACATCATCGATATATGGAATGGTGACATGTGGTATTTCATCCCGGAGGATGAAAGTCACATCGTCATGGAATATAGGTACCAAATTAGTCCACCCTTGAGGTAGCTTCACTAGCCGTAAAGCCCCAAAAGGTGTCTGGAATGTCGTAAAGTCCCTTGAATTTTCATCCAAGTCTCTATGATCATATCCTGAATAGAGGTCGAGTACCGCTCCACATGCCCGCCCAGCGAAATGATTTGCCAGTTCATCCGTTGCAGGTGGTATTCCAGAATGGGCAATGGTCACAGCATTCAGTGGTTCAAGGGCATGTACAAGTCGAACACTTTTACCGTCCTTCTTGACCACACCAAAGAATTTTGTGCGGTAAGATGCATTAGAAGGTTCATAGACTCCAGCGTCTATTTTATTTTTAATGATCTTACAGACTTCCTCCAACTGTCCGCGCGGAATGGGGATGCTCTTTTCAACCCAAACCTTGTGTTCAACCACCGGTATTTCAACCGGAGGGAAGAAATCATGTCTAAAGCTTCCGCGTTCTGAATCATCCCAGGCGAAGGCCTCATTCTGAATCATCATGAAATGATGCAACAGTTTCCGCTCTTCCAGCCATAGAAAATCTCCCGCGTGAATCTTATCAATGATCTCTTTCCTTTCCAAAGTATATCTCCCAGTAGGGCAATAATCTCCTGGATTCGGCGATAGTCCCGGCATATCTTTTAACGGATCTCCGGTTATCTCCCGCTTTATTCGGAATTGCTCAGGTAACTCCCCGTAGACTGGTCTGGTCTTCAGAGCTACTGGTTTATATTTCTTTGTTGCGAACACGGATGCAACCGGTTCTCCTGGTTTGGCCTTCGCCGTACCTGGTGAATCTCGTTCATCCGGATCTAATCTCCAACTCGGCCCACAACACTCGCATGGGTCCGAACGATCCTTGATTGTTTCTTCATCAACAGCGTCTAGAAACACACTTTCATATTCAGAATCCTTATTCAGGACTTCTGAAGGTACAGGGTGTATCCAATCCGCTGTTTGACAACAGTAGCACCGGATCTTCGGATCATTTGTGTGTTTCGCACGGTTCGATTTCTTCCCCTGATCCGTACTTTTCGGTGATTTGACCGGCCGCACACCTGAGTGTTCCGGTAATCGTTCATCGAAAGTGAAAACCTGGTAAGTAGTCTCGCCGTCCTTGGGTTTATGCAGTCTAGGCTTTGGAGACACAAACTCTTGTAAAAGAGTCGTTGCCTTAACGTCGGCTTTTAGTGAAGCACTATTAGTCGATGCCTGCAAGTATGCCGTATTGAGTTCGTCCGTTGAAAAGTTTATGCCGTTCCGGGGTTCCAGATAACCTTCAATCTGAAGTTCACCATTTTTATCAAAACCAAATTTCAGTGCTAGGTCTCCTTGAGGGCGGTCAATCCCTAATTCCTCGAACACGTCTGAAAATCCTGTTTTGACTCGGCTTGCGGGGCTGATGCCGCCGGTTGGTGAGCAACTCTGATAGGATCGCCTTCCTCGTCCTCAACCTCAGTAATGGAAGCCTTAGGGCTGTTCGCCTTTACTGAGCCTCGGTCATAGGTTGGCACAGCTACTCTTCTTTGCGTTATTGGGTCCTTAAGAGTGACGATGGTGGTTCCATCACTCTTATTCTGAATAGTGCTTTCAGTCAACATTTCGAAAGGTCTGCCTAAGAGGATATCATAGGGCACTCCATCGATGATGTGGACTTGAAGGTACACTGTCAGGTCCCCGAACGTGAATGGTACATTTCGGGCAAGGCCCGTTGTCTTTTTCATTGTACCATTTGCGCTCTCCATCCAGATAACAGTATCTGGATCCCACGGAATTTTTAACCTCTCTGCGACTTTCTGGTTCATAGATATCATCATAGACCCAGCATCACTAATCGCTTCGACGTGTATTAAACCGTTGACCAAAGGAAACAGGACTTTTATAGGCCCCGTGTCGTTACTCATGAACTTCAGGTACTTGAGCGCCATAAACACTTGTTTCCTGATTTCACTTTCCCCAAGGGTTGATAAATAAACTTCATATAGATCAGAAGCGATGAGGGCACCGGCGGGTACATTGACCAAGTCTCCGCTGCTTTGAGTAAAGACTCTGACTTTTGGCAATTCGAGTATATCCAATGCGTCATATCTTAAGGTATCCTCTTCTTCTGAATAGTCCACCGGGAGCTCATTTTCTTTTTCAACCATTTGTGCCAGTACAGCGCCTTTGTTAGGCTTTAAACGCGACTGCCTGGACTTGGTTATCTGTGTCTTGAGTTCTTTTGCCACCTTAGGAGACACAGCGGCCATTTCTTCAGCGGACATTTCAAAGTTCCCGTCTAGAATACGCCTCGCAACTCTCTTCACGGTTTCAGCCTTATTAAGTGCATGCCCAACTTTATAAGCTTTCTCAGTGGGCAATGGCAAGGGTTCCGGATAAGAACCTGTTGGTTCAGGTTTCCCTTTCTCCGGGAACATTTTGTCATATTTGATTTGGTAAGGTTGTTGCTCTTCGTCAGAATAATCATCGTCCAGTTGAATCTTAGATCCAACCTTTCGTGAGTCCTCTTTTCGGGAGCCCTTATCCTCCTCAATGACGTCTTCCTTGGGTTTCGGTTCCATATGGCGACGGATCATTAGAACTATCATGTTTTTAAGCTCTTGAAACGCCCCTTCATGATCTCCACCCCATTTAAACGGCCTCGTTTTCCTCTGTTGTAGCATATCCACAAATGGTTTTACATGCTTTGCAAAGTTCCAAATGTGATCTCTATATGCATTCATCATCCCCAGCATACTCGCAACGTCGCTGTATGTAATCGGCCTAGGCCAATCTTTAATTCGAGCGATGCGCTCCTCCAGTTCTTCCGAATCCCCCAGTTTTACCCTCCAATTGTCACTCGTATCTGCCAGACCCTTTTCCGTTTCAGTAGCCACTTGTCGGTTCTCCGGAGGCTTGGCTACAAGGGATTCTGAATTACCAGAATTCCTTGCCTCCTTCCTCGAACGCTCTAGAAATTTGAGTTAGCAGGTCCTTCCGAACCTGCCCCAGTTCGTGTTTGAACCAACTGGTTTTGAGCATTGCCTGAGGCCTGAGTGTTCAGCCCATTCAACAATTGCACGAATTGATTAATGTCCCACCCCGGTGGTAACATTGGCATATTCGGAATAGTGCCCTGCCCATTATTCACATTTCCAGCTACTTGAACTAGCTGCTGATGTGCTTGAGGAGAGGGTACTACCTGATTGCTTACCTGCACGGGAATTTGGGAGTTCATCATTTGTACGCGCATGCTCCTCAACTCATCATCCCGAGTGTCGTATATCAAATTCATCTGGTCAGTGTTCTGATCGAACCCATATTGAACCATCTGAGTTTGAGGATTGCTAAGCCGGCCAATCTCTGAGCCCTTGCGTTTGCCTAGAGCTACCCAGTATTCGTCGACACGCTCCTTCCTGCTTTCACTTTCAGGAAACCTAGGAATGTACCGCCCGTCACCGAGCCTGATTGTCCCATTCTCGACTTTCACATAGCCCATGTCAATATGTTCTTGTTTATACGGACAATCTTTCATGAAGTGCTCCAGGAGCCAACAATAAAAGCAAGACATATCTTTTTCACCACTACGGTTACTCGAGTCACGATTATTTCCGCTCCAATTATTGTTGTTGTTACTCTTCACTACTGAATTCGAATTTCCTTGATCATTATTTCCGTCAGACTTCCCTCCGTTCTGGTTATTATCCATGTGCGGTGGTGTCTGTCGAACATTCTGACTAAAGGACTTCTTCAGACTAGCATCAATCTTTTCTTCGATCTTTTTGTCGACAAGATCAAGTTTATCATTCAGATGCGCTAGAATCTGAGTGATACCCTCCATCTCTTTCTTCGTGGAAGACTCTCCTTTGGTGGATTGGTACTTAGATCCCGAACTACTATACTTGGAGGAAGAGCCAGTCCAATTATCGGATATGGCCTCCGCTATCCCAATTATTTCGCTCAAGGGAATCTTTGCTCCTCTCCTTTTAACCAAGGCGTCCCCCTTTTCTCCATCCCTGTCGGCATGATCTCCTTCAGCAGCTAATTGAACCGCTGAGGGTTTGAGAACTGAGCTTTCTGATCCATTCTTTCCCGCCAAGATTTTATTCTGACTAGCCATAAAGTTGACTTGCTCTGCGAATTTCTCGTCAAGAACTTCCAGATACATGTCCACTAGCTGACCATTGTCTATGGAAGCCGGGGCTTGCATTAACTTGTCCGCTTCGTTGGAGAAGGATACTGAGAATCTCCTAAGAGCTCCTAATTCAGAAGGTTCGATTCCTCGATTTTCTGAACATATCTTCTTCAACCTTCCAAGCGTCCCGACTCGAGCATCTTCGAGTTCTGGAAACAGCTCCTCTATATCTTTAACCCAAGCATCGTAAGTGCCTGTTTTATAGTGATGGAGTCGCTCCCACTGCTCTCTGGTCTCTTCGTCGGTCAAGTAATCCAACACTAAGTTTTTTCTATCTTGGTCTTCGGTAATTTTCCCTTTGTCACAAATAGTCTGAACATTTCTCAAGAAGCCCCTTAGTTTAGAAGGGGTCTTTCCATCGAATTTCGGACCATGGAGATCCCAAGGTACTGGTACACGAAAACTGGCCACCGTCGCTACGTTTACGGGTCTATCCGTCATAATATTCTGAATTGGAGATGCTGCACGGGACGGTTGAACCGAAACTGAAGCTGATCCTGGAGTTTCTTCCAGGTTGGGACTTTGTTGGATTTGGCGATTGCTCCTTTGTCCTGATGTAGATGCTACCGCGGAAACGGTCTGAAGCTCGTTATAAGCCTGACGCCTGCTTTGTGTGATATTTGCTTGGTCTGCGCGTGCACGATCCGAAGCCGAGAGTTGTTTTGCTATCTTTGTGAGGGAATGCTCTTGTAGTTGAGGTTGGAGAACAGGCTTCTTTGAACGAGTAGTTCGAGAAGGAGGTCTGCCAAATCCTGACACTGGAAGAGATCCTTGTCCAACAAAGGTAGAGTTTTCCGATTCAGGCTCGTCTGAGACCCGAGGTGGAATGGTTTTATCTGTTTACGGACAGAAGAGCCTAGTTGTACCCAATGACAAAAGCCAATGAGTAAATGTGCTAGTTGCAATTGATATTGCGATCCAAGGTTCCAATTCAGAACGCGCCTTTTTGCTGTTATTCACAACGTATAATACCCAGCAATCAATTAATCTGCTACCCTCGTGGTGGGCGCCAGATGAAAGGGTTGCACAGGAGAAGCGGATGGAATCAAGATTCGACGGTTTGGATATGAATGAAGACAAAGATACAACAAAGTTGAATCTTTAATCTAATCCACAACAAACAACCTAATCCTAAACACTTTACTACTTCTACTGCCGAGTTCGTATTGTAATGAGGGGAGCAGGTAATTAAGGGGTTGCTGTTTTAGACGTGTGCAGCGCGCGTGCGATCTGAGTGAAGTAAGGCTTGGTAACCGAAGTTATAGCACCCTATTCGCAAAGTGGATTGTAAAGCGTCCAAAGCTATATGCCAAAATCCCAAACGTATCCAATCCAAGGCTATGCAACAAGCCTGTAACGATTCCAAGTCCCAAGGCTATACCACAAGCCAGTCACAATTCCAAAGGCTATACCACAAGCCAAATCCCAAATCAAAGGCTATACCACAAGCCAATTCACAAGCCACAGGTTCAATACAATTCACAATCAGTCAGGAGTCCAGGAGTATCGCCAGGGGCGTGCAGAGATTTATATTATAACTTGGAACGGCACTATTCTGAATAGAGTAGCCCTGAGTGACAAGTCCAGATCCGAACCGTGCGTTAAGGAGGGCCGTAACTGGGTGGCGCCTCAATAACCGGGGTGGGATTCCGTACCGTACATGCCAGTGCTCTCGCTATTTTATACTGTACACTATAACGCTTACACAGAGAGAATTACAAGATTGCGGATAAACGGAGTAGGGGTGTGACAGACGATCGGGTATACATGTGTTAAAAATGAATAGAAAAACGAGTCATATCGGTAGCCAAGCAGTTACAGTTGAAATAAGAAAGATTAATGAAAACTCCTGAATGTCCATTAGTTGCCTTGGGACTTATCTCGGACTTCGGGTGGTGCTGGAAGTCGAGATTAGTCCCTGGGTTCTGAATGGGGCCGTGCCCGTGAATAAGATACTCGGAAATGGATTCTACATGTTCGTAGCTTCCACTGAGTACCCCGCACTCCCTTGTGAAGAGCTTGGAAGACCAAGTTCCTGGATTGGAACCTTAATCTCCCCGTTTTGAGAGTCGATCGCGATTTGATGTGATCATGTCCGGACTCAGTATGATCTTTCTGAATAGCCCCTGCGGGTGGACTTATTATAGTCCCCATTAAGAGTAGGCTCAAAGCATAATATCAGATATGATATTATGCTTGAGACGCACATTAAAAAGAACAGAAAACGCGAAAAACGCGTGAAACAGGCCTAAACCCGATACACGGCTTATCACCGCTGCGAGAGATCAGGAAACGTGTGAACTTGTTGCTTGGACTACGCACGTTAAAACACACATGGCTGCCGCTTGCGCCCCTGACGCAGAAATTGCTGAACGTCGTGGGACCCTTGGCTTCGCCGCTCGGGCCCGCTCGCTTGGCGAAGTGACTGGGGAAGTCTACGTCGATGTGAAGGCCTTGTCTATCCATGAACGGTCCTATAAATTGGTCAGAATGGGGCGCAATTTGTCAGAGAGATTTGATCGTACCATTGCGTTTTGCGCCAGACACTGAGAGTGCGATTGAGAATGTGTCCTAACAGATGAAGGTTGATCGGACACACCTTGTTCAGTTGATACAAACGAAGTTGTATAGTCCAAGACGCCATGGAAAGCCAGATTGGGTAGAACTTGCTGTGGTGGGATAGCCACCTCCTGGTGCACAACGACTCGTGCGCCAACGGCGTCATCTCTCCTGGTATCCGGCAGCGATGAGCGCAGGTCGTCGATGCTAGGTAACGAATGGCGCTCCAGGATCTCCGCGTTTAGTTCCGGGTTGGAAGTGATCAGCTGCTGGGCCAGAGTCACGGCAGAGAGCATGACCAGGTCAATTGCTGAGCGGCAAGAGGCTTCGGTCTAAGAACTGGTAAGCAAAATACGAGCGGATGATTCGGATAGATGCGGACCTCCATGACAAGGTGATCTTGCAGACCTTGCCATAACGGATTGCTTCTGAGGTTATTCGCCGCCTCTTCGTACGGGTCGGGACTGTCGGACGATGACAAACTCTCGGCGGGCTGTGGCACATTGATCAAGTTTGGTTCCTCGAACATGTCCTTGAAGAATGGCAGCGCAGCCGTGAACGGCCTCGAAAACGCGGTCTGCATGGGAGATATGAGACACGGCGAAGGGACAAGTTTCAAAGCGTAATCTTACCCCCGGTAACTCTGGGTCCTCGAGAACTTTCTCCGACACCTTGGCCCATTGGTCGTCGTCGATCGCGGCGAACAACTGCTGAGCGCGCAGGTTTCTCAGAACATGCTGGCAAATGACGACGGGGGAGACGTTGTCGGCCTTTCTTTTGCGGGCGAGGCCAGAGGATTCGGACCGCGACGATTGCATGGGGTGTAGGGAGAGGGGAGCGGGGAGCGAGAGCGGGACAGGGTCACTGGAAAGTGATGCCTGTGAAAGAGCGAGCCACCGCCTTTTATATGCGAGGGAAGAGGGGCCACTTTGTCAGACATTATATCCGTTGTATCCGCGTGCGAAATGTAGCTGTCTCGCGGCTGTGATCGATCGGGATGGTGGATATGCACGGCTATGCACTCACGTACGGAGCAGGGCGGAGGTTGGGTGCCATTGCTTCCAATGGTATACACTGGGAGAACATTTGCTGGATTTAACAGAAGTGGACAGAACGGACAGCCAAAGTCAATCAAACCCAAAGTTACTGAGCATGAGATAGGAGAATGTATCTGAATCGAAATTGATCCGTTAGGTTTGACAGGTGGTCCCGCTCGATGGATCCAGATGTTTTGAGACCGTTCGCAGTTGATTCTCAACCCGACGGCGTGCCCCAGGATCGGTATGAGAAGGATATCGTCAAAATCGCTGCAACACTGATACAAGGTCAGAACAGGATACAGGACAGGACAAGGACAGGACGGACACACAAGTGATCGCGCAAGAGAATGCAGTCAAAACTGACAGGTAGTTCCGCTCTTTTTGAGACCGCGGAACTGACCGACCAATGAAAAGCCACGGAGGCTAGGGGTGTACTTGTTAGCTTACGGTTGATTTCGCAGTCGGCCACGGTGGCGTGTTCCCAAGCTAACATGAAGACGCAATTTGGAGGCAATCGTCAAATTCGCCAGACGGGAATCTACAGGCCAGCACGGGCAGAAAGGGACGCTGGAGAATTCCATGCCCTAGCAATAGCGAAACCTAGGTCCGAGCGAAGGATGGGAGGCAGAGAGAATCATGGACGCGCCGGTGAAGAACATGATATGCATCCTCGTTGTCATTGATTCCTGTACAGAGTTCATCGCAGACCACAAAGGAGCAGTGTTCCCGGAAGCTGTGAACAAACAAGCCGTACCGGTGATAATGGCTGCCACCGAGGGAGGATACCAGCGACGGGATACGAACGTTCGAGATCAGGCCGAGCTCGTGGAACGCCAGTCTGCACTGTGGAGCAGAGACATGACTGCCAGGAGAAAAACCATACCATATGCGGGCATGAACACGTCCATCGTCTGTATCTGGGGCTCAAAACGAGGACACTGACCCCACGGTGGCCTATGGTGGCGCTAATTCCCCAGGAACCTGGATGAACCAGATCTCACGGATTGTCAGAGTGAACGAGTCAAAGAGAATAACAAACGGCTGGAAAGATTCTTCAGAATGCAGCAGGAAAGTATACGAGTGCAAGATGGGTCCATTGGGAGAACTGGACGAAGTTCGAATGGTATGTCAAGTACGATGTCCCATGAATAATGGTTCCCTCTTTGAATCTGGTCCAAGCCACTAGCCGCTTGGCTGAATCGAGAAAGAGGAAAGAGTTGCAAGCAGTGCATGATAAGCTACTGGCGTCAGGGTCCTGGAAGCCGCAGTACCATCATTGCCAAAGGACTTGGAGCGTCGTAGGCGCAGATGACCGCTCCAACTTTGGGATGAATGAGACAAAGCAGCGTGGTCAAAGAGACACCTTGAAGTAGGCGAAAAAGGGAGCTAATAGCTATCCAAAGAGATAAAAACATCACTGACAGCGCGAAATATATCGCACATACCCATATTTATCCGAATGCATGGCCGGAAGGAAGGGCAGGACACAAGTAAAGAGGGAAAGAAGGACGCGTCGGAAGAAAGGAGGGAGGAGGAGCAAAGAGCGAAGAGCATGCAGACATGAGATGATTCTACGAACGGGTGTGGGGAGCAGGGTGGACCGGGAGGAGGTGGGGATTATATGGAAACGCTAGGGGATATCCGCGGCGGAAAGGACAATGTAGAAACTAACGCACCTCCACACCACTAGACTCTCGTGCTCCCACTAGCACACGCAGCGCCACCCCGGCGCTCGGTAACTGATACGCTGCAAACGAGCCAGCCAGTCGAGACTCAGGACGAAAGAGAGGTGGGCGGGGAAGGCAGGACAGAACGAAATGACGGTACGAGGGGGAAAGGCGAGGAGCGAGGGAATTGGGAGAGGAGGATCCCTAAGAGTGAGCGAGGAGGCTGGGAAGAGCTGATGTGAATATGAGAGAAAACAAGAACGTGGCGTAACACTCACCTCATCACCTACACCCCGTGCTCGTGCCGTCTCGCCATGCTAGTACTCCCACTACTTTGTGTCACTGCCCTCATTGAGGCCGAAGCGGGCAGACGCGTGCGCAGCGCCGCGCTTTGCTGAGGGGTGGAAGGAGAAGTAAATCAGACGCAAACGCGCTTGGGCTTGTGCCTGTCGGTGCAAGCAGGCGGTGGGAAACCGATGAGTTCGAGGTGGTCGACGACGCAAGAGTGCGGAAGTGACACACGAGGGCATCAGTGAGAGCGTGGGAAGCGACGCCGACGGACCGGCGCGTACGAGTACATGTATTGCTGAGCTCCCCGGCAGCCGCCAACGGTTTGGAGGGTGACGCAAGGGGGTCCGGGCTGGTCAAGCCGTGACCGGGTGCAGGGAGGGTGGGTCGGCCGACGGGCTGCCCAGAAAAAAAAAATGAAGTTTTATTTTTTGGGCCAAAACCGCGCCGGAGCGTATCCCATCGAGCTGTATCATGCTTTTCGACACTTTTCTACCTTCAGTAAGGTCGAAGGAGGCATGGATCAGGCTGTGTGGCCGAATCGGGAAGTGATGCGATCAGTTTGGCTCTGTTTACAGCGGACGCATCTCTCAATCACCGACGCAAAAATTTCCGCGGCGCGTGGCTATTCTCGAGGCATGAAGCGTGGTCGCTCCCCGAGCCCCGAGCCCACTCGCGCCGTGCGTGCGCATGTCGATGAGGCCCCACCTAACGTTACAGCGCCCCCCGTCATCCCCCACGCCGCTCCTCCCCCGCCTGTCATCGCCGCCCCGCCCGCGGGTGTTGTCCATGCACCCACCGCGCTTGCTCCCCCTCCCGGCATTGTCCTCGTCGCATCCCCCATTGCCGCGCCTCCAGTGGGTATCGTCCACGGCCCGGCTGCGTCCGCGCTCCCTGCGGGTGTCGTACATTCCGCGTCTGCTGTCCCGAGCTACGCCCCTGCCGCCAATATGCAGACGCCGGTCCTCACAGCCCCTCCTCTGCCCATCACCGCCGTAGCGCCTCCCCCCGCCATCGTGACCCTGTAACCCGGCCGAATATCTCGCGTTTTAGCGTCTTGAAGTGCGATGACGGCTTCATCGACGGTGGGAAGCGGTTGGCCATAGCGTACCTGCCGGCCTTCGGCGCGGCTTTCCACTCTTTCACCCAGGATGTGTGAACCTTCTCCTTAGACTTCCGTATCGCGTGAGACCGTGTCCCGCCCATCGTTGTTGCCATCTCTGCACCGGCCTTTGCGAGTTCATCCGCTCGTTCGTTCCCGACTATGTCACAGTGGCCGGGCGACCATGCGATCTCAACCTTCCGCTCCGGGTCGGTGTCGAGAAATGTGCAGATTTTTCGGTGGAACTCGTATGAGTAAATCTGTCCCGGGCGTGGTTTTGGGTCGAAGATTGTCTTGATGGCGGCAGTGTTATCTGCGAAGAAGTGAATCTCTTTTATCTGCGGGTTTTGCTCGGCCAGCTTAATGGCCTTGCTGGCTCCAAATAGGAGCCCGACCAGCTCGCCATCGTAGACTTCGGCCCGGCCACCAAGGCCAACGCTGCGTGCGAAGACTTCGGTCTTTTCGTGGTAGATAACTGCTCCCGCTCCGACTCTGCGGATGCGGTGCACTGGACGTGACATGATCAACCATCGCTCATTCTCTCTTGTTCCGTCCCTTATTCCACCTCATCCAGCCCCAACCACGACTGCATCTGGACCATGCCTGAAAAGGGAGTTGTTGCGCTCTTTGCACGTGAAGTGGGGTGGGAGGAAAAACAGGTTTCATCGAAGGTGGATCGCACAAATGACGAAGCTTTCTTTGGTGTGCCACAATCTATCAGTCACGAGTTGGTCTCTCATTGCCAATTTCCAGGACGTTTTGTAGCACATCCCGAGTGCTGTGCCAAGCCCAATGGTGCTCGGCAAACATTTACTCTCCATGTTTCCTCTCCAGACGATCCGACATTCCATCCTTTACCTCGTCTTCCCCCACCCCCGCCGCCTCCTGCCCCTTCCAAAAAATCGAAAAAGAAGCAGGAGAACACAGAGCCTCCGCCCACATTCTACTGTAATTCCTGCCACTATGGATATGATGCCTCTCATCCAGCTGCAAAAGCTGTGCCTCACTCTGTATGTTTTTCTGCTGCAATCCTCTTGGGCGTCACTTACACTGCAAAGGTGTACGAGCCTCATCCATTGACTCCGAGTGCCGAATTCGTCAACAGCCTAGACATCGTGGGCCGCATATCTGCCAAGGCTCGTGGTAAGGAGCTCGCCATCGCAATATGCAACAGTCGATTGCAAAAAAATGTGAGGAGTCCCGCTTCGAAGCTCGGATTACTGACTCCTCATCATGCAGTTCGTTTTTCGCGTCACCTTCGCTCTGGAGGCGCATTTGTTCTGGATACCCACCGATATGTACCGCGAGATCATGTCCGAAACTCCGGTAGCTCGTGGCGTCAAAAGTCTAGCGTTCACGATCCCCGACGAGCTCAATGACGGCCCTCTCCCGGACCGCATCATCAGCATCCAGGCTGCATTTATTCGGCCCAAGTGGATGCTGATTTTTGTGGACCACAACTCTATGATCCAGTTCCATGTCATGGAGATGGCGAAGACATTTACAGCGACTCAGTTGGTGCCTGGCTCTGAGGTGTCCTGTCTTTCCCTTTCCCCCTTGCCGCAAAGCGCTGACTTTTCCAGACATGGAGTGCATTGTGGAGTCGAACCCATGGTCCAGTCTATTCTCAGGAACCGGAGGCTACACTCGCAGCTCTATACCAGTGGCGGACCCGCATTCTGAGCAAGCCAGGCAACCGAACCTCCATCTTCCAGTCCATGAAATCGAATCAGTGGGTCTTCAACGGCAGTGGGGCACAGGAAGCAACCGACCAGCTGCTATTGGCATGTATTCTCCCGCAGATGCCCGCCGTCTTTGTCTGTCAACACGACGAGGTGTGGCAGCGATTCGAGCGAGTTTTCATCGAGTACAACACCAATCGCACCAACCTCGCAGCTCCTGGCTCCAAACTTCCCTACGTGTCTGGACCCAGGCCCTTCGTCATGAAAAGCGATGCCCACAAGCGGTACCTCAACGGTGTGCTCTGTTATCGGCGCAGCGAGGTCATCTTCGATGCCGAGCATCTGCGCCAGGCAAACGAGTTGAACTTATTTCAACCAAATGCAGTGGTTGGGCCAAACGGTCGGGCTGAAGGTTTGTCCGTCATTCCAAATCCGAGGCTAATGTTGATTCACTCCCGCATTCAGTACCACGCGGGAAAATCCCTCTTCCACTTTCCGCTCCCCCTACCTTGCGTGATGATTGCAGCCGTGTCCAGAAGTTCACCCGCATCGCAAACTCAAAGTTTTGCATTGTCAACGAAGACAATCTGAGGGCTTTCTCGCCTTTTACCGCTCAACCCGGATCGGACTGGCCAAAAACGGTGCGCTACGAGTTCTCTCTTGTTACCCGCAAAATTTTGAGCTTCCACAAGGTCGAGGAACCGGATTTCATTGATGTGAGCAAAGATCTCAACAACACCACACTGGGTCTATACAGTTTCCGCATCCTCGTCGACTGTGGCTGGACCGCTCAGAAAGTCGCGCAGATCGGCGGCTTGGATCCGGGCCCTCGTCCTCTTGTCACAGCTGGAAAGGCCAACCGGAAACGTCCGTTGGCTAGCACAATTGCAAAGGTGGCAGCTCCCGCAAAGAGGCGGAGGATAAGTACTGAAAACGACGAAAATGTGGATACTTCTGTTGGGATCGTGACTCGCAGTCAGAGTCGGAAGGCGCGAGTTTAGTACCTAGTTTTTTACATACCGAACGCAACGGCTACAACTGGGATGTTGGACTCGAAGAACGTCAGAGTTTTGAACAAGAGAAAGTGAAAAATCAAAACCTGCTCGGAACCAGTCACCTCTCATGCAGGGGGACAATTTTCCGGGGTACTTGAGACCTTTGCGGTGATATATGTCCTTTGGATCGAGGGAATCTGATCAGCGGTTGTGGAGAACGATAAAGTTGGGACCGGAAGTGTTTGATGGAGGGACCCAAAAAGGAAATCCGCGGGGCCACAATGGCTTGGCATTGGGGCATTAAAAAGTTTGTATGGGGGCATTAAAGAGTTTGTATGGGGACACAAAAACCTCGGTGTGAGGGCAGTACATGGTTGCCTCAAGGGCATAAACTGACGACCGGTGGGACAAGAGTAACTCGGTGGTGGGACAGAATCACATTCCAGTTGGGACTGAATGTTCGCAGCAGGGGGACGTTATCCAGTAAGTGGACGGACAAAATCTGGTGTGTACTGGGACATTGCTGCTGAAGTGGACGGACCAAAAAGATAACTCGAGGACACAAATGTTAAGTCAGGGGACATTA
The DNA here is from genome assembly GCA_029449255.1 of Mycena polygramma. Classification (NCBI taxonomy): domain Eukaryota; kingdom Fungi; phylum Basidiomycota; class Agaricomycetes; order Agaricales; family Mycenaceae; genus Mycena; species Mycena polygramma. The sequence goes on along the minus strand of JARKID010000056.1, from coordinate 560,519 downwards.
ATGGTACACGCCCTGCAGTATTCATATGCAACGCACTCAGCAGCAGCTCGTTCGAGCCGAGCCCGCGCCGTATTTCGTTGCTCTCATTTCTTTTGCTTTTACGCTGCTCATTCATTTCATATGCGGGCAGAATATCAGTTCCGGAACAGCTGCTTGGTTGTTAACAAGCGGTGATTTGGCGGTGAAAAGCTCCACCGCTTTTGGCGCTTTTCATTTGAAGATTGAACCCACTCACGGCATTCGTCTCCATGCGGCACGTCTGGGTTGATTTTATCTTTGGTTTAATACTCTTTTTTTGGACAACAAGGAGGTTGAACATACATCATAAAAGAGGCACGGAAGCGCGCGGTGCGCACCCACTGTACATGTGACTTCAACGATGCGTCTATATCGTGGACGGCTCGTTCGACTTGAGCCTGGGCCTTGGCTTTGGGGACTACGCTTCTTTTTTAGAGCCGCCAAGCTCCCTGGATGGAAATTCAGTTCCGCCTCTTGCGACTCGTACTGCGGCCGTTGCGAAACGGCGACTATAACGTGTCTTGGCTAGAGCAACGCTGATACCAATACCCTGATGTTATGGCCCATGGGACGCAGCAAAAACGCATGTAGGCTAGAAACGGCCCGGACGCCCACTGAACGCATCCCTGTTCAATGTGATGAATCACGACATCCATCCATCGAAACTCCGCTTTCTTTGGAGCAAGAAGATTTTGATTCTTCACAGTGGTAAGTTGTCACGGCTCCTAAAGACTGGATTTGATCCAGTTACGAGGCACGGCCAGGTGAAATTCGGGTGGTTTGAGGCCCGAGGGCGCGTCTGATGCGGTTTTAGATCAGGGGGGAATATCTGCGCTCGTTCGACACGAGCCCGAGCCATGTAGTTCCAGCCTTCACTTTTGTTCAAGCTTGGTTGTTGTTGTGCTCGACGAATATCGCCTTGGGGTACATATAGGTTCAGATGTATGTGAGTAAAGCCCATCCCGTTCTGGCTGATACCTGGTGCCAATACACTGTGTTCACAACCAAAATTTCGGTGCTTGACGGACTGAGTTTGGATTCCCTGTAGGAATGGCCCGGACGCGCTCGTGCGCATCTGCATCCAGTTTGGAAAATCTGGGACAATATGCAGCAGGGTGCTCGTTCGACTCGAGCCCGGGTCATTTGCAGAGAACCTAGCTGTTTCATTTTGGTTTAACACGTTTTTGCTCAGCGTTTTCAAAGTTCAATCTTGCCGTTTGGTTATATGATTACAAAATTTGTGCAACCCTTGCTTGCAGCGCGAATGGGGTCGACGAATACATAGTTCATCCACATTGCAATCGGTATTTTTGAGGTTCCAGAATTGTATCCCCGCACACGCGTGGAGCCAGCGTCGACGCAAATATGGACGTCGCAATCGCAAGAGAGCCAACATACCCGTACAGGGCATGGAGATCTTGTAATGCAGTCCGAGAATCTTTGCAGGACTCGTTCGCGAGGAAGGAGAGAACCTCGAATGTGAGGCGCTACTCATTGTACCATAAATAAGGGGGGCTGAAAAGAAAGATATATATGGAAGGTATCGTGGAAAAACCAGTCTTGAACGCGGAAGGGTGGGCACGGAGGGGAAGGGCACGGAAGAGGGGAATGAAACGAGAGGGGATTGATGAAAAAGGACGGACGGATTTGGGGAAAGGAGGGATGATAGGTGCGTAGCACGCGAGGCGGTGGGGCACACGGAATCGGGGGAGAAACAGCCGCAGGGAGGAGGGGAATGAACACAAACGTTCGGGAACAGGGGGGGAATGGGAATGGGAATGGGGAAGGAGGAAAATTCGAATACGAAAGAAGGCCATGCCCAAATGCACGCACCGTCCCGGCGCCGTCCTTCTTCCTGTACTTGCATTTGTCCTCGGTTTCGGCGGCGCTTCTAGCTGTGCGATGAGGATGCGGTAGGCCTGTCACTGATATTGGGAACGGTAACCACGAACGCAAGCGAGGCAGCTGCGCCGCTCGTCAAGGATGACCGCGCACGACTCCGCACTTGCGGGGAAAGAGGTGAGATAGCGGGAACAGGAATCTGGGAGACGAAGGGGGAGGATAACAGGGAGGATTTTTTAAAAGAGAGGGAGAAAAGAAGGACGGATGAGGAAGGGATGCGAAGCGGTGAAGATGGGAATTACGAGAAGGGGGTGCGAGGAGCTGCATATAAAAGGGAGGGGGATGGAATGATATGCGCGGGAAAAGCGCATATCTGGAGCGCCGACAGCTAAATCGAGCAGCAGGAGCGCGGTGCACATCGACAAAGCACCAAAGGAAGGGAACATAAGACAAACAACCACGCACCTCGGTAGTCTACCCACTGCCACCCGGACTCCCCGAACTCCATTGAGGCCGCCGCCGCAGTCGCACCCGATAAATGTCTACGAGGATGTTAGCAACTGCTCAGAAATAAAGAGAAAAGACGGGGAAGGGAAGGAGAGAGAAGGCCGGAAGGAACGTGATGTGAGGAATATGAGCAGCGGGGAGCGGTCAAGAACGAAATCAGATGACGAGCGGCGCAGGCGAGGAGCGAAAGAGCCGAGGAAGGAGGGGCAGAGGAGGGCGCAGACAGAGGGGGAAGAGGATGTGGAAGATGCACGGGAATTGGATGATCGGGAGGAGAAGGAAAAATGAGACGCATTACACCTCTCCACTACCCGCCTCCTTCCCCGGTATGCACTCGTACCCATAATCGAGTAAACCACCTGGCGGACAACGGGACGGAGGGCGTCGGTGAGCGCGAGACTCGACGCAGGTGGCTGGACTGGCGTGCACAAAGTAAGGCAGCGCCGGGGAGAACCTCCGCGGCAGGGCGCGCAGGCGGCTGAAGAAGCTGACATCGGTGTCGACGGAGAGGCCAACAGAGTGATGTACGACGCTGGACGCGAGGTCACGCGATGTAGACAGGGCAGCGAAGAAAAGGGAAGGCGACGCTGACGTGGAGAACGGAGAGAGAGCAGACGTTGTAGAACTGGCTGTCGGTTCGCGTATACCATCGCAGGAGTCGCGGACAACGTGGCGTCATCCGCAGCTGGGCCCCGTTTTTCGTGCGCGTGGTGCGCTTTCGCAGACTGGACGGCCGACTGTCGAGCCTTCGATCCAGACACGGGGTGCGCAGTTCGTCGTGGAGGCGGTGGGAGTCGTGTCGTAGTGTCGTACAGGACTAGCGCTGAAAAAAAACGCAAGGCAAGGTCAGACTCTGCCACGAGTCCATATCGTCGAGACACGCACCAGTATTACTGCCCAATCATCAATGCATCTCAAATGCATCTCTTCTCCCCCCCCCCGGGAGGATTTGAGAACCGAGCGTGTGCGTGCGCCGAGGTCCAATAGGCCTCGTCAAATCTTTGCTTTTGCGTTGCATTTTGCTTTGGACCGGGACTTTGCAAGGCAAGCGCCTGTCGGGCGTCGGCGGGAAGAGGAAGAGGCGTTTACGACACGTTGATGCGCATCAATGATTCAACTTGTTCGCACGCTGCCTGCCCTCCCGTGCTTCTTCCTGCCACCAACCTCTGCCAGATCTCCCAGTTACCAAGCAATCCACTAACTTCTGCCGGCTCTGAAATGAATAAACCAGGCCCGATGCGAGGGGTGCGTACCCGCCTCCCATAATTGTCAATTTGGATACAGCAGGCCGCTCGTTCGACTCGAGCCCGGGCCGCGTTTCGAACACATGGGAGTTTGACATTCTGTATTGGGAAAGCCCGGGTGCGCGTGGTGCGCATCTGCAATCCGTTACAGGTCTCGGAATAGACGTGCAGAAGGGTGCTCGTTCGACTCGAGCCCGGTCCCTGGGGTGATGCAAGGCAACAGGTTTTTTTTTTTGGCACAGCGCATTCCCAGCTTCACAACCTCCTACTCGCACAGTCGTTAAAAACGGTTTGTGGGTGCTTCTCGAGCCATCCCGATGCTCACCACCAACTACACTGGCACGATATCACAGCGAGTCAACACAGACTCGGGCAAGAAGAAACTATTGCGCCAATTTCTGGGAACCAAGACAGTTGGCTTTAGGCAGAAAAAGGCCCGGACGCGGGCGGTGCGCACCTGCCTTCAATCATCTTTCGAACTTGAAAATCGTCAGCAGGGAGCTCGTTCGACTCCAGCCTGGGTTATGGCGCTTCATCTGTCTTTTTTTTTTCGTGCGCGCTGCTGATTTGTCTAACGACATAAAAAACAGCCTCGCCAATCTGTCCTGAACGAGGTACTGCACTTACTTCTGTCATTATCAAGCAGCGGTGAGTTAAGATCGGCTGTGAAATACATGTACCGCCTCAATCCTTCGGGACAACCAGATTCGACACTCGACTTAGTCATGGCCCTGCGGCGCTGGGCGCGCTTGCATTCAATGGTCTACATGGATGCAGCAGGGAGCTTGTTCGATTCAAGCGGGCCACTGATGCGACTAGCGATTCCCTTCTTTTATGACTCTGTCTGGCCATTGCTTTCGGCGCATGTAGCAAACGTTCTATCCGCGCCTTTGGAGAAACACCCAGGCACAATTTTAATCACAGTGAGTCGAGACAAATTGTGGTGGGTAAAACATTGCGTTACGTAATTCTTAGGGATATAGGGCAGTTGGGATTAGGCATGAAACGCCCCGATGCGCCGTTGAGCACCTGGCCTGCATCGCTTTCAAAGTATAAATGAGCACCGCGTTAGCAGACTGCTCGGTTGCTTCGGAGCTCTTTTTATTGATTCACTCAAGATTCACTATCTGACTTATCACGCCCCCAGCTGATCGAGTCATAAACCATCCGATCGAAAGGTAAATTGAACCGGAAGTTCAACACCAATGAAAGATTGACTAACACGCTCGCAACAACAGTGGAAATGTGATCTTGTTGGCCAGCAGATCATGTCCTACCATTGCCATCTGTTTGTGTCGTGGAAGTCTATTCCGTTGCAAAATGCTGGCGTAAACACTCCAACCTTGGTCCTTTTTAGGCCGATGCATTTTCTACTCCTAGAAGTTCAATTTGGAATGATCTCCAAGCTCCTCAAAGTATTTAGACTGTTCCGCTAAGCCAATCTCGCTCCTCCTGACAATTCACACATCTCAGAAAGTTCAACTGTGTTGACCGTGATTGCCTGCGAATGTGGCCTTTGAGATTGGGCCTCTGCCTACATTTCTGAGTGCTGAAAACGGTGCTACCTATCCATCATGAGTGTATCCACAGAGTCCTGAGTATGAGCTTCAAGTGTTGTAATGTCTGCTCTTACCAAAGAGCTCTTGTGACCCCAACCTTCAGCTCGGCAACGGTCCAGTAAGTACTATCTAAATACAAAGACATAAGTACGAGTTTTTGCCGGACGACGCAACGGCACTACACCCCAAGTAGGGATAGGAATAGATAGATAATTGTTACGAGTCCTAAAATTTTAATTTTAGACTCGTTGATTATATGATTTTCGTCCGCCACTGACCTCGACCACCAACCCCCCTTGATGATGGACTGTGTCTTTAACATCTCAACATCTCAACATCTTAGCGGTTTCACCTATTGTTTTCCTTGTGTTGGGTACGTGTCTTTTTTCTTTTGTTGTTGGACGTGGCAAATTATGATGTTTGTTGGATGTTTGTCGCGTCTTGGTATTGCCAAACGTCCTCAAAGGAAAGGAAATTTCCTGCCCTTCTGGTTCAGTCATGTTTTGTTTTGTCCTTATGCTCCATTAATGCCCTCTCTCTTCTTTATCCTTATTAAATTTTTGTCCAGAGACTACTCACGCTCGTTGCCGATTCACATCATGATTTGATGTCGGATGTATCGGCACGCTCGGCTCGCGAAGATAATTGTCGCCCTTGCACTTGGATCTTGAGCTTTGCTGTCTGATAGGGGCTCCTCGGGCTGGGTCGTGCGTGTGATCCGAACCTGGTTGCCTTCGGTTGACATTTTTGAGGTAAGCAATGCTTTGACTTTGGTTCCTTACTAGAGAGCGCGCAGCGCGCCTCATTCAGCACGCGTGGGAGGGACGGCAGCGAACAGCTCGGGTACGTTGTTTCTTGAATCATCAAGTACATATTTTACTATAGACTGACAAGGAGGCGCTCCACACGAGCCTGAGCCGGAATCCACCGCATTGTTTTGACCCTCACCTTCACACATAGGTAATCCTCCAAATAATTTCAGCCCCCGGTGTGAGACGACGTGACGGCCGACATCCATCGATCATTTTATGATCGCCGTGATTGGACCGCAACCACGGGTGGAACGGCTTCAGGGACGTCAACATCCGAACATCGACGTCTCCGCAGTTTAATCTCTGCTATTGTTTCCCTCGCGGTGGGTGTACTACGTGTCTTTTTCTTTCTTAGGCTAGGGTGGTGTCGATCTATTGTTTTACCTTCTCAACCTCGGGAGTCATACGCAAGTCCTATGTGTTCACTTTGTGCAGTTTTTTTGTGACGTGGCTTTTGTTGTAATCGATCCCGGCAAACGTGTCACTTTATTGTGTTCAGTGAAGTCAATATGTCACATGGTGGGCCATACGTGGCTGCCTGAAAGATCGGGGGGACCGGTATGCCCTCAGGTGAAGGTATTGCGCTTCCTCAGTTCTGAGTGTCGCCCAAGGGAAAAAAAAGGACTCGTACTTGCCATGCGGAGCAGTGGCCTTCAAAAACTAGTATGGGCTGAATAACCGCAGAGGACAGGGATGAGGAAGGAGCAAAAGAAAGGGATATATGTAAAGGTAAGATGGAAAGGTGTGGGATACGCGTGGCCAGAGCGCGGACAGGTGGGGCGCGGAGAGAAAGGGCTTGAAAGATGAGAGACGGGATTGAAAGGTGGGAGCGACGGACAACATGGGTAGGGCGGGAATGATGCGTGCGTAGCTGGCGGTGGGCAGTAAGGTGATCAGGATAGGGAGGGGAGCACCCAATGGACGGAAAACAGAGGCAGAATGCACGAGAGCAGGGGAGAATACAAAGGGAAAGGATGCGAAGCCGAAGAAGGGATGATAACACGCTCAGAAAACGCACCTCTCACCGTCTGGTTCTGCCACCACGTCGATGATCAGTTGCGCCTGTAAACTGGCTGCCAATCATTGCCACTGTGAATTCAGCTCCAACAATAGAGTTGCTGCGAAAGGGTTTTCAAAACACGGGCCGTTGCAGTCTTGTCGACTCACAGGCCACTCACAACCTCAAATTGTTGCTCACATTCGAAACTTCTTGGAAAGAAAACCGTGATCATCGTTTACATAAATCAAATACTGTCACTGAAAATGCTACACATCTGCTACGAAGAGCCTTGAAGCTTGCACCTGTGCGATATCGCAGGCTAGGAAGATTAACCAGGGCTTGGAATAAGAAGCATGGGCACTCACTTAGTTCAACTCGTGGATTTCGTAAAGGCTGGATCGGCACATTTGGTCCACTCAGTTCCATGGACAAAGTGACTGAGGTCAAGCCTGGTTGCACCATTGGCAGCTATCACCAATGAATTGTGCGGGAGATACAACCCTTCGCGCAACCACGGGGGGATCCATAGCATCAGTGAACCGGCTGTGTTTCTAATCCAACCGGACTCCGTGTCAAATATAAGCTCTGTCTGGGCAGAATCATCCCAGGCTCCAACCTCGCAAATACGTAAAGTGTGGTCATGTGAACCTGATACGATCCGAGTGCCGTCTGGCGAGAAGTGGACAGAGCTAACCCCGTGACTATGTCCGGTAAATGGCCCAGCAACAAGTGTCCCTGTTACAGTGTCCCAGACACGCACCGTCTTGTCAGAGGATCCAGATGCTATCTGTGTGCCATCTGGCGAGAAATGGACAGAAGTAACTACATCGGTGTGACCTGTTATAGGGCCAGACACCAGTGCTCCTGTTTGAGCATCCCAGACACATACTGACATGTTCCAGGAGCCGGATACAATTTGGGTACCATCAGGCGAGAAAGAGACGGATTTGACAGTGTTATACTGTGGTAACTCGAGGAGCTTGGAACCACTTTTGACATCCCAAATGCTAATATTACCGTGACCATCAGGTCCAGATTTATATGGGGTGCTGCATCCAGAGACAATCAGAGTGCCATCAGGTGAAAAATCTATGGAGTTGGCCATTCTGGTGTCATGCAGGAAAGGCTCGGCAGCAAGTTCGCCTGTTTGAGCATCCCATATACAAACTTCACCCGTTGTGAATGCGGATGCAATATGTTTGCCATCAGGTGAAAAGCGGATAGATTGAAGGCAGTAGCCAGTGCAGTCCACTGTGATTGGAACAGCAATGGAGGCGCCCGTTTCAGCATTCCACACATAAAATGTATCAAGACATGCAAATCCAATCTGTGCACCATCATATGAGAAGTGGACTGACAGAATGACAGTTGGATTGGAGTCCCATGAATCAATAAGAGCACCTGTGTTAGCATCCCAGATGAGAACTAGTTTGTCATCAGCACCAGATACGATCCGGGCGCCATTTGGCGAGAAACAGACAGAATTAATGTCACCTGTATGGCCAACAAATCCGGGACTCGGGGCATCATCTACATGTACATGTGTGAGAGCATCCCAGATTCGCACTGTCATATCATAGGAGCAAGATATGATCTGCCTCCCATCTGGTGAGAAAATGACAGAGCTAACTGTGGAACTGTGCCCCAGGAATGACAGACACTGCACTGACTGCTGTGATTGAACATCCCAGATGCGAACTGTACAGTCCGCGGCCGCTGAAGCAATCCGCTTGCCGTCTGGTGAAAATTGAACAGAGTAAATCTGGTCGGTGTGACCAATGAGTGGTTTGAAAAGGAGAGCACCCGTTTGGGCATCCCAAATACAAACTGTCCGGTCCCCGCCAGATACTATTCTTTGCCCATCAGATGAATACTGCACAGACAGAACAGTACCTGTGTGGCCCGTGAATGGTGCACCCGAAAGCACACCTGTTTGGGCATCCCAAACACAGACTGTGTTGTTATTTGATCCGGAGGCAATTTTGGTTCCATCCGGGGAGAAGCAGACAGAGCTGACACCATAGGTGTGGCCCGTGAACTCAGCAATAGAGGCACCTGTGTGTGCATCCCAAACACGGATTGTGTTGTCATCAGATCCAGATGCAATTTGGTGACCATTTGGTGAGAACTGGACCGACGAGATGTACTGCGTGTGGCCTGTAAATGGACTTGCAACAAGTGTCATTGTCTCAGCATCCCAAACACATACATTTTTATCTTCACCTCCAGTTGCAATTTGTGTGCCATCTGGTGAGAAGCAGACCGATTTAATAGGATGAGTGTGGGTTATGCTGGCCACAAGTGCTCCTGTTTCAATGTCCCAAACCCCAACTGTTTCGTCATATGATCCAGTGGCTATACGTGTTCCATCTGGAGAGACTGTTACACTGAAGATAGAACTTTGGTGGCCAGATAAAACTTTCTGAATGCGAGGCCATCTGATGCCGTGGGGCCCCACAAAGTTCACTGTATTGGGGAACCACTTGCTGAACTGCTTTGCTATAGTAGAATGTTTAGGGGTAAATGGGACAGCAGACAGATAGATATGGACGGTGCTTTGCGAAATCAATTGTGCGAATACAGACACAAATCTAGTGGTGTCAATAATGATCTGATGTAGTTCATCATTGTGACTCTGATATGAGATTCAGTGTGAGGATCACAGGAAAACGGATAAGACAAACCTCCACATATTTTCTAACAGCTGCCAATGTTGCTGATGCGATGCCGACCTGAGCAAGAAGACTGAGAGCCTCCACCCAAAACAGAAAGTGGTTGTGAAAAAAAGTAGTGATGTCTTTGAGTATTGTCTGATCAAATGGACAGTTGGCTATGTGACTGCCCCAGTAGCAACTAGAATATGAGAGTGGAGGAGAAATGTTTTTTGTCACCAGACTCAATAAGTCCGGGACATCTGCATTAAGGATATGTGAATTTTCAAGGCCACAGATGTTGAATTTGAGCTGGGTATTGAGAACACGTAAACATCCTTGTCCCAAAGTATGATGCCCAAATGTTGAGTCAATTGCCCAGGGATTCTGCTTGGCACGCAAGGGATCCGTGAGATAGTCCGCAAATGATGCATGAAGTATTCGGGCTATACACCCAGGCCGCCACTGTATGACACAGCCCAAATGTTTCAAGACCTCGGAGCTGCATTGGGAACCCAGGAGGATGTTAATCGTTGCATCGGTCATTGGTATTTTGCCAAACACAATGCAGGCAAGAACAGCATGTGCATCCTGTGCAAATTTTGTGTTGTCCCAAGGAGCTGAATCACGGAGGGTGATTGTATACAGCTCATCAAGGGCAGTTGAATTACCAGAGATCAATGTGTTTATTCTGTCCTCTGGGCTGTATCCTTCAATGAACCTGACAGCAGTTGCTGCCCAAATAAAAAGACCATCTGCAAGATTGATCAAAGCTTGCAGCTGTGTATGTTTTGGCCATGCAGCTGGATCTAATTTGTTCTCCTGCCAGATGCGCTTCATCTCATGATGAAGGAAGAGTTTGACATCCCCTACGCTGGCAGCTATCCCCACGGACATCTCTGAAAAACGAGGAGCAAATGAGTTAGCAAGATCTGCTTCTCGCCGACTGGTAACGAGGAAGCGAAAGAGACCAGGAAGTTTGGGAAACTCAGTCGAGATCAGAGATAGGAGATTTCTCCGTGTGTGTGGATTACCACATTCATCCAGAGCATCCAGGATGATAAGAATTGGCCCCTGTATGAAGGGCTCTGCAATCTGTAGTGGCTCCAGTAATAGCTTTTCAAATTGTGTCTGCAGAGGTGTTGTCACAATATCCGGGTCCTTCTGGAGGACAGCACAAATGGCAGAACCAATGTGTGGATTCCTGCGTGCCAGAAAATAAGCCAGGGTACGGATCACAAGATCAGGGTGGCTGCGTGAAGGATTATTTCTGTCAAAGAAGAGGAAGGCACCAAGCCGACTCAAGCCGCGAAAGAAAAGTGAGATTGTTGTGGCTACCGTGCTTTTGCCTGACCCTGCCACACCAGATAGCCAGATGATGCTAGACCCAGTTGGCTGCATGAGGCATTCTGCAATGTCATCCAGTAGTTGCACCCGTGTCCCTTTTAGGCATGTGGGACGGGAGGTAGCATCCATTTCGGCGGGGTTCAGTCCTTTGAGAGCTTCTGATTGCACTATGAATATGAATCATTACGGAGTTTTCTACATGAGACAAGGACCACATACCCAGACCATCAACCTTTTGAAGTATCTCCGTAGATAGAGTCACTGCTTGCATAGATAAGAATGATGTCCGGATGTTTAAGCTGCTTTCGAGAGAGTCCCTCAATCTCAACAGTGTCTCCGCCAGATCATCTATGGTTTTGTCGGTGTTATCCCAGGTATTTTGTATGGCCCGAGCTGTTGAAGAGTGAATATGGAGAATAGTGTCATGTGAAGTACTTACAAGCAAACCCATTGCCAGTATATTCTCGAATAAACATTGCACACTCAACTGTCTGCTTGATGATCGGAAGGATTTTATCCTCGAGGCCTTTCAGCTGGCGGACTAAATCCTCAGCTTCCTTTGTGAAGGAATAGACCAAGTTCATAGTATTGACAAGCTTGCAAAGCTTCTCATCTGTGTCTTGTTGTGTCTTGACTACCTGATCATACAGTCAGCATTGGGCAACTAAGAATGATGTGGCTAACCTGGTACACAGATGTTAAAATCCTCCACGCAGCATTTGCATAGGGATGAATCTTGATTGTGTGAGTATAAGCTCAGTAAACTCAGTAGCGGAGAAAGATTCCTACCTTGCCGAGCTCATTGCCAATTTTCACGAGTACATCAAGCCTGGTAATCAGGAGAATGAGACCAGTTTCGAAGGGTGCTGACACCGAGGTGGAAGGTTTGGCAAGAGCTGCTGGTGTTGTCTGTGCAAGCCTTCTAATGTCTTGTTGGACATGATCCACTGCGACGGCGGCAGCTGCCATATTCTCCACGAGCTGCACAAGGAGAGTACCAGTGTGCTTGTCTTTTGCCTCTCGGCCTTCTCCAGTCAACTCAAGTTTGACGACTATTTAGGATATTTAGCATCACAAAAAGTAGCGGTATGGACCACACACATTGGCTGTCAGGTGTAGTTAGACTCTGTAGTTGAGCAACATCTGTCTGAACAACCCCGAGGGAGACATCCCTGCACCGAAGCAAGGAGTCATGCCAAAGTCGCAGGGTTATGGGAGACTCCGATGACCTTAGCAAAGAAAGCAATGAGATATGCCACAAAGGTGCGAATTAGCTCACAGATTGCAGAGATACTTCCACGTGGGTACGCGTTCGCGCTTGATGACCCCTGTCCGCTGCACAGCTTGACCCTCTTGCTGAATAACAACATAGAGATTGGGCGCTTTGCGGCGGATCCAGGTAATTTCCTCGCAGGAATGGACTGAGGAGAGGTCAACCTAACCCACTGCGGAGTATATCTGAATGTTCGTACCGAGCAAAGAGTAGGTGGATACTGGTATCATCAGGAGGGCCGCTCCGGAGGCTGCCAGGAAGAGGGAGATGACGAGGTTTAGGGAACCAGGATACTGGTGCACAAGAACAGGGTCTATGACCTGAGCAGCTCGCACTGGGTGAGCGCAAGAGGAAGGGAAGAGATGTGAGGCTTCGTGGGCGCCTGTTTACAGGACAAACAACTCGCTAATCAAAAAGAAGTTCGCCGTTTCAAGTTCGCCGTCATTGGTCAAGATATATTCACACCACCTGGAGGCTAGCTCCACGGGCCGGCCAAACACGTCCCACCGTTGTCGGTCGAAAGAGCCATTAACATGATTCAAGACTCGTCAACTCGGCCCGCGACGCGGCGTGATAATTCTAAGGCTCCAACCATTTTCGTTTACAACCGTTTGTAAACGGTTTATCCGTTTATATTTACCGTTTAGTTTACGAGCCCTGCAAACGGTAAACAAACGGTTTATAAACGGTTTAAATGGTTGGTTATTCCTACCAAGCTGAGCTCCATTGCAAGGCAAGTTCTGACCTTTCTTGAAAGCCTGTGTCACTCACGATTGTGCAGTGTACCTCGGGCAAAAACTATTCTGGATGCAATTCGTCCAGCCGCCCGCCTGGTGGCGGGATCTTCCTAATGAGGAACTGTTGATGCGCTCGGTTGCGCGAGGCGGGTTCGGTTTGAGACGTATAACCTGGGTATATGCACGGTTAGTCTTTCATTTGAATGGTACGCTCATGGAATCTGGTGGTAGACTGCCCGTTGCATCCATAATGCACTCCCAATGGTGGGCAACTGTTTCCTTGAAAAGAACCATTTATAACCGGTTATAACCGGTTATAAACTGTTTACGAACCGTTTTCGTTTAGTTTACGGGAATCCGTGAACGAAAACTAAACGGTTGGAGCCTTAGATAATTCATTGGTATCCTGGAGCCATAGGAATTTGGTGCTTTTTCCACTCTCCACGAGACACGAATCACGCTGCTGCCGAGGTGTAATCGGGTGTAACCTGATTCTCGCCGTCAAGGCGCTCCAAAAAGAAACACCACTTCGCATCACCATGGCCCGCGCCCGGATCGAACGAGCTGACCTTGAGGCTTGCAGACTGCAACGCATGTTGAAAGCGCGGAACCATTCGACGCTGGGCCTTGCTTCCCCTCAACTTCCCCTCAAGTGCACTGCGCTAAACATCGATTCAAATGTCAATGAATGCACAGTAAGGACAGAATCGGTTGCAGCCTCGCCGTTACTTCAGCCAAATTTGATTCAGAATACACCGGAATACACGCAGCGAATTTGGCCGATGCGTCAATCAGGAAACCTGTCGAACTTTGAGCCAGATGCGCACCAAGCTGTACACAAGTTAAACTGAACGCATAGGAGGGAATTACCCTCTCGTCGTGGAACTTTGGGATGGGAAGAATATGCGACACCTTTTCCTTGTCAAATGAACGAGAGATTCTGGGGATAACGCATCTGGCTCTGCAGAACCGGCATGAGTAACCACCAGGGTGTACACCGCCCGGTCTTCGTTGTATCGTGGATCAGTAATGTATCATCTTGTGCTAGTATCTTCCCCGTTCTAACCACAATACCTACGCCAACAGTTAAGCCTGCATTGATTCAAACTTTTGGTTTCTTTGCCTACGAACTCGTTGAATCCAGGGATGTTCCCAGGGAGCTCGTTCGAATCGCACCTGAACCATGAATCTGAAATGCAAGAACCGTTTTTGTCCTGTCCGGACGGCTCAATTTTCATCCCAACTGACTTTGCTGCCAGGTTTCGATTCTTTCGGATCTATTAGATCCTCAAACCGAAGCCACAATTCGTTGGAACTTGATCCCAGTGACCTGAATGTGTGGGCATACGCACAGGTCTCGTTCCAGTTGCGAAAGGCCCGAGTGCGCTCGGCGCGCCTGCATCCAGTTTAACAAAATGCCTCCAATATAGTCGTCGCAGGCGGCTCGTTCGATTCGAGCCCGGGCCACTAGGGCGAAGGACGTCGATTTCTTTGTAAATCGTGATTCGGGGTCAAAGCGCACGCACTTCCAGGTTACTCGGAGGCGGGTTTTAAGACACTCTGTGGTTGCCGGTTGCACCATACGAGCGCTTATTTCTAAAGAACGGAGCCCGCAGTCAGTCAACACCCTTGCCAAGGCAGCAATAATGCCCAATCGTTAGGGATGCAGGGCGGTCGGAATCACACAGATAAAGGCCCAGACGCGCGGGTGTGCACCTGCATTCTATCAATGGTCCACCCGAGAAACTTCAGCAGGGCTCGTTCAACTCGAGCCGGGGCCATAGAACGACGGGAAGGGTGTCTTTTTGTGGTCCCCTTGCCTCATCACTACCCAACAGCAATAGGCCCTGCGCGGAAATCACAGGCTCCTTCAAATGCCGCAAATAACGTCCCGGAAAAGGGTGAGTACAATATGTCTAAGTATTGTGTAAAAATCCTGTGCTTAATTCGTTGCGATACAGCCAAGTCGAAATCAGGCAAGGAAAGGCCCAGATGTCCACGGAGGGCAGCTGCATCCCCTTACCGCGTTTCTGAAGCAAGCTCGTTCGAATCGAGCATGGGCCATACGGGCTTAATTTGATCTTTTTCATTCAACAGCAAATCGCCGACGCGGAAACGGCCACAGTGGGAAGTCTTCCTGTATCATCGTCAATAGTTCGAACGCCGCGGTGGAGTCGAAGGCCCACGCAGAGCATCAAGCATGGGACAGACCTCCGCGGCCTGGACTCCGCGCTTATCACACGCTCATTTGTTCAGTCTGGTTCAAACTTGAAGATGTCTCTGCAGTACAAAGGTTACTTGTAACTTGTCAGTTTTCTCCAGTGGTGAGTGCCTACAGATGTCGCCGCATTCAACTCACCGACAGGGAATGGGCCACGGGACGCAGAATCCAACTTGAACGCTTCATCACTAATAAGTCAGCAAAGTTAAACGGTGACGCTGTGTCTTGTCAAACACAACACGCACCAAGGAAAAAAATGAAGATGTGAATAGCAAGAAACATCAGTAAGCATGGAAGAAAAATTGGCCAAACGACCTGGTGTTACGGCGTAGATTCAGATTGTAAAGAAAATTCCAACGGGAATGAACAGCAATCAGTACACAACGGGAACACCTACACTCGCAAGTCTCAGACGCACATGCCGATTTCCGTCCGGGATCCGGAACGGAATTGCGCGGCGAAAATTTACAGCGGTAGAGATGTCGGTATTCCTAGATGAGAGGTAAGCACAAAGAACAAGAGGAAGAAAGGGGGGCGGAAGCGATGCAGATAACGAGAAGAACGAGGGGAGCAGGGTACTTGGTAGCGTGAGGAGGAGGAGGTGTAAACAGATGCAAAGGGAAGGGACCGGGACGGGGGATAGGCGCAAGCCGCGCCAGAACATGCGGTGTACGTTCGAAGCCAAACCAAGGAGAAAGCAAGAAATTAAAGCACTGCATTTCGTGTACTCCCGCTGCCAGCCCCATTTCCCCTTCGCTCACACTACTTCCACCGCACTCAGATCTGCCGCCGTGGAGCTCTCTCAGGGGTCTCGAGGATAAAGAGAGAGAACGAATGAGAGGAAGACGAACGCGGGGCAAGAAAAAAAACTGGCATGTTAAAAAGAACCGCGAAACCACAAGGGTGAATAGCGTGAAGCAGGGAGAGCAAGGAGAAAAGACACGGATGGAGCTGATGATCAGATGAGGTAGGGAAGCATGCGAAGAGGGAGAGGGAGGGGAAGCGCTCGATAGAAGAGCGAGAGGATGGGAGAGAGGATGGGGATAGGATCATTGAGAATGGAAGGGCGGGCAAAAGGAAGACAGGGAAAGGAACGCGAAACACACCTCCTCACTGGCTACCTACACCCCGTGCATGTACCGTCTCCTCCGTTTGGTGTCTTTCCATCACAGCGGGGGCGCTGCGGCCACATCCACCCGAATCGTTCTGGAACGCCGGGAGCAGGGCAGATGCGGATGCAAACGAGATTGTTTGGTCGGAGAGGATGCAGCGTTGTAGATTGAACGCTAGAAGGCGTCGCACCGTCGCAGCTTGGATGACGAGAAAGGTAGGCGCATCGGCGAAGACGTCTTGATAATGATAGAGTGCCGTCTTGCTCAACGGGGAACCTGATAAGGACAACATCTAGGCCGTGCTGCCACCCCGCAGGGATAATTTCGCGCGCCGTGCCTGAGCCCCGCCGCTGAGAAAGGTGTCGGAGAGGACGTTAGAGGGTTGTTGTGGAATATGGAGGGGCGGATGACGTAGCACGGAGGACGGCACCGAGGCGGGGCGGTGTAGCCTACAAGCCCACCGCAGTTCAGACCCAGCCACGCATCCAAAACGTTGAACACGCACCAATTCCATGCCAATTGATATTAGAATGCGCCGGCGTTATCCTCTTTTTCCACAGCGGTCGTGCGAGACTCGAGAACGGGACCGTCTCGCATCGAATTCATGTCTTGTTATCATAGCGATGGGCTCCTGGGTTCTTCATGCGCTTTTCTGGGGGATTGAGGACTGCGGGAAGCGGGTGTTCGGGACTCTGGCGTCGGCGGTGGGAAGAGAAACGGGACTTGACGGCACACTGATGGGTTCTTCGGATTAATCCGGGTCACACGCTCCCTTTTCCTCTCACCATCTCTCACGGTCACCATCTCTCACCAGCTCTCACACCCTCTCGGTCGAGCCTCACTGCGCGCGCGTGAAAGATCCTCGTTACGCCGTACGAGACCCAGGTCCTATGATAACCCAGAGACTCAGAGGCCCGGAGGTGCGCGGTGCACATGCTTGGCACATGCATCCCGATGTCGATAGGGAATGAAGCAGGAGCTCGACTCAAGCACCATGGTCTGCATTCATCGCCGGGTGTTCTATACAACAGCTGACCCTTCCATTTCCGTGTGGTAGTTCCTGCATCTGATAAACAGCGGCGCATCGACCGCCAAACCTGTTATCCGCCCTTTGAGACACAGACAGGATGAATCACACAATGAAAGACCCGGAAGCGATGGGCGCACTTGCATTGAATTAAGAGCATCGATCTGTTCAGCAGGTAGCTCGTTCGACTCGAGCCCGGGTCATGCTGCCACCTTGCGAATGCCCTTTTTGTCAGTCCCGTTCAATGCTCGTCCCTCTGGGCCTCCCCAAATTTCGCTAGATTCATCACACCCATGACTACACCATGCTGTGGATTGAACGTGCGGGTTGCAACTTTGACAAATTGGACTGAATGAATCAATGTTTGGGGGTTTGGTCAGGGTTCATTCAAGCAAGGAAAGGCCCGGACGCCCATGGCGCGTACCTGCACACGATTGGCGGATGACCGTGATCAAGATTGTCAAGCAGGCGGCTCGTTCGACTCGACCTCGGGCCAACTGCGGCGATAACCTCTTTTTTTTTGACCTATGACATTTCAGGGTCAGCAATCGCATACTCGCACCTCAACCTGAAGCGCTTGTAATTATGCAAAGCGTTCTGTGAGCACCGTTCGAGTCACCGAAGGCGCCCCCTAAACACACTGCCAGGATATCGGCGGCCCAACTCAGATTCGCCGGTGAAGAAATCCTGCGCTACTTTACTTGAACACCAGAAGGTTGTACTTGTTGAAGGCCCGGATGCGTGGGCTGCGCACCTGCGTTCAATCGTGGTACATGTTCAAGATGTTCAGCAGGGAGCTCGTTCGACTCGAACCCGGGCCATTAGACATCCACATTGCGCTTTTTTGTTGGTGCGTGCTGCTCATTCAACCACGCACCATTCCAGCAGCGTGGTGAAAGTGCGTTCGCTCGACCTGAATTGCTGCCGTGATTCATGGCAAAGTGGGAGGGTTAATTCCAGCGAAAAAAGGCACGGAAGCGCTGAGCGCACCCATCCATTACAAAGCTCATATGCAGCAAGAGGGGAGGTCATTCCGCTCCACCCAGGGCCATGATGCAGTTAACAAGCTATTTCTATTTGTGAGCGCTGCTTATTGCTTCATCCACGAACGAAGCCCGGATGCAGGCTGATTTTTTGTCGGTGCATGGTCAGTGTATTCGAGTTGGGAATACTACTGGTCTAGTATTGACAGGGTTCATTCGAGCCGAGAAAGCCCCGGATGCCCGGAGAGGGCACCTGCATCCGGTGATGTATAGAAAGGAGAGTGAAGCAGGGAGCTCGTTCCCGGGCCATGCTCGGGTCCATACATGGTTTTCTTTTTGAGTTTGCCGAACCTTCCCGCTAACTCCCCTGAGCAAGTCGACTTCCTCTATCATCTCTCATCCACATTCGATAAGGCGCCGCACAGAAGGTGAGCGTGATCAACTTTGTCAAAGACCGATTTGATTTGTTAGATCACAACGGACTCGGACCTCGATCGAGAGTGGTAAAGAAAGGCACGGAGGGGCGGGGCGCAATTGCGTTCCATTGTGGGGTTGGAAAATGTTCAGTAGGTGACTCGTCTGATTCGAACCCGGACCGTAGAAGTTTAGTATGGCAGTTTTGGTGCGTGCTGCAACTTCCTTCGGGTTACTTACGGACAACCACCTGTCCGATATCCACGCGCGGTGAGTTAAGTCCATTGTATAAATCTGCTTTTACTCAAAAATTTCGGCGTGTACTCTTCGCACACCACCCATCTCCCTTGCATTCGCGCTTGGAAGGCTGGCTGGCTTGTCATCATGCTCTCTCCTGCTCCCTCTCAATGCTCCTGATTCTTTGGAAGAAGGGTAAGAGAGCTGAATCTGCGAAGAGTGACGACCGGGTTCGGCCGTCGTCGTCGGATCAAACAGTGATTGGGAATTTCGGCCCGAGGAGTGCATCCCCAAAGAAAAGTCAGAACGCTTACTATTTTATGGAAGTCAAAATCACTATCCTATGAAAGCCTCAAAGGGACTGACAATCAAAGCTCACGATACTCGATGTGCGTGCCAAGTCCACCGTCCGCATCGTGTCGTCATCTACCACACCTTGACGGCTGTGCTCGGCCCGAATTGAACGCGACTTGTTTCCGTCGTTATCAACCTAGCTTAATATTTTAGCATTCCTGAGGCTCTTGTTTTACCGCCAGGCCACCTGAATATGCACTGTGAAGACCTTAGGCGACCCCGTGATCAGTGCTATCAGATTTCGGAGCCCGAGCTGATGATGAACAACGCGCTGAGGGCTTTCAGAGACAAGGAGTCTATTGTGCATAGCATTCAAACACGCACCAGACAGTAGTAACAGAATGCGAATATCAGCATGAATGTATCTCCAGCATCTCACGGAATGAGGTGAAGTTCAATAATGCCTCAAAGTGCCAACTCGGATTTACCTCAACGTGCTGAATAAGTGGGTCCGCATACCGATTAACTGGACCGTTGGCAATTCATTTTCAAGGGGCACACACTTTAGCCAGAGGCGATGATGTGATGATCCGAAAGAACAAGGGAGCTTGATCTGCTGAGGCGATGTAGGTTGGCCACACATAAATATCGACCAACATACGCCCACCTGTCAACCCACCTTTCCTTACCTTTGCCCACCATGAGCCATTCACGCAGAGCGAGCATACTAATGGAGTACCCCATAGACTCCAGTGACCCTTGGAGCCAGAAGAAGTTCATCGCCAGACCAACCATCCACCCCTCCCTCGGATTGGTACTCGAAGTCTTTGGGGCCTGGAGAAAATGCCGCGCCTGCCGCGCACTGCCGCGGCACTGCCGCGGCCTTGACGCGGCATGGTATTTTGTTGAAATTCAAACGTTTCTGGCCTCCATTCAACTCCTGAGAGTGCTAGAGAGTGCCTTTGGGCCTTGAATTGGCATGCAATGGTTTTATCCCAGATCATGAGCGTAAAAGTCATAATTTTCGTTGAATGTCAGGTTGAACTTTGACAGGCTGACTCTGAGTGGTTGGAACATGTGGAGGAAGTGAAATAGCACCTAAATTTGTGTAATAAACCAGTCAAAAGTGCTATCTGAAATGTGTCGGTATCGCGGCAAGTGCGCGTCATGGGCGCGGCAATGCCGCGTCAATTCTCTGCACTGCCGCGGCAGTGCGCGGCAATGCCTCGTCAATGCGCGTCGACGCCGCGGCACTGAACCTGCAGTAGGGACTGGCGAGTTGAAATCTAGGAGGGTTACCCACGTCATCACATTCCTCTGATTGTCCTGGACGAGTGTTCGAAAGCAATGAGATGTGCTCCGGGTTGTTATGGGGTTGAATCCGATATACAGTCATCCATTGGTTACTCCCAAGAATGCAAATTGGGTTCTACAACTATCCCAAGTCTCAGACCGACGGGCTAAGGAACTTACAAGGTGCATGGACGGCGCCGCCGCGTCACTGCACACATTCATTCGTTCCTCTTATACTGATCCAATGTACTCCGACGAGTCTAATGACTGGAGTGACTCCTTTTGTCCTTAGATTCATTCCTTGTCCCACTTAAAGTGCCGCATATCCGTTTCACTTATGGCTGCAAGTGATCACATAACTTCAGTCTCGGGAGCCAAACCCGTTCAGATATCGCTCTAATGGTAGGCTGGCACTGCCCGTATCCACAGCTCGACGTTCCGTGCCACGGGTACCGCACCCGTTCTGTCGAGCATCAACCAAAATGCTGCACGGCATGGCCATGGCCGCGCTACAGTTTAATTGCTTTTAATACTCGAGGAGCTGAATTGTTTAGCCGGTCCTTCCAGATCGTGGTCGAACCACCTTATTCAATTAAAAGAAATAAGCTAGTGACGATAGGAAAGAGAATCTTTAATGGATCGTTCGCGGGAGTCAGCTGTATTCTGATCATTTCGGGACACTTGGCAAATCGTCTAGGAGAGTAAGAATGTAGCGGCTCATGACAGTCAGTTGTGAGGCTGCATACAGGCACATGTTTGGCCAAAACAGGGTGAATATGCGGTTTTGCGGTGGTTGACCAGCCGTGGCCCCGTCACGACCGCGCCGATGAACTTTCGCAACGTATGCCGTGGAGCGCTGTTCGAGTCCATAACTATGCCCATGAAATACACGGGTCACAGCCCATGAGTGAAGGACAGAAAAGTCTCTTCCCCGAGATGCCCGAAGGTTCATCGAGCACACCTGCAGCAGCAAACCATGGCTTGACTGGTGACAAACTTGAAGGATAATTTACATGGACAGAGTTGGGATAATGAACCAATGGAAAACTAAAGCCCGGACGGTAGTGGCAAAGCACAGGTAATTTACACGTTCAACGGGTGATATGCTTCGCCACTCCGGCACGACCAAGGTCTTTGCCGTTGACCGTCCATTCCAATGCCCATGGGACCCAGATGTCGCAAAGTATGCG
This sequence comes from Mycena polygramma, assembly GCA_029449255.1. NCBI lineage: Eukaryota > Fungi > Basidiomycota > Agaricomycetes > Agaricales > Mycenaceae > Mycena > Mycena polygramma. Next base: position 538,758 of record JARKID010000056.1, on the reverse strand, counting down.
ACGCTGGAAAAAAAAACAGGGTTCAACCGTGAGACTCACAGTACATATACCAGCACGAGTCCCTATGCCGCTGAGTTGTCAAATTTACTTAAATGTTTGCTTTTGCAGGAGATGTATCCGAGGTGGTTGAACATTTCTCGACGACGCGGGGCTCCGATATGAAGGCCGCGGCAAAACACTGCCTGGCCCAATCCATGTAGTGTGTAAGCCTCCAGATACCTTGCTCGTTGACTTTCAGCTCAAACAACTATAATCGAGGGGCTCGACTTCACGCAACGTTCAACTGATTTCGAATGCTGTAGAGGATTATCCACGACATAGTTTGTTGCCATATGCAAATGAGTATTATCTCGTGCGCCCACTTTCCACGAGATCTCTGCAGCGTTGTGAGACGAAATACGGAGCCGCGTAGTATTGCCGCGGCCGAACACTGTAGCCACCGGCCGCCATTGGAGGTTCAAACTTCCACAATTTGGCCAACCCCAAAAAGCATGATTCATCATAGATGTGGCGGGATATGGCTTTTACCCGCGTGGAATTTCTATCAGGTACAACACCCGCAACTCTATGGGAAATCAATATCCTAGTCCAACCATATGGGCCTGGAGAAAATGCCGCGCCTGCCGCGCACTGCCGCGGCACTGCCGCGGCCTTGACACGGCATGGTATCGCGTTGAAATTCAAACGTTTCTGGCCCACATTCAAGTTCTGACAGTGCTAGAGAGTGCCTTCAGGCCTTGAATTCGCATACGAGCATGGTTTTAGTCCGGATCATGAGGGTAAAAGTCATAATTTTCGTTGACTGTCAGGTTGAACTTTGACAGGCCGACTCTGAGTGGTTGGAACATGTCGAGGAGGTGAAATAGGACCTAAATCTGTGTGATAAACCGCTCAAAAGTCATATCTGAAATGTGCCAGTGTCGCGGCATGTGCGCGTCACGGGCGCGGCAGCGCCGCGTCAATTCTCTGCACTGCCGCGGCAGTGCGCGGCAATGCCTCGTCAATGCGCGGCAATATCTCGTCAATGCGCGTCAATGTCGCGGCAACTAATATCCCTTTGGTGCTCATGTATTGAGTGGTAATCATCGTTCTAAGCCTCTAGCTATGTCACTGTTGTCTCTTAATGACTTACCCACGACAGTGCAGTACGTGCACATCGTCGACAAATATTGATCCGCAACTTTTATGGTTCAACTTCGTAGTTTGTTCGTAGCGGGAACAACCTGGCGAACGGCGGGTTCCAGATGAGTTTGTATTAGGTGTAGCGACATCTTTAGCACACCGCTGTTACTTACCATCCATAATTTTCCCATTATCACCAAGTTTGGCGCGTTCTGTCGCGCCACAAATTGCTGACCGGCAGCGATGTCGCCGCGCCCAGTGCACTCCGCATACACTCAGTTCTGGATGTCTCCCAAGCATGTACCGAGTGAGCATTTGTTTTCCCTCTCTATTGAATCAGTTAGCGATAGTCTTCAGGAGAAAATGACGCGCTGTTGAAGTTTATTGAATGCTATGGGATAGAGAGGGACTGTGTGCGCCACAGGGATGAGAATACGAACCTCATCGCCATCTGGACATTAAACGCGAGTCTATGGATTGAGGTGGAAGAAGATGGCTCCCCGAACTGTGTAAACGCACGGCAATGCCGCGGTCAACTACGGACCGTGAATCTCATAACGGGAAACGCTGTGAGCTCGTATGGAGACCTTATATATCTGGGTACCCAAAGAATGCTATGAGACGTAAAGACCGACCCCATTCTCACGGTTTAGGATTCATCTGAATACTTTACCGCAACAACTGTCCTCGCCCCCGCAGAACATCCCGTGGAAATTGGTATTTTTTGAGGCCAATTGGATAATTGCCGTGCATGGAGTCCACCTAGCCCCGCCGCTGTAAGCATTAATATTTGATACTATTAGTCCGAGTATCACTATGTAAGTAGTTGTGAATTAGGGATACACAGTACTAGTTGCGAGTTGGGGGACGACTGAGGGCACGTCAAATGATGTTCGCAGGAATGGGTTAGTCATTGAGGAGGGAGAACTAGATATGTGGGCCGTGGTATCCAGATGTCTCTTACCGCAGCAAAACACAGACCAGGTAATTCATAGTGAAATCTTCGAATGGAACCTAATGAACGAGTCCTTCATGGCTCAGAAATTCGTCATTGAGTGCAATTTGACTCGAAATCCCACGGTTCAAAGTCTCGCGCACGGTAGCACAGATCAGTACTCGACCAGCTTATAATCACAGTTTTCCAACCCCAAGCTGAACACTAAGGGCACATACTAACTCCCGAGCACAATTGTAGAGTTCCCGCGGCACAACCTGCCCGCAACACAGACGTTCGGTTCAGCATGTCTAGGTTACGGGTCTCAACCAATGGGTGTGGCAGAACACTTACTTTGGTCTAAACACTAAGTGCGGCAAAGCCGTGCCGTGCCGTCTCAGTAGTATAGCGGTCAATCGATACGATGTAGACAACCACTTCGGAGACTGTGCCTCAAAAATCTATGTTTCAACGAGATGCATGACCCACTGGAGCAGGGCACTCTAGCAATCGCGAGCCAGCGCCGTGGTGAGTTGTACAATTTTGCGTCACTCGGTTTTGATAGATTCGCTGTTCGGTCATTTGACATACAATGCCTGGCTGTGTCTCGTTCAACCCTCGAAGACATGCTCCAAGCAGAGCTTTTGCATGGCAGCAGACACTGAGTGAACACTTTGGCGGCCGTCGTCGCGAGCTCGGGGAATCATCTTTTCTATTTAGTGGTTGAACCGAAGTCGCAGACACTTGCCCAAATAACGCAACTGTGAACTTGAAGGGTCGCAGTAGGCACCTGGGATTGGTGCCTCGAATTTAAGGAACCATTTCAGTGGCATCCAGAAAAATCCCAATATCGTTGTTTCAACGAACCATGGCGAAGCGTCCAAGCGCAAATCTATGTACCACGCCTAGTGGGTAATTTCAAGCCGTTGCAGAGCTGTTTGGACTCTGGGGAATCGGTCCAGTAGTTTTGCACAAAATCCCTATTCGGCCAATAAGTGGAACTGCAACTTGGGTGTTGAGGAAAAGAAGTTGGGTTGCAATTTTTCTGATTGTAAACGATGCATTCGGCTTAGGCAAAGCTAAAAACATCGATTTGTGGCTTACAGACCATTCCTTTGAAAGTTATACGCTGCGCGGCACTCTGCCGCGGCAAAACACAGCCACTGACCAACCACTGCCGCGTCAAGTGGCGGTCAATGGTGGGCCTCGCGTGAGGTTTGGATGCAGAGGGACACAAATATAACATGAGAACTTCCTCTAACTCACTCTTGTATCTTTCTTGAGAGTTGTAGGTCGCGCGGCACAGCTGCGGCAACAGATTCAACCAAGGACCCAACAACAACTTCGGGACTCACCCCGTAGTTCGTCCGTCTCTTGGTCCATAGTTGAGCTGATATACCTCCGGGTGGAAAGTCAAGGATATACATGTCCGGGAATTCTCATGGGCGGTCTCAAAATCCCTCTATTTTTCCACTGGCCAGTTCTGACCGGCCAATTCAGTTCAATCGAATGCGGGGATCCTTCAAAGCTGGGTTGTGCGGATCCAAGTTCTACACATCCTCTTGCGCTGCTCAACATGTGTTCTGCCTCATTGGTTGGCCTATTCGATCCTGTCAACCGCATGCAACGTAACCAGGGTGGACAGCAAGTTTGGAGTTCAAGTTTTGACTGAAAACGATGGAGACATTCACCAAATCTAGTGAGTAACTGGATCCATTCAAACGTTATAGGCCGTGGGGTATTGCCGCGTCAATACGGCGGACATGCGGCCTTCACACGTCAAGTTTCCACGCGGAGGAACACCAATAGAATACCAGTGGTTCCATATTTCTTGGAGTTGCAGTTCGCACGGCACTGCCGCAGCAAAAACAATCTGCCAACGACCCACAACGGCCTCGCCGGTTCAGCCTGGAAAACTTCCAAAGGGAACCGATTCCGCTGTGTCGGTGTGTCCTTTTAAGACATGTTTTGAGTTGGAACTTGGGGGAATGACCGCGGTGGTTCTCGTGAAACAACTTAGATCTGTGTTGAACCTATGGTAAGGAATGTCAAAACGCAAATCCCCGCAATCTCAAGCATAAACATAGTGCGCGTAAGTGAGAGCTCCAAGGTCCATTTTTGCTCCGGGAAATTGACTCGATGATTCTCGAGAAAGTCCTATTTGGTTGTCTCAGCCAACTGTGACAAACTGTGAGAGCACAAGTTATGCCAGTTCCAGTTCAAGTACCACACCTATTTGTTCCTGTTAAGATGTTCGAGATGTGGTTTAACTCTGGAGAATTGGTCCAGCGGATCTTGTAACATTCCCTATTTGGCCGTCTCACCGAATCTAACTCGGGTGGGTGAAAAAATTTCAGTTGGATTTTTTGATGCAAAATGATGCATTGGGCTTAGGCAAAGCTAACAACATCGATTTAACGTTTACGGACTATTCCTTTGAAAGGTATAGGCTGCGCGGCATTCTGCCGCGGCAAAACACAGCCACCGCCGCGCCAATGCGGTGGTCAATGTAAGGCTTTCCAGTATCATTTTGCATGCCCAACACGATGAGAGCATTCCCCCAAACTCAATTTAGCACGGTTCTTGATGGTTGCTCAGGCTCCGCGGGACTTCCAGCAAAAAAACTTCTATCCAGTTGGTTGAAGATTCAACCAACGGAGTGAACATTCCAAGAGCATATCATGCCAATCCAGTTAGTACACCTAATTAAGTCTTACTATCTCGTGGAGAGATGCTTTGCATCTGCGGGATTGGTCCCACGGTTCTCCTCCGATTCCCTATTTGGCCGTCAACTGGGGTATGTTATGTCAGAATTTGGGATTGGGTTTTTTGAGCTAGAACCATGAATTAGGCTTAGGCGAAGCTAACAACACGTACTCAGAGTCCACAGAGCCTTTCAACAGAAGTTATAGGGCTCGCGCGTCACTGCCGCGGCAAAACACAGCCACGGCGCGTCAATGCGCGGCAATGCCGCATCAGTGCGCGGCAGTGCCGCGGCAGTCGCGGCATTTTCACCCAGCCCCCTCTAGAGAACACTACGTCCGAGCAACTAAAAAGGACGAAAGAAGATATCGCCAAATCTCAGAGGAAGGTGAAAGAAAGGAAGAGCAGTAAGTTCGAAATACCGATCGAAAACACACCTCGCATCCATGAGTCCTGGGTCCATGACACACACGAGCCAAGCACATTCCTGCTGTACTCATTGCAATTATTTGATATTCATTGAGAGGTCCTGGCGGTGGAAGCAGTGACGTTTCTGGAGGCAAAGGCAAGCTAAGTCGTTGGCGGATATGCTGGGGTGGAAGAAACAGCCAAGACGGATTGTGAGCGATTATTGGACTTTATGTGACAATGTCCGCAGACTCCGCAACGCCTCCTTCCATCGCATGGTGGCGACACAACTACATTGAAGGTAAGTTACACACCGCAAGTTCAAGGCAGAGCGGAAGGTGATGCGCATTCAAGAACGAAGAGGCGCCGATGGTGATACACCACAGGGATAGTCGAATATAGTGAGGAAGTCGACGGGGATACGCCTGAGAGTGAGGGAGAGGGCGGAGTGGGAGTGTCAGCACGCTGGATTCGTGCAAGATGTTGGTCTGGGTATCGACGGTGCTGCGGTCACGGTCGTGGACGTCAACGATGGCCTGATCGGCGCTGGTGCCCATGCGCCTCCATTTCGTCGGGAACGCACCGGTGCTCCTGCCCAATACCCTGTGTTCTTCTTTCCAAGCTCCAAGCGCTATCCTCGAAAGTACCCAATGCATGCCGCACCGTGTGGGCGAGCCGCCGCGAGCGGCTTAGGGTCTTGTTTATTATTCCCAGCGAGTTATAAACGGTTTATTAATTTTGGTTTATAAACAGGTGGTTTATAAACGTGTTTATAAACGACGCGCCAAAGTCGCTGTCAGAGCGTATGGACAAGCAGAAAAGTGCGTTTTTCGCTCCCCGCTGTTAGAAACGAACCAACGAACATGTTCCATCCTTTGGAGCCCCAGAGAACATCTGCTACAGCACCCCGACGGTCAGTCCACGGAAATGTCTGGCTCGGCAGGGTCTTTCTGTGTCACTCACAGCTATGACTTCCTATCACTATCACTATCACTTGTTTCCCCTCACAAATTTTGCCCACACAGCTGTGCACGGAGGAGAATTTGGCGGGGAAATCATGAGTTTTGATCTCGATCCAGCCCTTGTTTGCCCCCCCAAGGCTCTTTATAAACCGGTCATTTCAGCAAAAGAATAAAAAACGTGTTTATAAACATGACCATTAGACCAGTGTTCGCCTTAAGGCCTTAAAAATGAGCTGGCTGGCAAGCTAAGGCTTAGCTTAAGGTTCAGGCCTTAAGATAAGGCCTCGCCGAAGGCCTCAATTCCAAAAAAGGAAACATATTCTCAGAGACCTGAACTGCGACAAAAACCATCGCAATCCCTCTCCGCACACTGCGCATTGTCAATATCAGCCCGATATTGCTACGTGAGCAGTCCATGATGTCCAGGTTTGGCCATAACTCGCAAATGTATAGATCCAATCCCCCCCCCCTCAACTTCAACCCAGCCAGAAAATATTGAAAATGATATGTACACGCATACTGCATATTACCAAGAGGAATTTGTTCCTGGCTGGGAGTAAAAGTATGTCAATATATACGCAGCACGACCAATAAGAACCATAATTGTGTACATGTAAGCATATTTAAGGCCTTAGGTGAAAATTGGCCCGCAAGTTAAGGCTTAACCTAAGCCCTTAATTAAGCCCTTAGGCCTTAACTTGACCTTAAGGCCTTAGCCCTTAGGGCGAACACTGCATTAGACAAGACCCTAGAGCGGCTGGCTTCTAGTCCGGTCTTCATTTCTTCTGCCCAGACTGATGGTTCGTGTAGCGGTGTTCTTCGTTTCCGGGCGAACCAGGGGCTTGCAAAACAAGCGAACGGCGGGACAAGGGTGTCGGCGAGAGGAGGAACAGGGAGAGAGATTCAGAGAAGGAAGGACACGCGTTTACGGCACATTTTGATTGTTTCACACGCTGCCTTCCGTCTTCTCTCTCCCACTTCCCGTTACTCCCTCGGACCTCTGCGATATCTCGCATCCCGCACTCCCCGAGCGGTTTCTGCTGCCTTGTTCTGGACGCACGTCATCCAGCTATCGAATGGACCTACCAGGCCCGGGAGCGCATTGGTGCGCACCTCCCTCCCATGTGGCCGAAGAAATACTATTGGCTCGGTCACGGTGTTTGTTGCGGCCAAAAAGAATTACAAAAAATGCGCCCAAAAAGGAAAGAGAAAGGAAGAGAGAAAGAAGGAGAAAGAGAGATTCTTAGCTTCCTCTCCCGCGAACAATTGGGAAAAAAATCTGAGTAATACCCATCACATCCCCGAAAATCGGGCGCTGCACGGCGCAATAGTAGAAACATTACGGAGCAGCTTTCCAATATAATAGTCGAGAATGGGCCCTACACTACACAGGTAAGTCAGAAGCATAGCATTGATGGAAGGGGTTGGAACGTAACCAGAAAAGGGAATAATCACGCACGTGCAATGTTACACTCGACATTCACACGGTTTAATTCACGTTCCTTGCGTCGATACTACGCGTTCCGACGTGTTCCGACGCGTCAGAACGATGGATAAGCCTCCAATGAGTTATGAATAAGTTTATACTCAGCAGAAACTGCAGTATACCTCGGCATTGGCCATGTGTACTCCGTTGCATGTTGCAACTGTCATGTTCATACTCCCGGCGTGGACGTGTGGAATCTGTCCAAAGGATGTGGACTTATTTTTCACTTGCAAGTGACCTTGAGCTCCAGGGAGAGTATCCTAGGCTCGTGGTCTTTTTTGAACAGGCACCTTGATGCAATGATCTTGCAATCATACGCTCTGATATGAATGCTCAGCTACATCGGAAAATGCGAATGGACCAGGAACATATCATGTGGCACATAGTATACCGAGTCGGAGTCCTATGTAGGGCCTCACACATATCATGCCTGGGTGTCCGCCGATCGGACCCATCTCAGAACTTGTGCACACTATTCCATCAAAGCCGAATGTTTCCCCGAACCCCAATATGCTCCTTCACACTGCAGAAAAGTCGGAAAGATCAAAACTCTTGTGTATGGACTCCCAGCAGTTCAAAGTCACGCTCTAGTTTGCGTATTTCCCTCTCTTTTGCCCACATCTGCGGCACCATTGTGTACATGCCGGGGGATTGGATAAATTTATTGCTGGGTTGAATCCCAATCGGGTGTAACTCTTTTAGGTTACACCCGATTCGGAGAATTGATGCAACTAACACCGTAACCGCGCCTACTATTTGGTGCAGTAGGAGAGCTTGTCGACTCGAGCCCGGGCCATTTATCATCCTTCGAACTTTTTTCATTCACTGTTCTTACTCATTCAGGCGCTAACAAACCCTTCTGGGTCTATTTAAGTAGCGCGCTGAATGGCGAACAGTGCGTGCGTTCGAATGACGGCTGCGGTTTAAGTATCGACTTATGAGACAGACGGTAGATTCATGCACGCCAAAAATGGCCCGTAAGCGCGGGTGGATTATAAGCGGACGCACACGTCAAGTAGGAGCTCGTTCGACTCGAGTTCGGGTCATGCAATGTTGCGAGCAGCACTTTTTTGAAAACCTCCCGTCCTCGCATTTACCAAACTTCTGGGCACATCCAGTTTGAGCAAGTCAATATGCGGATTCGCAAACGGCGTCGCGGTAACTGCATCCAATTTTCCGTGGACTACCGCCCCGATGGCTTGGGATCGGGTGCTGTCGGGTGAGAAAGGCCCGGATGGGTGCGGTGCGCGCCTGAAACCGGGCCATGTATTTTCTTTTCCTCGCAAAATTCATTACTTTTCACGCAACGACTTTCTGCTCGCCGTGCACTGGATCGCCGTCTTGTGCGACACAGCGCACCAACACATTGACACGATAGCTGAGAATCTGAGATAGCTGGGATATAACAGTGAGTCCGATTTCTACATCCCTTGTCAATGCTGAACTACCTCGTCACCCGCGACAGGCTTGAACTCACGCAAGATCAATCCAATCGATCTAAACTGGCCCACTTATGGGCCGCAGGGAAGTCAAAATCCAGGCCTAAAAGCGCGGCACGCGTTATTTCCGTGCACCGCGACATAGAATACAGCGGGGAGCTCGTTCGACTCGAGCTCGGGTCATTGGGGCTTATCTTGATGCTTTTACTCCAGCTGCCTTTGCCGAGTCCACTGTTGGCTAATCCAGTGGCCGGTACAGTGCAGGAGGAGGTAGCTCACGAAGGCGAGTGCTAGTCCTACTTTTTGACGCATAGATAGGTTGACCGAATGTCAGAAACGGCCTCGACGCCGCATAGAGGCAAGTTCAATCGGGCGAATACCCAAAGGCCTGGAAGCGCCGGGCGCACCTGCTCCAATTCTGCGTGCTATTATGAACAATACAGCAGGGGCCTCGTTCGAACTGAGCCCGGGCCATGAGGATTGGGACGTTAGACTTTTTGACTCTCGTTTTATTCACGCCTCACACGAAGCTTCTCCTCTACTTCCATTCCCTCCCGCAACCTCCCACATCGCCCACTGTACTGCGCTCAGGTCACTCGCTATCAGAATAAACAACATACAGATACATCCCGGAGGCGCGTGGTGCCCCGAGCACCTCAATATACATCCATTTGCGGTGCAGTGCGCAGCAGCTCGTTCGACTCGAGCCCGGGCTACTACCTGGCGAAGGAGTCCCTCGGTTTTTTTTTTGACGCTCTCTAGGTATTCATTTCGATATCAATGTCCGTGTACAAGTCGCTTTGCGGTTCTCCCCGAAGTCATGCGAGAAGCTCCAGCGTGGGTTCAACCCCCCTGTATTCCATGGAACGAGCTGCACATTCTACAGTGATCGAGTAAACGCTCAGCCTGCAATGAACAACAACTCGTAGGAGGGGGATGGAGATTGATACAGGTGGCAGGGCTTGGGCGAGTGGGTGAAAAGAGCGGAAAAAGCCATCGCTATGTATGATACATAGCCCAGGCTCGAGTCGAACGATCACCCTGCTGGAATTTTACAGAACAGTGTCTACGAGAGTGCAGGTGCCCTCCATGGGCGTCCGGGCCTTTACTCACATTTGGAACTTTTTGTATCCTGACGCACCAGAGCGGTAATTCGTAGTAGCTCGGCTGGATGTCCCGTGTGGGTCTTTCCTTGAGCCTATCTGTGCCCCAAATAGTTAAGTCGAGGTGGTGCAGTCTCAACTCATACCTGTGGTTTCAAAAAGCGGCAATAACAATAGAGGATCCAATGGCACAACTGGGTCGAAGGCGAGAGAAGGGAGGACCAAATCAAAGTGGACGGACCAAGAAAGATGGAGCCTGCATCGCGATAGCCCAGGCCCAAGTCAAACGAGCTCCCCACGCAGAAGCAATTCCCACCACGCACGCTTGGGCCTAAATTCTGATTGCACAACAATCCGACCATGTTCACCGTTGAAGATTCCTGGGGGTATCGCGGACGTTCACTGAATTGTGGGCATTGCGCTGGCGAAACAAGTCAAGCAGGAGCAGTTGAGTGTTTTGGGGGCGCAGCGCGAAAATGGTTCGGAAACTGGGAAATTTCGTAAATATGCGGAGCGAGGACACAAAGATTGACATAAAGTACGTGTGAATGGATCCGGCTTGAGTTGAACGAGCTTCTTGAGAGAGGGCACCTGGGTCCAATTAGTGTGCTGGTTGGAAGATCGCCTGTAAATTCGGTTGCGCAGCGCGAAGTTCTCCCAGATCGTAGTAGGTTTTGTTTTCTCCACACTCCCAGAAACCAACATACCATGCTCGACGTGCAGAGGTTGTAAACGCAGGATCGGTGAGTATAGAATGCACTTATTGCATCTGAAGAATCGGCGCCAAACAAAAAGGAGATGAAGTGCACTGGTTGAAGCGCGGTTAAGCATGAGTCGCAAGAGAAGGTGAGTACTACTCACGGAAAGAACACCGGGGGGGACGGATCCGGCACGGGACGGACGGACGCCAAGTAGCACAACGGAGACACTTGTTGACGGCGAGATAACAATTGATTCGGACTGGTTGCGGGCTCAGTCCTACTCGAAACAGATAGCGGACTAGCCACTATCGCAGACACTTGCTGCGGTTGCAGTTTCGGCGCGGCGGCGGCTCTTCGGATGTAGACGGCAGCTCTTGACAGTCTGTACGACCGACGCGTACGCGGCATGTCGGACTCAGCCCAGAGTACATGAGTATCGTTGGAGCACGCACCGTTATTCCTTCCAATGCGCCGCCATCTCTTCCTCCGAAATATGGATCGTCTCAGGTCTTCAACGGCGGCGGTCTCTTGCGTTCTTCATTTCCCAGGTCTGAGGCCTGAGGTGGTGTGGCGGGAGAGGAAGAAGAGTTACGGCACGTTGATGCTTTGATGTTTCACACGCTGCCTTCTCTCTTGCCTCTTCTAAGACTTCTTATGGTGGGAGTGGACAAGCAAGCAGCGCTGAGGAGTAAGACAGAGCCCGGGCTTTTGAGTGGGCGTATGTTGGCGACCCCGCACCAGTATCGCTGCCAATGCGCCGCCCTGTCAGAGTCTCCTCTTCCTCCAGGGCGGTACCGAACAAACCGAATATGTACGAGCGTCCGAGCAGCAAAGGTGTTGTCGTATCTGGATTTCTTCTCACAACGGCAGTGGGATCTTGTGCTTTTCTTCTTCCATTGATATTCATTTCGCCGGCGCACCGTACACTGCGGAAAGGCTGTCGAGACTGGGGCGTCGTCGCCGGTCGGCGGGAAGAGGAAGAGGTTGGGAAGAGGTTGGGAAGAGGTAGAGGAAGAGACGTTTACGACACGTTGATGCGCTTCCATCATTGATTGATCGATTTCGCACGCTGCCTTCCTTTTGTCCTTCCCTCATGCGACCGCTCACCTTGCTCACACCTCACACCTCCCGTTTCCAGACGATTTACTGTCTTTGGCTGGACGCTGTTCGTCATGCTATCAAACGAATCAACATGGCTCTGAAGCGCGTGGTTCGTACCTGCGTTCCGTCGTACGCGTGCGCCTAAGCTCCAGAATAAGCAGGGAAGCTCGTTCGACTCGAGCCTGAGGTATAACTTTGTGGCCACATCACCTTTTTGGGGCGGTAACGCTGGTCCTTTAAAACCCTCATTATGCCGTTTTCTGGGCCAGTTACGCTGCCATGGGGCCTCGAGGCCATGGTGCGCATCTCCATTTGATATCCACTCTATCCAGTATGGCTGCTTCCGACTTCCCAGCTTTTGACCGTGGCCCGGACGGGACATGTCTGGTAACATCACAATTTTCCGTACGGGCACGCTGCCCATGTCATGAAGCTGCGCAGGAAGAAAATCTGGACTTCTGATAAGGAGTAGTGAGGTCTTATCCCCTGTAAACACCTGATCCTTTTCCATGCTTCAGAACTCAGCCAGATTGAATTCAAGCGAGGAAAGGCCCGGATGCGGTGGGTGCATCTGCATCGAATGCTCCCAATCCACAAAAAATACAGCAGGTAGCTCGTTCGATTCGAGCACGGGCCATGTACGCTTGTTGAGGGCCAAGATTTCTTCTGACGGTACGTGCGTGTTGCTCATCCTTTCTCCCAACTCTCTACCATCCATTCCAGCAGCGCGAGGAATGGTGGGCTAAATTCACTCGCAGCTCTGATTTATGCGACCCAAGGCGGGCGGATTCCAGCGAAGAAAGGCCCGGATGCGCGGGGCGCGCCTGCATCTAGTACAGGCTTCAAGGATAATTGTCGCAGGCGGCTCGTTCGACTCGAGTCCGGGCCACTAGCGAACGTAGGTTTGTTTTTTTGGATCTCTCTAGGTCTTTATTTCGGAATCCCTGTAATACAAAACGCTCTCCGGGCTCATGACAAGGCACAACTCTAAACACGGGAGACCACGAGCAGTCAACACTAGCTCGAGCAGGCAAAAACACTGCGCTGATTAGTTGGGACACAGGGCAGTCGGAAGCAGGCAGGCTAAGGCCCGGACGCGCTGGTGCGCACCTGCGGTCCATGACGGGCCATCTCTAAGAACGATTTTCGGCAGGCAGCTCGTTCGACTCGAGCCCGGGCCATAGATGTTGTATATGTTTTTTTTTTGGATTTCATGCGGCTCGTCAATCGATCTGCTTCCTTTTTACCCTCCCAGCCAGCAAATATCGGTTCGAGATGCTCATTTTTTCGCCCAATCGACAACGGAGAATGCGACACACTGGCATACATACGCCAAACGCACTAACAAGAGCTTTGGAAGACGGGGGAAAGGTCCCGGATACTCGGTGAGGGCAGCATTCGAGCAAAACTTGACCGAGTGTCAACCAGGGGTTCGACTCGGGGGTCCCGGCCATGGGGAATTCGCCATGAGTTTTTCTTCCTGGTGCGTTCTATCCCCAAAAATTACAAATTTCCTAAATTCCCTTCGCGGAGGGGAGCGTTTTGGTTCAAACCTCTGCAATCAAACCCGAGTTTCTATGTCCCTGCCACTCATGTTGCCCATTTCAAACCTAAGGTATAATTCGTCGCGACTCCAGCACAGTGAGCTGATAATTTTGGGACATAGGTTTCTTCCACACCGCAAAAGGCCCGGATGCGCTAGGCGCACCTGCATCCAGTAAAAAGAATTCCTCCAAAATTTGTGGCAGGCGGCTCGTTCGATTCGAGCTCGGGGCCCTATTGCAGGTGACAGCTGATTGTTCCTCTTTTTGACATTCAGCGCATCCTATGGTCCGCAATCTCCATCCACTCGGTGTGCTCATCCTCGACGCCTTCTGTGGTTGCCTTTGTCATCATCCGAACGCACACTTTGGAGGAACGGGGATCACAGTCAGTCCGTACAAGCAGGGCAGGTAGAAATCCTGCGTTGAGTATTTGAGATATGGGTGGTCGGAATCACGCAAAAAAAGGCCCGGGCGCAGGGGTGCGCACCTGCGTTCCATTGGTGGTAGTGAAAAAAATGGTCAGCAGGGAGCTCGTTCGACCCGAGCCGGGGCCATGGCGGCCTTGAGCGACCGCGAGACGTTTTTGCTTCCTCTGCTGCATTAACCAGCCGCAGGTGGCCGCTGCACAGAATTCAGAGATAACGGCCCCTTTCAAACGTCGCGAACGACTAAGGAAGGACGAGTACGATCTGTTTACTGTGTGCGATCCTTGCCATACAGACAAGGTCGGAAGCAGGCCCGGACGTCCACGGAGGCACCTGCATGTCATACATTGAGGCAGAATATGAAATTCAAGCAGTGAGCTCGTTCGAATCGAGCCTGGGCCATTTGGATAAGAGACAGCATGTTTTTTTGGTGCTTGCTGCTCATTTATTCAACCAGAATGGTGAATAGCAGATAGTGAATGCAGCAGGAAATTTTCCAACCCCCGAGACAGCGTGAGCACCTCCATGCCTCATGTGTTGAATCCAGTCTCAAACTTGTAAAATGTATGGAACGTCCGTGCGAAGGAATCAGGATTGATTCATCGATATGAGGCAGGCATGCCTGCGAAGGCAAAATGGCGGAAGAGACGGAGAGATAAATTCATGTTATCATACAAGAAGAAGGACAGAATTCACAGGAGAGCCGGCAAAATACGAACAATAGTCGCATTGGGTGGCCAACCTGAAAAGAAGTAAAGACGAGAAGTTCGTAGACCGTAGCGACGAAGACGGCAGCGAGAAATTCAAACGCAATCAGGACAAAGGAGGACACACCTTTTACACTCGCAAGTACCAGGCACTCTTGCCGATTTCCGTCCGCGTCGCAGCAGTGGAGATGTTGGTATTCCTAGATGAGAAGGTAAGCACAAAGAACAAGAGGAAGAAAGGAGGGATAATTGGAGGCGAAGCTGTGAGGACACCAATAGCGAGACACGAGGGGAGCGGGGTACTTGGTAGCGTGAGGAAAATGCAGATGGGAGGGACCGGGGCGGGGGATAGGCGCAAGCCGCGCCAGAATGCGCGGTGTACGTTCTAAGACAAAGTAAGGAGAAACAAGAAATAAACCCACTGCACTTCGTGTACTGGCTTTGATCCCGACCACCATCATCTAAAACGAGCGATATCGACGACTGCCCTCCCTCTCTTAGAGCTGGCCCCAGAGGCTGCCTAAGTGTACGGGGAGTGGCCTCGAGCGTTATACGCGGCGTACGAATGGCTGGTTCGAGTAGTAATCGGGCTCATAAAGAAAAAAACCACATCCAGCTCATTTTCACTCCCTGAGATCCATTTCGCCGGCCACGAACTCCCAGTGCATGTATCGTCCGTTGACCAGCACGATTAGTCTCCACATCTTCTTAGTCGCCGTCGCTGGCCGCGTCCACTTCCTCCTGCGCGCTGCACCGCCACGCCATCAATTTTCGGACCGAGGCCCGTCTTCGTTGTTCTGGTCCCTCTCAATGGCCAACACCTTGAGCCATGAACTTATCACGGTTGCCATCGCCGCTCGTTGACCTGGCCTGGCCCACACCCTCAGGCGCTTACACCGCTCTTTCCGCGAATCCTTTGTGCGACGCTGCATGACCCTCAGTATGAACTGAGCCACTCCTAGTTGCAACTGAGATACCTGATCCTTCGGCCTCTTGGCGCGCCAAGCACAACATTCCAAAATTCGGAATGAACTTGACTTGAATGCGTAAAATCAATTTGAGCTGAGCCACGGATCATTCAAATGCTGAATGTACTGTAGTATTTCGTTCAAATCGATAGTCACGCGTCACGCTCGCCCTCTTTTTATTGCGGCAATAATTTTTTCTCGATTTATCAGATTTTCTGGCGAAAGTCAAAATCACGTGACTATCGAATTGAATGAAATAATACACTTATACAGTAGTCCCGTCTTGGTCATGACCATCGACACCAGCAATATCTCTAGGAACTAGAATCAGGGTCAATATGATCACGCTCATATAGGATAGGCCACCGTACAGTCCACACGATAATCTCGACGCACAGGCGGCTTGCTATCACGGAGAATAAAGGGATCTGATTTTCGAAATCACCGGCGGATTGTTTGGAGTAAAATCCACTTCATCGGCGACCACCCAATTCCCTTAACCTCCTCCATCAGGAAACACCTCCTTTCCTAATTCGGTCCAATTGCCCCCAGCTTCGGGGAAATTGGGCCGAATTACCCCTCTTACCTCAATTAGCTTTCTAGTGACGTTGAAAATAAATTAGGGAGAATTAAACCTAGTTTTCCCTCGGATTTCCTCACCTCTGGCCAGCGCTGGCGGCAAATTTTCACATTTGGTCGGCTTTAGCGACTGCTTTTCGGATCGGTAATGGTCGGAAAATATGCCACACGGCGGTTGTGAATTCAAAACGTAGACTACGAGAGACTACGACAGGCTGGTAGAAAAGGTATACGCTACGGGGGAAAAAAAACACCGCAGACTTGAATCAAACAAAATATTTAGTCTGACTCATCGACCTCGACAAGGTTGATGAGGACGGAGGAGCTGCCAGTGGCGGTGGGGGCAGAAGCGGTGGTCTCGCTGATAGAAGAATCGATCAGTATAACAATGTCGCGACGCAAACGGGAGTACTTACGTGACAAGGGTATAGAGGTCGTGCATGACGCGGCGGAGAGCCGTCGGGGCGGAGGCGCGAGTGTCGCTGAGCGTCTTCATGTGGTTGCGGTATACATCTTCATAGGCGCCCTCGGTAAACGGGATGTGTTGGCGCTTCCCAGTTGCACGGTATTCGACAAGGCTTCCATAAAGCTGAGGCGAGTTAGACAGGAAGGGCTTGGCATCGTGATCACTAACCGCAGTCGCACCGAGACAAACCATGGCGTCCGGGAGCTCCAATCTCTCCGGGTGGTTCGCGCTGGTTGACACAAAGAGGTGGAGGTTCTTGGCCTTGAATTGCGCGGTGAAGACAGCTTTCTTGAGAAGGCTGATCAGAGACCCGTTGTGGAAGGGCAATTCCACCATGAGGCGGCCCTAAACATGGTTAGCGCGGGACTACGTTGAAGGTATGTCGACTCACGGTGACGGGATCAACGGGAAAGATGTACCGATGGTCTTTGATAAGATCCTCGACAATGACTTGGGGTGTAGGGCCGTGGCATTGCCCGGCAGAAACTCATACTTATGTTCCTGAGTTTTCAGAGTACAGTTGGTACGTTGGCGACGGTGCAGAATATGTGTCATCACGGGGCAATATGTTAAATAATGCTACCTATTTGTGCATTTAGAAAGTCCTACTCAGTCTCTGCCGAGGACTCAGTTCAACTGTAGACACCATCTCGGATGATCCGCCTCGGAGCAAATGAAGCAAGCTACAGGCCACGAGTTAGACCGAAGCTCCAAACGACTCCGGTAACACTGCAATGTGGGTCCTCGATGCCGCCCCGTTCCCTTGATTAGTAATTACATGTATACCGCGTATACCAAGCTGCAGAAAAAACAGAAAAAGCGACAAATGTATCCCGCAAACCTCACTCTAAGGTGTATGGTGATTTCTTTGTTTTGCGACATATTGGCTTGCCCATTGGATCAGTGTAATCTGCTCAAAGGGTGGTCCAGAATAGCTTGGTCAGAAATTGCGAACAATGGGGAGTTGAACCAAAAAAACATGGTCAGAGTCCGGAATCGAACGCTCGCATTGATCGCAGAGAATTACCAAGCCAGAAACACAGCCACTATTTTGTCACATTCAAAAGGTAGAGAAAAGACGAAAGAGCCTTCAACACAGCCACTAAAAAGGTCAGTACGAAATCGAGGGACTGACATTCGCGGTGGTTTCAAAATCCTCATATGGATAGTTGTGAAATGGACGAATACTTATTACATAAGTACTCGTAACCATTACCTCTGCGGGAGGCAAGTGGGCGAACTTGAGTAGATCAGGTGCGTCCTGGCATGCGAAGCGCTTAAAATCACCGCGCAGAATGTTAGTACGATCAAGCGGCTATAGATAGAGATTAGCAACGTGATGTGTAGCGCCACAGAGACGTACAATATCTGCCAAACGAGCGGCAAAGCCGAGGTCGTTCTCGAGACGCTGCTGGATATGATATGCCTGCGGGAGACGCTCCTCCGCTGCGCGGAGGAGGTAACTGCGCGCATATCCGGTGCGCGAGATGACGGCGGGGTAAGCATCCTCGAAGAGCAACGAGAGCTTGATGAACTCGATGCACCCACGAAGCACCGCCTTGAGCTCTTCCGTCTGGCCGCTGAGCCCAATATCTTTCCCAGGAGCGGGGAACATGATACGGGCTGAGATGTGCCACTGATCTTCTGGGCGCGACGCAGCATCGACTGTGGCAGCCGCAATGCGGTCGAGCTGGTCGGTGAGACCGCGGGATTGCTTCACCGGTGCGGCAGGAGCCGGCCGCACCTCGGGCCGCTGGTACATAGTCAGGATAGGAACGACTCGGAGGTGAGAAGAGACATACCTCCATCTCGGCTTTCTTCTGGCGAGCAGCGGAGATTTTGCGGGCCTTCTAGCATGGGTTGAGGATGTCAGGAACGATTCAAGATGGAGATGAGGGAGAACGGTACCTTCTTGGGGGCGACGGGGGCATCCTCATCCTCGGCCATAGAATCGTCTGCGTCGCTCTCGGACATGCGAGATCCAGTCGATCCACGGCGGCTGATGCCCGTAAGCCCCTTGGCGATGGCTTCATGGAGTTCCATGTCGCGATCGTACTCTGAACGGTAGGCCGACTTGGGCTTCTAAAATTTTAGAGTCAATCAGCGCGAGCGTTCAAGGTTACAATAGAAGAGCTATACCTTGGAGGGCACCGGCGCTTCACCAACATCCTCGTCCTCAGCATCGCTGTTGGGGACACGAAGGTCTTGGCCCGATGACCACGACGCAGTCGATGAGCGGCGGCTTTGGAAGCTACGTCCAGGGACGCGAGCCCCGCCAGCGGCCTCGGCGTCGTCATCGCTGATCATGACGACACGGCGGGGTGCGCCGGGGAGACTGTCGTCCGAGTCGGGCTCATCCCTCACCCGAGGCTTAAAATTCCGAGGCTTGTCAATCTAGCGCGGTCAGTAAGCGCGACGTGTGGAGGTGGAGGACCCTTACTTCAATGGACTCGTTGTCAGAACCGAATAGCTCCTCGACGGCTCGGCCCTTACCCTTCGCGTCCTTCATCTGTAAGGGAATCATTGTAAGCTCAAGAGGCATGGTAGAAGTATGTAGTACCTCGACGTCATCCCCGTCCGCAGCATGACGCGCGACCTTCGACTTGGAGACGACGTGAGGAACCTTGAATCACACCATGAGCAATGGCGGACACATGAGTTGAAACACTGACCTCGTTGTGGAACTCTTCCTCGTTGGGTGCGACATCCTGGGCACCTTCCTCGTCGGAGAGTTCGTCTGAATGCTCTTCGGATGAGACGGCCTCCTCCTCCGAGGCTGACTCTGCGACGACGCGAGCGTGCGGGGCCTTGGTGATGCGAGCGGGCGGGGCCTTGGTGACTACAGTCTTCTTGGTGGTAGCTTAGGGCGTGTAAGGGTGAGGATGTATGGAAAGATGTGAGACTACGTACCCCGAGTGAAGCCTTGAAGGCCTTTTGCGACCGCCGCCCAAGGGGGCACCGGCATTCAAACCGGCGACTAAGGGCCGGGTAGGTAGTCCGGCCGTCAGGCCGGAAAAAATTGTTTTTGACCCCCCAATGTTTGACCAAAGGATGGTCCTGGGGAGCAACTGAAGCGTTTCTGAGCCCTCAGCAACGGTCTAAATTCATTCTCCAGGGTGAGCAGACTGAGGACATCAATTTGGTTCCCAAAGCGGTTGACATGTGGTCTTGTTTGCCATCGGTTCCAACATCGGTCAAATGGAATTTCGCGGCAAATTGCACTTCTGCATACCTTTCCGGTGCTGAGAGTCAAATGCAATGTGCCTGCGAAGGTATCTGTGGCAGCTCGCAGGTAACTAAACCGCCCGGCAACTCAAACATGTGGGAAATTACTATATATGGAGCGTGGGAATGCTTACGTTAGGTAGGTAGTCCGGCCGCCACGTCGGAAAAAAGAAAATCGGCCTAAGGTTTTTTTTTAGAATGCCGGTTCCCCCTTGCCGCCGCCTTGAGTCCCTGCACTTGACCTTTGACTTTGGTCACCGCGGACTTGGCTGAGGATGGCGCAGAGTTAGTAAAGTCTAGATAGATGGGACTCCCAGCGCACCTGATTTCTTGCTCTCAGCCGCCGAGTCATCGGAGTCTTCGATAGGGATGGGGGCGTATTCTAAAAGAGGTTACAAGGGGGAATCAACGTTAAAATTTTGACACCAGGTCGAATTAGGGTGGTAAATGGGGTGGGAAATCGATATCCGAAGGTTTCAAGTTCATCCGAGCTGTGGTTGTCGAGATATGGTGACTTTTGATGGGAAAAGTGAATATTTCTTTCGATTTTTTTTCGATTTTTCCCCAAACGTACGCATTCATGGGAACGTTTTTGGCCAAAAAAAAATGGCTGGACCCCCCCCCCCCCCCCCCCCCCCCCCCCCCCCCCACCGTGGGAAAGTTTTCCGAAAAAACCCGGGAAAAATCTGAAAAAATCTAAACGCGATTGCCAGCCATCATATTAAGCATAATTCGACCTGGTGTCAGAAATTTGAAAGTTGATTCCCCCTTGAGAGGTTAGTCACAATGGTAACATCACACGATCTGTCGACTTACTTCTTGCCGGATGACCAGCGACTTTGGCCTTGGATGCTACTGGGGCCTCTGGGATATCTTTGCCAACTGGCTCTGCAATACAACGTCAAGCATTCAAGGCTGATCTGGTGGCTGAATCGGACTTACCAGCAATCTCCTTGGCGGGTCGAGCTTTTTTGACGGTCTCCGATGCCTGCACCGTTGACGTCCTTTTGCGGGTCGTCGCAGGCAGGTCGGCCTTCCAGACTATAGTGGCCATAAGCTTGAGCCAATACTGGACGACTAGGTATCGGAAATCACTCACTCGCGTTTGTTTGGGCTTTGACTTTGGCGTCGCGCCCGTTTTCTGGACACAGAAAGAATCAGCGGCAAGATTATAACAATAGGCGGAGGATCTTACTTGATTTTGCGACAAAAGCGACCTGCGCTTGCCGTTCTTGCTCCGCCTTGGCTGCGAGAGTCTCTTTGCGCTTCTCAGCCGGAGTTTTCTTGGGGACTGCTGCAGACATGCTGGTGCTGATTCTGGTTCTGGGAGTGAAGGAGGGTTTGAACGAGTACAAGGGGGAGAAAGGAATGTGGGTGTGAGAGGGAGAAGAGAGAAGTGAAAATAATTGAGGTGCGTATTTGGTATTTGATGCACGCCCAAGTCTTCGCTGACTCCACGCCTCTCCATGTGTGTAGTGCCTTGACGACGTACCTGCTGATGATACGATCATAATTTAACATCTTTAACGCTTCTTTTCCCTGAGCTCTCGTCTCTGAAAGTACAAGTCTCAAATAAACACTCCTCAGCTTTCACCATGCCGCGTTGTCCGAGCTGTAACACAAACTGCAAGGGCGGGAAGGGACTGACCCTCCACTTGAAGCTCACTGAAAACGAGGCATGCGCTGCCGTCTTTCGAGCCGCCGAGAGCCATATTGGCACTGCTCCACCGAAATTTGCGACATTGAATCCCATGCTCGGTATCGGCCAGGAACAGCGCGAGGAACTTCCTGCAGACCATGGGCTGCCGAGTGGAGACACAGTCTTTGCGGGGGACTTCTTTGGAGACGATTACACGGCAGGGGATTTCCCCGAAGACTCAGATGATGATGAGTCGGACGCGGATGGTGACCACGACCCCGTCGGGGAGGATCAGCAAGCGGCAAGCCGTGCTGACCTGGAGGGTGGTTACGAGGCCCCTCGTGTGCCGTTGGTCAATGGGGACGGCGACCAAGATATTCTGATGCCTGGTCCTGGTGATGCTCCGGCGGGCGCTTCGACTCCGCTTCCACCGACCCGCGAAGCACGCAAGGTGGCGGAAGATAAATTTCACCACAAGCCCATTGTCGAGAAGTTTCCTGGCCGTGCCGCCGGCCGGCCCATCCCTTCCCCTCAGAACCAGAATTCGGAACAGAGCTACGGCTCGGGCCTGAGCGATGCATCAGCAGGCAATCCTTATGCGCCGTTCAATTCAAAGATGGACTGGGAAGTTGCACGCTGGGCAAAGCTACGTGGATCTGGGTCGACAGCATTTACAGATCTTCTTGGCGTTGAAGGAGTAAGTCAATTCTTTGCGTCGCTGCCATTCTCTGACTCCTTTTTTCAGGTGCGCGAGTCTCTCGATTTATCGTATGGAACGTCTGCGCAGCTGAATAAAATAATCGATGAGAAACTTCCGGGTCGTCCTAAATTCACGCGTTCGGAGGTCGTGGTCAACAACGAAGTCTTCCACCTCTATTCTCGCGATATCCTCGAGTGTGTCCGTGCGCTGTGGGCTGACAGCGACTTTGCGCCGTACCTTTTCGTCGCGCCGGAACGGCACTATATGGATAAGAATAAAACCGTTCGGATGTATCACAATATGCACACGGGTAAATGGTGGTGGAGTACGCAGGTCAGTAGATGGTCCCTTCGCTGTGACGTGCAGCCTGAACTCATTTATTCTCAGGAGGCCGTTGAGAAGGACTATCCAGGCGCAACGATTGTTCCCATCATCATTTCCTCCGACAAGACCCAGCTCACCGTCTTTGGCAACAAAACAGCGTACCCGGTCTATATGACGCTGGGCAACATTCCGAAGGAGATTCGGCGCAAGCCATCTCGCCGCGGTTACGTTCTCCTCGGTTATCTACCGACGTCGCGCATGAAAAATGTGAAGAACAAAGCCGCACGCAGGCGAATTCTCGGGAACGTCTTTCACGCGTGCATGGCACATAGTGATGTTCTGGCCTTGGCTTGGCCTGAAAGCCATGGCTTTGGCCCGCTTTCGGCTGGCTTTGGCTCGAGAAAACCCCAAGCCAGGCCAAAATGCTTGGCTCTGGCTTGGCTTGGCCTGGCTTTGGCCCAAGCCATGGCTTTTCGGGTGACTTCGGGCCGCGACTCAACCAAGGTACGCATCATTCAAATTGGGCCCTGGGTGCCTAAAGATGTGGTTTCAAGCTCGTCTAAAGCCAACGACGGAATTTCGTCGCAAAAAGGCAGAATGAGATGTCGCTAGAAATATTTGAAGCGTAAATTCAAGCTTGCACCAATGATTTGGGTCAGATTAGGATGTCTGAGACGATTCTTGCCCTTTCAGACGCCACGGTGACTCCTGTATGGGTGTAATACTGTAAAATAATTACTTTGTGTAGCACCCCGGTTGTCCGAGAAAAAAGTGACACCCTGGTTTCAATTCGAGCAGAAAAGGTCAGCAGTGAAATTCGAACCTAATGTAACAGGCGCAGTAAACCGAAAAAGTGGCAAGTTATTCTGACAGGTCACAGCATTCACACGTAGCAAAGGTCTTCAATGGGATATATTTTCCGTGAAGCCTTTGTCCTGTGAGGTTAGCTTTGACCTGTTTCTAGGTACATCCAACGCTTTCACGAGCCACCAACACTCTGCAAGACCACATTTTCGGCCTTCGCTCCACCCCCGAACAAAGCCCGCTGTAGGTACTTCAACCAAGGTATCTGGCAATCCGGTGAATGGTCTGGGGTCCTCAACTATTCAACAGGGTGCAACCAGGGAGTGATTGTTATTTCAATGTGTCCATTTACATAGTCCAGGTATAACATGAACTGGGTAAGCGACCATCTCTGCGGTCGTGGGTTGACCATTCTCACGAGGAAGATCAAATCGCCTCGGTGTAGGTTCGATGCAATCAGTGATCAATAAATTATGTGCCATGCTGCGTACAAGTTTCTGGCAGTGCGCGAAAACTTGCCTCGTTTTCCAACAAGCGACGTGCTGAATTTTCAACCTTGTTCATAGTTGGTCACTTTTTCATCTGTATTTTGGGGTGTGTCACTTTCTCGAGCAAAATAATTATTTTACAGTATTCCCGCCATACTCCTGCAGTACTCATGTGAGTTGAATCTGAGCTGAGTTTGAATATTCTGCTCACTGATTTACAATGTCCAGGCGGGGGTCTAAAAGCCATGGCTTTTTGGCCCGGCTTTGGCCTGAAAGATGCCCAAGCCAGGCCAAAAGCCACGCCAGGCCAAGATTTTGGCTTGGCTTTGGCCCTGGTACCAAAGCCAAAAAGCCATGGCTTTTTGGCCTGAAGCCAAAGCCAGAACATCACTAATGGCGCATATCCTGGCGCCCCTGAAAGATGCAGGTGTCCATGGAATCGCGCTCACCAGCGGGGATGGCGTGACGCGTCGGGGACACCCGATTTACGCTACATTTGTTGGGGACTATCCCGAGCAAGTGCTTGTTACAGCCGTCAAGACTGGCGAGTGTCCTACCTGCGAGGTGCCGCGCGACGAACTCGGCGAGGACACTACTTACCCTCTCCGCGACCTCGAGAGTATTCTTGCTGCCCTTGATACCCTCGACGAGGGCCCCGCTATTTATGCTCAGGCATGCGCAGACGCCGGGATCAAGCCCATCTACCATCCTTTCTGGGAAGGCCTTCCGTACACCAACATATTCCAGGCGATAAGCCCCGATATTCTCCATCAGCTCTATCAGGGGATCGTCAAACACCTTATCGCATGGCTGAAGGAATGTTGCGGTGAGGCCGAGATCGATGCTCGATGCCGCCGTCTGCCTCCGAATCACAACATCCATTTATTCATGAGCGGGATCTCTAATCTTTCGCGTGTTACCGGCAAGGAGCACGACCAAATCTCACGCTTTCTTCTTGGCATTATCATTGACGTGAAATTGCCCGACAACCTCGCCTCTGGCAGGCTATTGGCGGCCGTACGAGGCCTTCTGGACTTCGTCTATCTTGCCCAGTACCCCATGCATACCACGGAGACACTTTCTCATCTCTCCAACGCTCTCCAACAATTTCATGACAATAAAAGTATCTTCGTCGCGCTGGGTGTTCGCGACGACTTTAACCTCCCCAAACTTCATTCCTGCCGCCATTACATCATGTACATCAAGGCGTTCGGTACCACCGATAATTACAACACGGAGTACACGGAGCGTCTGCACATCGACTTGGCCAAGGACGCGTATCGCTCCACCAACTTCAAGGATGAATTCCCGCAAATGACTCTGTGGCTCGAACGCAAAGAGAAGATCTATCGACACGAGAAGCACATCCAGTGGCACCTCGATGGGTGCCCTTCTCCCCCTGTCATGGCTCAGCTCCCACCCGGGATCGTCTACGAGCGTCAACTCAAAATGACGAAACATCCAACTCTCAAGGCGGTACGGCTGGACCGTCTGATTACAGATTACGGGGCCAAAATCTTCCGTGACGCCCTGGCCCGTTTCATCACAAAATTCAACAACCCCCTTCTCACTCCGCGCCACGTCGAAATCGAGTCCGGCAAAATCAATTTCCCATTCAATTCCATCCCCGTGTTCCATCGCATTAAATTCACGACACAGGACCCATATACCGCCCGCGGCCCCTTAGACTCAGTCATTGATTCCGTCCACGTCCAGCCACGTAAACTACTCAAGAATGGCGAAGAGTTGCCGGCGCGGTTTGACACCGCGCTCATCAACGATTCCACCGGTGGTATGATTGGCGTTGACGGTGAGCAAAGAGGTTTTTTTCCAATTCCAAACACTTCTGAACTATATTTACTAGGCTATCGTGTGGCTCAAGTTCGCGTGGTGTTTTCTATCCCTCCCCGACACATCCCACATCTTTTCTCCCCTGGAATCTCACCTCCCACGCATTTGGCATACGTCGAGTGGTTCTCTCCATTCACGGAGCCTGAACCAAACCACTTGATGTACAAAGTCCACCGTTCGTGCAAGGATGGTGATCGCATTGCTAGTGTCATTTCTTTGGCCAACATTCGGCGTAGCGTCCACCTCTTGCCGAAATTCGGACCGGTTGCACCTCCGGAATGGAAATCAAGCAACGTTCTCGACAAGTGCCCTCATTTTTTCGTCAACTCGATGACAGACAGGCATGTTTATGCAACGCTATTCTAGTACATGTACATTTTTGTAAAATTAATCTGACCGTAATCCAAATTACATAAGTCCAGAGAGCGTTGAAGACTATGTGGAATGAGGTAAGCCATTCTACATGGTCCTGAACGCTCTCAGTCACGTCACATCGAGCGCTCGATGTGACGTGACCCTCCCTCTCCCACAAGTGCAAAAGCAAAAGAATACTGCAAGGCAGAAACGAACCGCCGATGGTGGACGATCCACTTTGGTAGCGCAACTGTCCACTCTCCTAAACTAACGATATTAAGTTGAATCGTTGATGAGGGTAGGCAAGCCTGGACCAAAGCATCATGTTGAACACAAAAATTCAAAACATCACATTTGAACAGGTAAGGAAATTCAGGCAATGTTCCTAATCGTGGCAACTTGGGGTACATTAGGACAATTAGGCCAAATTGCCCCAACTCGCCAGGTGGGAACCAAATTTTCCCTAATTTCCCGGGGGAGGGTTTTTCCTGATGTCCGTGATTCTGCCGTCACTACCGGAGAATAAAATAATTCCTCTTTGGGTTCGACACAATCTTTTTATCTCTCTGTTGCCCGCTGGTATTAATGGACAAATACCTTAACTCAGGATGTTCACAGCCAAACGCACGGAAGGGGATGGGACGGTTATGTTGAATTTGAATGACAGACTCTTCTTACATAAATATACTGGGATGGCCAATAGAAGCCTTCAATATCTTCATCGTCTGTACCTTAAAGGTCTTATTAATATATATAATCGTTTGAGAGTTGTTTTCACGTTACAAACAGCCTGAGAAGGCCGAAAAGTGGTTGAACCGTGACGGATGTCACATAGTGTGACGACCCCATCCCTGCAACGAATTCGACGACGGTCAACGACGAGATACGCCTCGAATATTACAGCGAATGACTCACATAGAGTCACTATACGTCTAAGCAGCTTCAGGTGCTTGGATTGTGAATAAAGTGTCGGAGGGACGTTGAAGATGTCGAAATACTTGGTATTTGCTCGGTTTTGGAGCGTAGGAAACTTCAACAACCCAGAAATTGGACGCAAACTAAGCCGAATAGACGTAATAAAGTTGTTTGGGGTGAAAGCCATGATTTATGGCCTCAAAATTCCGATTCATGCACCATGTTCATCGGTATTGTCCGCTACAATGGAGGATCTCATCGCATTTGGAGCCATTTAACCACGGAGCCATATACCTATGGGCTCATTAAGCATTTCCCTCAGCAACAGTTTGGGCCCAACATGCGTGAGGAAAGAGCTGGAGGAAGGAACATGAACGATGAAGCCGCAATTGAGGACAAACATGTACAAAGCTGCCGGATCGATCAAGGGCGGTGCCCGTCCCCAAGGTATCTGTACCCGACGAGGGCACCGAAATTTGTATCTCAGGCAGGAGCTCGTTCGACCCGAGCCCTGGCCATGCGCGCTTACAAAGACATTTTTTTGGTACTGCGACCGGCTCAAATCAGTGGGATGTTCGTTCGACTCGAGATGATATCGGGGATTGTTGATTGGTTCTCCTGCGGCATTCTATCCGACCACAAATCTCAACCATGGGGCTGCCTCAATCTACGAACCCTTCGCCTTCACCCTCGAGATATTTGTGCAGCCTTAGACTCCAAACGTTTGTAATTCCCCAGCGGGAGTGCTTCGTCCAGCCTTCAAGTTTGCTCTCTGTTGGCTTCTCTCCCGAATCGGTGCCCTTGTATAGATAAAGCTTCCCCATCCGTTCATCCAAGGCCAGGTCAATCCGAGTCTGGACTCTGCAGTACTACGTTGCGTCAATATATTAATGGTGCGACCCGCCTCTTTCTTCTTCTCGTAATGTTCAAATGTGCATCCTGCGCAGACTGCTGTTGGAATCGGGTCCCTTCCTCGACAGTGTGCCCTTTTGTCCCTTCTTGCTCGCTCATGTTTCATAAGGTGAAATATTTCCCAAGTGGATTGTACGACCAGGAGCCATACTTGTTGTTCCAGGGGCACGAGCTCAAGCCTGCAACATTCGTTGTTTCCATCCGTTTTCGCTGCCCGATGCACCGTCTGACTCATGATCAGCTGCACGCTGCATAGATGGGGCGATATCGGCCTACAGTCCTCTCTCCTTTGATGCACGTCTCCCGCATGTACCCGCAGTCTCTGTTTACCATTTCCGATCTCATTCTTTTTTGGATGCCCCCGTTCTGAGCCCCCTCTTTGGCTCATCTCTCTTGCTCTCAGATAATTGCGTGAACTTACTGTACTCGCATACCGATTGGTTCATCTTGGATAGTTCAAGGGGGGGACATTCATACCTCCTCCCGTGGCATTGCAACGAATATTCGAGATGGGTTCACGCACAATAATTCCATGTTGGCCCAGAGTTTAGTTGAATGGCAAATTATGTAGTCAGAACGGTTAGTGGGCTTTGCCGCGAAGCGCGCTACAATTGTTATCCGTCCTTCGTGGTTTGGTGGCGCACTGAGGACTGCGGGCGACAGCGACCGTCGGGCGTCGTCGGCGGAAGAGCAACGGGTATTTACGGCACGTTGATGTGCTTCCATTGATTGATCGATTTCGCACACTGCCTCTCTCCTTCCTCCGACCTGCCATGTCTCCCCATTTTTCGCGCGACTAGAGCGACTGATTTGTGCTGGATCTCTGTCACCCTGCTCGAATGGATACACCAGCCCTGGAGCGTACCTGCGTGCAATGTCTCGCAAGGAATGAAGCGGGGACGACGCTCGTTCGACTGGAGCCCGGGCCATAATCGCTCGTCTCTCTTTTTGTTTTTCCCTTTGTCGGTGCCACTAGTCCCTCCCCATCCCGCTCTCCGGTCCCAAGCTACGCTGCTATGAAATAAATGAACTATGGCCTCGAAGCGCGTGACGCGCACCATGGCCAGTATGCTTGTCTTCTTTGCTGTGAGGCTCGTTTGTCCGGATCCCGGGCGGGCCATGTCGGGTACTCTTTGATCTTTCTTCATGGACACGCGGCTTATTCATTTATCGGTGCAGGAATAAAACCTCGCCCCTGGTATCCTTGTCGGAATACCTCCGATTACTTGCCGTCAAGAAGTGGTGATTCGATTCGGATGTGAATGCTCTGAGCATTTTCGACCATGTGTGTTGAACCCAGTTGGGCTTGATTCAAGGGAGTAAAGGCCCAGATGCGCTGGGCGCACCTGCATTGAATGCTGGATGTCCAAGACAAATGAAGCAGGCAGCTCGTTCGACTCGAGCCCGGGCCATAAATCGAAATTCCGGCAGTTTTTGTGGGCAAAGATGGGTATGCATTCACCGAAACTCTGCCCTCTCCACCGCAAGTCGACGTCTGTAACCATCAGCTTCAGCTGCTCGAGCGTGAGTGCAAGCAATGCAGATAATATGTCGCTGATACTGTGGGTCGAAAGAAAGTCCTGGAAGCGCATGGTGCAAATCTGCAGTCCACGAGGAGTACGTCAATTTCGCATTCGACATGCAGCTTGTTCCAGTCGGGCTTGGACTATACACTGGCGTGAATTGCGGTACTTACCCTCCCCTGCTGGCGTTGCTAACGATTCCCGAGATCCCACATTCATGAAGAAGTTGATTGTATGCTTTTTCCCGAATGGCGGTGAGTCAACACGCAAACTGCCCCCGGAACCTCGCCTCAATCCTTTGAAATGTAGGCTACTCCGGAGGTTAAACTCAGCCGTGGTGCGCTCGTACACTCTCAATCCCCATATGCCATTAATATCTGGGTTTGACGCCATCCACCACAGGTCTGATCTATGAGACTCACAGGTCCAATTTAATGAGACGCACAGAGGGTTCATTCCTCAAAGGGGTTGGAAACGCTGTGCGCACCTGCGTTCAGTCCCTGTTGGGAGTGGCGTTCAATGTACTACGGGCAGCGCATTGCCATTGTTCACTTTGCGCTGCTGAATTATCCACGCACGAATCAGTTTATCATTCAACTCCATCACATTGGCAGTGAAGTTTATATCCATTTTTTCCTCTGCGCCTCCAACTCGGTAAAATCACAATTCTCCGCTGGTCTTTTGAATGGTGTGTGTCAATATCTCGGTTCGCCAACAATCCCCGAAATCCAAACCTCAAGTGTTAGATACATGTAACTCGACCGGGAGCGGCTGGCTCGATTCAGAGTGCAAGATAGTGTCCAATTGGGATGCCAGTTCTTGTACATGTCGAAAAAGATTCGCATCGTCTCCGGTGGGGGAGAGTTTTGTGAGGTAAGCAGTGAATGCGGCTTTCAAGGTGCTACAAGCCTCTGAATCAGTCAACCACTTTGGCAGGTGAGGGTGTTCGCCCAACACACTTGGGCCGTCGAGGCGGTCGTCATCGGCAGCAAAAAACTGGAAGAAATAGAGTTGAAGATTGTATCGTGCTGATCTCTCGCACGCAGAGCAATCGACGGCGATTTCGCAAAGCATTTTTGTTGCCATTGCAAATCGACGCTGATGCTCTGGGGGAATGAAATATAAGAAGATCTTTTCGGTAGCTTGTAAGGTTTCCAACGCCTTGTAGGGTAGCTCGCCCTTGCAGCAAAACTCGATGAACTCCGTGAATGTCTGCAGCGTAGCTCTGTTTAACATATGGTGTCGAATTTGTTCAATCTGCTCGGCCTCCTCGCTCGCAGGCAGATGCATAACCGTGGCCACGCTCGATGTCTCTGGAAATAAGGAATGGCGGGTTGAAGGTGAAAGCTGGTCCAGATCCGTCAGTGTTGACAACAAACGCACTCTTGCCATTGCGGTTACAGACGGTGTGATTGAGGGTACATTACTGGCCGAGACCAAGTGCAGGATTTCCTCGAGTATCTCCAGACCCGCGTATACAGCTGAGGTTGCAGAGCACACCCTCCACACAGCGGTTAGGCAGGCGTCGAACGGTGGATAAAATCGGCCCCTGTTATTTGGAGAGATTATCCACACTAGGTATTTCCAACCACGTTTTGGTATCCTGGATACTACTTCATGTACGGCGAGGGGACTCTCGCGTGCGTTGAAATAGGTGATTAACGCCCACGCAAAACTGGGCCTGACAATTGATCTGTCTTTTTGGAGCCACCAGTCTGGCGGCTCGAAGAACGATAGTATCATTCCGAACATGGTGTCTAGCCAGTGGACCTGCTCGGCAGTGCGGAAAGTATCGAAGTGGTCGAATAGAATACTCTTCAACGTTGATCCCACCAGTTCAAGTGATGTCTCCAAAGACCAGATTTTGACCTTAGGAGCGAGGAAAGAACATGTTGTGTCAAAGTGATAGGGCGGTGATCCTGACAGCGCTGCGGTTGCGAGGTATTGCAGGTAGATTGTAAGGGGTAACTCCTGGATGTCCGCTAACCAGCGTTCGATGTCGTCTGGCGACCCGTCCGGAACTTCGAAACGGCGCCCGAGGTGCCAGTTGAGGAGGCCATATTGTGATTGTAACTTCGACGCGCAAACGAAAGCGAGGGTGATATGCGACCTACGTGCGTGTGGCGTGATTTCTCCCTGGCAGGCCCTGAAATGTCTCGTCGTTTCAGCCAGTAAATCCTGCGCTGCACGCAAGTTTGCCCACTGTTGCATTGCATTGGCGGAATGATAATAGGCAGAAATATCAGGATCATCTTGATATTCCAACAGGAAGCCCGGTTGACCAGGGGTTGCCAGACAGCTAAGGGCCCATACCGCCTTATAAAAAGCGATTTGACGACGCTTGCGTACTTCGGGGCCCAAGATTCCGGTAATGTAGGTGTTGCCAAAAGCATGTAACCGGGGAAGCAAGAGGATATGGGGATCACTCATCAGGCGGCACATATGGTCGTCATAGACGTATCGCCTATTCAACACCGGCACGGGGGCGGGCTGAAACATATGTACATTCGACGTGCGGTGGGGTGCCCAGATTATCGGCGGAATGGCTTCTATGAAAGATTCAAGTTCGTTATCGTCTGCCAGAGACTTCACGGTCCATGCTAAGGCATCCCGATCACGGATGGATCGCTCGTCCGAGGACTCCATTGCTTTGCAGAACACGCTTTCTACCATGCTGTTGTCCTCGTCGCATGCAGGTGCTCGCGAACGCCAGCGATTCAGTGTACTCCGTAAATTTTGTCGCAGCCGCCAAAAGCCACTCGAGAGGGGTGTCCTGTACGGACAGTCGAGTTGCAGTAAGGGGAGCAGCGTAAGGAGAGAGTAGACCGTAGTGATTGTGAGCAGAATGGCCGCGACGACGACGGTAATGACAATATTGACTGGAACGAGAAACGCCACGGCCCGGCGAAGAAGAGTAAGAGGGATGCGTGAAGTAGGAGTGGGATAATTTCCACCACTGTGTGCATCCGGAAGCGTTTGAGGCCATAGTATAGAAACGAGAAGACGCGCGCGCGGATTACAGGTGCAGAGCGCATGTCGGCGCGGTGTAAGAAATCACGAGCCCACTGTTCGAGGAGTGTGGCGATGAGCGCGCAAGTCGGGCTGAGTCCGAGGCTGAGAAACCACAGGACATTGCAGATTAGAGAACTCGTCGTTGGTGTGAAGGGCATCGGTGGTGGGACGTGGTACGTTGTGCCGTTCGCCGAAGCTGAAAGCTGTAGCGATATTTGGGCGAGAATTGAGGCTGTAGAATCCCCGGAATCGGGGACAAGTGTTTTATAACTTTCGGTCAGGAATGCAGTCAAACCGGCGGAGAAGAGACCAGCCTGGTGATGGTCAGGCCCGAACTTCAGATGGAGATTGGACGCACAAAAATCAGCATGCCCTCCATGTCACTTCTCCAACTTTCCACCAAACTTCTATCATATTTCTCGGCCTCTGATACGTATACCGCCCACATCGGCGCAGCGGCCGCATCGTGAGTCGTGGTCCACTGGGGGTTTCTCTGGGTCTCGGTCCATTGTGGGCGCAAGAAGAAGTGACGGCCATCAGCGTGGGATATTGTCGCAGTCTTAGGTGCCTCCTTGGCGCCAATCAGCCACGAACCCCGCGATGCTAAGTGCTCCGCGAGTCGCAATTGGTGGGAATGGTGATTGGCCGGGTCTTTAGAGGGAGCTAAGGTGACTGAGGGAATTGGCTAGGTTGGTTTGACAATTTGACTGAGAAAGGACAAGCACGACAGCGGTGGAGCTTCCTAGATAAGATAAGCACGTAGTGCAGACGCATATGTGGAGGAAGTATCATCGTGGGCGGCTACGGGGACAGATTTGGCAGCTTAATCACCTCGCCTCCCGCCCTGTCGACACCGATTTGACGCAGACGCCCGAAAACGTGGCAAGCAGACGGCGGGAGACGGGATGCATCGCACGGTACACCAGTAAGAACGAGGAGGCAGCACCAGCGCATCCGCACCACTTCCTTCCGGTGTGGAGGTCGAAGCCGGGGAGAGGCAGGCGCAGGCGTCCGCGGGTAAACGTTGACGTGCACGTGCCCAATTGCCTCCCCGGGGAGTTACACCCGGTACATACAGGCATCGGCGTGGTAGTCATGATTATGGCACTTGGAGAGGACCGAGCGAGGTTTCGGCGCGAGGATTCCCGCAGTTCAAATCCATTGTTAATGTTTAAGAAGTCGTCGGTTCCGGTATACGGGGGAGGACATTCGTAAGACCTGCGGGGGAAAGGTGTTTGGTTGAGTTGGAGGCGGGGGAAAGAAGGGGGAGAAAGCAACAAAAGAGGGTCGATGGAGGAGATGACTGGAGGAGGAAGGTGATGCAAATCTGAGAAAAGTGACTGAACACGAGTGCGTAGCGTAGAGGTAATGTGTGGGGATAGCGGGCGGAGGAGGTCAATATATGGAAAAGGAAGGGATGGATGTCCGCGCCAGCGAGAGTGTACTGGAAAGAGAGGAAATGTAAAAACGAACGCACCTTCCCAATGCGCGGTGCCGCATACTCCCATTTCCCCTCCCTACCTCCATTCCCACTCACCCGGCACTCACCGCCGCGGTAGATCAAGGTCTACGAGCGAAAACGAGTCAGTCAATGCGCGGGAGGAAAGAAAGCGGTCGCTGTGGAGGGGGAAGGCGAAGGGCAGGAGGGAGGGAGGGGTGTCCGTGAGAAAACTCAGCGCCGACGGCGCTCTGCGACCATCGGCATTTTGGAGGGTGACATTGGTAGCGTTGGAGCCGCTGTTAACAGCGTCGCACATGACATGCATGACAGCCGCAAAGGAGGACGACGTCTCTGTCAGGACCACCGAGGAGCATCTGCGCACGTATTCCCGGATTACCGTTCTCACCCGCAGTAAAGAGGTCGACGGTAAGGGGCACACGTGAGAGCGAGTGGACGTGGCGGCGGTACGGTACGCCGAGGTGGAGGCGGAGCCCGACATGCGAATCGTAGTTGGTGCCTGTAAAGTAGACAGAACACTTTAACGGAGTCGATGGTCTGTCCTGAATGCCCTGCGCGCTGAGGGTAGACCCATGTCAGTCCCGGCCCCAAGCACATACCCTTGAGACACGCGCCATCGAATTCCCGCCCACTCGTCAATGCCTCTCTTCCAGATCTCTTCTTCTTCCTCTAGCATGGATATCAGACTCTTAGGATGTTCGCTTTTTGCGCTTGGATTGCATCTTGTGGTGGACCAGGGACTGTGAAAGGCAAGCGGCGTCGGTTGTTGGCGGGAAAAGAAACGGGTGTTTACGGCACTCTTTGATGCGTTTCGTCAGCTTGTTTGCACGCTGCCTTCCTGCTTCCTCCCACGACCATGGTGCAGTGCCCTGGCAGAAAATATGCCCGATTTGGGCATATTTTAAACCACTTATCCGGGAAAGGTTTCTCACGCTCTCTATGCTCTTCCGCAATCTACATCGACTCTTTCCACCCCTTCTCCCCCATCCTTTTGGCCCTTGACGGGCGCCCGCCACGCGGCACCACCTCAAACCGAACCCCAGTCCCTCCCTATAGCCAGAAATAGTTGCCTCTCGCCGTGGTCGTCTTTACATTCGACACGTCCCGCGCAATCGGCGAGCAGGGTCGTCGAAACCTCAACCTTTCAAGGCACAATGGGTGGCCCCGGTTCGAATTCAGCCTGCTCTGGTGGGCTTAAGCCACCCTCTCGTCCACCATTCTCTTGCTGAGGCCGGGTCCATTGTACTCGCTGACTGCTTGTCGGACGCGTCCCACTGCCTTAAGCTCCAGCTGCATGGAGGCACGTCTGTGTGCATACAATCTCATTTTGCATTTCCTAACTCTTTTTTTTCGATAGGGCTCCCCGAGTTCGCTGTACCACTGGCAGCACAGTCACTGTGCATGTCGACCACCCTCCCTCTTGCAGTTGTCACCTCAAGCTCGTTGCAAACGCTGCAGGTGCGCATATAACCAGGCTTCCCATTCCCCCTTTTGACTTCAGGCCTTGTAAGCCGCTGCATCGCGCGCGCACTTGACGCACCCGGTCTATCATCACCGGGGGGAGGTTTTCGTCGATCACAACGATGCAGTATGCAGACGGGCGCACATCTGCGACCCCCGGCACCGTCCGCACTCGCTCCTCAGCGGCACAAAC
The DNA here is from genome assembly GCA_029449255.1 of Mycena polygramma. Lineage (NCBI taxonomy): Eukaryota > Fungi > Basidiomycota > Agaricomycetes > Agaricales > Mycenaceae > Mycena > Mycena polygramma. The sequence continues at coordinate 503,250 of JARKID010000056.1, read as the reverse complement.
ACGAAAAACTCGCAGCATGTGCCTACGCTATACTGTACCTATTTCTTCTTCGTCTGCGTCTCTCAGATTTTGATTTTCCTCCGCAGTGGGTTCGGTACCACGTGCATAGCAATAACAGCTTCGCCACCGTCCATGACCCGCAACGTCAACCGGCTTTCTTTGGAGCATCTCGCAAAAACTAACCGCCTCCGGCCACGTCTAGTATTTCATCATTTTTTCGCATCGACCTGATCGGTGGACGCTACGATAATCACCAATGAGGCGCAGATCTTTGTCGGTATCCCCTAGCTGTCGCCCGTTGACAAGCGTGCCATGCGCCCTTTCCATCTCTGTGGATATCCGAAGTCAAGGCTCGTACTTCTGTTTCACGGTAGTTCCGACATTTACTGACTACGATCTCAGTGCGATCTCAGTTCATCGCCATAGTGTATTGTCTCCACGCTCGCAGACAACGCATCTGCGCGTCAACAAGACCGCGGGTAGTGGAGCACGTCGATGTTCAAGGAACTGACGCCGTGCGGATTTGGGGTCCAGGTGTGATGGATATTGGCACTTTTGCAGCCTGTAGGTAGCTTATCCATTTCTAGCCTACATGCCTCGAATGTACTTTCTTTCCCTCGGTTCAACACTGCTTTCCGAGTCAGGCTCGCACTGCCTCGGGCATCTCGGGGTTGAACTTTGGCTATGCCTCGGGCTCGGTCACTGCCCCGAGTCATTTGACTCATAGTTGTGGAACCTCGTAGAATACCGTAGATACTCCGTATACGGTATAAAAGGAGGCTCCCTCCTATGTGAATATATCTTCTTCTTACCACCCAACTACATCGTGCTCAGCCACTAACTCACTGCTTACCTGTGTGATTCTTCTACCGGGCCTCTAGCGCTCATCCTTCGTTTAGCCCTCATTAGCAGCCTTGGACCAAGATACACTCTGGTTTAAATCTGAGACTTCTGGCGAAAGCTTGTCTTTGACTGATTATATAAAGGTTCCAGTATTTGGACCCGAATATAAGTCATATTCCCTCTCGTCAAGGATATCGTGAACCCCACGATACCCGTTTCTATTACACTGGTGGACACATTGGGAACTCTTTGCCTAAACAGTCCACGCATACTTTCACCCCTCATCCTCTAACACTCTCACCATGGCGACAACGACGGAACAAGCTGGTCCGTCTTCTTCTGGCGACAACCCCGACAACACCGGTGGAGCCGACACAGGACCACGGTCCTCCACTCCTCCACCTTCCCGAACACCGCATCAGCGTCCTAATCCCGCTGATGAAACATTGAATCCCGAAGACTCCTTCGAACTTGTACCACTGGAAGATCTAACTGGTCCTCTTCACAAGGACGACATCAGCATGTTCGCGCCGATACTTACAGTGGACATGAATTTACCTGCACTGAAATCAGTGGCCAAGATTGGCAACCATCCCGAGATAAAAGCCAGACGCAATGATGCCTTGGTCAAGGGATTGAAGGAAATCGAGAAGAACCATCTCCTCAGCGCTGGCTTAGCAACGAGGCGGTTGTTTAAAACGGTCTTTCCAGGTGAACTAGACCTTCTAGAGCGTCTATTCAGCCATGCACAATCACGAGAAAGATTGGACGGCGGTGGCAACGGCTACAGGCTCGTAATCGATGACTATCAGGTCTTACTACGAGTTCTATACAGTCGCAAGACCCGCGCGGAGGATGCATTCCGAATGGCTGGAAAGCGTCCTCCCCCAATTCCATCGTGGGGGGCTGACGACGATTTAGAAGATTACTTTTCACTGAATGACTTTGAAATTCTCGCGATCTGCTTCAGAGCTGAAGTAGAAAACTTCCTGTACACCTTGGATAGGTACTACGACTTTGTGGACGGCCAGCCTTGGGACGCAAGTCATGAGGTCATGCAGCTCGCAGACCAGTTTGAACCACGACCTCGACGTGGCTCAGCATCACCCGCGGTCGAGAATATCAGACCGCCCGTGAAAGTTGAACCATCCGAGCCGCCAGAAGAACAACGTCGCAAACCTTTTGTTCGCGATACCTCGGTACGATTCGGACACTTTGCGCGAAATAATGGACTTCCCAAAAATAATCCTAGGATGTCAGAAATACTGACTCCAATGGCTACTATTTTTGAATCCTCATCTCGCATGAAGAACGTAGGCGCAGAACCAGAAGAGACAGATCAGATGCGAAGAATGGGTTCTCAGCCACCGCAAGGGGGCAGAGATACACCTCCGCATATGTCCCGAGACAGTTCCCGCGACCGAAGGCGTGGTAACTCGTCCAGAGGACGCACTGAGTTTCCTCGTCAACAAGCACCGAATCCACCTGATGATGATCCGAGTGACAGTGACGACGACGGTGACAGTTATCGCCGTCGGAATCCCAATCTACCAGGTGGTAGAAGACGCTCTGGAAATCATCGTGGTGACCCTTTCGATCCAACTGACCCCGCTCTGGGACGTGACGCATACAGCAATGTAAACGATGAATCTGGCTCCACGAAGGAGGCACATTTTGACTTGAAGTTGAAATATGATAACGTGCCGAAATGGGACGGGAACACCGATACAATTGTCCGCTGGCTCTTGAAAATTAATGATATTGCACGAGAGTCGAACACTGTGTTCAAACAATTGGGCCGTGTGGTTCCTAAAAGATTGGAAGGTGAAGCTGAGATCTGGTACTGGTCATTACCCATTGCATACCGCAAGGAAATAGAACGAAATTGGGATACCTTGAGAAAGGCATTTGCAACTTACTTCCTGAACCGCAAGTGGCTTGACAGGCAACGTGGTAAAGCGAACAAAGCTTCGTATCGAGATTATGGGCATGCCCGTGAATCTCCGAGTGAGTACTTTATTCGCAAGACTGACCTGTTGAACACGGTGTACGCACTCGATGACTCTGAAGTGATTATGGAAGTTATGGATGGTGCACCCTCTCTTTGGAACACCATTTTGACTACCCAAATGTATCAGGACGTCATTGAATTCCAATCGGCCATTCGGTACCATGAAGAAGCCTTGATGAAATTGGATCCTCGGTCGGACAGGGATAATTCTTACCGCGAACGCAACCGGGATTACTCGAGAAATACTATTCAAAGTGCTCGAGCGAATCTGGTTGGCTGGTCTCGCAATCAAGAACCTCCCAAATTTCCGAAGGATGGCCGTAATGTTTCAAAGAAGGCAACTCCGGAATCGAAGGGTGCGAGACCTTGTAGACACTGTGGCAGTGGGAAGCACTGGGACAACGAATGCAAGCATGCGTTCAAAGGCAATCGCCTTGCCAGAGCCAACCTAGCCCATACAACTAATGAGGATCAAGATGCCCAGGAACAGTACAACGAGTTGTACTACAGCCTGGACACCGATGATGACATTGAATCGGGTTCTGAGTCGAAGCAGGATTTTGACCAACCCCTTCAGATTACTGAACCGCTTTCTTGCCTAGCTAAATCTGATTCTGGCACGGACGAAAATGCTTCAGCCCTGAAGGGGAATATTGAGTTGGAAAATTCGGTGAATGGTGAAACAACTCTGCTCTCGGACACAGAACCCGCTGCAGAAAGTTCACTAGCAGCCAATGATCCTCCACTAGAGATGGAGGACTCCGCAACGAGCTCTACTGCCACTGCATGTACCGCATATCATGAAAAGCATGCATTGAACAGGAGGACTCGAAGACGGCTGGCGAGGGAAATTAATGCAGTCAATTATCATGTCAAGCACTCGTATGGAAGCAAACCTGTTGTTGAACTTCGGAAGTTTATGGCCAGGCCACCCGGATGTTCATTCCTTGGTGCAAAGGCTACTCAGACAACTGCGACTGTCGGAGGATTGAATGTCGATCCAATCATAGTCATTGTTGACACTGGCTCCGATATCACGCTGATTTCAGAGCAAGCCCTTTTGAGTCTGCTGCATATGCCTCGGACGAAAGCTGGACAGCGCATCAATCTCATTCAGGTCACTGGGAAATCCGCCATCTCGGGGTACGTCACATTGGATTTGTACTTCCACACGGATGACGGCCCGGTGAAATTGAATGTGGAGGCGTACGTTGTCAAAGGAATGACTACGCCATTCATTCTCGGCAACGATTTCGCAGATCAGTATTCCATTTCGGTCATGCGACGCGAAGGAGAGTCATACCTGATTTTTGGAGACTCTGGACGAGAAATAAAGGTTGCCGCTTCGACGTCTCCATCAATGGTTGATGACGAGGGACATACCTTCAAAGTCCGTGTCCTTCCCGGCCTGGAGCAACACGGGTCAAAGGCTCAAATTCATCGGAAGAGTCAGAAGCTCAAAAAGCGAGCACGTCTCCGACATGTGAATCGCGAGGTACGCTCCAAACGCAGAATTATCATTCCACCGGAAACCAGCGTAGCCGTACCGGTTGAGTTGGATTTTCCACGAGGACAAAGTTCTGCCTTTGTTGAGCGTGGTTTTCACACCAACGGGAATGAGGACAAGCTGTACGGATCACCGGACATGCTGATTTCCAAGGACAATCCGTTCTTGCACGTTGCAAATTTCTCACAGTCACCAGTAACAATTTCCGCTGGACAAATCCTCGGGACAACCAGAAATCCTAAAGGCTGGTTGGATCGAATGGATAAGTACTCCAAGGAGAAACAGACCCAAATTCATGCTCACGCAGCATTGATGAGGAGCCTGGTTGCGGAAAAATTGGTCTCAGACGAGAAAATCGCAACGGCCCGAAAAGCCCGGGTTGATCCTACGGCTGAGCTCGATCCGACGGTGGATGCTGCGAACGGTGATCCGTGCAATTCTTGTGGTTCATCGTGCGCAGAGTTCCACATCAAGGATCCCACTCATTCCTCGGATGACGAATGCCCATTCTGCCGACCGAGTCGACATAAGGCTCAAATCAAAGATCCTACGGCTGTCGTGGTTCGATCCGTGACCGAAATTTCATCAAAAGCTCAACGGAACGCGACTGAAGAGGATGATCCACTCGCTGAGGAACCTGTCGAGGGTGGACCAAAAACCTCAGAGGCGCCCGAAGAGTCTATACCCGGAAGCAAACTTTTGACTGAGGTCGACATCTCGCCGGATCTAACCACTGTACAGCGGCAAGAATTGGAAGCCATGATTACACGCAATCAGCTAGCCTTTGGGACTGATGGACGTCTCGGTAACTACGACGTCAAGGTTGAAATTCCGATGAAACCAGGTTCAGAACCTGTTTCGTTACCTCCCTTCTCAGTGTCACCGGCTAATCGCGAGGTCATTGACAAACAAATGGACTCGTGGATTCAGCTTGGAGTTATTGAGCCATCAAAAAGCCCGTGGGCCGCGCCAGTGTTTATTGTGCATCGCAATGGTAAGCCTAGAATGGTTATCGACCTGCGGCGGTTGAACGAGATGGTGATTCCGGATGAATTCCCACTCCCACGTCAGGATGACATTCTTCAGGCTTTATCTGGGTCGCAGTGGCTTACAACTCTCGACGCTCTATCTGGATTTACACAACTTACAATGTCTGATTCATCCGCTGAAAAGCTAGCATTCAGAACGCATCGTGGATTGTGGCAATTTCGGAGAATGCCGTTTGGTTATCGCAACGGCCCGAGTGTCTTCCAAAGGGTGATGCATAATGTTCTGGCTCCCTTCCTGTGGATTTTTGCCCTGGTTTATATCGATGACATAGTGGTATTTTCTTTGACGTTTGAAGAACACATTCAGCACTTGGATCAAGTATTTTCAGCAATTTCCACGGCAAATATCACCTTGTCACCGGGAAAATGTCACTTCGCCTATCAATCGTTGCTCTTGCTCGGCCAAAAGGTCTCTCGACTTGGACTTTCCACGCACAAGGAAAAAGTAGACGCCATCTTGCAACTCAGTGAGCCCCGCAACGTTCACGAACTGCAGCAGTTTCTTGGCATGATGGTTTATTTTTCTTCGTACATTCCATTTTACTCCTGGATTTCCCACCCATTCTTCCAGCTATTGAAGAAGGAAATCAAGTATGAATGGACGGAACTTCATCAAGAATCATTTGAGCTTTGCAAGCAAGTCTTAACCAATGCCCCTGTGCGCGGTTACGCCATAGCAGGTCATCCGTATCGCGTGTACACTGATGCGTGCGATTACGGGTTGGCGGGCATTCTGCAACAAGTCCAGCCGATTAAGATCCGGGACCTGCGTGGAACACGAGTTTATGAGCGATTGGAGCGTGCATACAAGAATAAGGAACCAATTCCCATCCTTGTTGCAGCAGTGAAAGGCGTCGATGACATTCCTACTCCCGGTGATTGGGCCGCCGAATTCGAAGATACCACTGTACACATTGAGCGTGTGATTTGCTACTGGTCTCGCGTGTTGAAATCACCGGAACGGAATTACTCTCCCACTGAGCGTGAGGCACTGGCCCTCAAGGAGGCCTTAATCAAATTCCAACCATTCCTCGAAGGCGAAACGGTAATCGCCATCACCGATCACGCCGCGCTCACCTGGAGTCGCACCTTCCAAAATGTCAATCGTAGACTTTTGACTTGGGGCACTGTATTTTCTGCATACCCTGGGTTGAAAATCGTTCATAGGGCTGGTAGAATCCATTCTAATGTGGATCCGATATCACGATTGAGGCGTCGTGTCCCATTTCAGGACAGTCCTACTGCGGACAAAATTCCCACGGTTGAATTGAGCGGCGGTGAAGATCCGTTGAAGAACATGTATGATGACCTGGGCCCCAGATTCGAGGAAAAACTACTCACAGTGGCTACCAGATTTGTGAGTAGCCATGAGACTGGTGATGCTGAGAACTCCACGGAGTTTGACTGCATTTTTCTCGACCCAGAGCAGGAATTGACAACACCATATGTCACTTCGCAGGCGTACAATGTTCTCGTTGGAATTCCAGACCATGAACTGCAGGATTGGGCCGCCGCATACGCTCAAGACCCCCATTTCTCTCAGGTTTTGAAAGGATGGAAGAAGGAAAGGAATTGGACAAATCCGCACTTTCCGCAATACCATTACAGTGATTCTGGACTCGTCTACTTTGAGGACTGGCAAGGGAACAATCGTCTCTGTGTCCCAGATAAGTTCAGAGTGTCAGTAATGGATGAAGTCCACAATACCCTGACAGAGTCGGCCCATGGCGGCTATCATAGGTGTTACAACCGTTTGGCGAGCACTTACTATTGGCCGAGAATGTCTCGCCAACTCAAGCGCTACATATCCACCTGTGATATATGCCAAAAGGCTAAGCCACGCCGCCATGCGCCTACTGGCTTACTGCAGCCAATCCCTATTCCTACTCAGCCCTTTGAAGTACTGTCGATGGATTTCATCCCCGAACTTCCGCAATCTGGGGAGTTCGACAATATACTAGTCATCGTGGATAAATTGACAAAGTACTCAATATTCCTCCCTTGCAAAACCGACATCTCAGAGCTGGAAACCGCTCAATTGTTTTTCAAACACGTCGTTTGCAAATTCGGTATCCCCAAGCAGGTCATCACCGATAGAGATACGCGGTGGCGGCACGACTTTTGGGCCGAAGTCTGTAGGCTGATGGGAATGAAACGAGCTTTGACCACTGCTTATCATCCCCAAGCAGATGGACAGACCGAGAATTTGAACCAGACTCTAGAAATTGCACTTCGGGCATATGTCGGTCCTTCCCGCAATGATTGGGCCGATTCTGTCGATGGTTTCGCACTTTCATATAACTCGACACCCCATACAAGTACCAACTTTTCCCCGGCGTACCTTCTCAGAGGATTCCAACCAGTTACCGCTTCAAACCTTATCACGAATTCCACCGCAATTCCGCGGCCAATGAATCAAAGCGGAACTCGGGGGGGAGATACCTCCGTAATTAATGAGAAGGCACAGATCATGATTGATGAATTCGAAGCGAATCGCACTCGTGCGAAGGAATCATTACTCCTGGCTCAAGTTTTCCAGAAGCGGGCATACAACAACGGGCGCCTCACAACTGAATTTTCTGAGGGAGATCTCGTTGTTCTGAATCCTCATTCTTTGAATCTTCTCCGGAACGAGACAGGGAGAGGCAAAAAGCTTCTCATGAAATATGATGGTCCCTTCGAAATCATAAGGAAGCTGAGTCCTGTGACTTATCAGCTTCGGCTGCCTGTTTCCTACGGCATCCATCCTATCCTAGGATTGGCAGAACTCGCAACTGGTTCACTCTTTCCCCAAAGCGCATTCAACACTCGCACAGGCGGGCACTGGACCTATAACAACTCCCACGGGTGTTGTAGTATTGACCGCGCCATCCGTTCCGAATGCGGACGCGGCGGCTACGCGTTGTTTGGTTCACGGAGGGGTTGTATATATTGGAGGCCTGCGACCGATCTCTTCAGTAGTGATGCCCCGGGCCAGGGCTTAGGCCCAAGCCCGACCCAAGCCCGACCCGACCCTACCCGACCCAGGCCCGACCCGACCCTAGTTTGAGTCGGGCCTAGGGTCGGGCCTGAGATTTTTCAAGGCCCGCGACCCGGGCTTGAGCCCGGGTCGGTTCGGTTGATCCCAACCACCCGACTTGGGGTGAAGAAAAAATGTTTCAATGGTGATTTTGGGATGTCCAGTGTGGATGTTACTGTGGTGCTCATCCAACATTTATTTTAACCGGATATCGGAGGCCAGATAGCTGACCAGAAATTACTGATAATCTGATGGGGCTTAAATCTTGCTTTCAACACCGAATTCTGACCCCTGAGCAAAGGAAAGAGGGTACATGAGGTAGGAGAGGTTATTCAATATGTTTGCGTTCAAAAAAAAAGTCACTCTATGAAGTCTCAAAAAAAATGCACCCAAGCCCGGGCTCAGGCCCAAGCCCGACCCGACCCGACCCTACCTGGGGCCTAGGGTCGGGCTCGGGATAATTTCCAGGCCCGACCCTACCCCGACCCGACCCAAGCCCGGGCTTTCAGGCCCGACCCGACCCGAACAACACTACTCTTCAGTCTGAAGAGAACGGTCGCAGGTGAGTAACATGTATCCATCCTAATACAATTCAGTCTGAAGAGAACGGTCGCAGACGGACCCTGAACTCTTGACCTACAACAGGTTATGGGCACCCCAAATGTTTCCTCAACGCGCTACCAATTCAATCTCCTCGACAACAAGAACTGGAAAACCTTTTCGTTCAAGGCCCAGAACAAGTTCGAGGATGAAGACCGCTGGAAGTTCATCACGGATCCCATTGTCCTGCCAAAGAAGATTGTCCAGCGGGCAGCAGTGTCGCCAGCGACGGGTACGGTCGATGTCGAGATCGACAATCCCCGTTATGCAGATTGGAAGATGGGGAACGACAAGACAATGCGCAGAATAACCGAGATGGTCAGCGACGACCAGGTGCCGTACATTGAGAACGCAAAGACAGCCCAGGAGATGTGGAATAACCTCCGCACGATCTACGAAGCGGTGGGCATGCAGTCGATGATTTCGATCGGTGCAAAGCTTGCGACCATCAAATACGCAGGGATCGAGAGTGGACCTCTCCAGACCCACATCGACATCATCCTTGGCTATGCCAGCGACTTGAGGCGCGGAAACGATCCGTTGACGGACTACAAGTTGCTTCAGCTCACACTGCAGAGTCTCCCGGACGAGTTTACTGGCCTAATTCAAGGCATATCCCTCTCGAGCCACACCACTCTAGCCGGCGTGACCCCAATCCTTCTGCAGGAAGAAGTTCGACAGCGCGCCGCACTCGCGAAGCGTCAGGGCGAAGAGCATGCGCTCAAAGCGCAACTGGTCGTGGCGAAGGCTCGTGAGGACGAGATTGCAGCAGAGGCTGTCAAGGCGTACATTGCACAGAGAGGCGGCTGGAATGGCCGAGGCGGACGCGGTGGACGCGGTGGACGCGGCGGTGCTGGTGGTGGAGATTGGAAGAAAGACGTCACTTGTTATGGATGCGGCAACAAGGGCCACATCGCGCGAGACTGTCGCCTGAGCGGGAAGGACCAGGCCAAGGAGAAGCTTCGTCTCGCTCAGGTGGCGTACGACAGCGTCTCCGGAGAGGGTGACATCCCGAGGGTTCTTCTCACGAAGAAAACGACGACCGCGCTCCGCTCGGAATCGGCACCCGATGTCATTTTCGTCGACTCAGGTGCATCCCGCAACATCACGGCGGACCGTGGCTCCTTTATCTCCTACACAGCGCTGGCGAAACCAATTCCCATCTTGCTCGGCGACAATAGCGAGATTTACGCTATCGGTCTTGGTACAAGCCGCAGGTCTATCAAGACTCCGTCGGGCGCTCGGACCATGGATTTTACCCGCACGCTGCACGCTCCCAAGTTAGCTGGATCGCTGCTATCAGTCGGACAGTTGACAGCTGTTCCTGGCGTCAAGCTCGAGTTCGAGGGCATCTTCTGCATCATCAAGTTGCACGGCGAGATCTTGTGCCAGGCGGAGTTCCGCGACGGCCTCTATACTCTTGATGTCGTCAGTTCGTCGCCATCGACTCGAGTTTTGCCATCTATACTCAAGGCGAAAACCCCCGCGCCTGCCGGTAAGCGCCTCGACATCCTCACGCTGCACCGGCGCCTCGGCCATCTGAATATATCTGACCTCAGGAAACTGGTTGCGTCTAAGATGGTCGACGGGTTGGAGATGGGCATTGATGGAGATGATTTTTCTTGCGAGGCTTGTCTGCGTGGAAAAACGGCACGCAAATCGTTCCCAAAAGGAGGGAGGAGGCGGGGTTCTTGTGTTCTAGCCCTCGTACACTCTGATGTTTGTGGTCCACTTCCAAGCTCCGTCGGCGGAATGAAATACTTCATCACCTTCACGGATGATAACTCAGGTCATGTCGACGTCGATTTCATGAAGAAGAAGAGTGACGCGCTTGCACGCTTCCGCGCGTGGAAGACCCGTGTCGAGAAAGCGACAGGGAAGAAGATCGGAATTATCCGCACAGACAACGGCGGCGAGTACACCTCAGACGAGTATGAAGCGTACCTCGAGGCCGAGGGTATTGTCCACCAGACCACAGCCCCACACAGTTCGCAGCAGGGTGGCGTTGCGGAGCGAATCAATCGCACCCTCGAGGAGAGTGCCCGTGCAAATTTGCGCGAGGCTGACCTGTCCATTGGCTTCTGGGCTGACGCCGTCGCATACGGAGCTTACACACGTAACTTCTGTCCTACGCACTCCTCCCTGGATGGGCGCATCCCGGAGGAGGTGTGGACAGGCCAGCGGCAAGAAGCCATTTGCGGCCTTTCGGATGTGAGGTGTGGGTCTCCGTTCTTCCGCTGAAGGGTCGACCAAAGCTCGCGGACACGGCGGTAAAATGCATTTTATTGGGCTATTACACGCTCCCAGGCACGGAGTCGAAGGCCTACAAATGCTATGATCGCGTGAAGCGCAAAGTCTATAAATCAAGAGACGTGACTTTCTTTGAGCGCGGACGAAGCTCTGGCTGGACTGAAGTCATCACAGACCTGCGGAATCTTCCACCCATTATCCCTATCCCAAACCCGCCAGTTGCTGCCGATGCAGGTGCTGTCGCGGACGCCGAGTTGCCACCGACAGTGCCCGAAGATGACGAGGACGACGTTGAGGGCTCGGGTGATGGAGGTATCGAGCCCGAGCCCGAGGCTGAGGTCGTCGAGCCCGTGCTGGGACCGCGAGTGAGGAAGCTTCCACCGCGGTACGAGGGCATGGCCGACGAGCGCGCCAAACTGCCGAAGGGACGCTATAAGCACAAAACAGTGCCAGTGGAAGTACAGAACGCGCCTGTGATTGAGGAGGAGGAGGAGTTTCAAGCACAGGCTCGTCCTGCGCGCGTCCCGGAGCCTCCAATCGTCGTCCCGTTGACTTTCAAACAAGCAATGGCGAGTGCGGAAGCCGAGGAGTGGGCCAACGCGATGGCAGCCGAATTTGGCTCGCTTGTGGATACCGGGACCTTTGAGTATGCTGATCTTCCAGAGGGGAGGAAGGTGGTGACGTGCAAGTGGGTGTTTAGCGTCAAGACGAACCAGTGGAACGAGTTTGAGAAATTCAAAGCTCGTCTCGTCGCACGTGGTTTCACCCAAATATTTGGGATTGATTACAAGGAAACCTTCGCCCCTGTTGTCAAATTCACCTCTCTTCGCGTTATGTTCGCCGTCGCCGCCTACTACGGTCTCACCATCTATCAGATGGATGTTGTAACGGCCTTCCTCAACGCCGAACTCGACGAGGAAATATACATGTCTCAGCCCCCTGGTCTCCCGCCAAAGCTCAACGCGCACGGGGACGAACTCGTCTTACGGCTTCACAAATCCATCTATGGCCTCAAACAAGCTTCTCGACAATGGTACCGCCTCATAGATTCCATATTCAAATCCCTCGGCTTTACGCGTCTGCAATCTGACCACAGCATCTATTTGTGCCGGCGCGGAGACATCTTCGTTGTCATCGCGCTCTATGTCGACGACCTGCAAGGAGCTACCAATGACAAAGCTACCTGGGATTCCATCAAGTCCAAGCTATCGGCACGCCTGAAGATGAAGGATCTGGGTGTCGCGTCGTACTGCTTGGGTCTTGAGATTGAACAGGACCTCGAGGCGGGCACCGTGCAGATTTCACAACGGAAATATTTCGAGGGCGTCCTTGAACGATTTGGAATGTCGGACTGCAGGCCTGTATCGACTCCCTTCCCTGTCGGCACCAAATTGACCAAAGACATGTCGCCGAAAACGGAGGAGGAGCGGAAGATGATGATTGGTAAGGACTACCTGGGTGTCCTTGGATCGGTGATGTATGGGATGCTGGGGACGCGCGGCGACCTCTCGTTTGCTGTCGGAGTGAGCAGCCGGTACAGCTCGAACCCCGGCATCGAGCATTGGAACGCGCTCATGCATGTCTTGCGTTACATCAAGGGTACGCTTGATCTCGGTGTTACCTACCATCGCAGACCTCCGCGCTCGACAGCGTCCATTCCACGATCCTTGGAATGCTACACGGATGCGGACTGGGCGGGCGACAAGGACAAAATGCGGTCGACCTCCGGCACGGTGATCCTCCTCGCAGGTGGCGCGGTATCGTGGATCAGTCGCTTGCAAAGTGTTGCCGCGCAATCTACGATGGAGGCTGAGTACGTTGCCGGCAGCCACTCCGGCAGGGAGCTCACCTTCGTTCGCAATCTGCTTGGTGAGCTAATGGGAAGACCTTTGGATCATCCGTCGCCAATGCACTGCGATAATCAGTCCGCCATATCGGTCGCTGAAAACCCCGCAATGCACGACAAGGCCAAGCATATCGCTCTCAAATATCATAATATTCGCGACCTTGTTGAGAACAAGTCTATCACGATCCACTACTGCCAATCAGGTGCCAACCCTGCTGACTTGCTGACAAAAATCCTTCCCCGCGACACTACTTCCCGGCTTCGCCGCATGATCGGCCTCGATGTCCCTGGTACTACTGGATAGCGCGGTCAGGGGGAGTGTTGTAGTATGGACCGCGCCATCCGTTCCGAATGCGGACGCGGCGGCTACGCGTTGTTTGGTTCACGGAGGGGTTGTATATATTGGAGGCCTGCGACCGATCTCTTCAGTCTGAAGAGAACGGTCGCAGGTGAGTAACATGTATCCATCCTAATACAATTCAGTCTGAAGAGAACGGTCGCAGACGGACCCTGAACTCTTGACCTACAACAACGGGCACCTCGGGAGCCGAAATGCTGCTCTCACGGATCTGAGAAATTACCTACTTGGTAACTTTTAGTCGCGCGAAGTGAACTGGATTTTTGGGCTCAGCAAGTCAATTCTACTCATTTCTTCAAATCTCTGCAGGCTATAGGTCGCATCGAGGGAAATTATGCTCCTGGCTATACGAGCCCGGGCCCGAGCAAGGCCCGAGTCAACAGAAATATTTTCTGCGGGCCAGTAAGCCAATGACTTGCAGTGACTTGCACATCCCAATCCAGTTTACATTCCATCGACAACAGCTTTTAACGTTCTATTCCACCGTCCGGCCTTCGTATCAACCATGCCTATCTCACTCGGATATCCCAACTATCTCCTCAGCACTCACCACATTGCGCGGTACAACGCCGACTATGGTGCAATCCGCGTCCCTCCGGCTCCCGCACAGTTCCCTCCGAGGCTTACCTTGCAGTGGAACGGCCACAGGAGTCCCGCCGCTGTGCCATGTACGTCTCGCGAGTCGTGCCAACTCCCGTCGCATCGGCTACGATTGAATCCTTTTTATTTATCAGTTCCCGCGGTTACATCGTCGGCTTCGAGTGCCGAGTTTCAGCCGGTTGCTCCGCCCTCTAGCCCTTCCTCCATGCTCGCTTCCACGACTTCATCTACCTCTGGCTCATCATCGGCATCCACTTCCGTCGTCGCCGCATCTCGCTTCGCCATGCAGCGCATTCTTGATCACAAGAATGGCTGGTCCGGCATCGACTCGGTTGTCGGTGATGCGACCACCCGCTCGCTCATGCGCATGCAGATCGCCTCCCAGATCATCTATCACGTTCCGTCGGCTGTGGACGTTCTCCCCATTCTCCATCTCGGCCAAACCTGTTATCGCATCCGGCCCGGCTTCATGTATCAGATTGCCACTGCCCTGGCGCGTCTGGCCGAATTCATCCACTGCGCCAGCAACGATCACAACCCGTGGATCTCGGGCGGTCCCCCGGACTTGCCTTTGTCCATGGACCAGTCGAGCCTTGAGGAATCTGCTCTCCCCATTCCGGGCATTTCCTTATTCCGCGGTTACTCCATCCAGTCTCTCGAGCAACGACACTTCTCCTCTGTCAAGGAGGCTCTCAACTTCATTCGCATGGCTATTGCATTGTACAACTACTATCTGTTGTGGATTGCTAACCAGATCCGCCACTTCCTTCGCTTTGGCTATGACTCGAAGTGGAACTGGGGAGCTCCACTCTCGATGGCGAAGACCGAGTTCTTGCGCCGTAACCTCCCTCACTTCAACATCGACAGCCATGGCGACCTCGAGTACATCATGGGCCACCAAATTCTGCGGAACGCCGCCGACTTTGGTATGGTCTCTCAACCTTGCTTAGTGCATTCGGCTGATAGATCATTGATAGCCTGCGCGTACCTCATCTCCCGCCGCGACAATCGCTTGATCACGGTGCATCGTGCGGGTCAGGTGGTGCTTGCCATCTGGCCTCTTTCGCAACCCGCTTACAACCCCGCGGAGGTATTTCTGGTGCATCACTTGGGGGAAATCCACTGCACGGTACGCGTGCTGGGTGAGATTCTGGTTGACAACCAGCCCTCGGATGGTAGCTCTGATGATAGCTCTGACGACGACGAATCATACATGTCTGACGCCGATGAATCAGACATGTCTGATGACGACGAGGCTGATTTTTGAAGGAAGACTCAGTGTATTTTATTTATTGATTCGGTACCTTTGCCTGCGTCTTTCCATTCTCCAACCCTTTCATTTTGCATACATGTAGACTGGGGGGGCTATGTGATGGGAATCTTGTATTTATTTATGTCTTCGACTGTCTGTTACTTCTTACGAGTCTCCATGTATTTAAATTCACAATTTGGTCGACTCGATCATTTGTCTTACCTAAATGTTCTCACGGTTCACACTGCCTTGCTCGCATCCGCCAATGGCTATGCCGTGCAAGAATGACTCCATTTGAGTCAGAGAGGTCTGACTCAGTATTGTAGTATATAATGAGGAGTCCCCGCCTCTTGTCGGGACATCTTACATCTGCCAATACAACCTAGTAGTGAACTCCCTACACTCTGTGTGATTCCCAGTGACGCCAAGGCTCACTAACTGAATTACTTTTACTATCTCTTACTGTTGTAACGCCGCGTGCTTACAACATATTAGATTTTGCGGTCCTAAGAACTTGACGACTCGCTCTCAAGCTCGCGTCAGTGATAACGATACGCTCTTACCTGACGGCTGTTCTGGTGAAAGTCCCCCGTGTACTGATTATATAAGGGTTCCCTGAGCCTAAGTATATTTGTTTGTTGTTAGTTTGTGTTGCATTCGTGTAACCTCACTCGTATTCTGCTCTAACGCGTGCTACGACTGCGCGCGCTCACACATCCGTATCCCGCGTGATACAGGTGTCTCTCACACCAGGCTCCCGACGTTGGTGTGAAACGAGTGGAGGAAAGAGAGACGTAACGCACAATGTCTGCTTCAAGTTTCCTACAAATGAAGTCTCGCACAATTTACTACAAATGAAGTCTCGCACAATTTACATATGCACTCCCATATCCTGAGCTGAAGCTTGCAGACAGCACAATATCCTTGTGACACTTGAGTTGCGGTGGTACCCATGCGTGGAACATTCACAGCAGATATTTTCTGAAAGATATCTTGTAGCCCAGAGGATGAGAGCCAAAGATACAAGGGTCAGAGAGGAAACAAAACAGGCCCCGGGCTTTAGAGGAATGAAGAACAAAGGCGAACGGTTGGAAGCTGGGGATCAAAAAAAAATGGATTTGCTGGGACTCGAACGACGAACTGTGTACGTGATGCAAAAAGGAAGCTGTTGCGACAGATCCAACTCGGAGAAAAGCGCTGTAATGTGGTCTCTAGCTAAGTACACTCGGCCTTCGGCCTCGAGTTTTTGAAAAAAACTTTTTTTCAAAAACCTGCCAGGACATAACACCAAAGTCCCTCCCACCACCCAAACCACCACTCCCACCGATCTACCGCAACGTCCACGGGCCATGAAATGAGTAAAATAGGCCCGGAAGCGCGTGGTGCGCACCTGCATAATATGTTCCTTCTACCATCTCGATCTCGAGCAGGCTCCTCGTTCGACTCGAGCCCGGGCCCTGCTGTGGATACTTCTGTCTTTTTTCCGCCCACGCTGCTCCCGTTCACAGAATCCAGCCACTGTTGTGGCTGTAAAGTATTGCCCGGACTTTTTTCGATTCCTCAGGCGCGATTCTAAACACAATGGCAGGATATGATACTCAAGCAGGTGAAAGAACACTGCGCTTACATGTATATTCATCTACTTGGAACACACGAAACCTAAAATCTGTTGCCAGCAGGGCCCAGAGGCGCGCGGTGCGCACCTGCATCCCATATTCGTGTTTTCCGGTACAGTAGGCAGCTCGTTCGAGTCGAGCCTGGGCCATACACAGAATATGCGTGCATCTTTCTCTTTCCCGTGCTGCTCCTTGATTTGACTGAAACTCATCTCAACCAGAGTCAAGTCTAAAGTATGATTTGTCCATGCGGCGAGGGCAATTCATCCACGCTGTCACTAGAATTTGTACTACTCTAATCGTTTCGAACACAAGCGAAGTTGATTCTGAATTGGAAAGGCCCGGATGCGCATGGTGCGCACCTGCATTATATACTGCCTGTCTTGACCTATCTCGAGCAGGGTGCTCGTTCAACTCGGGCCCGGGCCATACCTCCGATCATGACGCTCCCTTTTTATTTATTCACTGTCTGACTCGCCACTTATACCTATCACGCCCACTCTGAGCAGCCTCAATCTCACGAGAATCGGGCTCTCAACTCGCCAGCAGCGGACCGAACTTTTATTGAGGTAGGTTGGATAACTCCTGTGAAATACTGCTCGTACTAATCCTTATTATTGCAGTTTGCAAATGAATTGGCACAAGTGCCGTTTTGGGACATTTTGATGCGTCCCGGTAAATGATTTATTTCTCGCTCAATTCTACACCAAATCACTTGATATTATGCTCAAAAATCACCGTTTTGAGAGATGCATTGCATAGGACTGGTTTCGTGACTCAATACCAATTTTCTGGCAGGTCAGTTTCTGGCAGCCGGTGCTCAGCGCGTGATTTCATACAGCAGTAGCTGGATGTGTGGGGCTCTTCAAAAAAGACTTATTTGGTAGGTATACCATGCAGCTACATCCCCCTACAATTTCGGAACTTTCCAGTATCTAACGGGTTCACAGTGACGCTTCGAATCAAGTCTAGATTTAGATTTGCGGTATAGTCCGACCAGGGTCTCCGTCGCATTTTGCACTTCTTCGATGTCATTGTTGTCCAGGATGTGCCAGCAGAGGTGCCGAAATCGACTGTAGAGCCTGGGGCAACCTCGGAGTGTCCATAGTATTGGCATGGCGCGTGGATTGTGTATTCGGATCTTGCTGGTGCTGATTCACCAACCTTCTTGGTTGTGGAGGCCTCCCACTCGCTTTTTTTTTTTTTGCAGGGATAGTGGCTTCAGAAGCGGGGCGTCCTTTTGCTTTGTGGTGGATGGTGGGAGGAGGAAGAGAAAAGAGCGCTGACCATGAGTCACCCGGGTCACTAGTATTGATCCGCTTACTTCGACGCGTCACCGAGCGTGCATAACGCGTCCAAAAGTTCTCAAAATCTGCAGAAATGTACTTGGGAGGGATACCTATCAATCTCGGTCTTTAGATTTGCTCTGGGAATTTATTTCCTCCTGTATAAAATCGCACGCCAACTGTTAGCTGGCGGAAATTGGTGTTCTGAAAGTCTCGTTTTCGACTCTATGAAGAGTACCATTCGATGCGCGGCTTGAAATGGCGAATTTAGCGTATGATAACTAAGGAATCCGTGCAGAACTGACTGAGAAACAAATCAAATACCGGTGCGCATCAAAAATTTCCAAAACGGGACTGTGCCAATACATATGCAAACTGCAATAACACAGGCGGGGTGGATCCATGCTTGGAACGGCCCGGATGCGCGTGGTGCGCACCTGCCATTCTATTCCACGTCACAGTAAGGATATTCAGCAGGGTGCTTGTTCGACTCGAGCCCGGGTCATGGGGCGCGTGTGAGACTGTTTTTTTTCTTTTCTTTTGACGCGAGTTTATAAAGCCATACCACGACTCTGATCCTTCGAGAATTGGGACACGCATGTTCGGTTCAAACCAAAGAAGGCCCGGATGCGCTGGGCCCCTTGCACTCCATTAGCGCTCATAAGACCGGATCAATTCAACAGGTAGCTCTTTCGACTGGGGCCCGAGTCATAGTGTACGGGCAAACGGAATGACTCTTTTTTGTCTGACCTGCCCGATTTTTTACGTCTTCCCTCTGGTGCGCTTCTGATTTTCCTCCTTTCAGTTCTCCGATAATCACCCAAATTTTCTGAACCAAGTTACGGGTTGCTGTTCCAGCAGAGTGAGCGAGCTGATGGTCTAGGCATAGACAGGGTTGATTCAGCAGGCAAGTAAAGGCCCGGACGCGCTGGTGCGTACCTGCACACAATTGAAGGATTTTTTCGGGTTGAATTGCAAGCAGGCTGTTCGTTCAACTTCAACTCGAGCCCGGGCCACTGGGGCGATGAAGGCAACACTTTTTTTTTTCTTTTCTTTTTTTGACGCAGGGTTAGCAACCACCCAGACAGCTCACCTCTCTATGTGAGCGCCTTTCCGGTCATTCCGAGGCGCAATTCTAAACACACTGCCAGATCATGACGAGTTGACGCAGGAGGAAAATACTGGGCTAATTTATTTGCGACACAAGGAAGTTGAAACCCGCGCTAGGATGGCCCCGACGCGCCGGTGCGCACTGAATTCAATGAGCTCAGCAGAAGGCTCGTTCGACTCGAGCCGGAGCCATGAGGAAAAAAAAGCTGCTTTTTTCCCTGGTGCGTGCTACTGCTTCGTCCACTGACCCCAAAAAAGCCTTACCCATCCATCCCGAAACAGGTACTTCAGCCCGTGTGGGTTAGAATTACGCTGCATCAGGAGGCTCGTTCGATCCGAGTGTGGGCCACTACTCTAGGTGCTGAAAGACATATACGGAGGGAGAGCGGAGAAGGCGAGGACGCGGAACCAACGCGGAACTCAATGCCGACTGACGAGGCGCTGACGGGGGTGCTGCGCTTTCGAATTCCAGTAACTTACCAGGAGCACGGCATCGCGGATCTGTTTTCTCTGGTAAGGGTGTTCTCCATGGTTTGGTGGCGGACAAGCAGTTAGGTGTTGGGCGTCGTCAGGAACGGGCGGCTTACGGCAAACTGATGCGCATCGATTGATAGGATCAATTCGCACGCTAGCCTGCCTCTTCCTCCTCTCACCTCGGATCTCCGCAAATCGAGCGGTTCGCTGTCCCTCACAGCACACTCATCACCCGGCGATGGAGTAAACCAAACAACCCCGGAGCGCGGCGCGCGCCTCCCTCTCGTAGCCTCTACATAGGCCTGCGATTTTATCATTTTCAACGATAAAGCAGGAGAGCTCGTTAGACTCGAGCCCGGGCCACTGGCAACAATGGCGTTTAATTTATGGCTTCTCTCTGGGTGTTCCCTTCGGAATCGACAACCAGATTCCGGAGAAACAGCTTTTGCACAGCACTGAGTACAGCCTTCCGTTTAACTTTGCAACACAGCCTTGTGTGCATCTCTTCCTCCCACCACCACCCATGGGCGAGCCGACTACTCAAACCGTTAGCTACCAACTCGATTCTTCCCTCGACGGGTTTGTGCCCACATGTAATCTTTCGATCGCGAGATCTCATCGCACCCAATGTAGCTACACGGGCGGTTTTTTCCCCAGGGCAAAGGACTTCAACGTGTCCGGCGGGACCTTCACAAGCGTGTCGCATATTTATCAGGCGGCACCGAGTGTTCCCACAGGTAAGGGGAAATGCTCCTGCTCTGCCTGGAATTCTGACCTGGGTCAATAGACTTCCGCTTAATTCCTCTAGGAGACCTAAATTTACTTCACAAAATAGACCACGGGGTCGGGGTTGTGCAGCGCCGCCAGCGCGTACCACCAGTCATGAGGAGATTCTATACTGCCCAGATTCCCGGATTGCAGAGGGCAACAGCGGCAGTGTATGAAGGTGATGGCGCTGAAGAGGTGCGTTGCAGCTGTCCTGCCAGCTCTGAATCTACTGAATGCCCTCGATAGCAATGGCGAGAAGAGATCGCACGGTATTCCAACCTTCGGTGAGCAGGTCTGCGCTGCTTGCTGACACATAAAGAACTTTGTCACAGACATCCGAATCTCGTTCAGCTGTATGGTGTCGTAAAGACTCAAGATTTGCATGTGGCAGTCTTTCACGATGGTTAGCTCTTATTGTCACCCGACCGCTCCGAGATTTCTTAGATTTTGGGTAGACTTGGTGCCACACGCAGAGCTGAAGAACAGGTATTACAGCTCACATTTGTCGTTCGTGTACTTTTACGCGACCTTGGTACGTGATCTGCCGAGTTTTGGATCGCGGATTAATTGTGCTGTAGGATGAGGCGTTCTCGGTAACGATAATTTCGCGCTCACCCACTTTTTACTTAATCTCGTGCAGGATGTCAATGCATACGTGACACCATTCCTCTGCCGAGGTTTGGTAACCCGAAGTCCTCTACTGTAGCCAACCCCTCCGACTCACCTTTTCCCTTAGTCCTGGTTTGAATACACCGTTTGGATACGCCCAGCAACGGGCCATCCCTGCATCGAGCTTGCAACTCCGAAAGCCAACTCCGCCTGGGTTTTTGGAGCTGGCCCTCGTTCCAAACTATCCGGCAAATCGCTGCTGCAGCCACCGACAGACCCGGAAATCCTGGGCGCAATCTCGCTCGAAGACTATCATGACATTTGTTGTTCCCATCTGAGCCAGCGGCTACATTTTCGGACCACAAATTTACCGGTAAAAATTGGCTCCATCCGACATTTCCCCAGTGCTGAATACGCAGACTCATTCGAAATTGCGTGTGCCCCCGATTGTTTGTCCCACAACTCGGGTTGGTGCGCAGGAGACCTGATTATCGGGGATGATTGGGAATGGTCCGTTTCTTTTTAAGTTGCATGCCCCGCAGTGCCTTTTGAACTACGTGATAGGCTCGATGGTGACGCAGAAGGCACATTGATGATTGGAGATGGTTGGATTCGGTACGCCTAGCACGCGTCTCACCCACCCACTATCATATTGATCCACAGACTGCAGTGCCAATTCATCTAATGTCGCAGAAGTGTACAGATGTCACGTATGGGTTGGTGTCAATGGTCATGCGAGTCCATACGGTTACGGTTGGCTGCCACAGGCCAACAATATCTTTCATCGTCTCAATATAACTCGAGACCGCAAAAACTATGGTGCGTTCCAGCTTCTGTCAAACTACAACGATACTCAATCCTCCCAGTCTACATAGACGCCGTCGACCACTGGCTCACGTTCTCGGCGTCAGTTGAAAAACTACCCGCGGGGTATCTCTTTCTCTGTTCCCATACGGACTTTGAATCCGAACACCCGCGAACCTTTCGCGTGCCCGAGTGTCCCGCCTACTGGTCCCTCGACCCCTCTGGAGCGGAACGTCTGACTGCAGACCAGGCGCAAACCCTAGGGTTTCCGGATATTGAATTCCGTAGGGAAGTCCGGGAAAGGTACTGGGACGATACCGTCTACGTCGGAATTCGCCATTTCCACGAAGCCAAGGGCTTGGATCCTTTTAGTCTGGACGCTGTCATCGCGTTGGGCTGTCCACTTACCGAGATTACTTGCGATCGAGATGCTTTGCTCGCACATTGTAGGCAGCATCCAGTTCCATTGATTTGTTCTCATGCGCGTAGTAGTCCAAGGAAGCGTCGAGGTCGATGAATCATCTGAACCGAATGTCAAGGAGTATCCCGATATCGCGAAGGGAGCGGACGACCCCGGTGCGCCGTGTCACTTATAATCATGGCTCCAAATCCTGATCCACAATTTCACAGACTCAAGGACCGGTCCAATTGACGCGCACTCGTCGCCACTTCGTGATTGCGAGGCGACAAATATCTATGACCTCGATGACGGTGCGTTTGCAACGGATCTTGAGCTTCCCACCTGACCTCATTGTTGTTAGTGAGCGAGGGCGAGAACATTTCCGACTCCTGCAGGTTCGAAGTGGAAATGCCAGCGCCATCTCGAAGCTGGAATATCATTATGTCGGTCCAGTTTGCTCTCTTTCTTATTCTGGGTTTATTCTCGTTTCATGAGTGTTTCTGTACATAGTAATTAAATATAAACATACTATAAAGGTTGTAGGCAACTATGAAAAGCTAGAAACGCAGTATAGTTTATCTTGACGTCGAAATTCACGGGGGCTAGTTGAACTGCGACAATGGTCCTCGCTTGAGGTACACAAATTGATGACCTGTGTCCCGATATCCTGTTCTAAAGCAGTGCGTTCGAAACCAAAGTCTCGCTCCTTGTTATGTCACAGAGTGAGGTATGATTCACCCTAGAAAAGGGCCCGGACGCGCTGGTGCGCACCTGCATTCCATGATCAGGCAATGTCCAGAGATAACTTTCAGCAGGGAGCTCGTTCGACTCGGGCCCAAACCATTTGCAGAGCACCTAGCCCTTTCGTTTTAGTTTGACAAGTTTTACAAGTCTTACTGTTCAGATATATGAGAATGAAGCCACGGACAGGGCGTCCTCAGATATTTTCTGTAAGCGTTGTGTGCAGCACGAATGGGTTCGAGACAATTACCTAGTCCACCCACATGGCGTGCAATCCGCGCTCTGTACGATTTGAGCACACACGCCGACGTCCGCGCAAATAGACGGGAGACGGAGGGCTGCAAAGCACAGGAAGTGGGGGTTGGATACCCGTAGACGACACGAAAAGATGGAACGGAGAATATATCAGCAGGATCTGTGCGAAGGGAAACAAGATAACAGGAGTAAGTACACAACGGACAGAGGAGAACAAAACGCAGGGATGGGTGTGAGGAGGATGAATGCTGTATGAGACGGGAGGTGCGTTTGGGATTGGAATCGGGACCGGGACCGGGATCGGGATCAGGATCGGGGAGAATAGCTATAAGTACGTACGGGGATATTCCCGGGGCACAGGAATCAGGAAGGAGCGCAGGCACGATGGATATCCGGGACTGGAGAGAGAGGTATCGCCGTATCGGGTGGAAGGGGAGGGGTGCACATCAGTGGAGGGAGAAGGATGATAATGAGTATGTAAGTAGGTGCGCGGCAGGCAAGAGACGGTGGGGCGGTGGTGAGGTGCACGGAATCAGGAAAAAAACAGCGGAAGGGAGGAGGGGGATGAGCACAAACGTTCGGGAACAGAGGGGGAATGGGAATGGGGAAGGATGAAGATTCGAATACAAAAGAAGACCATGCCCAAATGAACGCACCTCCCGCCGTCCATCATAGGTTCCGGCGTCGTCCTTGTTCCATTGACTTGCAATTGTCCTCCGTTTCGGTGCGCGATGCTTCTAACTTTGGATGAAGATGATGATGCGGTAGTAATGCGTACTGATCTTTAGAAGGGTAACCACGAAAGCATGGTTAGATTAGCATGTAATCAACCAATTTAGAAGACGAAGAGGGAAGAGGAAGCAGGGGATGAAAGGAGAGAGAACAGAGACGCAAAATCCGCGAAAATCCGCGCTGCCCGTCCACAGAGCACCAAAGAAAGGGAAAAATAAGACAAGTGCACACGCGCCTCCCCGTAGTCTAGCACTCCCTGAGTGTGAGGCCGTCACTCGCACCCGATAAACGTCTATGGGAGAAGCAGCAAAAGCTCAGAATGAAAGAGAAGGGAACGAGAGGGAACCAGAGGGAGCAAGGAGAGGAAAGGAGAGGAAAGGAGAAGAAATGTTGTGGGAATGAGCAGCGTGGAGCGGGGAGGAGGGAAATGGGACAAGCGGGGTAGCGCAGGAGCAAAGGAATCGGGAACGGAAGGGGAAAACGAGCAGGCTCGAGAAAAGGGGAAGAGACAGCGGGGAGATGCATGGGGTGGGAAGACCGGAGTAGAATACAGAACACACCTCCTGATTGCCCGCCTGTACCCCAGTACTGGTACCGTCGTGTCTCTCATTGGTCTGCTCCGCTGTCCTTGAGTTCAAGGACGATACCGGCGCTTATAGCGATGCCGACGCACGCACATCCGCAGCACTCGCTGTGGTCGGGTGCATTGGTGAGCGCGAGACTTGACGCAGGACGCTGGAGTGATGCGCGCCAGGTCAGGCGATGCTGCAAGGCCGAGGCAGGTGAAAACAAAGACGGCGGAGAGGCGCAGAGGGAAGCCCGGCGATGCGGTCGGTACGGCGCTGAGGTGGTGGACGCGAGGCACTAACCTACCAGGAAAAGGAAGAACAGAGAGAGGGCGCTATCGATTTGGGTATACGCAAAAGTTTCGCCGGAGATGCGGTCATCCATGGCGGTTGCAGCTATGCACCGTTGCTCGTGCTCGCTGGATGAGTGATCCCAGACGCATCCTTTCGCAGGCTGGAAGACAGGCCGTCGAGCCTTCGATGGCTGCAGTCATCCAGAGGCGATGGGAGTCGCACCGTACAGGCGGATGAGCGTGGTGCTGACGCTGAGAAGCAACGCAAGGGAAGTCAGACTCGTCTATGCCACAAGTCCACAGCGTCAAACACACACCGTTATTCCTTCCTTCCCACCGCCGCCTCCTCCTCCCGAATACAATGGCGATTTGAGACCAACGAGTGTGGAATCGGGGGAGTGTACAGGCCTCTTGTCTCTTTGCACGATGGCGGGGGCGTATGCATTTGCTGGTGGATTGAGCACTGCGCGAAGCAAGCGGCCATCGGGACTCGGGCGTCGGGGAGAAGAGCAAGAAGTGGTTACGGCACATTGATGCGCTTGCGTTGCTTGCACTTGTTGTACTTTTTCTCACGAGTCCTTCTTTGTTGGCTGAACCGGAGGTTTAGCTACCCTGGGGAACTTGGATTTGGGCCATCTTTCGTCCACATGTACAAACACAAAATTCGTCATTCAACGTTAGTAATAGTGGTCAAATATCAACAGATTTGCAAGCATTAACCGTTTTGGGCGAGGATCCATATCCAATTCCCGATCTTTTCAGTCCAATTACAACTTTTGTGAACATGTGTCATTACACGTTGTCAGATGCCGTCCCCATCTATCACCTGCTGATGGCTCCAAGATGGCTCGCCCGCTCACGGTTGGCCCAGATTCAACCCAGATTTCCACAAAGTCAACAATCCACCAGCCATTGATCCATCCACAATTAGCCTGAAATCATCCTTTAAACAGCGCGGCATCGACAGAAAACAACAAAGGTACGAGTTCACTGTCTATTTATTCAGTATCGTCTGTTGCACGTTAGTTTATTTTCGGCCGCTAGGCCGGCTGGTTCCCCACACTACTGTATTTTATCAGTACCACTACACCATTGCCGGATCGTGTGTTCGACCCTCGTTGAATTCCCGGCTGAATATCAAGGAAAATGCCAGCCATGAAACTCTGATGTATGCTGTATGTGGCTTCCTTTCCAAGTTTGAGCATTCACGTACAGCGGTGTCTGTTCATAATAGACCAAGCTCGTGCCTTGCCCATATACTATTCTGAGGGTGAACAAATTACCTCTTGACTTCCTCTGACAATGTTTGCCAAAAGAATTAAGCTACAACGGTGACTTTTGACTGTGTGCCCGCTCACTACAGTGACACAGGCAAGTAAAGGAGAAAAAGGTGATATTAGAGGTTATTAGAGCTTATTTGCAAGTAGTGAAAAATGGTTTCGTACCAGCTCTGATTGGCTGGAGACTGTGGAGCAGCCAATCAGAAGCCATACGTAAAACTTAGTACAAAATCGTTTTTCACCACTTGCAAATAAGCTCTATTAGCAACTTTTGCCGAAAACTTTGCTCAGCCTCTCATTGGCTGCTCCACAGCTCTTGACCAATCAGCGACTGAGCAAAGTTTCGGCTAAAATCTGCTAATAACCTCTATTAGAGCGTATTCGGAGCCCCCCAAACCACTCGATCTGTCAAAAAAGTGATGGCTGATTTCAGAAAAGTGTGATATTCAAAACGGGAACGGCACGCCGGCAAGGTGCATGAAAATCGACGAGGAAAAGAGGCACCCCCTCGTTTCGTCCCGTTCTTTCGAGGACTTATAGTTAATTTAGCCCTGGTGCATATGGCTTGGCCATTGTGAAGTATTTTAGGCAGGCAATGCACTTTGAGATTCAAGTTGGCTATCCTTCGTCACATCGGTCACCGCACTCGGCTAAATCTGAGGACTGATCTCAGAAAAGTTTTGGGGGCTCCGAATACGCTCTATTGCTTTGACATCGCCCAACAGAAGAACAAGACAATTGATGACTGGTGAGATTAAAATCATTAAATATTGTAACCAAAAATTACATAGTCGACCCCGAAGGTTCAGCCACCCGCCTCGAAGAGGCCCAATCCCACGTCATCTCTTCCCCTTGCTCTTCCCTTACTCTGATTCTCTCGACTCTCTCGGATCTCTTCGTTTTCTCGGCAATTTAGCGTCTTTTACTCAACGCATGCCATCCTGCTATTGAACACCCGACAGAGGCCCGGAAGCGCGTGGTGCGCACCCGCATTCTATAAATATCCAGATAGACTCATAGAGCAGGGAGCTCGTTCGACTCGAGCCCGTGCCGTGGTCGGTACCACTTGGATACTTTTTTTTTCACATTGCTTTATTTGTTCACGAACAAATAGCCCCTCCGCTTGGATTCTTTGTCTGGCAACGAGCCGTGGGCAGCCCGGTGGGCTGCTATCCCCTGTGGAAACCGATGCATGGACCGCTCTGATGTTTTTGGGACATGCACACCGGGTGGCCTCCTGAATCAGCAATGGCCTGGATGCGCTGGGCGCACTTGCATTCAATAGTCTGTTAGACTGTGTACCATAAATGCAGTAAGGAGCTCGTTCGACTCGAGCCTGGGCCACTGAGGTGGATATCATTCTCTTTTTCTCTCATTTTTTTTGGCGCACCTAGAAGCCAGCACAAACCGTTCTGTCCTCGTCTCTTCAGGAATTCCAAGGCGCACTGCTACCACAGGTATCGACCGTGGTGAGTCAAACACAATCAAGAAGGCAAAAGCCCCGCTAATCATTTGGAATACAGGTGGTCTGATACCCAGAAGCAAAGCCCGGACGCGCAGGCGCTCTATTACTGCTCCGAGGATGTGTGGTTTTCTTTTCACGCTGCTCATTCATTCAAGAGCGGAATTATCTCCGGAGGAAGAAACCCTGCGTTCGAAAAGGAAATAACCCGACTCTTTGATATCAGGGAGCGGTGAGTTGGTTTCAGCTGTGGATGCTCTCATTGTTTTCCACCATCCAAAACGCAGGTTTGAATCAGGTGGGGACAGGCCCGGAAGCGCTCATCTGCATTCAATCGTACTTCGATGGGAAAACGCGGCAGACAGCTCGTTCGATTCGAGCCCGGGCCATGAGCCGTTGCTTCACTGTATTCCGCGGCCCCGTCGGCCGACTCTGTTTACCTCGGATGACCTCGGCCGACTGCGGCGGCAGGGTCTGCCGAGGTCGAGTCGGCAGATCTGGGTTGAGCTGGGTGGACCATCCGTCGACCTCCGTCGACTCCGCGTCCACCGACCCTGTCTGCCTTCGCCTCCATCCCTTTCCACTCTGTACGCCCTCGCTGCTCGCTGCCTCGTCGCTGCCTGTGCTGTGCTCTTGGCAACCCTTTAATGCCGATCGATTTGCTGCAGATCGATTCTCCCGTCTTCTCCCGTCGTCCCTCAGTTCTCCCACCGACCTCTCTCTTCCAGGACCAGAGTCTCCCTCTTTCTCGCCAGCAGACCCCGCCCATCGCCCCTCCACAAGCCGCCAGTCATGGTGGAGGAATGACCAGTTTAGTGCGACTCGCTGCGAGTGCGAGTCGCTTATTTCTCGGCTAACGCCGCTTAGCGCGTTCAACGTCACGAGCAGTGCGACTCGACAGCAAAAGTGCGAGTCGGACGATCACTAGATCAAACCCGGCTCTGCACGGCACCACGCAGTAGGCCCCGCGGCGAGCGAAGCACCACGCAGTGGGCCAAGCGGCGAGCGCTAGCACCACGCAGTGGGCCTAGCGGCCGGGGTCTGGGGTGGAAACCCCAGCCGTCCGGGCCGGCGCCCGTAACGCGTTCAAAAATCTTTTAAAGCCTGATTTAGATATTTTGAAGTGCCGTCAGGCCAAAGGAGGGGGGTCTGGGGGGAACGGTGTTCCCCCCAGCAGCAAATTCACCTCTCCAACACCATACTTACCCAAAATACCATGAATCGGCAATCCAATGCCGGAAATGATCGATTGATGAGCTCTGACGGCAAGCCCATCACGAGTAGTGCGACTCGCTTAAATTAGCCGACTTCCACTCGCACTAATCTTGTATATACTCACCCTCGCTCGCTGCTTGGCGCGATGAAAGTGTATTGCACGCGGTGCTTCCTGTAATGCTCTGCAATTGCACAGCGGAGTGTCAGACGAGCCTACGATGCGGCGTCCTCTGTGCCCGCTCCTTCGTTTCCGTACCAACGCACAAACTGCAGTCTGAAAGCTCCGCCGCTACAATGTGTCTCCACCGTCTCCCCCGTTTCCTGCGGCCCAGAGACCGGTGCGTCGTACTGCAGCTAGCCCGATTTCTCACCGTCCACTCCGCCCATTAGTCATAACTTGCGAGCCGGTCCCCTGCGCATAGTGTTGTTCGGGTCGGGTCGGGCCTGAAAGCCCGGGCTTGGGTCGGGTCGGGGTAGGGTCGGGCCTGGAAATTATCCCGAGCCCGACCCTAGGCCCCAGGTAGGGTCGGGTCGGGTCGGGCTTGGGCCTGAGCCCGGGCTTGGGTGCATTTTTTTTGAGACTTCATAGAGTGACTTTTTTTTTGAACGCAAACATATTGAATAACCTCTCCTACCTCATGTACCCTCTTTCCTTTGCTCAGGGGTCAGAATTCGGTGTTGAAAGCAAGATTTAAGCCCCATCAGATTATCAGTAATTTCTGGTCAGCTATCTGGCCTCCGATATCCGGTTAAAATAAATGTTGGATGAGCACCACAGTAACATCCACACTGGACATCCCAAAATCACCATTGAAACATTTTTTCTTCACCCCAAGTCGGGTGGTTGGGATCAACCGAACCGACCCGGGCTCAAGCCCGGGTCGCGGGCCTTGAAAAATCTCAGGCCCGACCCTAGGCCCGACTCAAACTAGGGTCGGGTCGGGCCTGGGTCGGGTAGGGTCGGGTCGGGCTTGGGTCGGGCTTGGGCCTAAGCCCTGGCCCGGGGCATCACTACCTGCGCCCAAGCCGCCACAGAGCCAGAGGGGGAAAGGCTGCAAGTACCTGGGTAGCTGCCTTCGTTCTCTCTACCATCTTCGGAGCGTACTAGTAGTCCTAGTCCTACCACGCCACAGTATCTACGGGCTTGCGGCAGCGTGCACCCGGGTCCCGACTCCCCCCCGCCTGCGCTGGCGGCGGCGTTCCGTGGTGTGTTACATTTCCATGTACCATTGAATCAAATACTGTGTACATACACCTTGAATTGAGTACATCTGTCTACATCCAAAGCTCGAACTCGGTGACGACAAGCGTTGAGCGTTTTGTCCGAATTCGGCAAGCGCGGGCACGTCACTGCGTTCAGCCGTGGCTATGTGCGGCTATGCCTCGGCTAGGTTCGGCTAGCCCGACTCGCCACAGCCACCTAGCCTGAACGCTGTTAGCTCGAGCTAGGCCAGGCCACCTAGCCACACTGCGGGTAGCTATGGGTAGCCTGCCTTATAGCTGTGGGCAGCTGTTGGCAGGGTTTAGCTAGGCTTTGGCCTGGCTGGCTAGCCCAACGTGCTCGGCTAGCTCCGGCCAGGCGGTGGTTTGGCTATAAAGGCTCTGAACGCAGTGCGTGCCGCTGTAACACGACCAAACTCCCCTGCAAATGAAGGCATTTGAATTGCGGTCAATTACGGTCAATACCCACGCACAGGCAGACCAAACCAAATGACTCAGAGGTAGGCATAGGGCGACCAAGTCTGTCTACCCCAAGGTCTGCCGACCTCTGCCGACGCGGGTCGGCAGAGGCTCTGCTGACGGGGGCTCGGAATGCAGTGCTTGTGTTTTTCTTTTTCTTCGAGGATTGCTCCAAGACTTCAATGCATTCACCGAGCCTCCGACCTTTCAAAACCCAATTCACATCTCGATCCGCCAACGGCAATCGCCAGCTGCATTTTCGTGAGGGTGAGCGAAATCGATCCAGAGATCTGATACGTCCCCAATATATTTGGCCTCAAAGAGGTCAATACAAGCCAGGAAGCGCATGGTGCAAATCCGCAGTCCACGATGCGTGTGTCAATATGGTATTCGACATGCAGCTCGTTCGATTCGAGCCTGGACTATGTCGAAGGGGTGATCTTTTTTTTTCCCCTTTGCTGGTGCTTTTGACAACACTTGGATTCATCTTCTACGACGAATATGTAAGTAGCTGTTTCCGACCCGAGATTTACCCTCAATCCGTTGGAAGATGGGCTACTAATCGGGTGATTGATTATCTTGGTGCGCACCTGCATTCAATTGCAATATATGTGCCACTAATGTCTATCCGGCAGGGTCTTCGAATTCCCGGGATGGGGTTTCTGTCGTCGGTGTGCCTCGTTGCCCCCAATTCCGTTCAAGAATACGTAAATTAACTGCGAATGTCAACGAGGTGAGTCAATATCGCTGCGAAATACCACAAGTCTCATCGTTTGCTTGAACCCAAGGTAGATATCGATGCGATTTGAGTTAGGGAAGGCCCGGATGCGCTGGGCGCACCTGCATTGAATCGGCAGTGTCTCGTAGTCAATTGCAGCAGGCAGCTCGTTCGACTCGCGCCCGGGCCATATGATGTGGTAAATGTAGCCCTGTTTTTTCTCCCACCCTGGTGTATGCTACTCATTCATTCTGGCTACGAAGGATCTGCCCGCCGATACTTACAGGTGTGGAAGAACGGTGAGTTTATATCCCATATAGAATAATCCGTTTCCGCCTATGAACCGCGGCCTCGGTTGGATCTAACGATAACCAACCGAGCACGCACTCCCAGAAGCTATTTCGCCCCCTGGCCATATCTCATTGTACTCGGATGAATAACAACATACCTAGCCGGCTCTAATCTTTTCAAAACATAGGGAGGTTGAGTTCCAGCCAGAAAATACCCAGAAGCGCGCGGTGTGCACCCACATGTGATAAGGAAGGCAAGAAGCTTCAGTGGGCAGCTCGTTCGACTCGAGCATGGGCTATTGATTGAAGTCGTGAGTGTTTTTTCGGTCTCATTCTGCTCGTCATACAGGCCTCATCGTAGGTGAGCCCAGGCGCGGGAATCCAATTCTCAAAGGCTCACCGGCGGAAACGGGATGACGATAGATGGTGCGGAATTCCATTGTGGAGAGTTTTAGGTTCTGATAGTGCGATATGGTTGAATTCGAGCCAATAAACAGGTCCGGAGGCGGTGGTGCGCACCCGCCGTCAATCACACGTGTGGCAGGAAAAGTGTAACAGGCAGCTCGTTCGATTAGAGCCCTGGCCATAAAAAATGACGATGTTCGGGGAAGCGCGCGGTGCGCACCCACTGTACATGTGACTACGACAATTCGTCTATCTCGTGGACAGCTCGTTCGACTCGAGCCTGGGCCTTGGCTTTGGGGACTACGTTTTTTTCTAAATCTGCCAACCTGAATTCAGTTTAGCCTCCTGCGATCATACCGCTGGCAGTTCTGGAACGGCAAATAAAGCCCAACTTGGCTAGAGCTCCGCTGATACAAATCCCCTGATATTATGGGACGCAGCAAAAATCGATGTAGGCTGGGAACGGCCCGACGCCCACTGAGCGCATCCCAGTTCAATTTGATGATTCACGGCGCATATAGCGGGGAGCTCGTTCAATTCGAGCCTGGGCCATTCTTATTTAACATATCTGCGACGCTTTTTCATACTTACTCGATGGAAACTCCACCTTGCGAGCGAGTCGAGATTTCGATTCTCCAGCGGGGTCGGCTGTCACAGCTCCAGAAGGCTGGATTTCATCTAGTTATCAGGCACCGCCAGGTTAGATTCGAATCATTTGCAGCCCGGGGGCGTGGGGTGCGCCCACCGATTGTAGTCGGTCCAGGGGAATGCATGCACTCCTTCAATTGGAGCCCGAGCCATTGCCACGGAGACTAGTAGTGCATCAGCACCAACCACTTACTGGCAACGCTCTTTACGAAGCACGCTTCACAACACTTTTGTGGGGGCGTTTTGTGAAGGCACTTTTAAAGAACGGAGACCACGGTGAGTCAACAAAGGCAAAAACACACTCAATCTTTGGAGATCCAAGGCAGTCGGAATCAGACAGGCAAAGGCCCGGACGCGCGGGTGCGCACCTGCATCCCATAAATTGAAAAAAAAAAAAGGTCAAGCAGGGAGCTCGTTCGAATCGAGCCTGGGCCATGCTGCACCGCTTTAGTTCCTTCTTTTTTCAGAAGCCTTGCCCAATCAACTCAAAGCCCGGCACTCTCCGACAGTGGCAGCCGCTGGCTCGTGGAAGATACAACTTTCTGTGAAACACATTTTGAATTCATGGGATACAATGAAGTTGCATTGGGGCGAATAAAGGGCAGCGCGAGGGCGCACCTATCTCTCCCGGAAGTTGCAGCAAGGAACGCAGGTATCGGGCCATGTTGGTAACGAACTCGATCTTGCACCGTCAATGCTTTCTATCAGGTGGCTATTGATTGATATTCAACCACCACTGGCAGAAGCAATTTCAAAGTGGACCCGTGTTTAGTTTGCTGGTCAAAGTGGGGTGAAGAACAAGACCCGACTTTCAAAGCCATACCGTCGGTCTAATCCTTCGCAAAGCACACCGGTGTGTTCCAAGTGACGAAGGGCCGGGAACCTGGCATATAAACAAGCAGCTCGTTCGACTCGAGCCTGGGCCGTAGTGGAACGGCGTTGTTTATTTTATTCCCTTCGGCATTTATCGAACTTCTCCGCCCACAATATCTGAGCTCTCAGACGCGCGTGAGTCGACGGGAGGTTCAGGCTACAATATGTGAAGGTTCGCGCACAGTTTAAACGCAAGAAAACGGATTCGGGGCTACTTTCGGCCTGGCAACCCAACGCTCACCTTGAATCACGACTGGACCCGATATACGGCAATTAATGGCAATTTTAAAGCAGAAACCACAAACGAGCACCGGTAGTATACCCATTTTCCGTTCGCAAACTTCAAGGGAGTAGTGATGATCGGAGGAAAACCAAGGCGGGGCTCGGTGACTTCGAGGCGATGTAGGTTGGCCACACCTTAAAAGCGGCGAGCTTGCCGCGCCTTTGTTTCTCATCTTACCTTTGCCCACCATGAGCCGCCCTCAACCAGATGCAGCCACAGGGACACTCGACAAGAAGCATGGAGAACTTCGCGTCTTCCGCAAAGGGAAATTAGTCGAAGCCTACAAACTACCGGACTTGCGCAGTAATGTTGCTCGCGTCCCACAAAGTGGACACAACTTCTTCCTCGACAAGGAACATCGCTTCCGATGCACGATTGCGCCACCAGATCCACTGTCGAGGCGCGAGCCAGAAGTAGAATTCGGGATTAAAGAGTCCCAATTGATAGCGCGAATCACAAACTACCGAACCTTGTGAGGACAAACGACTCGCACCAGGAAGCGGGACTAACAGCACTCTAGGGAGATTTGTTGGAAGAGTCTGACAACGGAGGACCCGAAGCCAGCCGTGCTTTACATTTGCAAGAAGGGCCCTTTGGAGGGAGCAGATGGTAACGTGTTCCAGGTGCGCCACGATACTTCCCCAGCTGGGCTGGACACCTCCTGAATCGTGGCTGCCCCAGATGTGGCGAAAGTACGAACAGCACCAGTTCGATAAGGCACTAGCCTGGATCACCAGAGATGGAGAGCTTGGTGCACAAGCTGTGCAAGCCAGTGCGCAGCGTGTCATTGGGTCCAAGACTGGAGACAGAAGAGTCAGCATGTCGCAGTTGGGCGATGACCTTGAACGACTGTTTTTCTTGGCACTTTCTGGGCTTACTTTGTTGGAAGAGGTTTAGAAGCCTGACCGTGTAGCCTGTTTCGCAGCGCGAGACCTGTCTGTCGATACCCATATTTATTGATTGCGTTGAGCAGTCATGCACCTTCTGCTGTAAAGATTTGCAGACGCTATGAGATCGCATATGGCTCACAAATGAATTTAAGCACACCTGGTCGAGTATCACGAAGTCTGGAGCAAGGGAAGCTATAGGATTAAGCAAACACACACGCCACGCAAAACGAAGAAGAAACGAAGGTTTGGATTCCAAGCAAGAGCTAACAACGTGAACAGACGGACGGTGGGCCGGATATTGCCGATGCAGCCATCCGTGGCGCCAAGCTGACGCACGCGTACGGGCGATAGACAGCAGATCCGAGCCCGCGGCGGTCGTAGCTGCGTATGGCGCCGGCGGTGAGCGCACGGATTAACCCCGATTGGAGTGGGAGCACCTAACGACGACACCGACACCGACACCTTCCTTGAGACTGTTGGGGAAGGGTCGATGCTTTGCTCGCTCGACAAGACAGACTAACCAGGTGTCGTTCCCATGCGCAGCGGAGGATGCCGAAGCCCCAGAGTGAAGATTCGGCGGTCACATACGCAGCAGCGATGAAGTCGTCGATGCGCGACAGGCGTAGCAGAGACGCAATGGGGAAGGGTACAGCGGCACCTTGCGCATCGATGGAGACACATGAAACCAGAATGTTCAAGGCGAAGCGTGCAAGTTGGCGAAACTGGAGAAGGCTGCGTCGAGGAGGAAGTAGATACGACGAAGAAGCGATCCTCGGAGCAGAGAAAGGGACAATTGGGCGGTCGGGGCCGTCATAGCTGTGGCCGCTCCGACACGGGGAAGATAGACCGATGATCTCTGTTTTGTGGTCGGATGGTCCTGGGCGCCGATAATGACACCATCGCAGACGCGTACTTTTGCTGCTGAAGTTCAGGATGCTGCTGCTCCTCAAGTCGGTGAATTCCACCAGAGACGCGGACGCAAGCGCGAGGCGATCCCACAGCGCTGAGGAACGACTCAGGTCGGACCCGGCTTTCAGGTGGGCGCATATCCACGAACACGCACCGTTATCCCTGCCCCTTTATGCCTGCCCAATTCGCCGCCCTCTCTTCCAAGACTCTTCTTACTCCAGCTTAGTAGAGAGCGTGCGAAACGTGTTGTTGTGTCTTGATCTCTTCTGATGGGATCTTGTGTCTTGTTCTTCATTTTGCTGCTGCGCCGTGCACTGCGGGAGGCAGGCGGCCATCGCCGCGTCGGGCGTCGTCCGCGCGGGAAGAAACAGGTTTCCCGTTGATGCGATTGATTGATCGATTTCCCACGCTGCCTCTCTCCTTCTTCCTCCGACGCCGTCCCAAGCGATCTGCTCTCTCTGGCTGGACACTTGTCACGACGCTATCGAATACATTCACAAGGCCCTGGAGCGCGAGGTGCGCAACTGCGTTCCGTACAACGTCTGGCGGGAAATTGGAATGAAGCAGGAAAGCTCGTTCGAGTCGAGTCAGGGCACTAGTTGAGTGCGCGTTGTGTTTCTCCTCGGCGGTGCCGCCAGGCCATACAATCCCTCGCCATTCTCTGCCATGAAGTCCTCCAAGCCGCATGGTTTGCACCTACGCTTGACTTTCACCGCTCTAGATCTATCCAATATGCCTGCTGCTGAATTCTAAGCTGGGACGCTCGTTGGCCGTGTCATGTCCCTTCCGGCGAGGTGTTTTCCTCGCAGACACGCTGCTCATTCATTCATCCAGGGAAAATCTCGCCCCTCCGTTTCTCCAACTACCTGTGTCCGGGAGCCCCCGTGAGTCGGTACTGTGATCTTCCACCATTGGAAACTCAGTCAGTCTTGATAAAAGTG
The DNA here is from genome assembly GCA_029449255.1 of Mycena polygramma. Taxonomy (NCBI): domain Eukaryota; kingdom Fungi; phylum Basidiomycota; class Agaricomycetes; order Agaricales; family Mycenaceae; genus Mycena; species Mycena polygramma. The sequence goes on along the minus strand of JARKID010000056.1, from coordinate 466,667 downwards.
AAGATAGGCCTGGATGCGCTGGGTGCACCTGCATTGAGTGGAAGTGTTCGTCGATTGCAGCAGCCAGCTCGTTCGATTCGAGCACGGGCCATGTACGCGGGCCAAGGATTTTTCCGACGGTACGTACGTGTTGCTCATCCTTGTCCCACCTCTCTACCATTTATTCCAGCAGTGTATTGGATGGCGGGCTAAATTCACTCGCAGCTCTGATTTATGCGACACAAGGCGGGCGGATTCCAGCGAAGAAAGGCCCGGACGCGCGGGGCGCGCCTGCATCTAGTACAGGATTCAAGGGAAGATTGCCGCAGGCGGCTCGTTCGACTCGAGCCCGGGCCACTACCGCGAGAAACGATTTTTTTTTTTTTTTTCTTTGGACTCGCTCTAGGTATTCATTTCGGAATCCCTGTACAAGACGCTCTCCGGGTTTAGGACAAAACACAACTCTAAACACATATGATCCCGGTCAGCCAACCTAGACTCGACCTGGCAAAAACAGTGCGCTGATTATTTGGGACACGGGCAAGTTGCGTGTGAGACATGAAAGGCTCGGACGCGCAGATGCGCACTTGCATTCTATGACGGACAATGTCCCCGAAAAATGTTCAGCAGGGGAGCTCGTTCGACTCGAGCCTGGGCCATACTGGTGACATTGTTTTTGGTGTTACATCAGGGGTTCGACTCGAGTCCCGGCCATGGAGAGAAACATTGATCAGTTTTTCTTCCTGGTGCGTTCTATGCACCAAATCAAACGTTATCTCAACATCCACTGGCGAAGCCGAACGTTTTTGGTTCAAAACACGAGTTTCCATGGCAAGACGCTGATTGAATTTTAATTCGTTGCGACTTCAGTAAAGTGAGCCGATTATTTGGCGCATAAACCCAGGGATAATTCTATTTGTGAGCCCGGCTGCCGGTAGGGCTTATATGTGAGCCCCGCTAATTTTGGGGGGGCTGCCAAATAGAATCTGGCAGCCCCAAACCTCGATAAGATTGCCGGGCCTCCGAGCGGCCCGTTGAATAATATACACTGAAGTCTTGTTGAAGTCTACTACGAAATGGCATATTCACTGAATATGGCGTCTCGTCCTGTCCATATAGTAAATCTCAATTGGCCCAATTTGGGCCTATTTAATGCTGTGTTTTTTTTCTCTGTCCTCGCCGTTCCACCGTATCGACTCTCCTTGGTCGCCGTCTGACCACCTTGGTGGCAATAGTGCTTGCACTGCTTCTTTTCGCCTGACACTTCAATCTTGCATCACCTCCGAATCAGCGAGAGCGCATCGACACTGATATAAATCCAGAAGGAAATTCAAAGACCCAAACTTCAACGTGGAATAGGAATACATCAGGTTGAACGCTATCCAAGTATTCAACCATGAGATTGAGAACACTCACACAAGAGGGAGAGGTTTTAGATTAGATGGAACGCGGTCCGGCGGAGAGATAAGCCTTATCTTTCGCTTAGGGGGGCTTCCAAATAGAATTGTGTTATTTGGCAACCCCCTAAGCGTTGAAAGCCGGGCTCACAAATAGAATTATCCTAAACCCAGGTCTAATTTAAGCTGCGAAAGGCCCGGATGCGCTGGGCGCACCTGCAGCCAGCGAACAAGAATCAATGATCATTGTAGCAGGCAGCTCGTTCGCCTCGAGCCCGGCCCACTAGGGCGAGAATAGCGGCTTTTTCCCCCGTCAATTCTCCTGATCACTCTGCCCCAGAAGCTATCGGCACAGGTCGCAACCGCAAAAAAAATACTCATACCTATGGGGGAAACGTACGCTTTCCTGACCGGGACCACTACCGTGCCACTGCACTTCGATTGTAGTCAGCTGCACCAAAGCTGCACAATGGTCTCTTTGTTCACTGAACAAACAACCTGCTACCTATAAATATCCCCGCTACCTGCGTACCCTCTCCCGCCTGAACCACCACGTCTCTCATTTGTGCCACCCGCCCACGACCGTCTCCAATGTCCACACCTTCCACCGGAACCGCGAAAAACGTGCCACTGTCGCAGTGGTCGCCTCCTCATTCGGTCAGCCCAAATCTTTTTGAGGTGCTACGAGTATCATCCCGCTTGCCACTCGAGGCTCACTGACTTATATAAGTTATAGAATCTTCCGTTCCATCAGAGCGGAGGCCCCGACTTCAGCGACGCAAGCAGTTCCAGTGCACCGCCACCGGCAACCTGCGTTCAGTCCTTTCTGTCATTCCCCGCTCCGCCGATCACAACTACGAGGGACAAGCTAGTTAGGTTCGGCGCCGATAGCCGTTCGAGTGCGCTGCCAGCCCGCGCTCCACCGTTTGTGCGCCATGGCCATACCCATACACCGAGCGCTGTGCTGATCTCAAATGCAAAGACAGAAGACGGCACATTGTTTCATTCTTTCCAAGCTCCAGCAATTACAACTACGAAAGACGAGCCCGTCAGGTCCGACGCCGCAAGCGGTCCCCATGTGCCACAAGCCCCCGCTCCACCGGTTGTGGGTCACGGCAATGCTCGAACCACCGAGCCAGTCAGGCTCGGCGGTAGGCTCGTGACCAACCGCTTCTTCACGTGGCTGCGCTATTCACGTGGCGAAGCGGCTGGGATCTTTGGTCGTCATTTTGGCTGATCCCGCCAAACGAGGTTTCGGACTTGCTTTTTTCGCCGTTTTGAACATCCAGAACCTTTGAAAAAAGTGTCAAAAGTTATATAGTGAAAGACGGGTATTCTTCAATTCTGTGTCGAATGAGACCACTTCATTTCAGATTTGAAGGAAAAACAAGTGGGCCCCATTCAATCCAGAATGAAAAATGGTGCAACTTTCCCCAAATAAGTTGGGTCTTGGGTGTCCTTGTTCTGAAGATACAGAAAGGCACTGAGAGGCAAAAAACACAAGTCCGAAACCTCATTTGGCGCCATCAGCCAAAATGACGACAAGATGTTCCAGTCGTTACCCAGCACTGATCGTTCTTGCCCTCGTGATCAGTGCGTGGGAAACGAATGGTAGCGAGTCTAGCTCGGCGGCCCAAACGGTCCCTTTGCGCTGTCAGCACCGTTTGTGCGTCACGGATCTACTCATACACCCCACGCTGTGTGCTGATTTGAACTGCACAGATAGAAGAGGGTCCGTTCTTTCATTCGCCCCAGGCTCCGCCGAGGACTAGGAACGAACTAGTGGGTATTCTCTTCTTCCTATTGATTCCATCTCATATCATCTCAGGACTACCAGTCACTCCGTGCCGTTTTGCGCAATGTCGATCTCGACGCGTGGTATTGCGACCTCCGTTTCATCGGCATGACCGACGCACGATTACGCACCCTATCCCGTTTCGCTGCGCCCCGCCGTGATGCGATCCTGTTGACAGTTCTTCCATCGATGAACATCCTGGATCGCGCCCTTCTTTCGGATGCGATCCAGCGCCTTGTGCAAATCATCTAGAGGCGTGTATTCTCTGGTCATGTATTGTAATGAACTCTGCTGTTTATGGGATCCTCATTTGCGAGCATCAAACTGTTCACTTGTCTCCAACATCCACATTCACGAACACCTCATGATGAGCTCCAACGAGCTGTTTCGAGCTCCGCCGCGACTTCTGTGCCACTGGCAGGATTAATATTGGCAAAGACAAAGACCCTGTATATGAGGCGAAACGAACCGTAGTCTTACTTGCCTGGACAATTTGTCCACATCCTGAGGCTTGAGCGATTCCTCAGCTTGACACCCGCTGAAAAGGAAATCAACCTTGCACAATCAGAAGGATCCAATATTGTTTCGCTGTTTGTTTCGGCCCGTGGTTGAAAATCCAAAATCGGTGGGTAAGAGTGGACTGAGCCCAGAAAGACACCGCGAAAGACAATGGAACGTTGAGCAATTTGTTTATCATCTGTCTGTCTCTGTTGCGGAACTGGCAGTGATGATCTGAAGGAACTTGTTTTTCCACTATCAAATCTGAAAATTGCTTTCAGACCATAACCATTATTCCCCAGAGTACGACAAAAATATTTCTCGATGAAATCAACTCCAAATGTTCCACGGAATGACACCCGTGGCAGATACTCTCAGGCCACCAGCTCCAGATGCAACATACACCTATCTAACTTTCAGCTCCTGGCTGCCCTCGGGAAACAAAGCAGCGTTCCAAAGCGGCCCGCTTTACGAACGTTCAAGGTATTTTTCCTTTGGGAAGGAGGCTGTACCGGTGTCCAACGTAATATAGAACTCATACACAAAATAGAAAACATCACTTGGGCACATACATCACGCATCAATCTTCATTCCCTGGGCATGAACCAATGCATGCCCGCCACTTGCGGCCGCGTCGTCCGGCGCTCCAGCCCAATCGTCAAATCACCGCGCGCGTCTTTGCGTCGCTGCAGTTGTGGTCAGCGACGGAATTGTTTTTTTGGGGCGAGGAGAGGAGGGGGAACGTACAATCCAGACACACCCCCCGCTCATGATGCGCTCGATGCTGGGCACGCAGCTCATCACGTCGCGTACGTGGTGCTGCGCGAGCGCGGGGCCGGCGCGTGTGTGCGAGTCGTCGACGTCGACGAGGGTTCGTAGGGTGCGCGATTTCGCGAGAGCGAGGGTGAAGGGTGTCTGTCCCCATAAGGAAGATCCAAAGTGAGTAGTGAGGAGAGCAGAGCGGATGATGAGGGAGAGGGAAGGGACGACGCACCAATTCCCTTACAGGTAGACGGACTTCAAGCCGCTCGAGATGTGTACACCCCGCGCAGAGGAGTGCGAGCACCGTAAGCTCCCCACCAGTCCCCAGCGCACACTCGATGAACGACACGTTCCGCAGCGTCGGCGCGTGCGTCGAGACGAGCTGCTGAACGAGCGCGCGCGGGATGGGCATCTGGGGGTCGGGGAGCTTGAGAACAAACGAGCTGAGCCGCGCGGAGGCGGATACAGAGGCAAAGATGGCGGTGAGGATGGCAACGGGGGTGCCGGCGGCGTCGACGGGGTTGAGCCCGAGGGCGCGGGCTGCGCGGGCATCGAGTGCCAGGTGGCGGAGGTGCGGGAGAACGAGGGGCGCGGGCGGGGAGGGAGGGATGCGGTTCGATTCCTGAAGTCAAGCTTGATGAAGAATGTTCGGTGAGATTTGAAAAAAAGGGACGAACACCTGTGGTCATCGAAAGACTCTCAAGCAGCGGGGTGTGTGAGATGAGGTTGAGGATGGAGACGTGATCGACTCTGGGGCAACCAATAACGTGGAGGCCGAGCAGACCCGGAAGCTCGATGAGCGCCGACTCCAGCACGATTTCGTTCAGTTCGTTTGCCATCTGGATTCACAGAGTTTGGCAAAACAACGTAGATGGCCTATGTTCCTTCGACTTACAAACAGCGTCAAACTCGTCAAATTGTTTTGCAACGCCGCAGTCCACTTTGGGAGCAGATTCAGGACATTCCAGGACGGAAAATCCAGCGTAAGGTGCTGGATCTTGGTGAGGTTCACGAGCCGCATCGATTGGTCTGTCGTAAGATTGGCGTGGATGCGCAGTTCGTGGAGGCGGTCTTTCTGCGCCAGCGGGGCAATAAACGGTGTCAGCGCGTTAATGCTGCACCGAAAGGAAATTATGTTAGGGCAAAGATCGAGCGCATGAGTGCACTCGAGAAGAAACTTTGGGTTATATTGGGTCTTCACCACCGGAATCGTGCGGATGTCTACAAAACACAATAAAAATGCAGCAGCTTCACAGTGTGGCGTGGCATGACTCACCGACATGGCGAACATGAATAGCAAATTCCGGATGAGCAGAGACCACAGCAAAGGGAGATATAACCGCAGGGTAGCGCTTCGCATGGGAAAAGCGGAAAAGCAAAGTCGAGTACAAGGTAGGGATGACGCCCGCGAAAAAAGACCGACAGACCAGCGCGACGGACGGGAGATCATTTCCAGAAAGGTAAGCAAATATGAGTTCTAGCACATCGAGGTTAACATTGTCCGCAGAGACCATCGGGGACGACAGAATTCCCAGCGGGTACGCGACGAGGCGCGTCGTGGTTTGGGATCAAGAGCCGCTGTCACTGTCACAACGTTACTTTGCCCGGGCCGTTTTGGCCTTTCGAATTCCGTCACCCGATGTCGAGCGTTCGATTCTCCGTGCAGTCATTCTGTTCTCTCTAGATCTAAAAAAGAATTGGGTCCTGTGAATAAGAACCAGCCCCAACATCACTAGCTTCTGATTTTTTGTGGGCAGTTTTTGCTGTGACTCCATCTCAGTATGCAATCAAAGATCGCAAATCAAGTTTATTGGGCCTAGATCAACCGTTCTTTAACGAGATGTGCCTTAAGCTGTGCTTTTACCCCATGAAGGTATATCTCCTGTTCGTGCTCTCCCCTCTCACTCTTGAACCACGGGCTCATTTACTCCATCGGTAGTGGTGCATAGGGTCTTGACGGGGTCTCTGCTCTCTCGCTGCGGCCTGCGGATATTTTGCCGAATGTCCACGCAATGCGCCGAAAATTTTCAACCACAGCAGCAACGCGCACTCCTCCCGTTCAAGCTAAACATGTGCCCGGACGCAGTATGAAATCTCGGTATATCGGTCATCCACAGCCCGACTGCAAAGCCGATTGGCGTGGTGTTCTCAAAGGGTTTTTTTGTACAGCCAAGTACAGCTGACCTTGGCGCAGTTCAACGCAGCACGGAAACGGCCGTTTCTCCGACGTTTTTCCACTATAAATGGAGGCTGTCCGCCCTACTGATAGCCATCCTCCCTTCCTCTCGCCCATACCATGGAACCCAAAATATCGCAAAACTTGCCAGCACATTGAGAACGCTCGGCTCTCCGCAAAATTATGGTTCAAGCTGCCCCCTACGCTGAGCTCCCGACGTGGACGTCCACAAGCCACACTTTGATCAACGCGGGCCCGCTGTCTGGTGCAGCTTCGTCGGAAAATTCATCACCAGCGCTTTTCTCGCCGTTCATTCCTGCCTCTTTGGATCTCACCTCATCCGTCCTCACTCCCAGCCTGGTTCGAAACGGACTCTTCTGTATCTTCCAATTTCACGCCCTGGATACTCCTACCCCCGCTTTCACCGTCATCAACAACTCCCTTCCCTTTCTGTCAATGTCTACCATACCTTCAATATTTGTCCAAGAAATCTATCCACCAACGGCCATGTCCCGACTGCGCCCGGCAACTTGCAGTGAAGTATTCGTGTCCACTTTCCCAGATGGTCTGTCATGATTGTTGAAATACACGACATCTCGGGAGAGGTTTACGGCTTTCATGCTCTGCGTATTATAATACGTTTCCTTCGTTCCGCAATCTATTGTAGTATTGTCTTTCTTTGTAAAAAATTCACGAGTCACAAAGTTCAATGCGTCGGATATGCGTGAAATATGTGAAGCTGCCGGAGCGAAGCGGCGGCATGTCTTGTTTTTTTTTTCTCAGATCCCTTGCTGAATTACCTCCCAGTCGGAGGACCGCCGGTGACGCCGGTTGGAGCTCACTGAAGATGAGTACTATTGATCCACGTACTATGAGATACCTTGCTGATTTTATCGAAAGACACAAAGAGACGCAAAGAAAGGTCCGGAAGCGCGCATGAAGCAAGCAACACTGGGAGTGGGCGGCTCGTTTGACTCGAGCCTCGGGCATGTCGTCGTAAACTCGTCGTTTTGCATTCTCAATGTAGTCTGTTCAACTCTGGCTATGGATAACCGAGCACCCACTGGCAGGAGCGATTTTGGTGCATTCATATTCATTTTACTGGTTGAAATTCGGGTGAGCAACATGCCCCACGTTTTGAACACCTATCACCCCTCTGATCCTCCGGGACACAAGCAGGTTTCGTGTCAAGCTACGAAAGGCCCGGAAGCGCGGGGCGCACCTGCATCTCATGATTCGTGCCAATGGTCAGGAAGAATCTTTCAGCAGGCAGTTCGTTCGACTCGAGCCTCGGCCATAGGGCAAGCAGTGACTTTTTATTTCCCTGCCGGACTAGCCCCAGCCGCAAATTCTTTGAGCACTCTGAACAGCGGTTGATAGCTCACCAAAGCAAGTCCTGTAAACATGGAACTTGAGTGGAGGTCTCAATCAAGCCGGAAAGGCCCAGACGCCCACCTGCCGCCTGTGAAATATATTATAAAATATCGGAGGAGGTGGCGCTCGTGCGACTCGAACCTGGCCACACCCTCCCTCCCTTGTCGATCCAGTTCGCGAACCGACTCACGTCCGTTCTCCTTCTGCTCATTTCAATTCATGTTCGCAAAAGGAACAAAAAACGGCTGTATGTACACTATCAACATGTCCTGCCCCCGAGTCGAACGAACGGCTCACACTTCCGCCCACAGAAAACCTTACCAATCCACTTCCTGATTGGCTTCCAACCTGTTGATTTTGTAGCGCCGTTGCCCTTGCGGGTATCTTTCCATTTTCTGAACCGCTCTCACACGGTGGGTTTCGGTTTCTAGAGAGCAAGGCCCGGATGCGCTGGTGCGCAACTGCATTCAATGAAAATTTTGCGTCCAGGATGTTAAGCAGAAGTGCGTTCGATTCGAGTCCGGGCCATGCGTTGGCAGAAAACTCATTTTTATCCCTCTACCCCTGCCTCGAAGAGGTCTCGGATAACCGACATCAAATCTTATGGAAGTAAGTTCGAGAGGTCCCCTGGAATATCACTCTGATTGACTGAAACAAAGGCAGGTTGAATTTCAGTGAAGAAAGGCTGCTGGAGCGCACCTGCGTTCCATGTGGTTGGAAATACCTCATCAAGTGTATCCAGTAGGGAGCTCGTTCGATTCGAGCCTGGGCCATTCGAAAAGAGATTCTGCGTCTCAAAATATTTTCCCCCTGGGTCCTGATATTCATGCGTATCTTCCCCGTTTAAGAATCGCTCTCACACAGTTGGGTTGCATCTCAGCTGATGCACGGGGCGCACCTGCTTCTAATCCAATAGCGGTTCGGAAGCATGTCAAGCAGAAAAGTTGTGCGATTTGAGCCTGGGCCAGTCCTCGGCCGTAGATTTTTTCCCCAAAAGTTCCCTCTATCTCTACGTCAACCGAGACTCTTCCCGGGCTCGAAACTCTTCTCTGGCTCGAATCACCCTCGTTGAAGTTCAACCGGGTGATAGTAATGTACAGTCTCGCCACGCCGCGCAGAATCCTCTCAGTCAATCAGGTTTCATTCCGACACCGAGTTAGATTATTTTGAAGCACAAAGACCGTAAATCTGGCTGAATGTCTTTGTCAGTGTCAACATTCGGTCATCAATGGCTGAATTCACCTTGTCAGAATCCAACTCCAAATCCGGGATCATACCAAAATCTCCGCGGGTCTCACAGCCCCAGTATCCTAAAGCGTATGTCGTGGAAAGGCGAATGAGTACATTCTCAGACTCGACCTCAGAGCTGCAATAGTCAGAATATACTGAACACAAGTTGCCTGACATTGAGCGGGCGACTTACGCGAAGAGGCGCTTTAGCTGATCCTGAAATCCCTCACTGATTATACCCGGCCGATACCTCTCAATCATGCCCAGCAAGCAGCAGGTGCATAATAGGACGTAGGGGTCCCTCGAATCCAGCAGGGATTTGACATTCGCCAAAATATTCGCATCGACAACGCTGGCCACGGACCACTCGCTGAGGCGGCTGACAGCATAAATCGCATGGCATCGCACCTCCGCAGAAGAATGACTATGAAATACTGGTCAGTTTTTTCCAAACACGAAAAAAAAGTACGCACTCGAGGAGGGAAACTAGCTTGATGCATGGTCCAAGCTGGATCACCGCGTCAATTAAAACAGTGTCTTTGTGCCGCAGCAGGAGGCCAAGCATGCGACACGTCCATGCCACGACGGAGGAATCTATATCGTCCAAAAGGCTCCCCATACAATCGAGGACGCCCACAGCGACGGCCTCCTTCGCAGATGCGTGAGAGAACCGGAGGAATTGACATAGCGCTAGGATTGCATATTGTTGAACCACCTCATCCATGGACCTGCACAATGGAAGCAATCTCACAAGCGGACATTGTAAAAACCGTACCGCAGCAGCAGAACCAAGGACGGAATCGGCTTCAGGTCGGCCACCAAAGGAACCAGAGCAGAGTGGGAGCATATATGTGCCAAGACTGAACAAGTCTCGCGAAGAATCCGACCATCTTGCATCGATGACAACAGATCTACTGCTATCCCCTCACCGTCGAGTACAGCCCGTGCATCCAACAAAACCTCTGCGCGAACGGACAAGTAGCGTAGGATTTGTAGCTTCGTCGACACCGACACGTACTTGAATCTGAAGGTTTTCAGATTGAACGTTCAGCTGAGATTAGGGAGAACACACACCGCACGTAGCTCATCAGCAATTCCACTCTTTCCTTGGACAGCGAAAAATCTTTGTCGAGAAGCGCTAACGCTTGCTGGTGATAAAGGAGCTTCATCAGCGGCTTTGCAAGGGTGTGAAGCGGGATTGTAGCTCCAGGCGGGTTGTTATCTGACCACCAACTCAGAATGCTCTGCTTGGTCGGACAGCGATGCAAGGGTGGCATGGGAGATGACAAGAGTAGACACAGCCTTGTCCAGCTTCTTGAGTCGGCGTAAAGGCGGTGCATCTGCTATCGGACAAGAATCACATCAAGATTGATCAGTCCGGAATCGCATCTGCTGAACCAGAACAGTACACACGCGCATGAATGGATGGCCAGTTGATGGCAGATGGGAACGCGCCGAGATAGTGAACGGAAGTGCAGTGAAGGGCCGTTGGTGCATGGTAATCACCGAATCCAACTTGCATAGACAGACGGAAAGGGGGGTGAGGCAAACGGTGAGAGCGAGGCCGAGTGGAAAATTCCGCGAGGCTTTAGTTTGAGTCGTATGGCAATCGGAACCATGCAACTTGTTGGAAATCAGCTCTGGGTGGCGTTCCCGCAGAGATGTCACAATGGGATGCAGAAGTTTTGCACGAAGCGTGTCGATGGCCAGCAAGTAGGTACAAAGACGCTAATCCATGTCCGAGACGCAGAGGTGCGACAGAGAGAACGGGAGGAATACGAGGGTGGAAGGATGTGCCTTTAACGTGTGGGCAGTTGCTTGCGGAAGTGGCTCAGGAAGACTAGCCTGAGGATGTGCGTCTCCGGCCTCGGCGATATGGCGCATCGACGCTTGTTCGAAGACACTACCCGTGCAGTCCGTAGATTCTTCGAAGGAAATCGATCCTTGATCCATGTGGCTGCATAGTGTACTGAACGGAAGGCGAGACCGATCTCAGACCGTCACCAGACCATCACCGTAGCACGCTTTCGTAGATGCGTCCGGATGGAATCTACCCGTTGGGTATACAATTTGTGGCTCGAACCGCGGAGAACTGGAATGAGACACTTCAGTCCTTGTGCTGTCATCTCCTGGGGTCCACATCCCAAGCCGGACGCGATTCCAGGAAATGCTTCGCAGTGTGGCATCCGGAGGGAACTGAACGGCGGGAGACAAGGAAAGACGCAAGCAATACTCGTCGGGCCCATCCAACAAGTTGTGCGGACGAGCAATTGCCGCGGGATCAAGCACGAGGTAATAGACAGGCCATAGTAGAGGGCTCGGCCAGGGTAATACACAGGATCATCGACCACAGGATCAACAAGTAGTGCTGGCCATAATATGATATGAATACGAAAATCCCGTATCGTATTCATATTCATATCGTATTCACCTTGTGGACCCCGTATCGTATCCGTATCCGAGCGTATCCATATTTATTCGTATTCAGACCGGTGAATATGAATACAATATGAATATATTCAAATATGCTGCACATTTTTTCAATCCTCTGAAAGTGCAGGTACTTTAACCACCAACTCGAATGATATCTCCTTACCAGTACTTAGAGACGACGTATGCTCATAGACAATGTCTTCCGAGGTCAAAAGGAAGCAGTGTCGGTGTCGTTGCAAGTCGGGGCTATTCTGTGCCGAGATGCCGATGCCGGGCGACTCCGTGATTGTCAGCGGCATGCCATGCCAGGGAACGGCCTCTTCCCCCGGGCCACGGACAGTGTTGCAGAATAATGTTAAGGGTTATCAATGATGAGGCCTTATCTAAATATTAAGGTAAGCCCTTAACATGGGCCTGAGATGATTATAAGGGCTTCATAACCCTTAGATTCGTGAAAGCCGAGAAAGCCGGAACCTTTGGGGCCTCGCCGAGACGGCCAGCCGGGCAAAGCTGACCATGGCTGACACCGATATCAATTATTTCGCCTCCCGACTTCGCAACCACATCAATTTATTCATGTCTGGGCAAGATAAATCGTGGCGAACCTCGTCCCAATGGATCTGACTGGCTTGCAGCGCACCAAGAGCTCGACAGATCAAGAGAAGACAGTTTGGGTACGTCCGAATGCATCTACCCCGGTAAGATGTTGGAATTTGTTCCTGGTAAAATAACCCTTATTTTACCCTTATAATGGACACCCTCAATAACCCTTATCTCATTCTAAGGGCTTAACTTTTGCGCGCACCCTTATTAACCCCTTCTTTTGCAACACTGGCCACGGAGGACCATTACCGACACCATTCTGGGGCGCCGGATGGGTGATCGGTGATGGCTCAGCCTCGATAACCGTATTCAAATATATTTGGATATGCTGAGCGCGTATCGTATCGTATTCATATCATATTCATATTCATATTCACCCGTATTCATATTCAGTGGACAGCTCTGAGACCGTATCGTATTCAGTCGTATTTCGATATATTCAAAATTAAATCTGGCGTATCATATTTTTGGCCAGCACTATCAACAAGAAAGCGTTCAGTGTTTGGAGATTGTCGTCGATAGCGAAAGTGTGCAAGCCGGAGGGTGAGCATTTGCTCAAGGCAGCACAATAGCATCGGCCGAGAAATCACAGGCTGCTATTGGACTCAGTATCGACGGGGATCAGACCGTATGAAGCTGTATCGAGGTTGGGATGAGTTTAGAGAGGAGGAACGGTGATGCCGGCATTGTGCCGGCAGGGTCCGCAACAGCTTGGCAACAGCACCGTCACGTGCACTCGCGTTGCTCCGGACCGGGATCCGCACCTTGTCCCGACTCCCCATCGACGCCATGCATCACATAGCTCTACACCGTCCTCCCTCCTTGTTGCGCCGGGAGACGATATGAACGGTGTATTCGGATGGAAAGTAGCTTGACGCCGCGGCCAGGATCTTCAGGACCATCCTGGTGGCCAACTGGTGGCGGCGGTGGCGGCTGTCTTGCGGCTGTCGTTCATAAATTTTACAGCGCTCAACAACGTCCAGGCGGCGGGCTTGCTCTTGGCTTCAATCATCATTGGCACTGAGGTTCATCTTCAAGCGGCACGATGAAACGCTGACTATGGGTTTGACTATGAAAATGAGCGATCTAGCTGACTTAGTTCTTGCGAACTAAACCTAACCAAAACACACACAAACACACACAACACACTACAATCCTCGTCTGTAAGTTCGGGGCTCCAACCACAGTATATGGCTGTTGCAATTTGGTTTAATTCTAATAGGGAGACTTGTAGCTAAAGGTCGGTTTGAGCGTTTATCCAAGTTGAACCAGGCGCTATTCGCAGCATAATGTCTTAGGAAGTTTGCCACAGATGTTGTTTTGATTTTGGAGTTGTCTCTGGGTCGCTTGTGCAGCGAAGAACGTTGAATATCTTATTTATCCCAAAGTGCAATGTTATAGCTAAAGCCCAACTAAAGTCAGAACTATTTGCCTAGATGCTTTTGTCCGTTCCCTTGTATGTCCACGCGTCCGTATATGATCCCTCTTGTAATTCACGCGAAAACACTCAAGATAACAACCAACTAACACTTTATATTGCTCGATGAAACAAACAAAAGAAACTCTTGGCTTCCAGTGATGCTCCGAATGGATCTCAGCCTTTCGTACCACAGCAAATAGCCTATAGCCAATATGCCTAGCAAGAAACAGGGGTTCCACTGGCGCTCCCTGAAATCCTACATGCCTTATATACTATTTACAAAGTCCAAATCGGGAACTGCTGAATAAATACAAACGGTTAAACGGAAGAATAGTCTCGGAGTCTTGATCTCCGGCGCCCTAATTAGTACAGATTACGATGGTCGGATAAACGGAGCCTTGGTATAATGGTTGAGAATTCTCGGCATTCCCCGATGGGCCGCTTTTCCCGCTCAACCGAGGTATATTTAGCACTCTGCTGCTCTTCCCGTCTCTCTTGGTTCGGATACAGATAGCTCTCTTAGCTAGCTATAATTATAATTTACCCTAGTGGCGGGTTGCCCCACCTACACGGTTAAATTCGACTTCCCATGTTCCTGCCGTCTCGGTAAAACGGAATCGGAGCACTGATAGGATCTATGCTTCTTCGGAGATGTCCGTCTTCGGATCTACTCGGCCTTCTTCGGCGTTCAACTTCAATTTACGTTCCTTTTCTGAGATACTCGTCGTTCTCATGTCTAGCACGCCCACGGACAACTCCAGTCTGAATGGATATTTATTATACCCTTGTTAGGACAAGCAGTCAACTCCAATCCGGTCAAAGATGGTTGAGCCGACTTATAGCTAAAAGTCTTCTTCGCACTTTCTAACGCTGCGCCTTCCAGCAACATTGTATAGTAGCCTCTTAGAATACTCCTAGGTGCCTTGTAGTCCATAGCCAGCCGTTCGGGTCTTACCCTGGCCCTCGTCAATGATCGCATTCTTTAGCTTAGATATAACTAGAGCCGTGAATAAAACGAATTTTCACGGGTGGTTATTTGCCATGCTCATCAGCGGCATCCTTCTCCTCTCGTCGTTCCAGATGCATCTATAACCAGATCAGATGGAGCGCAAGTCGTGAAGCCTATCTTGCCTAGTGTCGGAGGACTTGGCTCTTTGTCCATCCAGCTCTGAATCCGGTTATCCATCCAACTCAATCAGAGTCGACACGTCTTGCCCAAGTCTTGCTGGAAAGAGATTTCGAACGTGCGTGAACTCCGGCGCACACAGTTCAATTAGGACCGTCCACACTTGCCCACGGTTTATTTAGGACCCCGACAATTCATTGACCAACGCCCACTCACAAGCCTATCGAACAAGGCCCGGATGCGCGTGGCGCGCACCTGCGTTCCGTGTGGTGGGTATGACGGTATTTATTGTCAAAAATTATGTACAATTGACTGTGTACATTGCGCGAGGCACGGGCACACTTAAATGTGCACAAGTGCTTGGTTTTGTGCACTCTTAGGGCGAAAGTGTACGTTATTGAATGCACATTGCACGGTGCACAATGCACACTATACTGGTCACATGGGACATTTTTAAGTGCGCCTGAGGTAACCATGGTGTATATGCACAGTTAAAATGTACGCGCTGTTGAGCGATATCCACGGATTCGACCGCGCACAATTTGGTTGAATTGATGCGATCAAAGTTGAAGTGTTGTGTAAATTGGCGGGGATATCGACTCTCCAATTTATTTACTCACCTGAATGGATTGATGGTCTGAATCCCTCATCATGTCGTCTCAAATCGACACTTTCTTTGTGTTGGTTCATTGGTTTTTTTCGAGGAATCACCGCTGAATTATCGGATAGCATTTCACCAAGGTTGAGCATCTCCGCCATACTGATAATGAGAGTTGATGAGTTGCACCTAACTGATCCCACAACACTGCCGGGCTTATCTTGCCGTGGTTTAACCCCGGGATCGCTGTTGTGCACCAGATAAAGTGGGATGTTGGCGGGTAAATGTGCACAATGGTGAGTTGTGTGTTGACTTACGCGCGATGTTCATATTTTTTGACGAAAAAAGCTTTTATAGACCTCTCAACCACATCAAGCCGCGCCAGCGGCAGACCGACAGCGCACGAATTCAAGCAGCGCCGCGCTGGCCTGGAGGCCTTCGAACCACCCCATACCATGCGACACAAACACATCGAGGTGCAAATTCCGGATGTGCACCGGGCATCCAGTGGGGGAGAGGGTCATCTCGTGGAGCGCAGTCGTGAGGTGCAGCGTCGCATCCTTGAGATGCAGATGCACTGTGTGGAGATTGGGCATAAGGGGAGCAGTGCGCGCCAGGACTCGGGTGGGAGGGCGTCCGCGAGGTGTGTGATGTGCGCGACGGGGAGCACGTCGGACATCACTGACCTTGGACCGAGTGTTGAGGTACAGATGCAACAGAGCGGTGCCGCCGCGTTCGCCCAACGACGTATGGGTGTGCGATGTGAGGCTTAGAGCGCTGGAGGACGGCGCGTCTATCGTGAGGAGCCGGCTGATCGGTGCACCCCGATTGCGCAGGTGTGGGCGAAGGGCCGCCAACAGGGGGGCCATTATCTCGCCGCCATCCATGTCCGCCGCATGGACAGAAACACGGGCCGTGGGTGAGAGCACGAGATGCAAGAGTAGCTGCGTCGCCGCCGCCCCCTCGTCGAGAATGGTGAGCGTGCGCAGCGAGAGAAGGGACACAATTGAGGGCTGGTTGGACCCAGTCACCAATTCGATTACATTTCCCAACTCCAAGGTTTGGAGTGTGGGGGAGCACTGCAGCGTGGATAGTAGCTGCAGAAACGAGGGTATGCTGGAGGTGCTGCGCTCAAGACACGAAAGCAACGAGATATCCGTGAGGTTCCGCAAAGTCGGCCAATGCAGGGCAAACCCCGAAAGTCCGAGTGATCTGAGCCGCGGCGTGCGTTGGAAGATTTCATCCGGAAATACGCCTGCTACTGCTCCAGAATGCCGGTTTGAGGAGTCCGGCCAAAGGACGAGACGCTCAAGGATAGGCAGTTCGGTGCGAGAGAGCTGGGAAATGAGATCCAAGATAAGATCCGCCTTGCCCATTATCTCAACGTCAAAGAACTGTGCCGTGTACTGGAGGAGAATGCTGGTGCACCACGGCGAGTCATAGAAGGAGGTCTTGATCGTTACCGGCGCCTCGCCGCAGTACCGAAGCTGGTTGAGCCTCTGCAACCCGCCATAAGTATAAAAGCTTTTTTCGTCAAAAAATATGAACATTGCGTGAGTCAACACACAAGTGACCACTGTGCACATGTACCTGTCAACATTCCACTTTTATCGGGTGCACACCAGCGATCCCGTGGTTTAATCACGGTAAGATAAGCCCGGTAGGATGTTGGGATCAGTTGGTTACAAACCCATCAACTCTGGTTATTCGCATGGCTGGCATGCTCAACCTTGGTGAATTTGGTGAAATGCTGTCCGATAATTCGCCGGTGATCCTGCTTGGATTCCGCAAAAAATAAAGTGATGTACCAACGCAACGAAAGTGTTAATTTGAGACGGCATAATGAAGGATTCAGACCATCACTCCATTCAGGCGAGTAAATAAATCGGAGAGCCGATATCCCCGCCAATCCACAACACTTCAACTTTGATCGCATCAATTCAACCAAACTGTGTGCGGTCGAATCCGTGGATATCCTCCAACAGCGGGGGGATTTTAACTGTGCATATACACGAGGGTTACTTCAATTGCACTCACAAATGTCCCATGTGACCAGTAGAGTGTGCATTGTGCACCGTGCAATGTGCTTCCAATAATGTACATTTTCGCCCTAAAAGTGCACAAAATCAAGTGCTTGTACACATTTCAGTGTGCCCGTGCCTTGCGCAATGTACACAGTCAATTGTACATAATATTTGACGATAAATACCGTCATACAAAGGGATGAAAATATTGCTCCACAGTCGGTGGGAAGCAATGACAAGGTCGTGCCAGTGGCGGCATACAAACAGAAGTTTTCATAAGCCTAGCTTGTACCCTGGGCGTGCTTCCTCGGTGCAGATATAGGATTATGGCACATATACTGTGCAAAAATTATCTGATGGTCGCATCTCGGTGGAAACAGGGTTTTCGGTCGCATCTTTCATTTTTACACTAAACTGCTTCCAACTAAGCCACATGGTTGCAACCAATTATTCGTGAGTTTCAATTGGAGGTTTAGCAGCTACATCTATGTTGGCTTGCTTCTAAAAAGCTTGGTTGAAGTTGGGGTTGCAAATTCGTTTGATATCGAACGTCGTTGATCGGAACAATGATACGATCAGCATGCCGAGATCTATAAAAGGAAGCGGACTCAGTTTGCCTTGTCAAAACACCAAGTAATGCTTGAAACAGAGGCAGTTGGGTGGTAAATACTGTTATTCATCTCTTAAAATCATGTTTCGTGGAAATGGATGCTGCGGTATCTTTACATTGGACATCGACAAAGAGGAGGTTGTAAACACCGATCTGACCAAAACAGTCAGACTATTTTGAGCTCAGGGTGCCCACATACTCCTGAATGGTCGAATGACCTGATATTCACCATCCGGAACATCCCATTTCCCTGCCCGCCTTGAAATAAAGCATTTATCGGTGAGCCGATACCCGAGCTGATGACGATCAGACTCCAAATAATGACAATGTTGATGGGAGATCAGATGCAACCCACTGCAACAAGATGTAACCCAAATGCAAAATGTAAGCTACCATGGGAGATGTCACCCAATATCGGAATGTTGTTGTAAGCTGCAACCCAAAACCCTGCAATGTTTCGCTAATTTTTGCACAGTATATCGCCCATATAGAATATATGCTCCCAGAATTCGCTTGGGAGACGCGAGATTGGCACCAATTCGTTTCGTCAACGTCGCAAGTTATAAACTTGCTCCAGATGGAACGCAATCTCATCGTCGATGTCCTCCAATGAGTCAAGGGAGAAATCGGGGGTGATGGGTCGAACGCTTCGAACGCTGGACAATTTCGGGACGGCGGAAGATGATAGACTGACGCATACGCACCTGGACGAATCTAGCTGTAGCTCAGCACCGCCAAGTCTTCGCTGGTGAATTCTGAGGTTATTTCTGCCGCATGTCACCGTGGTGTCGGTGTAAAAGATAATGGTCAAACCTTCTGGCAACGGTAAGGGAGAGAGCGGGCCTGTCCGCGAAACGAGATGGTGAAGGTCGGGTAGGGGGTGTGACAGTCACTTATCAGTCACGGGGAACATCCGATCTGTTCGGTGATCGTCGAAAGCACATTTGAATTGCATTTGAACCTATGTGAGTATTCGATGGGCGGCTTTGGTTTGAGGACTTGGTGGCCAAACACCTTAAAGTCTGAACAACCCTTGCGCATTTCAAGTAATCGACACCCTAGGATTTGTAAGTTGTGTTTCGCCGCCTGTTCAGTTTTCACAACTTTTCAACCCGAGTTGAACTCTCGAGTTCTGGCGAAGTTCGAGAGATCTCATCATCTCAAATAAGATCCTTGCTTGCATTCGATTTTAAGCCTTTGGTGGCCAGACCCGATGTAAAGGGGAGAAGTCCTGGTCCGGGCATGCCGAGTCTAGCTACTCGGGCCTGAATTAGCTACTTTCTCGATCGGAATCCCTTAGAGAAATCACAAAACTAAAAAGATGGCATGAGGTCCTGTACAGGATGCATAAGCGAACGGAAGAGTCATAACTATGTCTGTAGGATGTGGTACCGTTGATTTTTCAAGTCCACTTCGATCACGAACGATTGGCTCGAATGGTCGAGTAGCCGAAGAAAGGTCCGTGGCTGCTCCACTGCCCAAGGTCACTATGAGCTCAACCGTAATTTCTAACCCTGAACATTTTACGAGCGAAGAGGTTGGGGATCAGTACTCAAGGAATAAAAATGAGGCAGATCCTTAGAGGTTAATTAGAATTACCGTGAAGAAACCTTGGAAGTTGGAAGGCACATCTTGGGCACATCTAAAGTTCCGAACCACCACGCAGTATAATTTTTGGACTACTCACTGGCGGAATAAGTACTGGTACTCGCAAAGGGCATTTTGGCCGATTTCAACGTCTCTGCACATTAGCCGTACATTAGCCGTAATTGCTTGTGCATGATTGGCGCGCGCAATCGACGCGTTTGAACACGTGATCGATCAAAGCTGACGCGTCTTTCCGTCTTTTCTTCCACTACATTCTTCCAAAGGTGCACTTCCAGTCCCTGCGATGGAACCCGCTGGATGTATCTACGACACTTTATCCATCGGATGCTCTGATCTTCATCTTCATCCTGCGCCCGTGGACAACCCGACCTCTAGGCTCCACCTTGCTTCTGGCAGTTGTCTGAAGGCGCGAGCTCCACTACTTCGGTGCTGATAAATTGGGTAAGGTTTGCTCGAAATATGTGCCAGCTATGTTTTTCAGCGTCGATATAAGCGCCGTCCTTTGACTCCGGCCAGGCGCGCGCCTGTCGTGGGCGCCAAATGTTGGATCTGCCGTTCAAAGCCTGTTTTTCTGCGCGATATTCGAGGGCCGACTTACCCCCTTCATTTCAGTACCACTCAAGAGTTATGACTTTCCTTGCAATGCGTCTAAATTCCTTGGTCTAAATCGTGCAAGCGCGGACTGCACTCCAGCTCCGCCGGTTTCTCTAGTATGTAATTTTACATCCTCACACGCCTCGTCCAACTTCATCTCCGTCGAACAGCACTATAACCTCACCTACGATACCCATGGACCCTTGTTCATCTTTCATCGGCTTTGTGACTCATTCTGACTCGTTCGATCATCGTGGTACGCAAACTGTCTTCCCCTTCATTCATCTGCCTAAGCAGGGCTTCCATCCCAGCGAAGACATTCACACCGCCTTTCTGACGGCTTTTCGAGACATCATTAGTGTCGGGTGAGTCGAGAACTCGTATCCTCAACTGTAGACACTTTCACATTCCCATCTGATCAACCGCAACCAGTCTCAAAACTTCTAGATCCAGGTCAACAACTTCAATTCATACCCCCGACCTTCCCCGGCGTGGTGAAATTGTTTTTCCCACTCGTTCACCAATTTATGTCGTTAGAAGTAAATATCCCTTGGACATACTCCGCTGCTAACTGTCTGTATTCCAGGTGCCAGTTATCCCGACAGAATTGCTGATCCGTGCATTGTTCCCGTCCACGTCACGTCCCCGCAAACCTTACCCATAGTATCACTGGAACCGCGCTACCGGCATCATGATCAGACCTCCTCCACCGTTCTAGTCCTTCTTTCCAGGCGCGCAACTTAACTGTGTTGGGTAACTGCAAAGAAGCCAGAACAACCTCCAACATCTGTCACTGAGCTCGATAGACGACGCCGACCGATGCGGGTTAGAATTCCCGCTTCTCTCGATATAGATCGAACTAACGCAGATTTTCGTGACGTCGCGAAGTACAACACAATCTGGAGATGCCGCTCTCCGGTGAAATACAAGCGCCCGACTACCCCGCGGCAAATCGTAATGACGCCCATGGCCGTCCGCCGCCGCGACGATAGGCGTCTAGCGGGCCCGCCGGCCCTCACAATCGCCCGTGGTTCATCATGATCGCATGGTGCCTGTGCACGCGGATCGGTACGTCTGAATAGACGTTCCAGCGTTCGCCATGACTCACCACCCCGGAGATGTGGCGATGGGCGCCCATACCAGGAACTCAGACTGTGCGCCAGGGTGTGCTATTGCGGGATAGTGGAACGCTAGGTACAGATGGTGAGTCCGTTCGTTCTGATTTGTTCGGGGGCAACATTTTGGAAGGCCAATCCGTGATTAGTTACACTGACGCAGATACGGTTAGCATTTCTTCCCTGAACTTTCTCGCCTATAGCTGAGTCTAGAGGCATTGGTGTCCTCCGCGTCGAGTGGTACTCGCAGCTCCGCCGGAGGTGCGTGCGTAGCGATCTCCACCTGGTCACAAAAAAATCCGGATTGAAAGTTTGACACAGTCTGGGCACCTCCCACCATTAGACACACGCATGGTTCAAAACGCGTTCTCCAGAGTGGCAGTCCCTTGCATAGGCGCGGTGATCACATCAATCAAGGAATGATGCACCGCTTCTCGGAGAGAATCAAGCGACGATTGTTTCTTGCTTTTGTTCTTGTTCTCGTCGTCGCACGAAGAACAAGGTGTCATGGATCCCGTTGACATAGATTCCTAATTGTCGAACTTGGAGGCGTACTCCTGGTCCTCACAATCCGGGGACCGGCCACGACTCTTTTGTTATGCGACCCTCGCTTTGACCTTCGCGCCTCTTTGTTCTTTTTGATCTTCAGCTCTTTTGTCTGCTTTGGCCCTTCGCGGGTACAAAGAATCACTGTATAAAGGGTAGGTCGTCGTCATCTACACCTTCTCTCACTTACCATCATGTCTCTCTCAGCGAACACCCTCATAGCTATCAGTATCCTCACAGGCGTGCTCGTCGGCCTCGAGTATGCAGCGGCAGTTGTTCTGGATCTGCTCCGTGGCTTGGCCACCACCAAGCGATTCCTCGTCTTTGTTGCGACCTCAGTGGCTCTGACGCTGCTCTTCCAATGTTTCTTTCATATCTACAATCCCGATTCCGAGCAAGACCGCGTGACCTACATCGGCGCCGATGGGTATATCTACGAGGATATGGGCTCCGACTCGGAATCCATTGGGCAACCCGAGCAATACGTGCCCAAGCAGCGGGCTCGCGCTCCAAGGTATGGGGGTCCATCTGTATAGAGCGACGAAGGGATTTTAATCACATAATGCAGTCCCTCCTTGGGTTCGACGCACTCTGCAGGTCCGGCTGCGCCTCCCGTGGCAGCGAACTATGCTCCTGGATCTCACACTGCGTACTTCGCTACATCTGTCGACCTACCCATATATTAACATCATCCCAGGGCTTCAGCCGGGATGTCTCAACGGCAGCAGGAAAACTATCCCAGAGATGTCTCGCTCGCGTACGTGACCTTATTCCAAAGACCTGTGCGATCCTCAATATTTGTGCTCCAGATTCCCCACTCCCACGTCCAAGGCTCCAATATCGACATTTCCCGCGCCCCATCAGCAGCAGTTCTCACAGTCGTGCGTCACACCTTTGAGTTATTTTCTGTGCCCTAACTTTGCCTTCCCAGCATTCACCCATATGCATCGCCGAACTATTGACAGGGATATCCTCAGTTTGCCCAATCATATGTCTCTTCTTCAGCCCGTAGTTCCCGGCCGAACTGACGTCTTCCCACCAGCGCGCCTCCGCAGTACAGCTTCGTGCCCCCATCGTCCGTCCTCTCACAGTACACTAACACACTCCCAAAACGGTGCGCGTCTTCCCTGCGCTTATTCTGTTCGGCGTCTAATCTACTATGCAGGCCGAACACATACGTGATGAAGCCATTCCGCTACGTCCCCTCGCAGAAGCATCCGCATCGTGGATTCCCGCCGCCTCTGAAGGACGAGCGTTTCCTCGCGCTGCCCGGGCTCACGTTCCCCAATTGTCTGCCCCGGGCGTCGCCCCTGCCGCGTAGGAAGATGCCCCGGAGAATGCAGGGAGAGCTGTAGGCTGTCGACGCAGCATCTACGCAGGGTATTCCGGGGTTATAAATCCTCAACACCCCACTCTCCGGGGCGATTTTCCTCCCCGTCGGCGCCCTCCACGTGCTCCTAAATCTCGGTGTTACCCTCACATACAAACTTTCCCCCTGTTCTCCGCACTTATCTACCGCCCATCGCACTACCATTCCATTACCGCCCATACAACAAACAGCCTCAAGCGCTCCGTCATGGGCGGCAGCCGCCCAATGAACAGACTTGGCGCCCACTCCCAATCCTCTACTTTTATTAGCCCTCGTACTATGTCTTCGGCCTCTATTTGCCAGCGGCGACGCGCGAGCATCAAGATGTTGTTCGGAGCAACAGCACTTGCGAGACTACAGCCCTCGCACCCCTCCGTTCATCTACCACACCCTTTCCACACCGCGGCTACTCGATCTTTACGATGCTCCTCGTTCCACAGCTTGGAGTGCTCCGTCAACGACGGTGCCTGCGAAACCCATCCCGGGGCCCACCGCCTGGGATTGTGGGAATGTACGTTCTGGGCATCTCGATGAGTACTGCTGTCGATTCCTGCTCCTTCATCGACGCGCCTTGAGCCGATTCGGGCAGCGATCGGCGCAGGCAGAAGTAGTGCCCTGCGTGCATCTCTCGTTGCCTGCAATGGACTGACAAATCCGCCTCCGACGGCCCCCTATCTGCTTGCCCTGCAAGCACAGAAAATGTCCCCTGGATCCTTGAAATCTTCTCTCCCATTGCATTTCGCGGTCACCCTCTTGCATGCGCCGGTATTGACGCACGGTCCCCTCTGTGGAGGCAGTTTACCGGGGTACTGGAGGGCTGCAAGCTGATTCCAAGATTTTATTTCGGGTGCAGCGCTCCAGAATCTCTGTCGCAGTTCCCGTACGAGACAGCCCACCATCGCTGCTACAACCTTGCCTTGCACGTTCCATATTCTACCGTTACGCTTAGGATTTTTAGTTTCCTTTTTGCACCGAATTGCTTCTTTTTTTCTCCCTTCAACGTATATATGGCGTTTCATTGCCCGTATTCTATCAAACCCCTCCGTTTTCCATCTCGTACATCCCCTTAGAGCATTACCTAAACGCTTGATAGAGAAAAATCTATTTCCTGGGTCTGGTTCTCCTTTCTACATCCCTGTGGAGAAGTTCTCTAAGATTCAACTACCTCGATCGAGAAGGACTGGGACGCTCGTCTTTTCCGCCGTCTATCGTGAAAGTTGCCTATCAGTCGCGATCCTCCGGAAACCTGTCGATCAGGATGTTCAAAGTGCGACATGCCGAGGTAATTTGAGGCCCTCCGAGGACAGCGTGGAGCCGAGATATGTTTCTCCGCAGTGAGTGCGCGGAGGGGTTTTGCCGACTGCAATAAACACCAATGGGTCAAATCACGACGCCGGTGGACGTTGGGTTCCTGCGTAGAATAGAACATCGGTACACTAATTGTGGTCCTTTGTTAAATTACAAGCCTGAGCGAGGAAAGATCCCCAATCCCGCGAAGGACTCGAAGCAAATTTAACATGGCTTTAAAACATTTCGGTTTCACTTTGCCGTGTTTGTCGGTTTCACGTGACCGCGTGATGCGACGTGTCTTCTTGTCCCTCCACGACGACCTCTAAACCTGGCATGTTATAACCCGAGTCCTCGTGTATTGACGGTGAACTGGCTCACGCTCTGGTCAGAGCGTATCCATTACGGTCAGGACTGCTGGTGTACACGACTGGACCGACGCATTGAAAACGCAAGGCGAGTAGAAGTCGCCGGAATTAGGTCCTCCCTGTATTCTGAACTCAATGGGCTTCCTCTTCGAGAACTTCCCTACCAAATCTAGTGCTGTCGGAGGGCAATGAACATGTGCTCTCGTTCAAAAACTGTCGCAGTTTCCGTCTTCCTTGGAGCAGCAACGGGGGCCGATCTTCTGTGAACTGGACTGGACAGCTGTGACTCGTAGGGCCCAACGAAATGATAACTATGTGTCGTGACATCTCTACCGCGCCTAAATCTCTGCCTCTCTCCGGCCGCTGGGGTTATCACCAACTCGTGATCCGAGTTCAAACGCCATTGACACGACTTCCATAATGATTTACTTCCTTCTTTCTAGCCATCTCTCAGGCCTGGGGTTTCCTCAAGACATCGGTTGCTCCGTTTCGTCGCTTGGTTGTGGGGCACATTTGTATCACAGAGCCAACAACCGTACAATTACCAGGCCCTTAGTTGACCGAGCGCAAAGGTTCTCTCCATCCGCAAATGCTTCGCAACACAGAGTCTTGTATTCCAACCAGACTACGTCAATCATAGGGATCGACTCCTGCCTTGCTCGCCCTTGTTATTCTGTTGTCGTACGTGGCAGCCACCATCTTCTCCCGCTCGATTGGATCTCTGCAAACTCTATGCCTTCGGTGAAGCCTCAACTTCCAACAAATCCTCCACGCGAAAGGTGTCCAAATTCCAAATTCCAGTGCACCAAACTGCCAAATATACATTCTCCGCGTCTCTCGCGACGTCTGTGCGTCCTCCACGCAATTTCATGGACATAATTGTCTGCAGCGCTCTTCTCGAGCGCCGAAAATCTTATGAAATGGTTCCGGGATCGGAGCGTCGCTGTGCTGAGGCTGTCAAAGGCTATCTCCGTAGTTTCGTGATACCTTCACTCTGTGTTGATTGTGCCTTCTGCTGCATCTGAAAGTGCCGATCCTTGGGCGGTCCAGAAGTGGCTCCACGTCGGGAATAGAAGCAACTCCTCGGCCTCAATGCGGCTTAAATCATTCGCGGCATAGTCGGCCAACCTTAGGAACTTTTGCGAACTTGAAGAACCTCGTAGAAGCTAGGATGTCTTGGGATCTCACACAAATTTCCACCGAACCATACCATTCACCGGATCTCAGGCAGTCCATACTTGTAGGCTTCTCGTTAATTAAATCTGTCGTCATCCCGGGGAACCGCGAGCCTTTGCCGGCACTGCAGCGGCGACGGATCAAGCCCTTGTACTCGATCTGTGAACAGGCGATATGCGACTTGCGGTGTCCTATATCCGCTGCCCGGTGTCAGTATCTCTGATAAGTGGGAACTACAGGATCTACATCACATTATGCCAAAACAAGTCACATTTTTCCTCCTACTTGACGGAATCCTCAACACCTCGCCATATCTCTGGGTTGGTAATTTTAGCTAGAAGGCAAAGCCTTCTGTTTGGCTTCGCGTGACCCATAGCCACGTTCACGGCCGCGGGCAAAACCCTGTTCATCACCCCGACCTTTCATTTCTCACTCCGCTCGGATAGCAGTGACAAGCGCTGGTGGATCTCGTCGCACATCGGCTCCCAAGCTGACCGAAACACCGACCAATCTGGCATCCATACGTTGGATCTGATCATCGCCCGACAGTACTTCTTTGTTCGCGCCTCCCGTTTATAAGCCGCTAGGCCCAGTTAGGGTCCCTACCACCATTGCCGCCGTTTACTATGTACTGGAACGAACGCGAAGACACACCATCTTCCTCAGGCTCCTCTGCAGCCTCTTCGACACCGGCCACCCTCTTCTCGGATCTCCCTCCCTCTCCCATCACAAACTCCTGGCCGACTGGACCGAGTAAAGTTACCAAAGAGGTGCTACAATCCGTGCTCAAAGTACGCAAGACATGGAAGACCTTCCGCGGTGGCGAAACGGTGTGGCCGTTGGAACTCGAGGCCGCTCTTATCGAAGGTCTATTTCCTTTTTTGGCTCTACGTGCGGCGATGCTAACAGCTTGTGCTTCAGGACTCGAAAAATATGAACCAGATGATTCCCGGGAGACGCGAATGCTGGGACGCTTCCCGCGCCGGAATCGCTTTATCTCGGACTACATCTTCGGCAAAACAGGGAAGCGGCGATCCCCCAAACAGGTCGGCAGTCGGCTCCAGCAACTGCGGGAGTCTTGTGGTGGCGAGCAGTGTATGTCTTTGTGGACTTCATGTGTGTAGACTCGACCTCACTTTCTTCGCTGCAGTGCTACAGCTCTTATCGCCCTTCCGAAGGCCTGGGTACTCCGCCTCCAATGCCTCCGCCGATAGCGCCCTAAGCTCCTCGATCATCACTCGGTGGCGGGCTGTTCCCCAGCACGTCCTCCGGCCACACTGTCATATATATCGACATACTCCCACAAGGATCACCAGATCAGACTCGCTGCAGGAATTGCTCATCGCCGTGGTCAGATACTGGGGATGTGATCCATGCAGCAGACTATCCGCGACGACTTCAGGACATCAACCCTACTGTGTCCTTCACCTCCGCCATGCCGACCATCGCCCACTCGCGATTTACGGTGTACTCTGAAGATCTCATTCTGCATGCGGAGACGGTCCCTCTGGTACTTCAGATGGATCGGATTCCTCAGTCGTCGGGATTCCTGTACAGCACCAGACTCATCCCAAAGTACTGGCAGACGATCTTGGACAGCCCAGGTATATACCCCGTGCTCCTGCTAGTGCCCCACTGATACTAGCGTCGCAGATCCTATCCAATTCACTATCTTCCAAGAGGTGCTGAAGGAGGACGACTTGTCCGTCCTATTCTCCGCCACATACAAATTCAGCTACCCGCGATCGTCCACCATCGGCTCCTCGTCGCATCGACCTCATTTCGCATCGGAAAATACACACCCCGACGTACCCTACACCAGCATCTCAGCCTACTCGTCGGTGCCAGACACCCAATACCCCTACAACACCTCGCCGGCGGTATGGAGCACCCCCCTCCCTCGGGACACCACCACCACGCACCGATACCCAAGTCCTGGCAGCGACACCTCTTCCCACTGTTTCTCTGCCGATCTGTTGCAATATGTACGTATCCTATATACTCCTCGCTTCAGACCCTCACTGAGCCCGATGTCCCCAGGTTTCATAGCCGACGCCCCGCGGCGTGTTTTGATTAATTGCACTATGTGATGTACAATACCCTCTGTCTTTGCGAGCCTGTTGCTTCTGTACCACTGATTCCCTATGGACTTTGTCTTTTTTATTTACAATTCTCACTAGCAGTGATTTGTACCGGAGTGCACATTTGTCGTCTGTAACCAAATCGCACCCTCCGCCGCGATTAAAAGTGCCGTGCGCATAATTAATATGTTATCCTGACTCTGACGCTCTGACAAGGCGAAATAATTTGGGGCACTCATAAGGTATAGGCGTGGCTCAGGACCCAGGCCCGGCGTTCAGTTCAAGAGCGG
This sequence comes from Mycena polygramma, assembly GCA_029449255.1. Classification (NCBI taxonomy): domain Eukaryota; kingdom Fungi; phylum Basidiomycota; class Agaricomycetes; order Agaricales; family Mycenaceae; genus Mycena; species Mycena polygramma. Next base: position 438,208 of record JARKID010000056.1, on the reverse strand, counting down.
GGTACATTAGCCATTCTCTTGTGCTTGTGCCGAACTGTCATCCTCAAAGATCCGGGCAGCCGTCACGTACATTCCTACTGCGGCTCAAAGCCTTGAGGGTATCAGAATGACTATTCACAGGTTTGAGCAGGATAATCGGCCCAAAATCCCAGCTAGCACGGAAATTCTCACGAGTAACCGATGTCCCAGAGACAGGGATTGCGACTGCAGGTGAGATAAGTAGATCGGGTTGTACTTACAACGTTCATGAGTTGCTCCCAGTGCCCACGAGCGGTGCCAGCCGCATTCACAGGGCATCATGCCATGAAAAAAACGGGCTGAGAGAGATAGGGCCCGGCGAACTCTATTGTTTCAGATACAGGGAGCTTAAGATCATGCCGCTGTGGAAGGGTGATTTGGCTCCCTCGTCGCCAATCTCCTTCTCACGGTTTTGGGGCATGGAGCACGATCGACCCGCGCCATCGCCAATATTTTGTTCTGCGCTCCTACACGCCGTTCACCGAGTCTTTCACCATTAATCACATGTTTCCCTGCATCTCCCTCACAGATTTACCTTATGGCTCTACACACATATCCGCGCTCATTCCACGGACACGTCGACACATTCAATATTTCAACCACGGTTTTCCAACCACGCGTAAAATACTCCACTTTGAGCTTTCTTACTCTCGAACACACTCAGCGACTTACCTATGTGAATTACCACAGACTTTCTCCCTTTTCCACTACGTACCGCCAAGACGAAGAGTCGAACCCGAGCCCTCGGCCTTCTCGGACTACGCCGGGGATCGAGCCGACGGTGGCTTGGGCACCCACTCATCAATGTCTTGCGGGGGACATGCTCTCCCTATACATCTTTGCGTAGCTCCCGGATTGCCCGCGGGACGGAGGTCTGACTCCTAGTTGCGGCTTTTCATCACGGAACAATTACATACAGGTTTTTGTTTGTTTGTTTGGACATCATTCCGCACTTTACCTCGTACCACCACCACCACAATATACCCACTCGACCTTCCTCGCGCGAATCCACCCTCTTTGCGACGCATTTGAGCTAAGTTTAGTATTTTATTGAGCTTTCTGATTGTTCTAGGGTTAGATTCATTCCCATTCACACGCCATTGCCATTTTACTGCAAGCCTCGACATCCGCCAGCACGACCTTGACACACCCTTTGTTCACGTGAGGACAAGCCCTCTCTTCCACACCGCTTGCGCGAGAATACCCATATCATCTGTTGACAACTCGAAGGGATCCTCGTCCTCGTCGTCCTCAAGGGGTATGTTAGCAAAGTCGCCCTCGAGAGGGACGTCACCAACTGATGGGGAGCGAACTGCGACGGGTCGGACCATCTAGAAGGTTGAAAGCACAGGATACGGTCCACGGAAGGTTACATACCGATACAGACTTGGACAAAGCTCCAGGCCGACCTGCACCAGCCTTCTCGGTCTGTTCGGGGAGCTGCCCAGCCTTCTCAGTCTTTCCGGGGAGTTGCTATCGTGAATAAGGAATATTAACTCAAGCTGTGTATGAACAAATTAGGCATACGGGTTTCTCGTCATCGCCGGAGTCGGAATCCAAGACGACCTTGGGTCGCTTGGCTGAGACTGATAATTTTGGCTCCTCGTCGGAGCTATAACAAAGTCGTTTCCTGGAACCCCGAGCAGGGATTTTCGCAACCGTCTTTTTTACTGCACTTGGAGCAGTAGCAGCGCCGAGCGAGAGGCGAGTTTGAACGGCCTGGAGCATCTTCACGGCACGCCCGGCGTCCTTCGAAAGCTCCGCCATCTGCCGACGGTGTTCCTCCTCCGACGCATGCTGCATTGTCATTGCGGCATGCAAGGCGCTGGCTTTCGCTAATTAAACTCATTGGTTCAATGCATTCTCCGTCCTCGTGCGTTCTCTTTTGGCTTACCAGCTTTTTCTCCAAATTTTCGCATTTTGCGCTGAGGGCGTCTACTTGGCCACGCAATGGAGGAGTGACCAAAAGAGTAGGACTAGGACTGCCCCAGTCCTATGGAGTAGGACTGAGTCCTATGGAAGTAGGACTCGCTGCCGTATTACTACTACTATTAGACAGCAGATGACAGTCGTCGCTTGAAATGTCATTCAAGCGATCAGATATCGTGGGCATGCCGTACATACTTTCTCCGATAACTCCTCACCTAAGAGAAAGCTTGGCCATTCCGAGTGTTTTTCAAGCTGGGAAAATGCCCCTGGTCTATACCTCTCATGTATTCTTCCCGTTATGTGATTGATTCCTCACGTTCGAAGGTGGTCGGGCTTCTCGGACATGTTGAATTACACAGAAAGTCTTGTTTCTTTTTCCTTTTTGCACCCTTATTGCGGTCCAGCGGTCTTTGTGATACGGTAATAGACACCGCTATGTGCCTGCATAATCGGACATACATCTCTGACTTAATCCCAGCCTCGGCCCTCGTTGTTTGTGGCAGTCTGCGTGTACGTCCCCGCCTACCCAAAACATCCATTCGATGGCTTTTATGCGTGCCACGCCATTACCCAATGGGCTCCTAATCTCAACATCATCTCTTTACTCACGGGTTGTAAGTACCTTCGAGCTGAAAAAATATGGGCCTCATACTTTCACGATCTTCATTCCTGAGTGAATTGTTTTTATGTTTCGGTTGACCAATCTGGTTTCTGTATGAGGGATTGAAGCAATACCCTCTGATCGAGACTTGGGAACATTCTGCATTAGGAGCGAGGCGAGATTCCTTCATGCAAGCTTGAGGATCATTTCTCTGCTTCGTCCTCCTAGTGTCCACCTTGTCCCCACCAAACACTCAGGGCTCTCTTACCAATCTTCTGTAACGCCCAGCTGCTGCCCTCCGTCTCTGACAATTCTCTGTGTTTCATATCATGCCTCGCTGTGCATTCACCTTAATCATTAGGTCGTCAGGAGCCTTGCGGCCTTGTTGTGTTCTCTTTCATTGATGGTTGATATCTGGCGTGAACTGGACCGGTACTTCTAATGCACCGAATTTGCTTTGCCGCGGTTTATTATTTGGTGGATGGACATGTATTGTGACTTGAGCTTGGCTTGGTCAAGTTCTTGGGGCGCAGCCGTTCCGCTTGTCGGCCTAACCTGCTTGGCATCAGTTTGCTTCGCATAAATTGACACAGTTGCCGTCACAGTCGGCCGAAATAGTGGGACTCAATCCTATTCCATAGGACTGAGTCCTACTCCATAGGACTGGGGCAGTCCTAGTCCTATTCTTCTGGTATATACTCCTTCTGCGGCCTTGCGAGCTTCAGTCGTTGCCTGTTCAGCTTGCTGAAGGGCACCGGAGACAGCGGCGAGTGGATCGGGGGCCATTGGGGGGTAAGCGCCCGCTGGAAATGAAGAGGGAGAAGGCACGCTGCGTCGTCGTCAAGTCACGGAAACCTGTCACACGCATCTGATGATCGTGATGCCATCGCAATGCCATCAGCCACCGTTGTGGGATTTCGGTTGATTTTGAGTCTTAATTTCACATAAAGTTTGGGAGTTGGAAAGTCCGGGATCAAAAATCCGGGAACAATCACCACGGCTGATCGGCTGACCGTTGGCATCAAACACGGAGGGGGTGCTGGAAGTCACTTTTGTACAACATCTACTTATGAACGACACCCTGCGTTGCTCCCAGTGCACCCAGCCGGGGCATCAGAACATTACACCACTGAATCACTGCTGAGGCGGCGACAGGATCAATTTACATACAATGGTGTGACAATTGTCGACCTCCTGAAATGCAACGGACGAGCCTTCCGTGGGCAGTCGCAAATATGTTCGAACTAACTTCAAACTAGCTTGCACAAAAACCAGACCCTTTGCGCGAGCAGTGGAATGGGACCATCAAATCAATGCAATACAAGCACCAAATGTTGACCAAATGTGTACAGTAACAGACTCGCACTCCAACACTGCTCATGCCTGTCCCTCATTTGTGCAAAAGAAATCTTAGGGGTACATCTTGACTTTCAAGATCTAAGATCCAGAAGAAACACCTGTGAAGACGCGTGGTAAGGACGCGATAGGACGCGACGCGTTTATGTACGTGTGCTGTGTCGCGCGATCGACATTGAAACTCCGACGTATTCCGATCACATCAAAGGTCTGGCCGGTGCGGCCAGACCTGATCGGCGGACTTTTGATCCCGGACTTTCCAACTCCCAAACGGACACTAATTTCACGACGAATGGAAGGTTTCTTTGAGCGTCAAGGCAAGCAGAAAGTCCTGAAGTAAGATTATTGACTGAATAGACTTTGCGCCCACCCCAAGGATCCGATGGAACAATAGATGCCGAACCCGGCACTTGTTGGACAGGTGGCTGTGTACACTCTCCTTTCTTCCTCCCATCACCTGTTTTCATGGTGTACACTCGGATAGTCAACGGTGAGCCTTTAGAAGCCGACGAAGTGTGTCAGAACTTGTTTCTCCCGCTACGGATTCGGAACAGATTCTTACGTGGTCCGTAGGCAGCGTGCGTCGCATTTCTGCGGCATGTTGAGGAGCTTCAAGAAAGTGAAGCGGATTCTCGTTATTTCGTGGGTATATTTATTCCAATTCCTCGTGCTATAATCAACCATCTGGCCTACAGACGATTCGCAACATTGATTTTGCTCTCTGGCAAGTGCTCGAGCAGAAATTTGGGGAACGCAAGTATTTCAAGTGGGTTTCAGTTATATTCTAATTTTGTGCCCCACGTTCTCACTTTCATTATGAGTCTAGGCTAGAGTATGACGGTCCTTCAGAATGTGCGCTGGTTGGCTGGCCGCACCCGTTACGCCAAACCTTCAGACCGCTGGTCGTGATGTTGGAGGAGCTCGTCCACTCGATCTCGTTTGCGAATCGTCACCGTGACCCAGGACCCAGACGTAGATTTCTCAAATACTACTACTGCTTTTGGAACAGCGACGTCACCTTCGACGGTGGTCCGCACCTGCGCTCCATGCGCATCCCCGACTTTCAGTTTGTCCATCGGAATGACGAGAGTCGGTACCGGCGTATTGTGCTCGACTGCGGTGTTGGTCAGGTGCCGCATTATTTGCGCGACAAATTCGCAATGTGGACCACCTATCCCGACATCGAATTAACCATCGCGATTGATCTACAAGCCGCACAATATACTCGGCCGAAAACGACGCCCGTTCAAGGCGAGCACCACTACACTCATGAGGAAATATCAGCTATGGAGCGGGCACCCCTTGGATCAATTATTTTTCACGGGCATTGCTGGGCGGGGGGAATCAACAAGATAATATTCTCCATGCACACAGCGGGACGCACAGAGAACTTGGTAAGTCTGGTATCAAAATTAGACCTCGACGTCTCGTTAAACGCATATCAGGATCTCACACCAGTTCTCAACGGTGACATCGACGCGGAAGCCCGCCTCGACAACGCTCAACATCGCGTCGCATTCCTTATCGGCTGCGCCGCCAAGCGCATAGTTGGTGGGTCCCAATTCAAGGACCGCTTCACCCAGGAGGATCCGTTCGACATGGACTGGGCCGACTTTTACAGCGAGATACATCGTGGGCAGGCCATCCTGGCGGATATGCGGTACGAGGCCTGGGATTCCACTCGGGATCGCCGTCATGGATTCTTTGGCCCTTGGCCGTGAGCTTGACTCCTTCGGCTACCTGTTGCTGTCCGTTCCAAGCCATCACAAGTCAACTTATATTTGTCGCATTATATTTGTCGCTTCGAGTATGCAATGATGTTCCCCAAATCCATTCAGCTGGCTAAATTATTTTGGAATCACCAACCACCCAGATTTACGCTATTATACCGCCCGTTTGCCGCCCGTGCCATTTTATTTAGCCCGGCACGCATTCGCAACACGCGTTCGGGTGAAAGACTTATATGAAGCCATCCGACGGGGCCTCTGACAGCAAAAAAATGACCATGCCGCAAAGCCCATCAGAACAGCAGCCAATGAACTGCTTTGGAACTGCTCAAGCACCCGGATCTGTGGGAGAAGTGTTGTATTACTCCGCCGTATCCCCACAACTGTCACTCAGCTCGGATACGCATCCGGTCTCGGAGAGCGTCCGAGACAAGGTTATAGTGCAGTGAGTATTAGGTACTTGATTCGTTTCCACCCCCACGATGCTAAGCTTCTCGTCGATTATATTATCTCTGCTCCTCACGCACTCTGCGTACGCCTGCCCTCATGTGGAGATTTCGTCCAGTGCATATGAAGACAGAATGGAGATTGCGCGCATGAACAATGTCCGGCGAGGTGAGTGGAAATCACATTTAGGACCGGACCCGACCCCAAGTCCAGGTACTCGCGATGTCCTTCCGCTCGGGAAAACCGCAATAACCAATGTCCGCGTCTTTGACGGAGAAAAACTTCTCCCGCTCAGCACCGTGTTCATCGACGGAGAATTCATTGTACCGCACCTCAAAAATGCCGCCATCGTAGACGGAAAAGGCGGCGTTCTGCTTCCCGGGCTCATCGACGCGCACACACATCCTATTTCCGTAGACCACCTCGAGGCGTTGGCGTCCTACGGTGTGACCTCTACCATCGTGGCGAGCTGCTACCCCAATGCAGTGTGCGACTCGCTGAAGAACCACACGGGGCTCACCGACATCCGCTTCTCCGGCCTCAGCGCAAACAGTCCCAATAGCACCCACGCGCTGCTGCTCGGCCTCAAGCCGAACGAAACACTTACCTCGCCATTGCAAGCGCCGAAGTTCGTCGCGGACCAGATCGCCGAGGGTGCGACTTTCATCAAAATTATAGCGGAGCACGCAAGCTCGAACACGACGCTCGGACAGGACACCATGAACGCGGTCGTCGCGGCTGCACATGCCCAAAAACTCCGCGTCGCATGCCATGCAGCGGATTATGCTGCGGTGGACCGCGCCCTCACTGCTAAGGTTGAGCAGGCGCACCACGTTCCTATGGACATGCCGGTTAACATATCGCTGACGCACCGCTTCCTCGCCCAAGGGACAGTCAACATCCCCACCCTCACTATTGCACGCCGATTCGTGGAGGCCGGGGCTGCCCCACCCAGCGCGTACCCCGTTTCAAACGCGAGTGTCGGCGCACTCTACGCTGCGGGGGTGCCGATCCTCGCGGGCACGGACTCGAACGACATCCCGACGGTGGACCTCCCATACGGGCTCGCCCTGCACGACGAGTTCGAGCTGCTCGTCGGGGCGGGGATGTCCACGGTGGACGTGTTGCGGGCCGCGACGGTGCTGGCGGCGCACCATAATTTGTTGTTCGACCGTGGGGTGGTTGCACTGGGGATGCGCGCGGACTTGGTTTTGATTGGGAGCGATCCGATTGTGGATATTTCCGCGACGCGGGATATTCGGAGGGTGTGGATTGCTGGGAGGGAGTATGCCGACGTTGCAAGAGATGGATCTGTCTGATCAACGGGATGTACTACTGCCACTGTCGTTTCAATTAGCACTTTATACATAGACTCCGTCGACGTACACTGTGCACCTTTGACCTTCTAATTCGTTGGACAATTTTAAACTACAGCGCAGTGCCTGTCAAGTCGCCAGGTCCCACTTGAATTGTGAGCCTTGATAGCCCACTTGTTTTCAGAGGATATGTTTGGGGTGTGTGTCTGATGAAGCACAGAGAAAAATGTGAGAAACTGAAAAGCGCTTCACAAAAGCTGCGTGCTTGATTGGTACCTGAATTGGATGATTTTTACAAACGCAGCTGTTTCACTAACGAAGACTTCGTCGGTATTGGGTTTTGCGGGTGGACATATCATCGCGGTGAACGACGAGGGAGAGACGTGGCGATGCAGTCACGCCACGCACATCCGGTCCGCATGATCCGCAACTCTGACTCTTGCGCTCATGGTCAAAACTGCTTTTGTCTTCCTGCGCCTCTTTTTCATCAACTCAGTACATTTCTGAGGACTCTTTCAACATCTTGGACTCGGTAGACGCCCGCCAATGATCTCATGAAAGCCGGTGAAAAACTGAACCAACCCCGTTTTACTTGTCCTCCGCCAACGTGTGATGGATCGCGTTCGCCCACACTGCTCGATGGATCGTAGAAATGCCACGCTGACTTTGTTCCGCGAGTCCCCCTGTAATATGTTCATCCGCGGTCTGCATCGGACCCCTTCACATTTTCTCTCGAGTCCTTCCCCTTCGGCCCTCGGCCCTAGGCGAGCTACGAACTGGGGCCTCCAATGGACCACTCTGAATCTCTATCTGTGCCTTCACACTCTCTTGCAAATCCACTGGAGCATGACAGCCGGATGTATGACTGGTTCAACCTCGCACCGCGGATGTGATCGTAGACTTTACAGCCCTTTGCGGAACTTAGGGCGCGGGCGGTTTTTTTCTGTTTTCTGCTGTTTTGGGCAGAACAGCCGCCCTGGATTCAGTTTTGGTCCGATCCGTTCGGCGTAACGCGCGTTGGAATCGCGCTTCAAATCCGCAGTTGCCCATATCCATGACTTTGCATTTTGATGGCATCACTGAAATTTGACCTGAAAATACTGTACTCTGGCAGGACACCAATAGCCTTGCCAATATTGGTCCAAAGGACCTAGACTTTTTGTAACACATACTTTAGTATGTTATCGAGTCAACTGTCCTATTTATACAACTATACATGGTCAGTTTTCTCTTCACAATGCCATGCTTCAATGGTGTAAATGGTGTGCATATTAACTGTCACACCGGATTGAATTGAGGGCGGAAATCTCAAATTGTATGAGCCTATCAACTAGAAAACATACCAGAGTCCATGCTTACAAAAATTTGGGTCCATAAATAATGTTGACTGTGCTACAGCTGTCCTGCTTTCATCGGGATTTTTTGGGTGAAAATTTTGTGATGGCATCAAAATGCAAAATCGAAAACAGAGGTAACTGCGGATTCACAGCGCGATTACAACGCGCTATATCCCGAGGCAATCCAATGAAAATTGAGGGCGGGGCAGCTGTTCTGCTCAAAACGGCAGAAAACAGAAAAAACGGCCCGCGCCCTAAGTTCCGCAAAGAGCTGTAATCGGAGACTTTGTTCCGCTCTACATCCGCCTTCCGCTTCTCCTAGGACTCCCAGACACCCCCTGGACACCCCTCTCTTGCGCCCCATAAATAATCGCCATGCCATGGGTAGAATCAACACCTTTCTTCCTTCTCCCACATCCTGCCTGGTGCAAATTTTCACACACAAACAACCCCTCATTCCCTTCGTTCACTTTGTTTCGCTGCCCTTCCCCCACCATCTTTCCTCATTACCAACCCCATGTCTGCATTTGACACTGGGCTCCGTCCCTGCCCAATTCCGATGCCTGGACCCTCGTACGTTGATCTCAACCCTAACGTTGATTTTCACTTGACTGACGATTGCCGCCCAGACCTCCATCATCGACGACGCCGGCCTCAAACAGGTCATCGCCGTGCCCAACGTGCCTGTCGGCAACCAAACTGCTATATCCATGGCCGCTGCGCCCAATAACGCAACTCCGTCCGCTGTATTCCGCTCCATCCCCGTGAACCAGCCCCGTCGCAGCTCAATAGGTCGCGGGCACCCCTCGACCTCGAAACAAAGCACACCGTCCGTGCAGCCCGCCGCCGTCGTCGCCGCCGCTGCACCGACGCAGAACCCCCAACCCCGCGCCCGGATAAGCTCATCTACGATAAAGCCGCGCACCGAGCGCTTCCCCGCGCGCACTCTATTCACTATCTTTGAGGAGCCCTCTGTCCGGTTCACCACTACCACCACCAATAACACTCCCGCCTCTCCCCGCTGTGCGGAAGAGCATTCGACCCCCGCGCCGGCGCTGTGGTCGACGGAGTCGAATCCCGATTCATCTGCGATGACTATCCGGCTCCAGACGGTGAATGGCGTCGCACAGTCGATGACCTCGTGGGCGGATGAGGTTGGGGCAGAGATCTTCGAATGCGATGGGGACGCGCAGAAGCCGTACAGCTCGTGGGCGGACGAGGTCGATGCGGAGATGACGAGGGATGCCGTGCAAACCGGTGAGAATGAGCTTGTGTGGAAGGAGGGTATCGCGGTGAAGTTCACAATGAGGGTCGGGTTCGGTTCTGTTTGCTTGTTTTGATTTCATTTCTCTCGTCGGGCTCATGGACCTTCTCTCCTTTTTTTTTTCTCCCAACCGCGTACAAAAGTAGAAAAAAATTGTATAATCCGTGTAACCAAGATAAAAAAATACATAGGCGAGAGAAACTCATCTCTTCTGTGATAATTCTCAGCCTTTGCGTCAATCCACAAGCCTGGGGCGCTCACCTTCGCGTTTACCTCCGAGTATTGCAATGTTGTGGGCCCCAAGACTGCATTCAGTTTGAAGTACATCCTGCCTGCAGAGCTTCCCCGCCCTCCGTTCACTTGATATCCATACCGGCTCTCACATCGAGGCCGTTTTGCACATGCTGAGCGGTCTGCGGGACCACGCGGATGCCATGCACGTCTTCGGTGCAAGGCTGAGATGCCTTACACTCACCACATGGAACGGGGAGTTTGATTACGAACTTCTCCTCCGATACCTGCGCCCGCCTGCTGTCGTTCTTAGGTCATTTCATCTCAAGCTTTGCGATGACCCGGACCCGTGGCATGATTTTCTGCGAGGACCAACAGATGCGGTCCATTCGCCCTTCCGGGAGCTTATGAGTGAGGCCTGGATATCATGGTTAGTACGCACAGGAGCCGTTGGCCCTCTCATCGCGAGTATACTGGTAAGGTTTTTTCACAGCACGATTGGACCTCAGCGACTGATGTCACGCAGATCCATGTTCCCATTTTCCGGAGCCGGGAGATCCTCCCGTCGTTTGATCTTCCGACCTTATCCACAGCCCCAGATGATCCAAAACACAGCCAGAGCGTTCTAGAAGCGACTGTACCATGTCAAACGTGGGGTCGTGGCGAAGGTCAAGCCGTCGCAGCTGGGGTAGTGTCAAGAAGTCGAGCAATGGCGGGATGGGTTCATCAGGATGTCCTCCAGCTAGGACGAGGGATTGAAGACCCACTGCAAGTGGGGGTGCACGAGGTAGAGCACCATGAAACGGATCCCGGAGGAAGGCTTTAAAGTGCAGGAGGCGAGGGTACTTGACCAGTAGCTCCAACACAATGGTGATAGAGGTAGTTGTCAGTTCCAAGGTAGTCAGAAAGGCATACCCGCCGAAGGAGGCGGCAGAATGCACATCGGAAAGGATTCGCATCCGGTGTAGGAGGGGAGCGCGTCCAAAAATGGTGACTGGATAGTCGTCCGGAATGGGAAATTGATAAGCCCAGAGTGCGAGGTCGCGAAGTGAGGGGAACTCCGCGCATAAGCCCCGAAGACGTTCGTAATCCTCCGGGGAAAGCCGGAGTTCGAGGCGTTGTATTTGGTGACCGAACGAGGGAATGAGAGACAGCAGCCCCGGGGCCAGCTGACTATGCTGGGACCGTATTGTCAACGAGATTGGGAGATTCCTGGTGCGGGAAAGCCATGCTTTCATCAAGGGTAACGCTCCGGGTTGGAGAATGTCACCGTATCCCGAGCGATAACCGCGCGATTCTCCCCATACAAAGTGAATATCCACAGAGGCCCAAAGTAACCCAGTGGAAAGCGCAATTCCTCGCCACAAGCTGCAAATCTGTGCAAGAAGGAGAGGCGCTTTTTGGGGAGAGGGCCGGACCCGGCCGTGGGCTGGTAAGCAGTGGACGAATATCATCGAAATAATTTCGGTGGGGAGGGTAAGAACGGGATAAACCACAAGGGCCAGCGCGGATTTCAAATGCCGCTCCTTCTCCTCAAGAATTGCGAGGTCGCGTTTGCAACGCAGAATTTCGGACCGGATATCGGCCACATATGCCCGGAGGGTGGATGCAGGGAGATCGAGACGAGAAGTTGCACCATTGTGGCTGGGTAGACCTAAGGCGGGGGTTAGGTTGAGGTGCCCGCAGTGGGTGCAGATGATGGCCATGAGCAAGCGCTTTGAGTCACGCGTCACTGTGATGTGCATCAGCAACTTTACAAGTCCGTCTTTTCGCCGCTTTTTCGTCTTTTCTAAGCCGAAAAAGCTGAAAAGCTGAAAAAGATGAACACCTTTTTCTAAGCCAAGTCCAGTTACTTTTCTAAGCCGAAAAAGACGAAAAAGCTGGGCTAAGACAGAAAAAGCCAGCGCCTAAGCTGCCATAAAAGCACTTGAAGGACTCAAAAAAAGGGACGGACCAACAGACAGATTGCAGATTGCGTATAAATGAATGTATGGAGATGTAAACGGTAATTTGCAAGTAGCTAAAATGAACGGGTCACTCTCTCCTCCAAATATGCCAAGTGGCAAGCTTTTGACGGGTATTTCCTTCTGAATTTTTGTATTGGGGCAAAGACCGCCCGAGAGCGTTCACACAACGTTGGTGTCGGAGGAATTTTTCCGGGCACAAGGGACGACGAAGACACGCGTCCCGTTGTTGTCAGGAAGTACCAGGACTTGAAGCTCCAGGCGCCCACCCGAGCGAGCGGCGCGCAGCACATCATTGCACCACCCGCTGTTGTTCTCAAGGCGCTTGGCCAACGGTGAGTCCATAGGCTGCATCTCGATCTGCACACGCCCAAGGCGGTAGTCGAATAGCGTGAAGAACGGCTCAGTACCACCTTGATATCGATGCTTCTGCTTTGCCTCGTCGTAGTCATGTGCCATCAGCGCACGGAGGAAGGCGCGCTCCCGCGCTTTCAGTCCCTGCATCTCGCCTAAATTTGGGGATTAGTACGGAGAATATTGCGGGTGCGGGTAGAGAGAATTTACTGAGACGCTGCGGGTGATAACGGGAGCAGTGGCTGCGATGGTCGCCGTCGTGCCAATCCAACCTTTGACATTCCGGAGAACAGTAGTAGAAACTGAGACAACCGGAACAGCGCTGGAAATGTGTGCTGATATCGATTTTGTCACACTGATATGAGGTAAATATTATAGTCATTGTGTTGGGTGGAATCGGCGAACCTTTGCGTTATCACACGCTTTTAGACGCGACTCGTTGTCGACGGTGTGTAAGATAGCAACGCGCTCCGACGCCAATACCAGAAATCGGTTCCACGCTTCCGAAACGGAAGAATCTTGGAAAGATTTCCTCTGTATGAGGGCAACGGCGGCAGGAATGTGGGTTTCTAAGTGTAACACCTCGTAATAGTGAACCAGAGTTGACTGTAGTACATTTTCGACAAGGGATTTCAACGGCGGGACAAAGTCGCTCCTGGTACCGCACAGAACGATGACCTGAAGGAGCCCGGCATGGAGAGCATCCATCATAGCCTTTCGCCCGGTGGGAGCAGTAAAGAGGATTTGATTCAGAGCTACGAGGGAGCGGTGGAGCAGCGGGGGAAAGTCTTGGAACTGGGTGGCGGCTGCAGGAAAGAAAGTCTTCAGCAGCTCTGTGAGCGAGGTGACGACACCACAAGAGAGAAGCGCGGAAGCGAAAGGTGCGAGGGTGTTTCCATCACTGGGACTAGTGCCCTGCGCCATGACGTGGTCAACATCATTAATAAAATCGAATATGGTGCCGTCGAAACGGTGCTGCTGGTAGTTCACTGGCAGTTGTTGTGTACCACGGTCGAAGGTGATGCGGTCAAGATATCCAACGACAAGGTCGGCGAGATTCGCGAGAGACCCGCCTGCGCCCTCTACGATTTCTTCCGTGTCGGAGCGATTTCGAAGCTTGAGTACTGAGAACAGCGTCGTGGTCAACGCTTCCATTCCTAGTACTACCCGTACCGGATTGGCGCATCGCAAGATCGGAGCCCATGCTCGTGCCATAACGCGCCGGAGACCGGGGGTAGCGGCCAGATGTGGCTTGTAAAAACTCGTGAAGACCAACACGAGGTTTATAAATTCTGAACCAGCGGCCCCATCCTCAGGAAATTGCTCCCGATATGTATCGATGAACTGCACCCATGCCCACAGTCGCGGCCAGAGCTCGGGGACCGCGTCAGGGTGGATCGGATCCAAGTCCTTAAAGCTCAGGACCATGGAATACAGGCTCTGCAGAGAGATATCGGCACATGGGACCGCACCTTCCATGAACGTGGAAGGAACCTCGAGCAGCTCTCCACTCGGAATTCGGGCCACGTCTAGGCAGGCATAGAAGACGGGAATGAAAACGGATGCCGCGTCACAACTCTCAACTTTTATCCTGCGATGGACATTATAAACGTCCTTGACATTACCACGGGCAGCCGAAAGCGCGATACGCTTGAAACCGGTGCAGATGAGATAAGTATCGGGTGCGCATTGAACGAAATTACCCGAGTCGTGAATGGTAACACCTCCAAGGCGCTGAGCCGCAGCGAGGGATGCATCTGCGAGATGCACCGAGTTGAATGCCCTTCGATTCGGGAGAGAGATGAGACCAGTTATCTGCGAGACCTCGACGCGGGAGCCCTGTCAATTCGTGGTGGGTGAGTGTGGGCCTGTGTGGGCGCAAGTGGGAACAAGCACAGTGGCGATGCATGCCGCATCACCAAACAGTCGGTCCGAATGATCCGTTCTCCTCCTTCCACCAACTTCCATGAGCGTTTTATTTCAAATCGCACAGCGAGTGCACCTCCGCCGATACTATCCGCCCACTAGACCACACATCCACGGCCACGAAACCCGTTACCCTTCCTGCTCGCACTTTTCAAAAAAACTTCATAGTCTTGAAGTGCTGCTTGAGCCTTGGACTCCTAAGGATGTCGATCTCGTTTCAAAAACAATGCCTGTGTGCCTTATCCCTCGGCGATATCTAATTGAGGCCTTTAGCTCACCTGGATGAGCATGATAGCCCTCGCAAAATAACCGGGACCAGAGAATAGGATCGATTCTGTCCCTCTGCGGACTTGCTGAAACTTGCCACTAATGAATTCATTAGGCCCGGATTCATTGCCCTTCTGCTTCCAAGTTGAGGCTCGTACCATTGTCTCGATGAACCTCGGCATTGCGCGCTCGAATCGAAAAAACAACGGTATCGACTGTCGCCTTCGTATTTATGGATGCCAAGCGGCGATCGGTGAGCAGTCGCTCGTTTGATTCGACCGTGGGCCATAGAGTCGTAGGACAGTCACTACGCCTAGCAGTGGGCGAGGCATTTGATTTCACGTTCAGAAATTCGGGTCAGTCAACAACACGCAGGAGCTTTCTAGCTGCAACACCACCTAATCCTTTGGAATTGCAAGAAAATTATCGGATTTTGGGCTACGAAGTTCCAGAGACCCGCCGCGCAGGGTGTGCACCTGTCATAAGTTGTCCGGACAGAGGAAGTTTCCAGCTCGCTCGAGCAAGTCTCCCTCTCGACTCATGCAGCGCAACCAACCCTTATGGAGGCAGGTCCGCCTGTGAAATACTGCTCTCGTCCTTTCGGCTTGGAGAGGCTCGGAGGCGCGATGCGCATCTGCGTCCGGGCAGTTTAGTGCAGCAGGCATCTCGTTCGACTCGAGCTTGTGCCATACAGGTTGTTGAATGTTTTTTTTCAAAACTCTGCATCTATCTACGGTTACTGGTGGATGGCTACTTCAATCGAGCTACTATGAAATGCCGCTCCAATTTGGATACAGGGAGGCTCAATGTTCAAAGTAGACAAGGCCCGGAAGTGGTAGGCGCACCTGCATCCAATGGACGTGCTCGTGAATAGCGGTCAAGCAGGTAGCTCGTTCTACTCGAGCATGGGCCATCGCTGAATGAGATCGTGTTTTTTTGTTCGTTCAGCCGCTGAATGAAATGCTCATATTCCTATTATTCTGCCAGAGAGGTTGGCCACTGACCAGTGTCTCAACGTTAACGGAACGGCAGGGATCTTGATCATCTCGACTCCAGGTAGTCGTGTTCTAGAGGCAGAAAATGTCGGCCCCTCCGGAAATCGTGGAACCGTACATTATCCATTATTCTGACGGCAGTCTCCCTCCCCCTTTTCACGACAATATGTCTCTCCCCTGTCAAGACTATAACAGAGTTCTACTGCTCCTTGCAAGGGATTCCGGAATCCTCTCACAATTAGCGCGATTCCAAATTAAAAGCTTGCGATTGTTACTGACAAGCAGACACAGGAATAAATAACGGACCCGGAGGTTCAGCGCTCAGCTCCAGTCGTTCTGTTGTACCCGGGCAACTCTGGCATCGAGCTGCGGAAAAACGCGGACGAGCGCATTGGAAGCACTGGTGGCGGGCAGGCGTCGCGGTAGTAAGTGCCGGAGAGCGCGCTGGCGAGCAAAGTACGAGAAGGTGCGGCTAAGGCGCCGAGTTGCGCGGGGGGTGGGGGGAAGGATGAGGCGTAGCCCTCGACAAAAGCCTCGCCGCCGGGGCGGCGAAGGAGGTGAGGCACAGCGAGCGCCACTGCGGAGAAAACGTGTTGGGCGCACGGATAAGGACGCGCGAGGACGACAAGTGCGGGCGGGAGTGCGTTGCCTGTAGCGGAGACGGAAATCAGTATCACGGAACTGGAAAGATGGCCAGGGAGGTAAAAAGAGACCACGGGCGTGCAAGGAGGCCGACAGCATGATTCATTCGCCAATCCACTTCCGTGCCCGAAAGCCCACTGCATCTCCGCCGCGCACAAAAATGCAAGGAAAATAGGCTTACTAACGACAATGATCAGCTTCGCCGCCTCAAACGCGCAGGGCGTCCCCACCTCCCCTTCCACGCCTCCCCGCATCCTCGTCCACCTTCCCTTTCCCTTCCCCCATCGTCCACCGACGCTCTCAGCCCGCGCGCCGTACGCGGGCCCATCCTTACCTACACCGCCAAAGTGCCCATACGTAGCCACCAGGTGTTAAGTTCAGGTGGTGAACACTTGTTCCGAAAGCTGGGCTCAGCTTTCTCTCGGCTGGTGGCCAGCTGCCCGTGTCAGCTGAAATTTCAGCTGTCCAGCAGCTGGGGATTCGTGTAGCATCCATCTTTCCCTCTTGCTGGAATTATGACTCGGAAAATAAAACAATTTTGCTAATTATTTGAGCTCTTCGTAATCTTGAAGATGACATATGAGTTGCGTCAGTCAAGCCGACTGACGTTGAAATGGTCAAATTTACCGACGACCGTTCGATTCGAATCGAGCTGAATGGACTCAACAATTTAAAGTTTGAACTACTCGAATATTACGGTGGAATACTGATAGAAATAAGGGTTGCGTCCTGCCAGCATTCGCGGCTTAAGCGGGGAGAGGTAACGAGCGGGCGGAGAGTCAGAACAAGACGCTATCAGCGGTCCGTGCGTGATGTTTGTCTATGTTGACGATCACGTGCATGTTGCTCTTGCGATCCTCGTCTTTTGCTTCTCACCATCGTCTCTTTCTTTCCCCACCATTCAACACTCCTCAACCGTCGTTCCCAGTCCAAGCGATTCTCCACTCCGTGTCGCTACTCCGCTGTTCTTATCCGTGGGTGGGTGGATCGTCAAAGCCAGACAGCTACGCCCTCGTTTGAAAGCCCCAGATGCAAAGAACTCCTACATCGGCGTCAATGTCACACTGTAACTAACTCTTTCCCTCAAATACTTCACTGGCCCCAACCTTGATCGGAACGTTCCTTAAACGTACCAAGCCACTACTGTCAATAGCTTCGTCGCTGATTTAGCATATCCGCTGAAGCTGCTATATCGTTAACACACTAGACCTCAGAATTTCGGCATCACTTTACGCGCGCAAGTCAGAACCTCCATACTGATCAAGTTCAATCAAGGCAATAGCACAGTGCTTTTCTTCAATCTTAACCCGCATATCCAAGGTTTTTCAAGGCGCCCGAGTTCAAATCATTTCAAAGGCACGCCCACGCGATCTTCGTCCGCTCGACGAGCAGTTTTCCTTCCAGCAGGTACGCGCACAATGGGACTTTTTGTGGCACACACCAGTGGGAATGCGGTAGAATCTCAATGTCGTGCGTGTCTTCCTCTCGTCTATCGTTTTTTCGGCTGACGAGACCCAGGCTGCTTGATCATGGGACGGTGTCGCAGCGATTGTTGAGGGAGCACCGGGGCAATCTGCGCCTTCGGTCTGAGTTAGTGTGTGTTTCCCCCCGTTTGCGTCTTCGAGCTAATGCGACTTCGCAGGACAGTGTGTCCTCCATCACGTCTTGCATTGCTCGCCGCCCCGGAACCTGAATACCGGCGCAGACGAGGGGCAATCAATCGGCGAAGGGTCCTTGCGAGATCGAGATTCGTATGTTACTACTATGTAGAACATATTGTATGCTCAGCTACACCCACAATATTTATCCATTTTTTCGCGATTCCAAAAATGTGTTAGAAATGTCCCTTGCAGCTCAAAACATTATAACTGCTCGGATGCTGGCCAGGTCGATGCTCAGCTGGCCACCAGTCTCGACTGGCTCCACAGTGGCCCAATTCGGAATTCGGCTGGTAGCCAGGCCTTTGAAAGCTGGCCTCCAGCTTACTTCGATATGTATCCGACACATCGTGTTCAGCTGGTGGGTACGTGTCCGCCCATTGGCGGTGTATACCTCGCCGCCGACACGCTGAAAGACGATGGGGAAGTAAACGCAGGCTCAGCCCGCTCGACGACGCGGCCCGTGGATAGGGCGTACACATAGAGCGCGTGCGGTGTCCGGGAATGAAGAGAAGAGCAGGCTGTTTAGCGCCAAGTCCAAAATATGAAAGCAGAGTAGACGAGAGATAGAGACAGATAAGAGTACATACAATAATAGTAAAATAGTCGTGAGTGTGGGTGTGTTTGATGCCTATTTTGATGGGTTGATGCCTACTTTGATGGCACCTCGCTTACATTCCCGCCACCGCTTCCGACGAGCGCATCGCCGGGCGGTGCAACCGCCGGGTCACAGTCCCGGGTAGCCATGCATGTCACGATGCATTGCCAATTTTTTGTGCGGTTACGGGGACGCGCGCATCCTTTCTCCCTCCGTCCACTCCGATGAGTGAAAAAGAACTTGCCCTAGCAGCTCTGTGGCAATCCACAGACCAGGACCTCGAAGACTACAAGGAATGGCTTCGTAAGTGACCGTGTTCTGGTGGTAGCTCGTTGAGATGATCCCTTTCTGACATTTTTTTTCTTCCTCAGATATGCCTGCAGATGTTGCTCGCACTCCCTTTTTCCACGCGTCGAATCGGATGAACTGGGTCAAGACTGACAAGTTCGCGATGTATCTGCGTGAGCTGGCCTTGAATGCTGAGAAACACGCGTACATTCTATTTTTCCTCTCATTTCCGCTTGATAACTCATATATTACAGATATTTTGTCGATATCCCCGGGGCTCATGTCCCTCCTCAAGTGCCGAAGCCCTCTCAGAAGCGGCGCGCTTCCTCTGAGGTGATTGAGATCTCCTCAGACGACGAGGATGCCGCCCCGCCTCCGAAGAAGCGCGCACCGGATGTCAGGGTCAAGACTGAGGTCAAGAATGAACCTGTGCCTGTCACGCCTTCCGGACCCAAACTCCCTAGAGAGATCGTCAAAAAGTTTGCGAAGGGAAGAATTATGATAACGACAAGGGAGAGTGTGGATATTGTAGTGTCGTTGAAGACGATCCCGCAGAGGTGGCCCCCTGCTGATCCCGAAAAGGATACAGCTTTTATTATAGATGTTTCGGGTTACAGTGGGGCATTGAAGACGACATATACGGGTAAGCCGAAGGGTTTCGATGCGTTGGTCAAGTCTCAGGTATATCGCTCACCCGTTTATGGCATCTTACTTACTATTCGTTGCAGGACCCGGATTCCTATGGACAGGGAACGAATGGCAGCACCTCCAGAGATACCAAGCTCATTATTCTCGGAGGCCTGGCCTCTCGTCGTTCAAATCATACATGCCAGGGAGGTTCATGTTGCCAGTTTTTCAATCGGGATATCTTGGAAGACTATGAGCGAAACGATCCGGAGGACATGGAACTGACCAAGGAAATCTTCGCAATGGGGCTGGAGCAAAGCAAGAATGACTCCCTGACATCGAATTCGGTGACTGCATCGTACGTAAACAGATACCCGCCTTAACTCCCTCGCCGACTCCTCTCTTCTCAGGTTCTTTCGCACAGCAAAGAACTCAAAATGCGGCCTTGCTGGATGCTCGGGACTCCCGGTGCTCAAGCGCCGCCTTAATGTATGTCTCTCTCCTCGCATTTCCCGGATTTGCTGCAGCAACTTGTTTCCAGGGCCCTTCCGATGTGGGCAAGGACACTTTCATCGGCTGCTCCCGCTGGAAGAAGACAGAGCAGTTTGACCACCGCTATCTGGCGCTCAACTCAGGCGTTGACGAGGAGATACTCGCCCGCTACATGGCAGGGGAGCCAGTGCCTGACGTCGATGAGGACGAGGAGCCCTCTTGCAGCCGTTTCGTCCATCCTCGCCATGGCAAGGTTACTCAATGCCGTACGTTCATTCTTTTTGTCAATATCTCGCTGACCTTTCCCCAATCAGCTCACACCCATTTCCGCCACGGGAAACTCGTCGTCGGTGAGATGGTCCCCCGCCCATGCAAAGTTGTGAAGATTGTTTACACGTCGATGGACCCGGACGTGAAAATGTTGGTGGTGATTTTTCGTGGCCTCCATTCGCATCCTCCGTGGCCCATGGAAAAGCCAAGTCTAGAAGCAGAGGAGGATCTGGACAAATGCCTGGCGAGCATGGGAACTGTTGGCACTACGGGCGGACGACTGAATAATTGTACGCCTTTTTTTGTTCGCGTGCAGCACTGGCTCACCTCAGTATCAGCGGCCACAACAAGAGCAGTATTGGGGTCCGACCTCGACGTCAAGCATCCGGCTTTCCGCAACAAACGAAAACTACGTGATGCCGTTTTGACTCGCAAGGATGCGATGTCGCCCGCCGGGCTAAACTGGGCAGGTACGTCGTTGTTATCTGGCTACGTATCCGCGGCTCACTTCTCGCCAGGAATTCTAGACCGCTATGAACAAGACCTCAAGCTCCCCATGGCCGATCGTTACATCCGCATAATTCGAATGGAGGGAGATCTGAAGCTTGCGGTCACAATGGAAGCCTATCTCGCCAGTCTCGTGCACGAAGTGCAGTATCTCGTCCCCGATTTCACTTTCAAGCGGGTCAAAGGTGACTTGAATGAATGGGAGGTCGCCGTCTGGTTGGACGGCGACAAAGAACGTATGTCTATTTCTTTTCCTACGTCCAAATGTATTCATGCCAGTGTATGTTTCAGGCGTCTCCGTCGCCCGGACTTATTGCAATAAATCTGACGCAGACGCTTTCTTCTATATCTTCGACGGTTTCTTCATGGCCGTCAAACAAGTGACTGGCCAACCGATCCGTTTCAAAGCGTTCGACCCCAACGGCAACATCCTCTCAATTCTCTTCGACATGGAGGCGGCTCAAGTGCAGGGTTTTGCCCGCGCTCTCCTCAAGCTTCTTGGAAGGGCACATCCTGAGCAGGATCCCGATGTCATTGTACGCTACGTCATGAAACTATGCGGCATACACTTCACCCGGTAATTTCGCATTTGTATTCATTCTTTCCATCCCAGTTGCTGAGTACGCACCACAGTTCCACAGACGCTCTTGTCGGTGCCGTCGGCAAAGAGACTGTGAACTACCTCAATCGCATCCGCGGCTTGAAAAACCCGGCGGACATCGAAGCCTGGCATAAGTTTTGTCGTGAGCATCCTGACAAGAAGTTGCACGGTATTGCATCGCCTTTTTTCTACTACAAGACGCTTACGCACCCGTCAGACTGGTACGAGCACAAGATTCGTTACTCGTGGCTCCTGCCCGGGTACAACGAGTCTTTGTCGTTGTTCCCGCAGGGATTATGGGACCGGACTCCGCACCACACCAATCTCGTCGAGAGTGCTCATGTAGCCACAAACCGCGAGACGGGTACACGCCTGTTGCCATTGGAAGCTATCGATAGGTACGGTGCCTTTGCTTGCGCTTCTTTGTTTATTGACTTTGAAAACATAGAGCCCGCGCATACGACAAGCAGCGGGCGGCGTCGATACGTGCCTCACGCGAGACCTGTATCCTTCCCAATCACAATAACAGTGACCAGGCGCGGATGCGGCGAGCGGTCGGGCGACAGGCTAACGTACAGAAGCGTCACGAGAAGCACTCTGCCGTCGAGACTGAGCTCGTCGATGCTGTTAAAAGGTTGGAGGATTTGTCGGAGGCAAAGAAGGCTGCCACGGACACTGTCAAGACTTTGAAAGCGCAGAAGAAGTTAATGGGCCGCGCCCCGCGCAATAATCACGTCCAAGACAAGGACGGGAATGCGGCAAGGATCCCGCGAGTCTCATCTTCCGCACCGATTCCAGTCGTCGACGATGATTCTGACGGTATGTGTTTTTTCGTGTCGTGCGGTATCGAATATATTCTCAATCGCAAACAGTGGAAATGGTAGCTGACCACCGGGTTGGCTCCTCCACCTCGGTAGTCGATACCCGGTCTCAGTGGAGTGCTCCTCCTCGCTGGACCACTCCCGATGGCTACGACTCAGCCGGAATACCAGGTTCTTTTGGTCAGTACTTCCAATTCAGACTATTCTTCACTGTTAATCAGAGATGTAGATGAAGGGTACAGCAGGCCAGGATCTTCCTTTTCGATGTATTCCGCTGCTCCCTCCAGCGCTTCGGATGGTTACGACTCGGAGGGATTTACGTCCGACTTTGCGGCGCAGTCTGACCGTGAGGAGGGCAGTTCGGGGCAGCAAGGACAAGACGACTCGGAGGAGGGTGCCGCGGACGTCCCACATGTTGGGCATTATCTTCTCGGGGCGCCTGGCTTTGACATGGCCCAATTTCTGGCCGATTGCGATACTTATGGTGACGCCTGGGGCTCGGACTTTTAAGCCAATTTAAGTTCAAGTATAATGTACATAGTCTCCTGATATGTATGCACCCTTGTTGGCTTCGATTCCACTGCCAATGAACACCTTGTTGGGCCGTAGCATGAAGCACCAAGTCCCAAACGAGACCCCTTTTCCACATTCGGACCGTGCACCGTTGAAACCAAACAATGCGCGCCGTATTTTTCTGTCTAACGGGGGGTCCTTGGGATATAATGAGACTTCAGCTGAAAAAATCAGTTAATTCTCCAACTTCACGCTCTATTTTTCCTCGAGTGTGGGCTCTCACTCGAGAGACGATAATACCCTTGCACGGCACCCGGCACGACGGCATGTTCGGGTGTTGCCGTGAGTGCCGCGATCAAATTCAAACCAGGTGGAATCTGTGACACGGTCTCGGTGCGCTTGCGGACAGCAGGCTGGACCAGGGCGGGAGAGCACGCACAAAGCAAATAGGCAACATTGTATCGAAATAGGCGTTCCCGCATCAAAGTAGGCATAAATCTACGACTATTTTACTAAAGTTGTCGTCCCTCGACAGATAACGAGAGAAGGAGAAGAAGAAATTTGGCGCGCGGAGGGAGAGAAGATAGCGTGAGCAGCTCGCCCGCACGCGATTCTCGAGCATGCTTCTACGGATGTAGCTCGTTCTTTTCTTCTTCTCGATCCAAGACTTTTGAAAAGGCGAAAAAAGGAGGGAAATAAACAGACAACGTGTCCGCGCGCGCCCGTGCTCACGAAGAGAAAGATTCGAAAGTACGAAAAGAGAGGAAAAGAAAGCGGAATCCACGCACCCATCCCGTACATCTACCTCATCCCATCTGCCTTCGTCCAGTCAGAGTCAGACTAGGTCGATAATTGAAATTCAGAAACCGCGCGTTGCGCCGTTGCCAGTAGCCAATAACAACAAGTGACAGTGCAGTAGGCTTGAATCAAGACGATTTGCCAAGGAGGGAAGAATATGAAGCAGAACAGAGCTGCGTAAAGTGACAGAGTCGACGAAGGTGGGCAGAGACAAGATCTAGATCCACCGTCGCCTAATGCGGCTGGCATCGGCAACGCGGTCCGGGGCACGTGCGCAGCAACGGATCAATTCGCACCTTGTCCCGAACCTTCCCTACCCTTCCCAAATTGTGGGCGGGACTGCCGGCTTCGACATCTGCTTCACTTGTCATTCAACTCTCTCTTCGCTTGCAGGGCTTGTGACTAGCCGGTCCTTTTCACCCCTCGATTGATTCTACTTACGCTTGGAACGGATTCACACCAAATTCACACACAGGTTGCACACAGGCATTCTCTCGACCCACTCTCGAGTCTCCGGCGAAGACTCTTGCGCAACTATGCTCTCTTCCGAGCTCCATCCCCTTGTGCCGGCTTTGACCTCTGGCTCACCCACGTACCGGGGTTTATCACCCAATTCTCCTCGCTTGGACTCTTGGAGGCCGTGACTGATATGATTCCTAATCCTTCTCCTTCGCCATGAAATCAGTATGCTCACCACTCTTGCGTTCCCTGATTTTTTTACTTCTCTGGCTACCCTTTCCTACACTGACAGTACAAACTCACCCTCTCGACAGGTGCAGTCAACGTCCAACGCGTCAAACACGAATATTCCGATCCCGCCAGAATCTCATCCGGAGCCCTTTCTTAACTTGCAAATTAATGACCCTTTCGCATAGACAAACGACACTCGGATTCAATCCACATATCCACCCCATAGCACACGCGTGCGCCTGTCAATAATGGAGGTCTCCGTTCGATTCGGGGTCGGGTGATAGCTTGTTACGGTCCGGTTTTTTTTCGTGCTTCAGCGCCGCTCTACATAACTGACCGTTGACTTATGCAGGCCCGTATTCAAGCCTCGTTTCCTACATCAGTCAACGGCGCGGCGGGTCCCAGCATTAAAGTGCATCCAACCGAGATCTTTTTTCTAGCACACACATTGAACGCTGCGCAAAACCATACAAGCACCGGATAGCATATGAAGTGCGCCTGCTAATCATTGGTTGGCATTGCATGGATTCAAAGCAGGGGGTCCTTGTTCGATTCGGGGTCGGGTGATATGTCGTTGCGGTCCGTTTTTTTTCTCCCTCCGTAACTCCAGCGCCGATCTAGCTGACCGTCGATTTACGTAGCTGCATTGCGTTGCTTCAATTCTTTTCGTACATCAGCCTGAGTCTCCAACGCACAAGTGTGTTCGACGACACCAAAGAAGGAGGATTTCCGCTCACGAGTAGCAGCCTCAAAGACAAGCCAGGCAGCCACCCGATGGCACATGCGTGCCCCTGCCAATCATTGAGCCGCTCCGAACACGTTCAAAAAGCAGGAGGTCCCCTTTCGATTCGGGGTCGGGTGATAGTTATTCCGTAGTGTGCGTTTTTTCTTCTTCTTCCTCCCCAACTTCAGTGCCGTTCTAACTGACCAACGATTCTCATAGATGCATTGCATATTACTACTTAGCCTCGTTCCGGTTATTTGTTCAATCCAGTGAGTTTACAACAAGTCTGTTCACCGATGGCATCCCCGCTCACACAAATCAGTCTAATCTACAAGCTATGCAGCCACCCAATAGTACATCATTGCTCGGTCTCAGTATCATTTGAAGCAGGAGCGTCCCGTTCGATTCGGGGTCGGGTGATGACCGGTTGCCAGTTCATTTTTACGGGCGCGTTACGTTAAACTGCTCCTACCCGCATTGCGTCTATATGGCGCTCAAGTGTATTCAACAGCAACGACACCGTGAAACCACCGATTTTATTCAAGTAAGGTCGGTGGAACTTGAAGTCATCCAGCCACCCTATAGCACATGCGTGCGCCTGCTAAGCATTGGCTAGGATTGACAACATTTGAAGCAGGAGCTCCCCTGTGCAGATGAGCTGTGTAATCGAACGGTAACCCACTTTCCCCACGCTCCTGGAATGGTCTATGGTTGAATGAACAGCACACAGCAAAAAGAAAGCCAACATGGACGGTTGGGGACCCCGTCTCAAGTTGAACGAGCCGCCTGCTTCACCGCCTCGGATAATCTATGGATGCGGGTGGGCTGTTCGAGTGGGTGGTTGCTAGTAAGTGTCAGAACGAAAAGCGGCCATGGCTAGTAGCCCGAGCCCCAGTCGAACGAGCTGCCTGCTGCCTAAACGCAATCTCAGGGGCAATTGAGAGCAGGTGCGCCCCGCGCATCCGGGCCTTCCCTGCCTTGCATTCAACCTCGCTGTTTCCCTGTTTTCCGACGGATAAGAGCTTTGTTAAACAGCGACAGCATGAGGTCGACTATCCTTACCTCGGTACAGGAAAATCTGTAGTTCCGGCAACGACTGGGAGGTAATTTAGGAAGGATAGGAACAGGGGGGGGAGACAGAAATAAAAATACACGCAACGTTTAATCTTTGATCCAATGGTCCAGGCTCGAGTCGAACGAGCTCCCCGCTGTACTTTTCGATCTTGCAGGATGATCGAATGCAGGTGCGCACCCGCGCTTCCGAGCCGTTGTCTGCCTGATTCCACCTTCATTGTGTTCCAAATAAATGAGCGCAGCATTTTCGTCCGTTAACTT
The DNA here is from genome assembly GCA_029449255.1 of Mycena polygramma. Lineage (NCBI taxonomy): Eukaryota > Fungi > Basidiomycota > Agaricomycetes > Agaricales > Mycenaceae > Mycena > Mycena polygramma. The sequence continues at coordinate 411,912 of JARKID010000056.1, read as the reverse complement.
GACACCGTCACGCTGTTAGCCTGCGAGTGTGCTTAGCATTGCGTGTGGGATGACTCGAAAGACACTCACAGAACGTTTTGTGTGAACACACCTGTTTTTAAGTTTAAGATGAGCTGCACGAGTGCCCGGTGGTTGTTAACCCCTGACTGCCCTGTAGCAAAAAAAATCCCTACCTTGTACGCGCCAGTGGCCCGGGCTCGAGTCGAACGAGCCGCCTGCTTCAAATTCGATACCGATCTCATTTCACTGGGTGCAGGTGCCCTCCGTGGGCGTTCGGGCTCTTCCTTGCGTGAATCAATTGTGTCTAGGCCCCAATTTCCAATCTGTACGGTCAGTCCAAAACATGGGTGTATTGGATCTAGTAAAATGAGATGAGAGCGACAGGAGAAGGGGTGAAAATCGGGCAGGTCAGACAAAAAGAGTCATTCCGTTTACGCGTATGACCCGGGCTCGAGTCGAACGAGCCACGCGGAGTGGAAGTTGAAGCCGGTGCGCCCAGCACATCCAGGCCTTTCGTATCTTGAGTCCAACCTGCCTGCGTTCCAAACGACGGAAACCGGGGTAGTATAATTTGCGGTCGAATCAAGTCACCTATCGCCGACAAATGCAACACCTACCCGTGGACGTTTGTAAGCAGAGGGGCCAGCTGTTGCTGGTGTGTAGACAGAGGAGAAGGGCAGACGGAAAAACGCCTGCACATGTCGGACATGGCGCGGGCTTGAGTCGAACGAGCCTGCTGGATTCTTGATACTTCCCAGGTGCACCGTGTATGGAATGCAGGTACGCACCGCGCGCCGCCAGTTCTGGCTACGCGATGGCAGGGTAACGTCGGTATCGTACGTAAACAGGAAAATTGGTCGAGAATGGGGAGATTTGAGCCTCGATTCTGAGAGGTGAGAGGGAAAGGCAAGGCAAGGCAGCGTGCGGATCAGTCGGAAGTGATCGGAAGCGCACATCAGCATGCCGTAACTCCCGTTCCTCTTCCCGCCGACCAAGTTGCGCCGACGCCTCAGTCCAACCTCCTCCGTCCACCGGCAAAGCACATCAAGAACACAAGAGGCTGCCGCTAAGATATCAAGAACTGGAGATGGTTGAAACCGCCGGTTCCTCGAGGCCCGCACGCCGTGGCAGAGCCACCGCTAGCGGCTAAATGCTCATTGCTTGGACATTGCAGATTGGCAAAGGAATCTCAGTTTGATGATATGGATGCGAGGCTGGGACTGACTGGCACCGGAACCTGACCTGCAGGCCCTCAGAGCCGCCTAACCCTCTCCACACCCAATCCACACCACGCACAAAGCTTACTGGTACTGTCTCCTTACCGCCGCCGTCCCTCGTGCTGCGACATCTGCATCCTCCCGCCCGCTTGCGCCTCCCATACCGCGCCACACCACTACAGCGTCCGCCGCTGTCGGCGCACTGTGTCCTTTTCACCAGCTTCCCCGTTGCGCACGCGGCGTCGCCATCAGCATTGAAGCCACCAACGTGCCCTTTGAATTGTCGACCGCTGAGTTGGGCTGGGCCGCGCACTGGTATGCCCCGGCCCTCAATCTCCGTCCCGGCAGCCGTCGTCGCGGTGTCTAGTGCTCTATCTGCCTCCCCACTACGCGGACGATAAGCACAAGCCCGTCCGCGTCGGCCCGATGCTCATCTCCGTGTCCTTGCACCGCATCCGCCGAAATCGCTGCGGCGCCGAAAACGATCCTAAACTCGACAGCGGCGCGGCTGCGAGTGGGGCAACAGAGTATGGCGAGTGGCGGTCCGAATACGAGCAGGTCGCGTGTTGCGTTTCTTTCAAGTTTCTCCGATTGTCGGCCTGTTCCACCAATCTCCAATCTCCCACTCTCCAACGTTCTGCTTTGTCCCCTCCCACCCCGACTCCCGTCCTTGCGTCCAGTTTCTTCCCGCGCCCCGCCGCCCGCAGCATCTCATCGTGTTCTTTTGCCGCCCTTCCCTCCCCCGCCCACCTTGTATTTTCTCTGTCGTTCTAAGACTGTACTGATATGGTGATGGGCTTGGACGTGTCCACACTGTGGGGGTCTTGGTGCTCTGCGTGTACAGCCGCGGCGTCTGCACAATCAACAGTGATACAGGAAGACTTCCCGCTGTAGCGGGCTCCCCATCCACCATTCTGGTTGAAGAAAGGAGGAGCACCCACCAAAAAAACTACCGTTCCAACCCGACATGGCCCAGGCTCGAGTCGAACAAGCTCGCTGGTTGAATTGCATTCTTCGTTTCAGCCCATCAGGTGCAGCTGCCCTCCGTGGACATCCGGGCCTTTCCTCGCCTGATTCCGCAAGTAAATGATTCCAATTTGTCTGTAGGACAGTATGGCAGCGCATTAGCAGGAGGATGTTGCGCAGTAAATGGGTGGATTGCGCTTATCTTTCCTTCCCCACATTCGAAAGTTTTGCGCAAGGGCGTGTGACGGCTGGGCGGTGATGCAGCAGCGGCACCAAAAGGAACACAATTGGCTATAGCCTATGGCCCGGGCTCGAGTCGAACGAGCCGACTGCTACAATCATCTTGGAATGTTCTTCACTGGATGCTGGTAGGCCCAACGCATCCGGGCCTTATGCAGCTGGAATGAAACGTGATTCACATAAACAAAAAATTTCGACTATCTTTCTTGTGTTGTGGAGTCTGACTACGGGAGACTAGAAACGTGAGTCTATACTCCAAATTATCGACTCACTCATTGAGCCGAAGTCGCAAATAAATTTAAATCGTACCGTTGGTTGAAAGTGGGAGTGAGGAATTGAAGGGGTGGATACGAAGTTGAATCGTCATTGCCGACTCCTGAAACTACTTTGCTCCGGAGGATCGGTGCATTCGGCGTCTTTACTTCTCCGTATTCGTACATACCAGAACGGGTCGACAAAAACGAGCATCCTGGGCGGATATTAGCTGACTGCGAGGATGAGAGGGGGAAGCTCGCAAACTGATTTACGAACCGGACGAAAGTAAAAATAAATGCTCACTCGGACTTATGGCCCAGGCTCGAGTCGAACGAGCTCCCTGCTGAATGTTTACTGTTCGACATGGTTCACGATAGAGCGCAGGTGCGCACCCGCGCGTCCGGGCCTTTCCTTGGCTCCGACTGCCGACTGCCTGTATCCCAAACAGTTAGCGCAGCAAGTTTGTATGGACTTACCGTAATCCGTCCTTTCAAAGTGCGCCTTGGCCTGACACGAAAGACACCCGCAAAGCGCCTTGTAAAGCGCCCTTTGAGGTGAAGATTTACGAGTGGGTGGGCATTGAGTCTTCGATCAATGCCTACTTCGTCAAAATAAAAAAAAAAAAAAACACACACCTTTTCTCGAGGTAGTGGCCCGGGCTCGAGTCGAACGAGCCGCCTGCGGCAAATCGTCTTGGACCCCCCCCATTCAATGCAGGTGCGCCCCGCGCATCCGGGCCTTTCCTCGTTGCAATTAACTCACCCTGTGTGTCCTAGTCTCCTCGATCAGAGCTGTGAGGGATTGAAGCCGCCATTCACCTCGCTGCTGGAATGGATCCTACAAACTCCAAGTTAGCGAGAAGATTCAGCAACAAGCAACAAGCACTTTATATTTGCACTGCCAAAAACACATGGCCCGGGCCCAGGCTCGAGTTGAACGCGCTGCTGCATTATTCTTGACCGGGTTTCAATTGGATGGGCCTGACTCGAATCGCCTGCGTTTCGGATGGTGGGAAACGGTCAGAGCAGAGCATCCGGTGTCGACGCACTGTTCCCTGGCAGAAGCAATTGGAGAATTTGGAGATATCTCCGAACGGAGGGGCGAGGATTCCTTTCTGCGGAGATGAATCAAATGGGCAGCGTGTACGTCAAGAAAAAACAGAGAAAAACCAGAAGGTCCCAGACATGCCCCGGGTCGAAGGAGGCGCACACCCGGGAAGTCGGATTCTGTCGGAAGCAGGCATACTAACTGGACAGAGTGGATTTCCAGCGCCCGTGTAGGTGCAGGTGCAGTTAATTTACTTCATAGTTGCGTAGCTTGCGCCCCGAAAACAAAATGGTGGAGGAAACTCGATCGAGTGACTATGCCCCGGGCTCGAGTCGAACGAGCGTCCCAGCCTCATTCCTGGCCTCAAAGATGTGGCACGGAACGCTGGTGCGCACCACACACTACCAGGGATGGTGGGTTTATTTGAGCCGGGTGATGGAAATCCAGCGCAAAGCACTTGCTCGAGAAACGGGGAGACGTAGGAGGAGAAGGAGAGTGACACCGTGCGAAACTCATCAATCAAATTGCAGTGCATCAACGTGCCATAAGCGCCTCCTTCCTCTTCTCGCTCACGCTCGCTCACGCCGACGGCGGCTGCTAGCCTCACGCAGTGCACCGTCCACCATGTCGCCCCTGACCGGTCGTTGACCGACGATCGCAGCTGCATTGCGTCACTCAAGCCTGAGTCCATCTAGTCTCTTTTAAACAGACGCTACAACAAAAATGAGCTCGTACCTCGCTTGTTGTACTGGGTTTACCGACCATTGTGCTGGGTCGCCAAAAGGGGAAAAAAGGGGGAAAACGAGAAAAAAGAAAGAAGAAAAGAGAGATTCAAGAAATTTCACCTGGAGCTTTACTAGGCAAGTAAATACAGCTGAAAGCTTCTTCCCGGCATAAATTCAGCCGCAGGTTCAAACCGAATTGAACCAATGTGTCGATAAGAAGAACCCGTTGGGGGAACAGTGAGTGTAGTATCGATACATTGATTGAGGAATCTGCAAGTAAATGCCTGAATGTGTATCCACACTGGCAAAAATTGTCATGAAATGTGCCGCCAGAGGAATTGCAGCTCGGAAATGGGGTTTGTAAAAGCCCTGTGGCATTCAATAGCATAGCCCGGGATGAGAGCAAACAAAGATGGAAATGAGAGCCTGTAATCACCAGGACAAAATATAGCAAACACACATCGTCGTCAAAGAGGAGGAACAAAGCAGGAGTAAATGTGAACTGGATAAGGTGGGGTTTCATACACTAATTACACCCCCACGGTGCTTTTTAACACCTTTTGCGCATGACAAAAAGCTGTTCGGCATTAAACCGAGCTTGTGTCGCCGCTACAGCCATTGGCTGGGGTGTATTTGGGGAAAGCAAGGTCCCGGAGGGAAGAGGACAAGGCACTGGTTCGGCACACAGAGAGCGTGTGTTTTCGTGTTTTTATTACGGAATGGCGTGTATGTAGACTCCTGCAATGTTCCCCGATATTTTCACGCCCAGAGAGCAACCACTGATGGTTGGAGGTCGACATCGTTATGGAAACATTGTGGCGGTGCTCACCGTTTGATTTTTCTTTTCCGTTGTTCCAGCACTCAGAATACTAAAATGCTCAATCCTAGGAGGCAGAAGTGGTTCTATACTCCTTTCAAATGTTTCTGTCTCTGCAGATTTGTTCTCTTCGAAGCCCTTTGGACGAGGAACGAACCCGACGCCTCGGCAGCAGCCAGATCATCAAATTTCGGCATCTCTATCCCGACATGTTGCGCCTCAGATTTTGGTGGACACGGGGGACCTATTGGGAGGATAAATAGGATTTTGCTGCAAAATGGGGGAAGGACGCGTCGTGGACTGACCTTCGAGACGCGACAAAATTTCGCTTACATAACACATTCGGCCTCCGATCAAGCGGCTCGGCAAAACGACAGACTACAACAAGCGAGGTACGAGCTCATTTTTGTTACTAGTAGTGTCTGTTTATAAGAGACTAACCGCCACGCCGTATGGGAAGACATGCGACCGCAGGGAGCCGACAACGGCCCCAGTGAGGGAGAATCGATCGAACGAGCTGCAGGCGTCGGAGACGCGCTCGGGTCCAGGAATCCATAGGCACGAGCGACAGGACATTCTTTGGGCACCGAGCGAGTTAGAAGAGAAGCGCGGTGGCTGTTACCGGGACAAAAAAAACGTCAGGTCGAAAAAAATCCTTCTCAGGTGGATCGAACAGCTGACACCCAGATCACAGTAACCAATTGCAGTCTGATGCTCTACCAACTGAGCTAGAGAAGGGTGGCGACTTTTGCGAATCCTAGGTTGTTAGCCCGCCTGTCCAGATCACAAGAGATCAACTCGCACTCTTCCAACTAACCAAAGGTTAGCCTTCGAGTCACACATACGACAGTCCATCCCGTGCGTTTCAACCTCCTTGTTTGCCACGACTGGATTTCAATTGCGGGCAAGTTGCGGGTTACATAGCGTCCTTCCTTTCCCTGCACTTCCGATGTTCGAACCAGGTCCCCGCTGATCGCGACGCTTGGTTTTCAAGCCCATTGTTCGTGCCTTTCCAGCGGACTGTGATCCTCCTCGCCTTCATTCGAATTGGTAATAGGCAGAAATCTGGGTGGATTTCACACGATGAATTACACCCCGGCACGACTTCATCAATATGCAGACCCCGAACGGGATAAACATCGAGGTTCCGTCGCGAATTTGCCGCGTTCTCAGGACCCGAAAAGCTCAGAGCGCCTTGTGAATTTGTTGTGAATGCACTCATCATGATTGTTCAACCTGATCTACTTAACTCTTCGTTTCAGATCTGCTCTTTTCCGGCCATTTGAATCCATGGTGCCGTCCTTGGAGTCCTGGACGGTAATTTGGACCGGGCAAAATAAGCGGCGCTCGATAATGAGTCTTGTTCCAAGCGCCGGTTGATTTCGGTCCCGTTGCAGGGTCGCGCGACCACGTGCTTCCGCGCTTATAATTGTGGGCGTCGGGCGCTTAACACCACTGTTGACTCACTCTTTGCCCCCACTTTCACGGGCGACATGGCTCACTCAGAATCTGACCGTGAAGAATCCCCTGCGCCTGAAGTTCACCTCGATCCTGCCGACGCGCGCACGATATCGGACCACTTGAAGGTACTGAAACAGGCTCTGAAGGTGCCAGATGTCCCGTACACCGGCGGCGTGCACTCCGTCAGTCAAGAAGATCTAGCGGTTTATTATAATATCGAAGGAGAACGGAATGCCCGGTGCGTTTACCAATATGACTCTCCCCTCATATTTGCAGGGACCCTAAATTATACTCATTCATGCAGATACATCGATTTCGGCAATGCCACAGAAGAACACGTTGTCCAGCTCGCTGCAGCGTGCCAAAAGGCTACGTTTGGAATGGATCAGACAGACGTACTCGACGAGTCGTATCGCAAGGCCGGAAAAAAGGACCGCGGTCAATTTGCCGCGCGGCTCGATGTGGTTGCGTCTGGGATCCTTGACGCGATTACCCCTGATATTCTGGATGGGCAAAAGGATGACAGTGATAAGGTTCTCCGGGCTGAGATGTACAAGCTCAACGTGTATGGTTCGTCTCTATGTCTTGAATCTTCTCTCCATGGCGCGGTGGGTTAACTAGTTTCGCGATGATAGGTCCTGGCTCGTTCTTCAAAGAGCATCGTGATACTCCGCCCGCCGACAATATGATCGGCTCCCTTGTTGTCGTTTTTCCAACCGCGCACGAGGGTGGAGCACTCACACTTTCGCACGGCGGCACGACGTGCTCCTTCGATTCCGCGGCACAGCTCGCTGCTCATGGGCTGGCGAATGGTGCTGTGGCCTACGTCGCCTTTTATAGCGATGTAACGCACGCCGTCGAACCCGTTGTGGCCGGATACCGCGTTACCCTCACTTACAATCTGTTCCTTGTGGATCGCCCCGCGCGCATTATTGCGGCGGGCGCACGTATCGTCCCGGCACCTGAACAGATATTTGAGCGCGCTCTGCATTCCCTCCTTGCCGATAGCACGTTCCTTCCCACAGGCGGACTCCTCGCTTACGGCCTCGCACACCAATACCCGATGCCCCGCCATCCTGAGGGAGCGTACACTGAAGAGGGCCGAGTGACAGTTGCACGACCTAGTCCGCTGCCCCACATTCTAACCCTGCTCAAGGGCAGCGATGCTAGGATCCGCACCGTGTCGGAACGACTAGGACTCGCGACCCACATTAAAATCTTGTACGACAGCGGCGAAAACTATTGCTCCAGGACTGGTCGCGATGTGCTGGCCGATGATATCCTGGATATGGAGGGCGTAAACGAGGAATTCCAAATGGATCTGAAGGCCGAAATCGAGAAGAAGGGCGCGATCCTCCGACGTGTCGACGACAGAATGCAGGCCATTGAGCGCAAGCCCCTCGGCCGTTGGGATACACAAGTTGAAGAACCAGCTGACGCGATTAGCGTGCATTGGGTAACCACAATCACGAAGCTCAACCGGGTCTCGTCGCAATACGTTGCATACGGCAATGAGACGGAGTTGAACCATGTCTATGGCAATGCCGCACTCTTTGTGACCGTCCCCGCAGTTGGAGACGGGGTTCGCTCAACTGGAACCCATGTGTAGCTTGAGTCGGGTATATACCTCACTCTCGGCAGCCCTTATTGTAACACCGGTGTTGAACGATCTAATCTGCTTCTCTATTATCTGCGTAAATTCAGCAAGTGACGGAAAAAAAAGTCGAGTCAAGAAATTCGAAGGCCCGGACTCATGGGTTGTACGAGGACGAGAATGTGGCTATCGGTACGATATCCCTGCAGGTGTTGGAAGCACGGCGGAAAAATGGGATGTCGTCTATCCGACGAGCTCGAGACCTGAAATTTAATCAGAGTATAAGGGTGACCAAGAAGAAGCTGAGAGCTAGTTCAAAAGAGGGGAGCGAGATTTACGTCAAGCAACCGGAATACAATGACGAGCCTGTGAATGAGGCATACGAATCACGCGAGTATCATTTTATATTGCAGAGCTTGAAAGGAAAACGAACGAACAAATGAATTAGCACTGACGCCGGAAAATAAGACAGAAACACACGATCCACTTCTCCCGATCTTCTCTTCGCGACAAACTCCTCAGCTTGGGACCAATAATCGACGCCAAAGTTGGCGCCCATTACCCAGTCCATAATGAGATCTGGCATGTCCATTACCACGAATCGGGGATCTTTAGCAAGCTCGTGCTCCTGCAGCTGATCAAGCCTTGTGTTGATCAGCGCCAAAACGCGCAGGGACCGGCATGTTCGAAGCAGTGTGAGCCACGAAAGCATGAGCATCGTGTTCTTCATGGAGAGGTGGGTAAGATGGGGTACGAGGGCCAGGTCGTACAATATTTGGGGGTCTTTTATCCGCACTAAGTTGAACAGTTCGAGATGTGTAATCCTCGAAAATACACTGTGGGTAAGATCAATTTGTCTAGCAAAGAGGTCGGGGAGATTGCAGTACAGCCGTTTTAGTGGCAATTGGGCGATCAAAGACACTGAAACACGGGGTTCGTGCGTGTATGAATCGCACGAGATCCAGAGATTGTCGACGCTGCCACAGAGCGAAAGGATCCTTTCCGCATCCTGGATTCGCCCCGACAGAATGAAAAGGTGGCGCAGAGTCTCTTTGAAGGCCGTGGGTTTGGATACCATGATTTCAAGGAAGGTGGCTTCGTAGAAAATCGGGTGGCCGTCGGGAGTATTGTTTTGGATATTCATTGCGCGTACCACGATCGTGCGATACAGGAGGGGCTGAAGCCTGAACAGAGCAGAGTAAGTTCAGGAATCGCACACGCATATGACGCGTATCAGACCATATCCTAACGCGGGCAGCCACCAACATGTAGGTCGGTATGGACAGCGGGCGAGTCATGGCGGCGATTTCAAAGATACGCCGCTCCAGCTCAGTCGGAAGTGCTGGCGCGGTCGAATCGAATGCATATCGATCCGTTGAGGTCGGCGGCATCCCAGAACGCGGGGCTTGGCCGGCACCGAGCTGCGAATCTTGCGCAGGCTCGCGGGGCATGGTGGCAGGAGAAGAAGAAACGAGGCACCTGGCACGTGAGTCGGACGTGACGTTGACGGGATTCATCTAATTTTGAGTTTGAGGCCAATGGCGGCCTGCTTTCCCCATGAAAGTGGGTCATAAAGTGGCTCGCAAGCAATCGTTCGCTCAAACTTAGCAAAGCAGCCAAGGTAATCCCGATCTTTTTTGGAGAGTGTTGTTCATTTACATAGTGTTGCCGGACTTCGGTTCAGAACCGATTCCGAACCTGAACCGAACCCGAACCGCACCCCATTTGAGGTTCGAGGTTCGGGCATTCTCAATTTTGCCGAACCGGTTCGAACCTTTTCGAACCTCAACCAGTTTGGGCCTCCAAAAGTGTCTGAAAACTTCATCTTTGAGCAACTTTTACCGCAACAAGCGATAAAAAGTGATCTGCAGAGGAACTGAATGCATGGGCACTGTGAAATACTCACCCAATAGCTTGAATTCTCACCGAAGTTGCGAGTTTCAGTTGAACAACAACGGTTGAAATTACCTAATCAGGAAAGAAAGCGAGATTGCTAGCTGGATCTACGTGAGCTTGCGAACGGCTAGAGTAAGTGTAAGATAAGGTAGGCGACTGATGGAGGACGAATCTCTCCGGGGATATGACTCGTGACCATCGGTCACGAGTCACATCTTTTTCTTCGTGCTCACGACATCCACCTCGTCTCGCTGTCTCGTCTTGCGCACGGATTTTTCGATCTTCAAACGGACTAAACTCAGGCAACACCTCTTACTTGCTTCCTTATCCGCTTTTGGGCCACCCCGGGGGTGATCTGGCCTGGATGCGACGACTTTCGACTGTATCCAGCACAAATAGATCTCTATTTCTGTCTTCGGGATTTCGGGACTTCCGTCCACTCTTCCCTCTCCTTTGTCTGACATCCTCTTTCTCATGACACCTGCTGAGTGTCGCATTTTTCAATTTTCAATTTCTCCATTCCTCCATCCATGTCGTGGCGGCGCAGCTGTGGGTGGTTCCCCGGCGGCTGCAAATATTATTCTGTTTATTCTATCCTACCATCTGGGCATGCACTTCGGTGCATGCTTAATCTCCCTCACCAGGAGGTTGTTCAGATTGTCCCAACCCTTTCGACGCAGTTTTGTGTCAGATACATTTGTATCAAAATTCCTGAGACTGCGAGATTGTATGGCACGGTTTACTCGATGCACCTCCTCTGGTCGAGTAAACTGGTTTATATCCTGCCGACGCAGCTCTGCGGGCATGTTCTTCCATCACCGACGCAGCTCTGCGGGTGTATCCATTGTACCGACGCAGCTTTGCGGGTACTTTCTCTCGTGCCGACGCAGCTTTGCGGGTACTTTCTCTATTGCCGACGCAGCCTTGCGGGCATCATCCATTTGCCGACGCAGCTTTGCGGGCAATCCTTCACGTGCCGACGCAGCTCTGCGGGCATTGCTTTTCATATGTGCCGACGCAGCTCTGCGGGTACTCTTTTCATTTGCCGACGCAGCTCTGCGGGCATTTCATTGGTTCATTTGTGTCTCTGCGATTGCGTGCACAATGTTTCCACATTGCCGAATACATATGGGTCTGCCGTGAGGCATACCTGTGTGCGTTAAAATCTCCAGTCTCTCGAATTTGTTTGGCCTGGTCCTGTGCTTTTAGCACATTGTTGACCACTGGGGCGGGGATGCATTTATAACCTTCTCCTCTCCACTTTCATTTGCACCGCTCCTGTTTGGGGTTTCGGTCGCTTCTTTGATTTGCCCTTCAAGCGAGCTTTGCTCTTGGGAGCGTTACTCCTGTTTGGGGTTTCTGGGCTTCATCTTCATCTCTCGAAGACCCGGGAGCTCCTTGTGTACGAAATTGACCTCGCAATCCAGAGCCAGAATATTTGAGCCTCCCTCGCTCAGCTTCCTTGCTGCCGATCGAGTGCTCCTGTTCTGGATCGGGCCGTTGAGCTTCTTGCTCAACTGCGGTGTCAATTTCCAGACAAACCGATAACTCTCCCAATTTTTGGCATACTCGTCAGATTCGCTCTGACTTACTATACGTCTCGGATTGATTATCTGTTTGCTAATCATTTATTCAGGGTCCTCTCAACTAGTCTACCTTATCCTGGGCCAGGCTTTGGTGGAAATCAAGGATTTTGCTCACAGAAGCGACGGAGAGGTAGTTTTCTCACCATTCAGACTCCCCGAACATGGCTGGGGGAAACTGGAATTTTTCGATGGTTCGTTCAGGTTCGAACCTGAACCGAACCTGAACCGCACCGAACCCCAGGTTCGGTTCGAGGTTCGCAAAAATTGGGAAAGAACCGCACCGAACCGAACCCCGGCAACACTACATTTACATACAAGTAACATTGAACTGAATAAATGAAGTTGAACAATTTACTATCCCTATCGGTCACCTACTATAGCTTACCTGCAATAGTTTCACCAAGTGCCATGCCTTTTCTCATGCACGGGGTCACGATTTGCGGCGCTTCAACACTCGAATGGCGATCGAGCTTTAATTTCATCCAGAACAATCGCGACCTCTACATTCAGTATTCGGCAGCTACCTTCGCGAAGTCCTCCGGCGATTCCAGAATCTGAGAAAACTATTTAGCGCAGGGGTCCGAGTCCAACTTATGTAGCACTTACCATCACCGTCAGAAGGCGTAGAACAATCGCCAATCCACGGCCGTCATGTGCAAAGATGTCGAACATTCGCGTTGCAGAACTTTTGAACGGTCGAGGAGACTCGAATCCTAATGGTGGGGTGGGTCTCGTGGGCGTGGGCGTGGGCTTTGGGGACGTGGTACTTGAAAGCTCTTCCACCACAAGAAACCTCCATCTCACCCCGTCTGTTAGCGCATTGACGATATGCGTACTTTGCCTGCGTTGGACTCAGAAAACCGAAAAGAGAGAGCTTGTTCACAGCAAGAAACACGCACCAAAGAACGCATAGAGCAGCCGCTTGCACAGCTACGCGCGCCGAAGAGGTGAGCATGCTCTCGGATGTGTTCATGGCCACTTGAACGGATCCGCCGGGTTGTTTAAAGTGGCTTAGGAAGTGTTCCCGGATATGCAGGCCGGCTCTCGTCATGAGAGGTCCTGCAAACATGGAAACAAGTCAGATATGGGAAGCACTTCCAGGGAATTTCGGCTGTACCCTCCCGATTCGCGTCTCGTACTGGGGGATAATTGAGGACCGGTTCAAGTCCAAGCAAATTGATTAAACGCACCGTTCTTGCTATGCACGACAGAGAAGGCATAATCCAGAGCCCCATGAACTGACAGGTGTGGTAGTACATCTTGCGGGGGAATATCGACCCCCGTATGAAGGACTACCCGGCTGCCAACGACTCCTGGATTCGTCTTCGGGAGGAAGCGGCGCCGGCCGAGCTCACTATCAAGCTGCGGATCCTTGTCGATTTGTTTCTGGGCGAGGTTCATCGCCGTGAGGAGTACAAGATCGATAGCGATACGGCAGTACGGCCTTTCATTCTATCAAAACGGTGAGCATAAGATGGGTAGCTGAGCGAAGCATTCGGAGGAATACTGACGTCGATAACCACATGTTTTTCCATGTCTTTCCAGAGCGGATTGAGTCGCAATTCCGCAGCCGCTTCCTCGAATACACTGGGGGCTGCCGCTGGCACGAGCACTGAATGGGGCTTCCAAGGCTCTTCAGCGAGTTCTACCCGGCCCTCCTCACCCTCGAACAATTCTGCATAAAACGGCAGCGCTTCTTCAAAGCGAGGTGACCGGTGGAGCTGTAATCGAATATCAGGAACCGGGACGAGGATCAACATTCAATGCAGAATATTACCCCCGGTAGCTGAGGGTTGCTCAGCAGTTTTGCCGAGAATTGTGCCCATTTCTCCTCTTCGACGCCCGCCAAAAACGGGTCTTGCCGGAAACGCTGCAAGATGTGCTGGTACATGGATAGAGGAGAGGAATCCTCTGCCGCTTTCCGCTTGCGGCCGAGACCCGACATGAGAGTTGGGATATTAGAAGGGGAGGATGTTTGGAGGATGTGGGTGGGAGGCCAAGCCAGCGCCTTTTACACAGGAGAAGAGGGGTATTTTGTCTGACATTTTATCCGTTAGTGGGATCGATCGAGGTGGTAACGCATGACATTTAGTTCAGGTGGCGCGTTTTCTTGCCACGGTAGGTTACCGTAGGTAGGCACATAATTCCAAGCCAGAACACGAAGATACAGGGAACAGCAGTGCCAGTGGACGGAACGGGCTTGGAGTTAATTGGAGAACAAAGCAACTCGGACCAGGACCTAGTTGTGAGGCACCCTGCACCTTTGTATCGTCGAGCACACAATTACCCCGCGAGCAGTCGTCTCTTTCTCAAGGCGGAGGCTTGAAGTGCCATGGCCGAACTTGATAGTGCGTGGTCCGCGCAACAGAGTTCCCGGATCGTGTATGGTGCAAGGAGTTTCGGTGAACCCAAGCGATTTAATTTTTGTCGTGTTTCCGATGGCTGGTGAGATTGGCAGTGGCACCGTCCCTGGAGGAGTGAGGCGTTACGGCACGTCCCGGATGATCTGATCATATTCGCACGCTCAGTGACTTCCGTTCTCCTCCGAATTGCCGTCATCCACCTCTGCGCAATCTTCAAAAAACCCTTGTTCTGGCCGCCTGCAGCTGGCTTGTCCGTCGGTGCTCGCGATCCTCGCTGGCATTTGACGACGGCGCTCCCTGGACCCTAAGGCTCCCTCGACCAGACTGATCAGAATCCCCGTGCTGATCTCTGACACACTGGGTGGCTTGAAAGGTCTGGAGGCGCGTGGTCTGCGACCTATCGGCGTCTCCTGGATAAACCAAGGATTACAGCAGACGCCTCTCTCAATTGGATCGGGGTCCATACACTCTCGTGCTTCAGTCGTTTGAGGTTGTAAGGAACATCACGCGCGGCTGTACAGAACCTCAAGCCCGGAGCGCGCAACGCTGCTGTCGCGCGTTCGATTCGCTTAGACCATCGTTGTGTGGCAGTTTAGTTTTCGTTCTCTCTCTCCTCCCCCAAAGGCAGCTGATTGTGTTTCAGGATGCTCATCTGTCCCTTTTGACGGGAGCGAAAGTGGTCACATACGCTGCGGTGCGAGTCCGCGCCAATCATTTGAAACACAAGGATTCATTCAGGGTAAGAAGCCCCGCAGGTGCTGCTTAGACGGTGTCAAGCTGAATTCTTTGATAGCCGTTTCCCCCCTCTTGCCATACCTCCACCGAATTGCGTGGTGTCCGTTGGTACTCCCATCGCGGGTAGCTGATCAGACGTCCGACTCATATATGAACCCGGTCAATATGCCGGTTCAAAAAGCCCCGTTTTTTGTCCGTCGTCCAATTTGTGTCCTCTCTTTCTGAACTCATGTTCTGTGGCCCTGATAGAGCCGCGGCCTCGTGTATTCCTCCTGCCGTCAACATGGTGATAAATACCGATTGGTCCAGCTGGCAAAGACAGTACACACACACCCGCCCCCTCGCACATCCAGAAACTCCTCTGCGACAAAGTGCCGATGCAATGGACAAGCGCGCCGCCTTGGCTAGTCTCAAATCTCAGATTGTGTGGCACAAAGAATCCATCGAGAGGCTTGAAAGAGAGCGGGACGAGTTGGAGAGTAGCCTCTCTTCATTGGCCTATCCTGTTCTCGCCCTTCCCTTCGACATCACCTCCCGGATTTTCCTCCAGTGCCTCCCAGCTCACGGACGCGTGATTCCGTCGGCTGCTCGGGCACCCCTGCTCCTCGCACAGATCTGCCATGACTGGAGGGAGATCGCTCTCTCCACTTGCGAACTGTGGAGCTCTCTTCATATCAAGCCATTCAGGATGGCCCGCGACATTTCCTCTGCGGTCGTGGGTTGACCATTCTCACGAGGGAGGTCAAATCGCCTCGGTGTAGATTCAATGCCATCAGTGATCAATAAATTATGTGCCATGTTGCGTGAAAACTTGCCTCGTTTACCAACAAGCGATGTGCTGAATTTTCAACCCTGTTCATAGTTGCTCACTTTTTCGTCTGTGTTTCGGGGTGTGTCACTTTCTCGAGCAAAATAATTATTTTACAGTATTCCCGCCATATGCGCGCTTGGTTGTGTCGCGAGAGCGAGCTTTCTCTCGGTTGGGTTCGACTTCACGTGGGGCAGGGTGCCACCGTCACTTTTGGAACTGCTTTTCTCGCTCACCGGCCAAATCCAAAGGCTGGATTTACATCTCAAGGACGAGGATTTTGACGAATTGCGCCCCCTTGATCGCCAGTTCCCTCTCCTTGCGTATCTTACGCTGGCCCAGTCATTCCAGGATTCACCGAGCGCCGCCCCTTCCCAGCACGAGCTCCGGCTGCACAGCGGAAGCGCTTTTACGGCCTCCCTAGTTTGACACACCTCGAGCTCTGTCGATCGATTTCGACGGATACATTTTTTTCCATCTTGACGATGTTCCCAGCGTTATCTCACTTGGACTTTGGTCTCAACGAAAGGGCGTCCACCGAGCCCGCTCGTGCGACCGCCACAGTCTCGCATCTTTCGTCCCTCGCGCTCCGGAATTCACAAACTGTGTCCCTTACACGACGGAAGTGGAATACGAACCGTTGGTCATGATGCTACGCGACAGACGCGACCATACGCGTCCGGTCAAAATGCACAGATTCCATATCGAGACCGAGGCAGACGAATTTGAAGAGGGTTCACACATCCTGATTTTTCCGGGGCAGCTATGTTCCAGCCAGCTCACATCGCTCATCGCCGACGGCCTTGATTTTGGTATTGATATCCTCGGCTCGAGGGCAGATCACGTCTCTTGGCCTGCTAATGTCGGTGGGTCTTTGGTTGCGCGGCGCACGAGGTATATGTCTGATCGTTTTCGTGTTTTCTTAGCGCCCGATCCCGTGCCGGATTTCCCTCACGAACGTCTTTATTGGACTGTTTTAAATTGGTAGACGGAGGGCTTATTATCACACCAACTTCCGAACAATTGTTTTCTGGCACCACTGGGGCATGAGGGATACGTGCAGCTTCCATAATGAAAAGCCGGCTAATGGCCGTCAAACAGCGCAGTAAGGGTCAACACCTCAGGGTTAGTTCCGAATGGTATGGAGCTTCTTTCATAGCCACGGTCGCTCAATTCCCGCTTTGATCGTCCGTAACACGCCCACCCAAAGATGTTCGGCCATCCGAGCATCCGAGCAGCGGACAGGCGTATACGGGGTTTTGATATATCATATGGTGGGCAATGTCCCACTTGCCATGATACATCAATCTCTACAGTTGTAGACATGGTGCTGATATATCAGCGTGAGCCCTTGCCTTTTTTAGAAGCTCCGTCCAGCTGCGTGGCGCTTCTTCGCCGGCGTCGCATGGCGCTCTGATGCGTGAATCATTGCGCACATCAAGCGGCGGTTTGGCTTGATTGTGTAATGTGTATCCGTGTTAGCATCACATCCCTTTCCCATCATCCGCCCCCTCCCGCTTCCCGCCGCCGTCCCGTCACCACTATCGGCCCTACCTGCGCCAGCATTTTGACCGCCATATCACAGGCTCGTCTCCACGCGCTAATCCTGCCCGAATCTCTTTTCCTCGTGCCGCCCTCGCCGCTGTTCGTTCTTGCCTACTGGCCCCGGTTTGGGGCATAGAAAAATCACCTCAATTCCTACGGCCTCCATTCTTTTATTGGGAACCTTGTAGCGTATTTACCTCCGTCTAGCGGCGTCAATACCTCAACATCCGCTCTGGTACCGCCGCAATCCTGGTTGCCGGCTGTTTCTGGTCTCTCCTGCTACTCGCTTGTTTCTGTGCTTCTCCGGGCTGTAACGGGACATACGAAACTTCAATAGCTATACTCCCGCCCTGTGTGGTTAATTCATGCCTTATGCTGCGATAGCCCGCAATTCGGGCGCTGTGGGCATCTTAGCGCGTACAGTACTGCCGCTACTGGGGCTCCTTCTGTTCGTTTACACCAATGTCCCAAGTTCTTAGCATATCTTGAAGGCTGCTTGAGCTACTCGCGCAGCTGTGGTGCCATTTGCGCAACGTCGACACGGAAATTCCAGGTGACCGGATTGGGCTCGAAATAGACGTTGGCGTCCCCCATCGGTATTTTGATTGTATTTTGTATTTTTCTTACATTTTACGAATCTGTTGTGTGATATACGCCCATGAATCACGTTTGCTACAGCAATATTTCGTCCACAAGCGTCCGAACGGTCCATCACTGGTATTTGATGGGGGAAAACCGGATTCGTTGGAACGCTCCAGGAGGGTCGGGAATGATCGGAGTACGCAAGAGAAAGTGATTTGACTGTTTCCTGATCACTGAATTTGAAAGTTCGAAAAATAAGCAATATGAACATAACTTGGCTCCGATGCCAGGGTAATGTTACCGTCAGTTGACACTTGTTGAACCGTAAATTCGGCGCACCTTTCCGACCACAAGCCTCCAGCCCCTGGAATTTGACATTTTCATGAATATTCAGACTCCCTGATCTTGATTATGTAGATAGAACCTAATTTCCGCACCGTTATTGCTCTGATCGACACGATTTGTTCTGTCGCTGAGATTTTGCTACCCTCGTTTCCCAAGTTTTTTTACATCGAGGTCTTCATTTTATGAATAGAAGCTGGTATGTAGTGTCCAAAATGCTACTGGGTCCCTGGTGCCTCTAAACGAACATGAACTTTGTGGCCGATACGGCATTTGTCACGCCGTGACATCGTAACTCTTTCTCTTCCACACCACGACATCGTCCGACCCAGCATGCCCTTTTGACGCATTTTTCCCTGAATCGACCTCAAGCCCCGAGCCACGCTGCACGCTGCTACTACCATGCACTTTTTCCTGGATTTTGTCCAACGTTTTCCCCGTCGCGCGCCGTTTTTTGCATCGCACCTCCGCGACAGGAAACTCGACTGGCGGACATGTCGGCTGGCTCGCGCTGCTACCAGACATACTCCCTGACATCTTCCGCAACCGACGTCGGGCTCCCCGCGAACTTTGGCATACAGCAACTCAGATTTTGCCCGTGTCGGACTGCGAGACTTGGTATGGACCGGGATAAGAGAGGGAGGGCATCGTGAGGCTATAAGGTGCGTCTCAAATACCCTCCTCTCCCTACCGTGCGCGCAGCTACGCTTGCCAGCAGTGCGCGCCGTGTACGCGCTGCTACGCCGACCAGGCAAGTCGATGTCGTGCGCGCGCGGTGTACACTGGCGCTTCTGCTGCAGTAGTGTGCCCAGCGTCCGTGGACAGTGTGGGCACGCCCAGCACGCTCTCTGCACCGCACAACGCCGGAGCAACTGCCTCCGTACGTTCTCGCTTTGCGCTTGCACCCCTCCTCGACGATTTCCCGATACGGAGCAGCAGCGTCCGTTTCTCCTTGCCTGTGTTGGGTGCCCTGGCGCTGGGTTTGGTTTTGGATGGGCAGGGGCTGGTGGGCGTGCTCAGACACCGGCAGGACCTGTCGTTCGCAGGCCGTGCGAGCGGGTGCGTGTCTGCCGCAGCGATGCGCAAATCACTACCGCAGTCGACCATCTGCGCTGCGCCGTGCGCGCTCCCGCTCTACGGTCCCGTCGACTTGAATGAGTCGGAGCGCTGTTTTGTGTTTGCGATGCAGCCGCCTGGTGCTGCCCATGGCGCGTTCACGTCGTGCGCGCTATGAGCGTTGCACGCATTCGGACCTCTGCTCGGAGGTGCCATACTAACTGTCCGTGGGACGCCTTGTGCATGCGCGGCGGCGTGTGGCTATAGTAGAGTAGTCGAGCATACACCATTTTGAACAATCATCATTTTGCGGCTCTCGGGCGCCGTATTGAATATCCATCTTTCGTTATATGCATTCTGTTTAGTGGTGCTATAAGTCATATTTGTTTCAAGAATTTACGCGAGGTTTTTCTGCTCGTCGTCGCAGACGACGCCGAGGACCTTTTGATGGCTGTGGTCCCAATGCGGATGGCCGTGGTCGTCGCGCAGCACGACGACGACGCCTGTGATAAATCACTGATCACACTTGATGTAGGTGTACTGCATGTGGTGTGGTCCCCATTTGTGAGGTCTACAATTGAGGACCTAGGATGTATCATGGCAAGTGGGGCATTGTCGACAGATGATATATCATTGCCCCAGACTGTGGTGCAGCGGACGGCAATATAGAAGCGACCTAACGGCAAATTGGGATACCCGCCGCCCGCCGCACGCATGCGCTCATGTCGCACACATACAACCCAGTCGCGCTAGCTTTGGCCATTTCCATCCCAGTTGTATACTTCGCCTGGGAGAGGTTCTGCAAATCCCCTCCTCCATGGCTGAGACGGCTGGAGTCTCTTGGACAACCGAGGAAGCAGATGTTGCGAGGGACAGCGATAGTGTGCGGAGGAAGGTAAGTCGTGGTCTACCAATATCTTGGCCGGCAGCTACTGACGACTTCGAAGCATCTCTGGGATTGTCGCCGCTCGAATCTGTGCTGATCATTTCGAGCGAGTTATCATAATCGACCCAGAGCTACACGACTCTGACAAGCCCAAGACTCGAATTATGCAGTACAATGCGGTACATGGTCAGTCAGGCTATGCTGAATATGATCACTCTCACATTGACCTCCAGGTTTGCTCGCCCTTTTTGTTCGGGGTGCGCGGCGACTTTGGCCCGATCTTGACGCACAGGTAATAGCTGCTGGAGGTCGGTAAGGCAAACCTGTCCGAATTCTTATTGCACAGATGAACTTATTTTTCAGGTTGCGTCCGGCGGATCTACAGTTACATTATTCTGGAGTTTTAATCCCTGCCCCATATCACGAATATCCCGAGGGTAAATTGCCAGAGACTTTGGTGATGAGGAGACCGACGACCCAAAGAGTATTGGAGCGACTTTTCTTTCAGCATCCCACATCAGCGAAAACAACTTTGCTCCGCGGAACTGTGAGGAGCATCAATCCCTCGGTCGACAGGGCTTCCACCGCTACGGTCACTGTTCGTCAAATCGACGGCACATCCGTGACTCTGGACGATGCGGCTTTGGTCGTCGGTGAGTCGGAATGCTAGTGCTCTCATTATTTCGACGCCCAACTGATCGGCTCTCGCAGACTGTACCGGGGCAACTCAGGCCGGGTTGAAATGGCTCTCAGCGGCGGGATTCAACGTCCCAGAAACGATTCGTGCGCGGTATCACGGAAACAAGCGATACTTGGCCATGACATTCGACGTCCCACCGGACCTTGCTGCAAAACTCCCCATCCCAGTCCTTCAGAGGGAGACTGGGGGCACGTACGTTTATGCACCGCATGATGACGCGCTGGCGACATTTGTTATGCTCGTTATCACCGACAACAATACCAGTGCGTTCTTCCAATATCCCGCGTGCCTAAAGCCGGCCTCAAGTTCTGTAATGCACAGTGCAGCTCGTGGTGGCGGATAATTCTTCTGGAGACATGCCTCGAGCCCCTTCTGAAGTCGTTCCTTTCATCGCTGGATTCGGAGGATGCACCATGCCAGTGCCGTCCTGGGTCCTGGAAGTCATAGGACTTCTCTGTGAACACGGCAATCCTTCCGTCGATGTTATAAAATTTCGTACGTCGATCCTCGGAGTCTGGATGGATGTGATTTGACCCCTTCAATTCTGCAGCCACACAATCATTTATTCGGTACGACCATCTACCTGCGGGCGCATTGCCCTCGAATTTTGTCGTAGTGGGCGACTCGTCCTTGCAATTGAGCCCAGTCCACGGGTGAGTCTTTAAACCGTTCGATATTCGGTCGAGCCAACTCGGAGTTCTCGTCGGCGTGTAGACAAGGAATTACAAAAGTAATATTCAACGGAATCACTTTGAACGCCCTCCTCCATGCTGTTAAACCGGGTTCCTCCGATCTTCCCAACAACTTCTCAACGTTGTATTTCAAACAATCTGCCCCGGCCATGGAGGCTCTGTGGTGAGTGCTAGTTTGCCATAGAATTGACCGCGGGTAATAACGGCCCGTGATCCAGGGACGCTACAAGATTGCATGGTAAGCCATATACAGCTTCCATCTCACGCGCACCATCTCATTCATTTAAACAGACTACAGCTCATTGAAATGCCAACCCGCCGACGGAGAAACGCGAGACACTGGCCGATTCGTGCGGTGGTTTGGAAATAAAATGCTCTCGGCTGCCAGTCAGGTGAGTGGCTTGATTTTCCCGGGTGCATCTCTTCTAAATTCTCTCGCGCAGGATAAAGAAGTGGCATCGGCGGTGTGGCACGTTCGCCACATGCTCGCGCCCGGCAGGCGCCTCTTTGCACCCACCGTCCTCTGGAAAATCCTCTGGACACGGTCAATATTTTCGGAACATACCTAGCGCGCCGGATATAGCTTTGTTATATTACGATAGCGTCAATTACCATTAACCTGCTACTGTTGTCTCCCCTGGAAACATGGTATTCAATCCCAGGGATTGGTCGCTACAAAATCAGCCCGGGCATTTCCTGCTCAACTTATATACTCGCGCTTAGATCCAATAAGCCTTGATATGGGCCGCGGACAGGTCATAAGGCTCGAGACGCTTGCGCCATTCTCAATGACGAGCGAATCGAGCGATGTTGAATTTGTTGTTGACTTGTCGGGCCTCGGCTAGAACTTCGGCCATCGCTCGGCCGAAACAATCCGTGGTGCGCATCATTGGTATCGTGATCTGTGACAGTCACGCAACACCACCTTCCACACCACTGCTGACTTTCCGCCTCAAACGTAAGCCCCCGATTAGGGAATTACCTTCGGCAGCACGGCACTATTCAGACTCCGCTGGCGTTTGTTTGCTCCTTGCAAACAATCCGCTGTCAGCCACAGCCCCACACTCTTTCTCCTTCCCCTCACCTCGCCGCCCTCGCCGCCTCCGCTGTCGCATCTCTTGGGTCCCTTTCGGTCCGCCTCGCCCTCGCCGCCGTCCAGAATTGCCGTCATCATCCCGCCATCACTGTTTCAAGTTGTAGTGTCCATCAGAAATCCTGGTCCAAGCTACGTCGCCTCGACGCGCGTCGTACTCCATGTCCCACCCACGCCAAGGCGGGACGACCAATTTCTATGACCGCTCTTCCCGCCCCATCCGCGCTGAGACCGCGTCAGCTGGCAGTGGAGTCCCCCGGCACATCGAAGCTATACCCCGAGACGTGTTGCGCCGCCCAAGCGCCGCTTCAGGTTTGTGTCGCCGGCATACCACTCCACGCAAGTTCCACGTCATTTTGGTCGATGCGTGGCGCCTGTTCCGCGGATTCTTGGCTTGCCTGCGCGCCGCGTTCAATCTGCTGTACTTAGCTACCTAGTCGTAGATTGATGCAATGTGATCATACCAATCCGATGTTTAGCCTAGATCCTTAGCATACATCTTTGCATTGAGAGATCAGTCAAATTCAACGGCTTCCATGCGTCGGGCATGCACTTGGAGTGCTATTGACAAGTGCGACGGCAAGTGCGGCACAAAAGAAGGAAATGCCGAACTGCCGAAGATAATTCCCTAATCGGGTGCTTACGTTTGAGGCGGAAAGTTCGCAAGTCTTCCACACAACCACCACAACGAAATTGTGGATTTCTCGAGTGTCGCTAAATGACCGGACATGTCACCGCGCCGCAAGAGTGAGATTCTGTTTGTCCACCGCCGCGGGCTATGCCCCTTGATTTCCGTGTCATTCGTGTGCACCGCTGTCTTTTTATTCGTCCGCCGCCCACAAAGACCCCGGGGACAAGATTACGACTCACCGAGCTGGCTTTTCAATTGTACCTTCCATTGACTGTCGCCTTGGCTCTCCCTCAGTGGTGCAATGGATTTGTCTATCATCCGCCCAGGAAGTGCTCTGGATCCTCAGCCCGATTCCAAGCCTATCCCGACGCTCTTCCAGCCCATTCGCATTCGAGGAGTCGACTTTCAGAACAGGATCTTTGTGAGTATCCGCTCGTCTCGAACCATGGCGCCTAACCTAAACCCCACACATTCAGTTGTCGCCCCTCTGCCAATACTCTGCTGAAAACGGCTCCTTGACTTCGTGGCACTTTGCACATCGTAAACTTTCTCCTGTACCATTTCACTCACTGCTCAATTTTCCTCAGTTGGTGGAATCGCCACCCGGGGGCCTGGATTAACTATGGTCGAGGCCACCGCCGTGCTCCCGGAAGGCCGAATTACGCCGCAGGACTCGGGACTGTGGTCGGATGAACACATGGCTCCCTTGTCGAAAATCGTGGATTTTGTCCATTCCCAAGGACAAAAGATCGGCATCCAACTAGCTCACGCAGGGCGAAAGTCGTCAACCATGGCGCCATGGGTCGCAGGGCAATCATCGGCGCCAGAATCTGCTGGAGGCTGGCCCGACAATGTCTGGGGGCCCTCGGCAATTCAGTATGCGCCTGATTATCCCTATCCTTTGGCGTTGGATCTGCCCGGAATTGCACGAGTCGTCGAAGCGTTCTCTGCAGCGGCGGAGAGGGCGGTGAAAGCTGGCTTTGACGTCGTTGAGATACACGCCGCACACGGGTATCTCCTCAACTCATTTCTGAGCCCAGTCTCCAACAAGCGGAACGACGACTACGGTGGGAGCTTTGAAAATCGCGTCAGGTTGATTCTCGAGGTGGTCAGCGCAGTGCGAGCGGTGATCCCTCAAGAGATGCCACTTTTCTTGCGGTACGCACACCTTCCATGTCGAACTAGAGCAACTAACTCATCGTCAATTTTAACAGAATCTCCGCGACGGATTGGCTCGAGGAAAGTATGCCACACGAGCCTTCATGGCATATCGAAGACACAGTTAGATTAGCGCCCCTCGTCGGCGCGGCTGGCGTCGATCTCCTGGATGTCTCCTCGGGCATGAACCACGACAAGCAGAAGATCCGCGGAGGACCTGCTTTCCAGGCGCATCTTTCGGCGGCTGTCAAGGCCGCCGCAATCCCGGGTTTGCTGGTGTCCACGGTGGGAATGATCACAGACGGGCTCATTGCACAATCTGTGCTCGACCAGGGGCAAGCTGATCTTGTGTTTGTCGGGAAGCAGTTTTTGAAGGACCCGGGCACAGTATGGGCGTTTGCCAAGGATTTGGGTGTGCATATCGAAGGGGGCAACCAACTCGGGTGGCCATTTCGATGGAGGGAGAGGAGAACGCAGGTAAACGTATGTTCTGATTGGATAATGTGGATCTGCAGCTTCTACGACTGAATTCAATCATTCACCGGCACACTGTTCTATGCGCCTCATGGAATCAAAACCCTGTGTACGGCAGCGCTGGTTCACGTTGTGGGTCCCATACAATTGGACGGAGGCGGCACGTCTGATGGCGAGCTAAACGCCGCCACGACAAAGCCCCGCAATCGCCTGCCCGTGGGTCCGTGGGCGACATACAAGGCCCGTGGTGAGAGTCCTCTCTTTCGCTTTCCTCCCTCATCGGATTGCGCCCAACTATCGCAGTCTACCTCCCTGCTTTATAGCTATGACAGACTTCTCCTCCCCGATGCTCTCGATTCCTTTCTTCCCGGATACTTTGACGCTCCCTCAATTCCTTTTCGACTACGAGCATCCTCTACGTCTCGGGCACAATCCCGGTCGTCCATGGATTGTCGATTCGGTCACAGGGATGTCCCGCTCCCAAGACGAGGTTTGGGTTATTTCGAATCGGAAAACACTGCGTAATCTTGACATATCGGTAGCTGAAGGAGCGTGTTTGGAATCTGGCCAACGGGTTAAGTCGGCGATTCGCGATTGGTAAGCCTCTCGGTTGCCCCTCCGCTGCCGTGCCCAATCTCACTCCAAACAAGGTGCAAATGATACTGGCAAGTCTTTCCTGTCTGCCTGACTGGTGCTCATCGTAACTCGTAGTCGGACTTGTCACTGGAAATCACCCCGGCATGTATTTTAACCATCTGTTGTGACTGAGGTTGACCATCAACAGATTTCCCTGTCGCGATCTGGGCAACGCATAGACTGGGGGCCTCCGTATTGTACGTGAAGTGCTCTGTACCACGGTAAATTACTAACATACACAGCACCGTCAATCCCGCATTCACTGTGGACGAGCTTATGCCATCTCTGATTGATATGAAGCCTTCGCTTCTCGTCCTCGAGCCTTCTGCCCTTCAGAGCGTCCTGGGGGCCGCATCGCAGACCGGCATTTCAGCCGATCGACTTGTCCTCGTCAATTTCATTGACAATTTGGAGTCCCTAGACCACGAGTTCCTCACACTCGAGGACCTCGTTGAACTCGGGCACTCCAAGAAACACGAACACCAGTTCACCGAATTCACGTTGAAACCCGGAGAAGGCAAAACCAAGGTCGCGCTGTACTTCCCGTCGAGTGGAACCACTGGCGTGCCCAAGATGGTCGCGATCCCTCATGCGGCATTCATATCAAATATCATTCAGACTGCTGCTCACGATGCTGGGATTGACATGTCTGTTCCTGTAGCTGAACGTCGGTTCAAGCCCGGAAATGTGTCGTGTTTGAGTGAGCTTCGCTTTTTTTTTGTTCTTCTGATTTCAACCATAATAATGACCTTTCAACCCAGTTTTGCCAATGTTCCGTACGTGTTCATATATTCACCTTGAGCACTTCAGTAACCAGTGCACTGGATCAGATATCTTTGGGCTCCTCATAAATGTGAATTTCCCTTTCGACTTGGTTCGCGATACTCGCTGATACTCCTCCAGCTGCATTACATGCTATTCTCCGGAGTATCTTTTCACTATATCCTATGGCATGTTTCAAACTTATGCGTTCTTGACAGGTGACCGTCGTGATAATGCCCAAGTTTGATTTCGTCGAGTATCTGGCCACGATCAAGAAGTATAGAATCACTAATCTATCGTATGTGTTCGCAATTTTGTCTTTGGGAGAAATTCAACCACAATCTAGATTGGTGCCGCCCATCCTCACACTGTTCTGCAAGGTATTTCTACCTCCGAGTGTCTTGAGCGCAATGAGCGGCGCAAGTCTAATCGATCCATAGCATCCCGCCATGAAGGATGCTGATTTGTCAAGTCTTCGGGTCATCTTTGTAGGTGGCGCTCCTGTGAGCGTCCATTTGGCGGAAGCTATGGGAGAAATTGTGCCACAGGCCGTGGTTGAGCAGGGATACGGTATTTATCCTCGATCGCATTCATTGCTTAAGCTAACCACTGCTTCGAGGCATGACGGAACTGACTGGGATCTTGACCATGCCACCCTTGAACCGACGGGTGGCCACGGAGGCTGTTGGTCATCTGTTGCCCGGATGCACTGCTCGTGTGGTCAAGCCAGACGGATCGCTGGGGGGAGTTTGTGAAACTGGCGAGCTGTATGTCACCGGCCCGTCGTTGGCGACTCACTACGTGAATAATGAGCAACTGTGAGTCGCAATCGCTTGATGTATCACTAACCGAAGAGTCTTGACGCCTGCCAGTTCCAAATCAACATTTGTCGATGGGTGAGTGGGGACGCATGCACAAATTTTATCACCGCCTAACCTTCGGCCAGTTGGGTCCGTACTGGCGACGAGGTCTACTTTGACCAGAATCATGAGCTCCATATCGTGGACCGCATCAAGGTTATGTTCCGAAGCACCACATTTTGCACTGATTCCCTTACCATGTACGCAGGACTTCATTAAAGTCGGAGGGTATCAAGTGGCTCCCGCCGAGCTCGAAGCCCGTCTTGTAGCCAATGCGAACATCACCGACTGCTGCGTCGTCGGGGTTCCCCACGAATTCAGCGGCGAGGTTCCCAAGGCGTATGTGGTCGTAAGCAAAGATGCTTTGGAGCGGATCCGCCTTGACCCAGAGGAGGGAAACAGGATAAAAATGTCTCTAATGGAGGTGCGGTGTCCAGTCAACACACGTGCTTGTCTTAATGGACTCTGTAGGACATGGCAACCAATAAGGCGAAGTACAAGAGGCTCGGTGGCGGCATTGAGTTTATTGACGCGATCCCAAAGACCTCTTCAGGGAAATTGCTCCGGCGAGCGCTACGTACCGTAGTTTAAATTAATAATATATTCAATCCCCGGGTATTCCAGACTTCTCTTGAGTACTCAAAAAACACGGCCCTCGAGACCCCAGGGACATTCTCCCAGCAATAATAATCAGATGGCAAACAGAAAGGAAACTCTGGAACGACTGCCAGTGAGTTATTGAAAATAGTGTTCATCTATTCGCCCCAACATCTGGCTCTTAGTATACAACTCGCGCAGATGGTGATTAATATTCTGGTTGAGATTGCGGCTGATTGCGGCAAGATCGCGGCAATCTCCGAAGCACGTGTCGATTCAAACTCCGCCTGCTGTTTTCTTCTTCCACTCACCATGTCGATTCTCGGTGCGCCTGCAGCTGACGATATTCTGGCTTATCAGACTCCCGAGGGTTACCGAAGGCTACGTGCTACCTACTCAGATGAAGAAGTTGCCAACGCTGGTCCCACGGTGGCCCGTTTTGCTCAAGCGGTTTCTGATGATGCAGCAAACGTGGAGGCGTCCTCCTTTTCTTGCTCATCATTTATTCACATATTTCGTGACAGTTAATAGAATCCTTCAAAAAATCCACCGCCACGGCTCTTTTTGTGATGGCGCAAGCCTGGGAGCATTGCCCTGGTCCAACGGAACCTATTCCGGGCCACATCCTGCTCAAGACATTTCTCCACCACGTCGACGGCGCCCAGGTTCCCACCCTTGTTCGCGTTCCTTCCGAGAACGACGCCTCTGAGCGCGCTTGGGCATCCTTCATGGGCCTCAAGGAGAAGTTCGTCTCGCAGTTCCCCAAGAACCCTGATTTTCGCACTCGTATTATTGCCGCCTGGCCCGGCATCTTCCAATGGTGCCAATACTTCTACAGCCAACGAGTCCTGACGGTGCAGGATTTCGACACCGCGCAGGAAAATATCGAGATTATCTGTGCCGTGATCTGCCATTTAATTTCGGACAGCAAGCTTTTCAAGGTGATACACGAGACGGTCGGCATTGTTACCCTCTGCACACAGCTCTGGATGCACCGAGCGACACCTCCCCGCACATCGTATATGATGCAGAAGCTTTTGCGCGACTCGACGTGGGAGGAGCTGGACGAGATCGTCGCAGCAGCGGGAGACAAACCCGGGTTCATCGCACAACTGGCGGTCACTCGGCTGCGCACGGCCATGAACGCGTCATCTATGCGACCCGTGCACGTCTCGACTTTTGTGTTTACCCTCCTGACACTCGCCCGCCTACCGCGCCACTACCTCACCGACGCGATTCTCGAGGAGAACGCATGCTGGGTCGCCACGGACCTCCTCGCTCTCATGACGAAAAAACAACGTACAGCAGTCCTCGAGCCCGAGTACCTGGAATGTATCAATGCTGGCTTCACGTTCTTGCGCTTCGCCCTTGTGCGTGATGACAGTCCGCGGTGGGTTGCACAGGCCGTCGACGCTGGCGTCCTGCGTGTCATCTGTGAACTCGCGCCTCTGCTGGAAGAAAAGCTTCATCGGTTTTGTGGAGGATGCGTGCGTCACATCTTGCGCGACACTCTCCCGAAGCACATGGTATACCTCTCTGTGGTCAAACTTGTCGATCGCGAGTTGGGCGAGATAGACGAGGCCATGACGAATGCTTGCGTGGGGCAAACCTGGTTGCGCGCCGACTGGCGTTCCCTGTTGCATCTCACAGCGGTGCGGAGTGCCGTTGCCAAGCTCCCAAAATCTCTGAAGGGAGCCGCGAGAATTCCGTGCGAGTCGACGACGGTGAGTTTGAACCGGTGCTAATCTGCACACGAATCAGTTAACGATTCCTTAGTGTGGTAAAGTTGGCCCAAAGACTGGTCTCCGACGCTGCAGCGGCTGTATGTTCGCTTACTACTGCTGCAAGCAATGCCAGAAGGATGCATGGCCAAACCACCGCGGATATTGCAAAGCCAAAAAGCTGACCCGGGTCAGGGAAGGTAAGTCTGGAAGTGATATGATTCCACGCATATGCAAGCTATCCGCTAATGTGATCCTTGGTGTAGAGGGAGACCGGTATTTGTTTACCAACGCCGACGTACAATTCTTCCGCGAACTGTTCGCAGGGAGCGATGTGTACACCCATTTATCGCATCTGCGTCAGCTCGCGAAGCGCAAATTCCCTAACACAAAAGGCGAGCACTTGGCGATCTGTATGGACTACACCGACCCGAGATATCCCATGGGGACCTGCTCCCTGAAGGACATTCGCACGTACACATTCCCCCCCAAGGACGGCGAAAACGAGGATCGGGCGTGCATCGTGGCTGAAAATAACGAGTTAATGAACATGTGCGTTCGTCCCGTGCACTGTAACACTGCTAATCTAATTCTCGTTTGTACAGGGTCCGGCGGGCACCGAAGAATCACACCTTTATTGAGGCGTCCTTTGCGTGGGGGGAGCGGCGCCTTTCGCGCAACTTCATCATGCGGCAAAATATCTGGGAGAATGCAGGCAAGTCAGCGGTGAATTGGGACGGAACCAAGATGTGTGAAAATGATGATTTGCCGGAGACTCCCAGTCTCGAGCAGCTGCTCGGACTCAATGGCGGTGGGGCGTAATTACTAACGGGGTATGAATGGTCATTGCATTTTATCGCCCGATATCTTGAAATGTATAGTTTCCCAGGGAGAAGAAAACCCATTCCTCATAATGCTACTAGTATCAGTGCTTGATGTTTGTTTGTCCCTGCACTTTCTGGCCCTTTGTATTACAGTAGCTCACAGCTTCGTACTTAAAGGGTTTTTCGAAAGACGTATGCCATGTAATGCATCGGAGTTGTGGGGCTCCCTCACATCGTACCACAGTGCGTTGGAGTTACAACTGCTGGGATACACTGTCGCGCTTTAATTCATAATTGAACGAGCCAGCAGCATGGGCAAAAAAGACGGGGATAACAACGCAAGGTCTGGGCCGCATCCGAACGAACTCTCAGCGAAATCTCACCACATACTTTGTGCAACTGCGCGCCACGCGTCCTCTTGAGTGGAATATTCCTTCGTTACAAAAAAGCAGAGCAATATTGGTTGCGTTTGCCGTCCCGATCCTCAGTGAGAGCCACGGTAAGCCATGCAAGCTCCAGTTGGCTTGCTCTAGGACGAGCGGACGTTGGCGATCTGATTAAGACGCTAGGATCTTTCAATCGTTTTCTAATACAAAGAAATAATCTCGACTTCCAAAACAAAAGTGCGAGTGCACGACATCCAAGAAGCCAAAAAACACAAGAGATGCTCGACTACAGATCCGCATACCGGATATTCATCGCCGAAAACAGTTCGAGCAATCCAACAGTCTGTCCATCCTGATTCTCGCACTTGTTGTTCTGCCAGTTGAGCGCACTGTGCAGCTGCTCCTGCGCCGGGTGCAACCACATGTTCAGCCGCATCATCAAGTTGCGAGTGAGGCGTTGTTCGCCGTAGGCAAAAGTTGCCTCGATGAAGGTGTATTCGCGTGGATAACCGCGCACCCTATAAGCAAACCATCGAGTAAGCCTCGTTTGTTCTTCAAAAGGGACAATGAATGGAAGCGGGAGAGGGGGGGACATACATCTTGATCATCTCCGCATTCTGCGCTTGCACGTTCGCAGGATCCGCAGCTTCGTCGCTCACGGGCGGGAACACATACGTCCGGATGTTCTTCAGTGAGCATGTACCGGCGGGGTACAAGGGATTGGTGTAGTCGATACAAATGATGTGGTTCTCCACAGGCTCCGCCGGGAACCTGCGCGCCGCGAGTTTGCGGAGATGCGGGAGGTGGATTTGGGCGTCGGTGCTGATTACTTCGCGCAGGAACTGGGCGTCCTGGTCGGAAAACATGGGGCTTCCTCCAGCTGTGTGGACGATCAGAATTCATTTCATAGCCTGGCGGACGGCACGGGGGACTCACTCGCTTTCGAGCTCTTCTTGAGCTTGCACATCTCACGATGTATCGGCCAGGCTACCTTTTGGCATGCCTTTGAGCAATAGTAGACGTAGAGACACCCACTGCAGCGCTGAAACTCAGATTTTTGCCCGCGCTTCGCGCACTACAGACTGATGAGTTTCGGACTCGAAAGGTAAACGAGAAGAACACTCACCGTGACACTGTCGCACGAAACACTACCCTTGCCCCGCACCTCCTTCGGAAACTTGGCGATAGTAATGCGCAAATACAACAGGAGGACCCACGACATCCACTCCTCGCGAAGATAGCTGCGCATGATGGTCTCGTCGATATCATCTGGGTCAATCTCCTTATGCTCGCGCTTCATCACCTTGATCACGGAGCGAAACATCATGCTCTTCGGCAAAACGTCGCGGAGGATGAAGCGCAACAACTGCTTCGGCGATTGCGAATCGCCATCCTTCAGCACCGGGCTGAGAACGCAGATTGTCTGCAACAGCCCGGCATCGATTGCTTGCGATACCAGGCGCGGGCTGTCGTAGCGCACTAGCGCGCCTTGGAGGAATGTGAGGCCGGCCCGGATGCAGGGAAGATAGGTGTCCATTTTCTCGGGCGCGGCGGCGATGACTTGGGAGACAAGGTACAGCATGCGAGCTACGACCCAGGCCGCGTTGTCCGCGAGGATGGTGAACGTAAGGGCATGCCCCGGGAACTTCGTGAGCGTTGTGAGTAGGAACACTAGCGTACACGTCTGGTCCGCATTGATGGGCGATTTGTTGATCGTGATTTTGAGGCGACCGAGCAAAGCTTTCGCCACGACCTCGGGCTTTCCGCCAGCAGCGGCAACGATTTCTTCCATGTCGTCCCAGCTATCAGTGTGTAGGAGGGAGAAAGGGATAAACGCGCTCATCGGCGCCCCTGGATGCAAGCACAAGCTGGTGCATAGCGTGACAATGCCGACCGTTGCTCGGATCTTGGCCCGAAGCTCCGCATCGATATACAAGCCTCGAATGGTAGCGCAAATAGTGGAAATCGCGCTCTGCGCCTTTTCCGAATCCTTTTCAGGTTTGACCCGTTGGTCATGAAAGTAGCGACACCACTTGAAGACCCCAGGCCAAGCGGAAATGAGCTTCGCGCGCAGCTCGGGGTGCGACGAGAATTGGGAAGTGAAGCCGCCCTCAAGACCAGTGAGTGCTGCCCAGGCGCGGTCCGACAAGTCGTTCTCGGTGGGCGGCTTTACAGCTTTGGGGGCCTTTTTACCGTCGAGGTGATGCAAAAACGTCTGCAGCAAGCCGTCAGGAGAACGGGCAACTCCGTTATCTTGTTTTTGCTTCCAAGCTTCAGCCATGAAGAGGATCTCCTTCGCCGTGCGTAACTTGTACGACGAAAAAACCTGATGCAAAGGATGGATGTCGATTGAGAATTATCGGCGTAATTATTTTCGGAGTCCTGACCTCCTCTGGCTTGTCGCGCATCATTTGAGTAAAGCCATCCGCCCCAGGTTTATCCGTCAAGACGTTCGGGGTTTCGGTAAGCGTCATGCTGGGCAACGAGACAAAGGAGAGAGCGCAGGAGACAAAGGCAGGAGATCGCAGAAGATCACGAATGATGTCAATCAGATCAGATCGATGTTCCCACGGTTTCCCCTTCGAGCGTTTAACATTTCAACCAAAGCAACATTCGGATGGAATTTATACGCACGGCTTGGCAGAGACAAGCCTGATGACTCTTGTTCTGTTCTAAATTCCCGCCTGAAAGCATCTCATCCCGGACAACATCGCAACATAGCAATTGTACGTTCATTCTGTGATCAATTTCAAGTTGGCGAGAGACAGATTGCTGGCTGCTTGTAGCGTTGTCTGGTTTGGATGTCCGCCCTTTCAATAAACGATATTTACAGTACAATTGCTTTACTACATGTATCCAAGAGTCAAAACGCGGTCAGAGTATCTAGGCATTCCAACGCCTTCAGTTTCTGTGAAAGTGCCTCATCCTCGCACACCCCGACGCGGAGTTCCTGCGCAATTTCAACCAGTCACTCGTGCACTCGCGTATCCAACGACCGCATAGGGAGTATCCGCAGGGGATGGCCAGGGAAGCGCACAATGCTTAACACGATGCGCGGATCCCAGACAGCACGACGGCCATATGCAGTCTGTTGAATGTCCAGATCCGGGTGTGTCCCACGTTCGTACGAGATGACGGAGGCGACTGCAAGGTCAGGGATACCGTTCTTGTAGTCATGGACAATGAGGAAGTCCGAGCGACCAGACGATGCAGTGTATCTAGCTTGCATTTGGAGAATGGTGCCCAGATTGCGGTGATGCGTTTGCTGAATTAATGTGCGCATGAAGGATTTGTTGCGTGCGGTTAGAGGGTCACCTGGCAGGAATATTAATGTCGTCAGCGCTTTCGAGAGAGCCGCCCCAGATTTCTGACTCACTAAGGTGGATCGCCGCACAATGTACGGTGGTATGGCCAATCAAGGCGTTTGCACGAGGCGTCGCAGTAATGCATCGTACTACAAGCAGCGCAGGTCTTGAATTCAGATTTCCGCGCGATCTTGCCGCACTACGGATGCGTCAGCACAGTTCTGGATACCGTGCATACCGAAATACCGAGTCGCAATTCTTCTTCAGCTCCAGTCTGTCCTTCGCAAGCGCGACGAATGCTGCCCACTGAGGAACTTCTGGGGCATTTAAGAAGAGCGGCCTCCGCCTGATCACCTCGGGGAGGCAGCGCTCCATCTCCCGAAGAACAGAATAATAGACGGTTGATCTGTGCGTCTCCGTGAGCAGAAGCTAGATATACCGCATTTAGCCATCCATCGCCTGATGCGCAAGGTGTGCAAGTACTTTTAGAAGCCCCTTACGGATGGCGTCCGGTATCCAGAGATAGCCACCGGGATGGCAAAGCTCAAGGGTGAGGAGCGAGTGGCACTCAGTCACCGTGACTTTCAACAATCCATTTTTAGGAAAGCACAGCAGTTCCTGGGTAAACCCCCATGTCATTTGGGTCAATACCGCGACGATTCCTCGGCGGCGGAGGCAGATATGAAATTCTGAATCGGCGGCAGAATCTCCTGCGCCGATAGTCAACACGAAGCGAACCACCATCCGGACAAACCCAAGGCTCTGGTTCAATTTAGATTAGATATGGTTCAACTTGCGCACACCGCAAGTAACAAGTGCAACTTTGTGAAGTTGAAAGTTGAAAGTTGTGGTGTAAAGTGCAGCCACTTCATAGAGTTCACATGTGTAGCGCAGGTGAAGGATATGCTACTACACGGTGCATTTTTGCTGTTCCTGTACCTTAAATTGTTGTTCCCGCGCTTTACATGTTCATGTTCTGTGTAAACTGTAGGCAGTACTGTGTAAATAATTTTTGACGACAAATAGCGTCATAATCTCCGCACAGCGCAAAAGATACGTTTAACCAATAAATGTAGTCAAAAATATGATATGTGATAAACAACACTCCTCCGCGTTACGCTCTACAGTAAGCCGCAAGCTCCGAAATCTAATCCAATCCGCAAAGTGAAGTATGGCAAAACAGATGCTATTTGCAATGTGAAGTAGAAGTAAGTACTGCAGCAGCAAGGATGTAACATGTGTACAACAACACCAACCCGATGAAAAGCAAAAGCACGCAAGAGTTATCGACCGATGGACAGACGCGCCGCGGGCCGAGCCGCGGACCGGAGGGTAGGTGGTTTAGACCTCCTTGCTGTGTACGTCGATGGAGCCACCTTTGGCGGGTTCGATGGAGCTGGTGGTGGAGGGTGCGGTGCGCTGAAAGTGACCTCAGTATATAATTAAGCCAAGGGGGATAGGAAAGGGGAGGATAAAGCGCGTGGGGAAGCGGGATCGGGGATCGGGGATGGCACGGGGGAGCAGAAAGAGGAAGAAGAAAACAAGGAGATAAGGAGCGAGGAGCGGGGCAGGAGGTACATGGAGCGCGGGGCACGGCGAACAGGAAAATGGAGGCAGAGACGGAGAAGCGAAACGCACAATTCCCCCGCGGGTGATCGCATACGGCCCCTTCTCGTTCTCGTCGCCGAACAGTGCGTTGTGGATGTTCTGCACCATGTTCTCGGTGTGCGGCGCCGGGCGCGCGTTGAGCGTTGAGATGAGGATATTGGTGTACAGCTTGCTCAGGCCAAAGTCCCAGACCTGCGTTGCGTCAGCTACACCATAAAATTAGAGGAAGGTAAGGGGCGCACAAAGTTGATCGTGTTGTCGGGCTGGGTGACGAAGAGCACGATGTCGAGGAGCGCGAAGGTGGCGGTGAGCACGCCAGTCTGGATGACGACCTGGATGGCCTTGCTCATGCCATGCGCGTTGTCGGGGTTCTTCTTCCGGTTCTTGATCAAAATCCAAGTGAGCCCGCCGGTCATGAAGCAGTCCGCGGCCGTGGTGAACGCGGACCACACCATGCTCGGGTGGTTGATCTCCTCCTTGCGCAGGAACGTCTTCACAATGATCACAGTGACACCCGTCCAGTATGCGCCCGCTGCCAATCGAAACCCGCGTTAGCCGAGATGAGGCGGAAAAAAGGTGGGGGAACGAACCGATAGAGCCGATAGCGCAGACGGTGATGACGATAGGCAGCCAGATGCTCCGGGTGTTCGCATAGATTCTCCAGGCGACGAAGATTTGCATCGGGGTGCTGATCAAGGTTGTGACGAAGGGCTGCGTAGGCAGGTAAGTCGGGAAGAAGGTGAGGGCGGCCGGGGTCGCTGCACAGAGTCATCGGAGGCGCACACAAACGGCAGGCAACCGGGCAGCGCACCGTATTCCGTCATGAGAGGCTCCCAGACAGTCGCAATACCAAAGGCGGTGTTGAGGGTCTCCAGCAAGACCAGATACAGGACGAAGAGGCGGACCCATGTCTTGTCGCTATCGGTACCTTAAGTCTCGTTATCGGGGTCTTGCTTGGGGAACTCTTACGTGCGGAAGGTCTCCCAGTAGTGGAAAAACTGGAGGACGAGGGCCTGGAGACACACAAGAGTGAGTACAGAAATAGCAACGCGAGATTAGGAATCAACGTACGCCTTCAAGGCCACAGTTGAACATAACCCCCAGCATGATCGGCCCCAGGCTACACCAGACATGTCAGTACCAAGTGCTGCAAGCGGTGGACTTGGGTCATTACACGAGTTTTGGATCAGGACCAGGCATTTTGAGAGACGCAGTCGGACAGCAGCAGGTAGGTGGTGGGGAAGAATCAAGGAGCGACGAGCTATCAAAAGGTGATATAGGTAGGCTGGCCCCCTTAAAACATGGCGTCCATGGCGTCAGGCACTCGAGCCACAAGACAGAATCGCCAAACCCCCGAACACCGTATCACCGCTGTCGCACACTCTCCCTAGATGCCCAAGCCCAGCTCATTCTATTCAGTCGGAACCGACTGTGATGTTGAATTGTTAGGATGGCTGGCTAGAGGATCGGCCGCAAAAACAGTCTCACGTCGGCTCCCGTACCGCGCAAAGTGACCCGGTTTACTTCCCGACAACTGAGCAAAATCACTCTGTATCTGGCCCCCATCAGCCACGCGGGGATGTTCAACTGGGCAGCAGCATGATTACCTTTCGGCGCTACCGCCACTGCTGAAGATCTCGTCGCACAGCCAACTAACAACCCCGCCCGGGAATCCCGCTCTGCAGCGCACCATGTCGTCCCCCCCTTCGCCTAATGATATGTACGCCTCCGTCTCATGCCTTTTTTTACTCCCTCAGCGGCTTACATTAACCGAACCTGAACAGTCTGGGACCGTTTTATATTGGCGTCGTGTAGGCGGCTTCTCTTCTCGACGCGTGCTAGCGCTAATTTTAGCCCCTGAGAATCAGCCTGAACACCTTATATGGCATTCTCGTCCTCCAGGGTCGTTTCAATTCATTAGAGCTTCACGGGCAAATTTCTCATGTGTACTTCGTGCTTCTTTTAGTCCATTACATATTACCAGGGCTACAAGAGGTCTGTCATCCCCCACAAGATGTGCGGCTCCTGTGTGTCTGAATCTCAAGCTACGCTTCTCAGGTCTCAGCGTCTCCGTGTCCGCCCGCAGCGTCTCTTGGATTAATTCAAAATTGCGAACCAGAATCAACGAACTAGGGCTGCCGCCCGTGTCCGTGTCCACGGTTCGAAGGCACCCGTGCCACGGGTGCCGTGCCCGTCCCACGGGTGCCGTGCCCGTCCCACGGGTGCCGTGCCCGTCCCGTTGAAGATTCTCTGGCGTCCTCCACGGTACGGTCACGGCACGGCTTCTGCTGCCCACGGGCCGTGAAAAACGGCCGTCACGGCCGAGGCACGGGTTAGTTTTTCTCGGGCTCAGGTGAGCTAGATTCCAGCAGTAAAAAGTCAGATATACCTGCAGATGTTATCAGGATGCCATATTCTGAATCAAAAGCATTTCTTTTCCCGGTTCGACTAAAATTGAACGCAATACTGGTACCGTCGGCATTTACCGGCATTGATGGCCGCTACTGATGGACACCGGATGTTCGGGGTTTGGAGCAGAGAACTGCCCACAATATCATTTAGATGTGTTTCCTGTGTGTTTGGACATTGAAGAAGGCCACCGACATCGTTTCCGGGTCGTTTCAACTGTGCCTATGCGTTTTTTGGGAGTGTCAGAATATAGTTTGTCGAGACCTCAACGTCGGAAAAGTAATCCTGCCGGGGGCTGGCTATTATTTTCGGCAGCGCGGCGTTTTGTGTGCTGCCTTCTGCGTTACTCTGCCGCCGAAGTAGACGTGAACGTAAACGTAAATGGGTCCAGGATTCTGGCGCAAAAGAGATGTTTCCCTTTGATTGGCGCGCCGCGGGTTATGGGATCGGGGTTCTAAATACGGCCGAAATAAAACAAGACATCCGCTACGACGACCTAAGTTTCTAGGCCAGGGGCGGCGTTCGATATCTGCGACGCGTATGTTCCAGGTATGTGGTTTGTGGTTGATTTTATATTTTGGTTTATACATACGGCGTCGGGGAAGAGACGCCGTCTCGTTCTTCGTGCGAGAACACTCGCAAAGTTGTCTTTGGCGAGGAACGGCGTTTGGTTTTAACTGTGATGTCAAGTCCTTGGATTCGAGACGCGGACCTCGCGACCTCCGGCCGGCAGTGGGATGCAAGGTTCAATAGGGATACGGCGTTGGGCAAGAAAGGAGCCGGAGAACATTGGTAGTAAATGTGTATGATATCAACCTGCAGAGGGAGAATTTGAGAATGAACCAGCTGGCGGCTACCCGCAATTCGCGATATTCATCAATACTTACACCTACCTACCTACCCAATACCTAATAAATATCCGCAGCGGCCTGCAGAGGGTTGTAGATACTGTACGCCATATCAAGGTTCTTTCGCGGCGTACCGTTGACCGGGATTGACGGCGATGTCGACGTTGGCCACGGGTTCGAGTAGGCAGTGAAAAGAGTGGATGTTGATACTGTATTGAATCTGAATATCGAGGTGAAATAATAAAATCCAAATCCAAATGCACGGCGACGACGACTGCTGGCGGCTTCACCATGTCGGGCCGGGGTGCAATGCCCACTAGCCACCATCCTCCAACCACCAACTCACAACTAATATTGAGCACCGCACGCGCCCAATATTCGTGATCGCGATGTGAAAATCGGTGCATGAAATAAAATACGCAAAAGGGTCCGGGTAACACAGCACGGTCATTTACTCGATTCGCGGGAGAAACGGTGTCAGCAGCGGCGTTGACCGGTGATCTCGAGTACTTCTCGAGTCTCGAGGGCCGAGGCTTGACGTCGAGTAAAGTCGAGGTGGGAAGTTATTTTGAACTGCACCCGTGCAGCGCAAATTGGCTATCCTATACTGACTTTGGCAGGCCAGGGCTGCGACGACGACGACGAATAATGAACGCCGCAGTGGCGCCCCCGCAA
This sequence comes from Mycena polygramma, assembly GCA_029449255.1. Taxonomy (NCBI): domain Eukaryota; kingdom Fungi; phylum Basidiomycota; class Agaricomycetes; order Agaricales; family Mycenaceae; genus Mycena; species Mycena polygramma. The sequence continues at coordinate 372,412 of JARKID010000056.1, read as the reverse complement.
TCTCGAGACCAAGATGGGCAAACTAACCCACTCCACCCAAAACGGCCTGACCCAAACCGAAACCCAAACCCAAACCGACGGATCCCAACAATGACAGTCGATCAACCACTTGATGGGGATAGAATACCCGTCGCTCCCTACTCTCTCTCTCTCTCTTTCTTACTCCTCCCTTCGTCCACAAAAATCTCCACGCATCGGCAAAGATAGAATGCGCAGAAGCAGGAAGCTTTGCAGAGATCAGCGCTTCTCGTCCACGTGACTGGCAACCGATGCATATGCCCGATGCCCAATAGAGCAGTCCAGCAAAAACTAAAAATTTGGTTTGTATCAACTCTGGTTGGCTGCTCCACAAATTTCAGCCAATCAGAAGACGTACAGTTTGAAAAAAACTAGTTGCTGGACTGCTCTAATGCCCAATAAATAAATACCCATCTCCGACGACCAGATGTAAGTTAGAGGTCTCCCCCCTTCCCTTCCCTCCAATCCGCCTCCTTCCTCCAAGTGAGCAGTGAGCTGTACACCGGCCACCACATCGCCGAAGCCGAGAACACCCGCGCCTGTGCCGCAGCAGATAGACGATGCCGCTCCCCCCGCCCACTCCACAAGGCCTACTGGGCCCGTTCTACTTTGGTGTCATCCTCGGCACTTTTCTGTATGGTGTACGTCCGCCTCCCTCCCTCTTCCCTTCGTCGCCGGGCGTAGCTGACAGAAGCGGCTTAGATCCTCGTGGTCCAAGCGATCACCTACTACCAGTCCTTCAAGCACGACAAGACCTGGCTGCGCTGCTTCGTCGGCTACCTCTTCTTCGTCGAGACCGTTTCGACGGCCATGTCCATCGCCACGATCTACGAGGTGCGTTGCGTCCCTCCGTCTCTCACTTTCCCTTTCCTTCGTGCTCCTACTGACGAGTTTCTGCGACTCGTAGCCGCTCGTAGCGCAATTCAACACGGATAAGCCGATGAGGTTGTTTCCTACGTGTGAGTGGGCGAGCCGAGCGCTGCGGGCCTAGATAAGATAAGACGCTGACGGGTCCGCACCAGTACTCCCCTCCCAACCCTTCCTCGAAGTAGCCGTCTTCGTCCCCGTGCAGTTCTTCTACGCGTGGCGCATCAGCGTCATCATGCGCAACTACTGGGTCCCTGCGCTGATTTGTGTGACGAGTTTGACTAGTATGGGTGCGTGCCTCTCCCCTCTATATATGTGTATACACTCGCTGACGCTCGCTTCGATTCGCAGTCGGCGCAATCTGGAGCGGCATCATCGTCGCGCAAGTCAAAGTCTACGCGGAGAAGCCCAAGATCGACCAGAAGGCGCTCCTCTGGTCGTGCAGCGCCGCGGGCGCGGACGCGGTCATCACGGCGGCGCTTATGTTGAGTTTGGTGAGTCGCGTGGTGCTTTTTTTTTCTCTGGTTGTTTTCTCTGGTGTTGGGGAGGGTGTACGAGACGAGGAGTCCTTGCATTTCGCAGCCGCCTCCCTCCCCATATTCCTACTCCCTCCCTCCCCTCCCTCCCCTCCCTCCCCTCCCTCCCCTCCCTCCCCTCCCTCCACTCCTCCCCTTTCTTCCCCTTTCCTCCCCTCCCTCCCCGCATCCCGCATTTCGCACGAGAGGAAGCAACAAACGCTGATGCTGATGCTGATATAAACGAACGAACGCAATGCTAACGACACACACAGAGACTCCGCAGGACGGGCATCAAGCGCACGGACGACACGATCAACACTATTGTGCGGCGTGCGTTGCGTTCTTTTACTCCTTTAACCTCCCTTCCTCTTCTTGTCAATGTCTCACCCATCTATCACCTCCCCGTTGTCGTTCCTTCATCCTTTCGTGTCCGCCGTCATCATCTGAATGTCGTTCAATTCACACGTCCCTCCCCTTCTCCCTTCTCACTTTTTCTCTTTACCCTCCACCGTTTGAGTCTATGTGCTAACCCCCACCCCTAGACGCCGTCCAAACCGGGCTCCTCACCATCGTCTTCACACTCCTCAACGTCCTCCTCTTCGTCTTCATGTCAAACTCAACCCTAAACTTCGTCTTCGACTTCGGCCTCCCGAAACTCTACTCGAACGCGCTGATCAGCACGTTCAACGCGCGCGGCGGGCGGACGGACGGGGGTGCGTTCTCTCTCTCCTCTCCCCATCTTCTTCCCTCCCATTTTAAAAAGCGTTACTAATTAATCAATTTGTTTTGTTTTGTAGGCGGCGCGCGCCCCGTAAACGTGCTCTTCTCCGGCGGCGGCACGGGGAGCCAGAGCAACAGACCTACGACGTCCGCGAGCCACACGCACCCGCACTCGCATTCGCATGCGGCGTCGGGACTTACGAAGCCGAATGTACGTTTCTTCCCCTCTCCTCCTTCCCTCCCCTCTCCTCCCCCCCCTCCTCATCCTCTCCTTCCTCCCCTTACACGAACACACTTCTGTTCCTTAAATCCTTAAATTCAAATCGACTACCCTTCCTTCCTTCCCTCTCCTCTCCTCATCCTCTCAAAAACCATTCAACTCTGTCCAACATCCTTCCCTCCGCTCCATCTCTCCGTTGAACATATTACACATATTAACCGACGCATCGCAAAGCAGGTCTCCTTCCCGCAAGAAGTCTACATCGAGCGCGAGGTCTACATCGAGATGGACCCGTCCAACCCGGCTGCGCGGCGCGACGGGGACGACGTGCTCGGGATGGGGAGGGGCGGGCACCCGTATGCGAGTGATCAGAAGGGGCAGGCGGTGTGAGCTGCCTTTCCTTCCCTCCCTGCGAAGAAGAGGCTGTAAAATTGCGAAGGTGAAGAAGAGGGTGTAAAAACCTGTGGAGAAGAAGAAGAAGGAGGAGGAGTGAGTGTTTATTTGTACTTTATGGTTCGTTCCCGGTCGACTTTCTTGGTTCTCGTTTCTTGGTTTCTTGGGGAGCGCATGCGCACTACTATCATTTTGATGTACATAGAATCTTGGTCGGGTGGTTGGACTTGTGGGTCGTACATACGTACTCACTTAGGTACGTATACTACATGTGTGTAGACTGTAGTGTAGAGAGTAGGGAGCGGAAAATTGGAGACTATGGCATTCTTTGGAACCCCGAGCGTGATAAGATAGAGATCCAAAATGCATGGCGAAGACAGAATGCGAGGTGTGACCTTGCCCCGGGAACTGCAGTCCCGAAATTTCTTGACCCCCCTTGTTTTTCAACAAACAGAAAAAAAACCGAAGAAATGTATACATTTGAGGATCTTGACTCTACAGCATGCTCGCCATCACGAAAGCGACTCCTCAGGAAAAGCCTTCCCCAAGTAACGGAGAATACTCTGTGCAGTCCAATCCTTCGTCCATGGGCGGGATATAGTCTGCACCACGGCGTTTTTGTCGCCGTGGCGCTCGACGATGTGTATTGCGGATGAACATATCGAACCCGCATCACCCGACGCAACAACATCCCAGCCGATGTATCTCAGCCGCGGGAGGAGCGGGCCCAAGTCGTGGAGCTGCGCTACCAGCAGAGGCCCCGCACATTGAATCCGCAGCGCCCGCAGTGGAGCGGCAGGGCCAAAGGTAGCGAACAGGTCAGTCTGCGATGCGCGCAACGTCAGCGGGGGCATTTACCGATTTGGAAAGGCAGACGCACCAGGAGCGTTGTACACCAACCGTCCGAGCCGGGATTTACACCGTGGCGGATAATGGCGAGCTCGTCGAGTGCGAGCCCCGGCGCGGCCCTGAGCAGAGTGACGATGTACTCCGGCATCGGGTCCTCACGCGCGCCTTCGACTTCCAGTTCAAGACACCGAATGGTGGGCGCCAGCGCGGAGAGCGCGTCGGCGGCCGTCGACTCCATGTCCCCGTATAAGTCACGGAGACGCAGGTGGGTGATTTTGGAGTCGAAGAGGGAGGAGGAGTGCCAGAGCGAACTTTCGTCGACATTGAGGAAGCGGAGCATGCTTGGGCCCGGGGACGCAAAATCCGTCAGGATACCTCCAGTGGAGAAATACTGATCCGTTTCAAGGAACAGGGTCTCGATGCTTGGGTGGCGCAGCAAGAAATCGGACTCGGGAAACAAGGAACAAGAAGTGAATGAGAAGCGCCTGAGGAGCGGATGGGTAGATGCGAGGGTGATCCCGCGTGGACCACAACAGAGAGGAAAGTCTAGAGACAGTTCTTCGAGGTAGGATAGACTGCTTATCATCTCTTGGAGATGAGCACAGTTCAAGCCGTGTGCACCCGGTAGATCCAGGCGAAGCGCGCGCAGGTGCGTATGCGTAACAGCGTCCTACAAGATGTGAGTTCCTCGCCAATCTTATCAACATAAGTACCGACTTACACATATCTGCGTTCCCGCACAATGGCCACCAATAGCTAAGTCTTTTACGGAACCCAAGGCTGCAGCCAGTGCCGTACAGACACTGTCCGAAATTTTCACCGTCTGTCCCTGATATATCGACGACGTCCACCTGAAGCTTGCCAGCCGGCCGTGGATGGAAATGGCCGCAAAGACCGTGATGAGATCCGTATACAAGCGGTCTAAGGTGTCAGCATCCGGCTTGGGACCCACTCCTTGACGCAGATTGGGGTCAAAGGACAGCCTCAGGGACCTGCATCCGGCGGCGTAAAGTGGATGATTGCGGATTGATTGAGCAAGCGAGTGAATCAGCTCTAGAGGGATGTCGATACAATGGAATAAGTAGGGCGTGACCACCGTATGGGAGAATCGGTCCACTTGTGCGAACGAACTGAGGTCCCGAGGAGCCGTGACGAACGCTGCAATCTCCAGAACCAGCTCGGGAAGTCGCAGAGGGTGCATTGCGTGTGAGAGCTCTTGGTGCAGCAAACCCGCGCGCTGTACGCTACGTGGTGGTCGTGGATCAAGGGATACAGCTCAATTCGGCAGTCAAAAAAACAAGACACCACAAAGACACCGCCACATCGTTTCTTGTCGCACGCCATCACCACTGAAGTCGATTATCTGGACGCTTTCTGAGGTTTTGCTCGGTCCACACACATTCGGAGCTTGACGGATGCACCCTGATCTGCTTTACACGACGATGGATGAAGAGCCTCCGCTCAGCTTTGTCCGTACTTCTGCTGACACCAACAAGTTTGACCCGAAATCGCCTCTTTCTTGGGAGGACAACGAGGGCGACGATTATTCCATGATAGAAATTGACTCTCCTGACTCGTTTTCGATGGAGCTACCTCAAATCACTCCTACATCCCAGCAAGATCTTGAACACGATCACGACCTCGATCACAATCTCGAAAACGCACGCGAGGCCGCTGCCTTACGGGCCCGTTTAATCTGGCAGACCAAACAGACGTCTATCAATTACCCAGAGGATCATCTGGATGGGCTGGACTCCCTTCGAACACAGCTTACTACGTTCGAAGAGTCTTTAACTGTGTTCCCCAGTTCGGCGTCCCAGTCCACAGGCGTTGCCAAATCGCATCCAGTTGCAAACTCAGCGAAAGGCGAGTCGAACTTGGTGATTACTTATATTATCTCTGATCCGTGATCAGAATCTCTGCGGAATCCTCCGGAAGAGGAGTGTAATATGCCTGGTGAGTATTTGTGAGCGCGCTATTGATTTGGATTCAAGCCGTGTCCTCAGGCTTTTTCACGCCCAATTCTGAACAGCTCGCACGTACGTATTGATTCTCTCAACCATATAGCCCAGCAATAAGACTTTCCCAAAACAGCCGCTGCTCACAAACGCCCGCGAGTGCAAAACCAACCTGCTCCGCAGCACCCACAAGCCAACACGGCCACCTCTCCGTCTAGTAGGTACTCTCCCACTCTCCTGCACACCGTACTCAGACAATCCGAATCCACAGCACCGTCACCGTCACCGAAAAAGGGTTCCAAGCCGCGGAAGCCACGCCCCGGTGTTATAAAGACGCCCCTGGCCAGACGTGTGCGCACTGTCGGTGCCTTCGGCGCTGCGCTTCCCGCATTCCTGCTACACAAGTCTTGGACATATGAGTACGAGATCCCCGACTTCCTCTGCGCCGTGGCCGCGTACGAAAATCAGGGCGGGGTGTACATCCGTACGCGTCCGAACGAAGCGTTTGGTGTCGAACTGCCCGAGATGCTGCTTGAAGACGATGGCCCAACCAATTACAGCCTACCGCCCCATCTCAGAGTGCGCCCCGTCTTTGCACCTGCTTCTGCGTCGACCCCCAAGGTCGTTGCGCCTCCGCCAATTACCAAGGTCATCGTGCGTCCGTCAACCACCATCGTTGCGCCTCCGTCAACGAACAAGGTCGTTACGCCTCCATCGTCCGGTAATGTCCCGAGAATTTGGCCACCGACGGACAAGTGGCCTGCCAAAACGGTATCACTTCCGTTATCCGGTGAATTTCTCGAACTATCGCCATTCACCGGCAAGTTGCACTCGTTGCCCCCTTTTCTTTAAGTCTGATTCAATTATAGCGCAACGGGATTTTCACCGACAAGATGGTTTAATTCCTGAGCCCGAAGTTCCCAAGGGCACCGGACGTGTAATCCATCTACCTTCCACATCTACGTATCCGCCTGCCGGTATCCAATGGACCGCCACGCAGATTGAAACCCGTATGTGTGATCAATCTAGCAGCTGCTCACCTAAATAATTCCGCGTTGCACCAGTCGTCCCGAGACCAAACCCGACCGCCGCCCCCAGCAAACGCCCGCGAATCGAGAATGATTTTGCCGGGAGCTCAGCACCTCGCAGTATTCCATCGATGCCCGGCCTCGCCACCGAAAATCCACCTGCAGATAATATGTCGCGGCCCATTGCTCGATGGGTCCCGTACTCCCCGAAGCCACGGCAGCCCCTTGCAAACTTCTTCTCCTCCTCCTCCTCCCAGCCTCCCCACGCCGGACTTTCTGCCTCCAAGTCAGCCGCAGTAACACCCGCCTTTGTTCCCGTCCCTCCGCCCGTCCCAGAGAACAATCTGCGCCGCTTCCCGCGCCTCCTCCGCTACACCGCCTTCGGCGTCGCCCTCCCGCTTTTTCTCCTCCAGACCGAGGATGGGGACCCTGCGCGTCAGCGCGAATACTGCATCCCCGACTTCCTGAGCACAGTCGCGGCGTATGAAAACCGTGGTGCGGTGCATGTGCGCACGCGCCGCACGGACGCTTTCGGGGTGCGTCTCCCGGAGATTGTGCTCAACTTTTACGAGGACCCAAGGGAGTTCGCGTTACCGCGCGAATTTGGGGTGGCTATCGCTGTGGATTCGGATTGAATGAGGGTAGGGGACTGGGGGCAGAGAGTCTCGGTTACGGATATTTGTTTCGCTATTCTCTTATATCATATGAAAATTCACGCGACCTGATTCTGACTGTCTCTTCTGCAGTTTCTCACGAACAAGATGTTGGGCGGTGTGATTCTGCCCATATATACATCCGCAATACACATTGTGGACCCCCAAGTGAGCAAAATGCCGTTGTGAAGACCCCTGGACGTAGGATTGGGTATCTGAGGAGGCTTTGATGCAGGAGTTGCTTTCATGATGAGATTGATTCCTCGATTTTCTTGCTTTGACCGCTGACGAGGCGTCTCAGCCAGATTCCGACTCTATCGAAAGCTATCGAAAGCGTATCTGTTGCAGGCTTGAGGCGGCAATTCCTGATCGGGCATGGTACCATCCCACGTCCTTCGCAGCTTTTCCTTTCGATGCGCTTCGAATCTGTGGAGGTTGCATGAGGGATAGATACCAAGGCTCAAGTTGGACCCTGGCGGGCACTTTGAACAAAAATGAACCCGAGCTACTGCTCTGCACCGTTATTGTCTCTCACTGCGTCGGTCATTGGACGGCGAGCCTTGCCATGACTACGCCCTGTCCATTCCATTCTGAATCCTCTTGATCTACTTCTGGCTTACAGGAAACCTTCGAGTCCTTTTGTTTGTGGTTTGAGTTTTGTTTCTCCTACATCGTAGAAACGGATCCTTATTGTCATTCAGGGTCAGAGATGTGCTTGGGCAACCACACATTTTCTCCGTGATGGTCTCTCGGTGTCTCGGATCTACTTCCCAAGATCATTGACGGCTTTAAATAATGAACACGCGGTGTTCCACCATCTACGTCCACGGGCAGCCAATCGAATCCCTTGGTGTAGCATTCGCAGCTTCTGGTGCGTACGGGATGTCAGAACCTGGGACCATTTACGCCTGCGTATCAGCAATCCGTCTCCTGCCGCACGAGTAATGCCGCAAGCGCATGTGGTGCCGGCGATTCTTCTCGAAACAACGGTGTGCCTGTTCTGGAAGTCTCATTGTCCGGAGCTGGGTGTCTGGGCGACCGTCTCTGTCCGGAGCCTGAACTGCACCTTGTGTATCCACGGAGTTTACGGACAGAAGACATCATTGATGGAACGCCCACTGTATCAATGATTCTATGCAAGGTATATATATCGCCAACGGGCTTTACGAACCGCATTGTAACGAAGGGACTTCCCGCATACCCTGCTCCGCTCGTCGCGCTTTACTCATTCTCGCCATTAAATTACCATGGAGGGTATTCCGCTCCCTTTTGGGTGGGACGTTCGGCGGACCCCCGATGGACGCGCCTACTATGTCGACCACAATACTGAGACCACGACTTGGAAGCACCCCCACTCTGCCGACGGGATTCTTGGGCCCGAGCTCCCCGTTCCTCCCTTCAATGCTCCTCCTACTTTTGCCGAGTCAATGTCGCCGCAAAGCCTCCGCAATCCTGCAACGCAGGGCCAACTCGGTGCCCCGCTCCCTGCCGGGTGGGAGCGCCGGGTCACGGAGGATAATCGCACATACTATGTCGACCACAACACCCACACAACAACTTGGAAGCGTCCCCACTCTGTATATATCCCTGGAGTTACCACACCCCTTTCCTCTCCTGTCAGTGCTCCCCCGGAGATAAGAGAGACAGTGCCGCAGGAACGCCTCGACACTTCTGCCATGGATTGTACAGCCGCAGATCAAAAGGTTTCGGCCTTGAGCGAGGCCAGGACGGACCTGTACGCGACTTCTGTGCCTTCCGAGTCATTTTCCTGACCACCCATCAGGTTCTTAGGAGAGCTACGAGCGTGCTTTGGGGACCTGGCGCGGACTAATGAAGCACAGATGGACAAGTGAGTTTTCTGTTTGTGTCGCAAACTGTGAGTGACCGGGTTGCATAGATTACGCACAGTGGTAGAAGGGCTCAGGATGACACCACCAGTCGTCGACAAAAAGACCGCATTCTGGGACGCATACAATATGGCTGCCGATGAATATGATAAGGAATATCAACAAACGTACAGCACTGACCTGGACGCATCTCTTATATTTGTGCGCATACGAGTTATACTGCTCTATCACCCGCCTGACTGGAGCTTTAGGCTGGGCTTTTCTCAGCTGTCAGTTCAGCATTTATCATACAGATTCAGCCAGAGGTTCACGCTCATGGCACACCATCCCTTGTTGTCATTGCCCAATGTCTCTTGTATGCCAGCCTCTCGCTCACTCTGCTTACTGCATTGTTGGCCGTACTCGGAAAACAATGGCTCATGTACTACTCAGCAGCGGGCGAGAGAGGGACCATCGAGGCTCGCGGACTCGAGCGTCAACGCAAATTTGATGGTTTACACAGATGGAAATTCGATGCCCTACTTCAAACGTTTCCATTGCTGCTCCAGTTCGCATTGCTCCTCTTCTCGGCAGCTCTCTCGACATATCTCTGGACTGTTCACCATGCTCTCGCCACAACCGTTTTGTTCTTTACAGTTGTGGGATTCGGGTCTTACAGTACACTTCTTCTGTCCGCGGCGATCTCACCGGATTCGCCTTTCCGGATACCACTTGCGCCAGTCGTGGCTCGCATAATCTCAACTGTGACCCGCATGGTCCAAATCCTTCGTCGGTATCGAGCCGTCGTCGGCGGTGTCTGTTCAAGCACTGGCCGTTCAAGCACCCGTAGAAAGCTTCCAAGGGTCTTCAACCTACCAACACCCCTCTCCAACGTCCAACAAACTGCCAGGCCATTACCCATCTTCGACACAATGGCCCTCCAACCATCACCCGCGGTTACGGCGGTATCTTGGATGCTAGAAACCTTGACTGATCCCAATATGGTTACTCTGGCTGCACAGATGGCTGTCGACTTACAATGGCCAAGTGCTGGCAATTTTGGCCAGCAGATTATCCGACTGCGGGATGCGTTCGCATCGTGCTTTCTGTATGATACACTCGCGGACGGTCGAATCCTGCTTTGGGATCTCAGACCGGGAATGTCCGGGCGGGCGGCTCACATCGGGAGAGCCTACTTCACGTTGCTTTCTGCATCCAGGACGGATGATTTCGAGGCACAACCGATATTCGCGTGGGATTGGTCCGCAGCGGCTCAGGTGTTGAGCCCGGAACTGACAAATGTCCTCCGGATCGTTGTTGGAACCCCAGACCTTCTACTCGACGCCCAACTGCCACAGGCAACCAAATGGTGCCTCCATGTCATACCATTCCTCAACTCCGATAGTGCGGAGAAAAGATCGGACTTTCTGCAACAATTTTTGAAGAAATCTGAGACGGCGATGGCACTGGATGTTTTGAGTTTCACAGATTACCTTTTCTGCCTCTATGCTTTCCTCACGAAGCACGTGAGCCATCATGACGCCATTTGGGTTGACAAAAGGTGTGGACAATTTTGAACTGATACAGGCAGGTGTTTACTCTCACGCAGTGCATTTCAAGAGAAGTTGTTTTTGCACTTGTTCATGGCACTTGAATCGGCTGTCACCAAACACCTCATTCCTATGGATCTGGCCGTTCAGATAATACGTACCACCAATCAACTGCAAAGCACAGGAGGTCCCAAATGGGTAGTACCCGCCTTCCAGCGTCAATTAATCCTGTATGATTTTTGCGATCGGCTCCCCAGAGGCGATCGATGGCTCGATCTTGTGCTAGCATGCGGCCTTCTCGTCCAGGATCATCGGCAACTGAAACGATATCCCGGATTTATCGCTCGGTACTCGGTGCAGGTACATCGTACGGCGCCAATAGGAGCCGCAGACTTCGCATCTTGGGTATATACAGCACTGTTCAGGCTTCCCCCGGATGACGGACCATGGGATAACGAAACTATTGCAGGAGTCGCTCATCTTCTGCTGGCTCTTATCTTTTATAAGGCTCCCCTCCGAACGGACGGACATATAGGTGTGGCTGTACGGGCTCTCTTGAGTCCGGGTGATATAGCCACGATTGCTGGCTTTCTATTGCTGCATCAGAGGGACTCGGATCCCTGGAACCATACGGAAACAACATGCACCCTCCTAACAAAACCCGTGGTATGGACTGCGATAACTAAAGTGGTGATTCAGCAGAATGACCCCATGCTTGACCGCGAATATGTGCGGATGGCCAGCGAATTCTCACTCGATACTCGTCACTGGCGCTCGAATATGTGGACACAGCTTCGCTCCTGGATGCTAGATTTTATTCCCTCGCGCCCTCAACAAAGGCTGGGCTGTGACAGTGCTATCCCGGATTACAACAAGTCCCTTGAGGAGTGGCATATCCTCACCGACTTTTCTGACGACAGTGTATTCGCATTGCTGCGCAAAAACATGACATTGATGGGATTGGAAGAGATCGCACACGCTCTCAGTTGCTCAGCATTGTCGAAAGCTTGGGAGGAGCTGGATTTCGCCTCGCCAGACAACGTGGGCAGCTTGCTGCTCTGGTTATATTGCACGATCGGAATTACACTACGGCACACCTATATCCATCACCTATATCGGATCGTCGACGACAATTTCAAAACAACATTCTATATCCCACTGAAAAACTCCCTCCTCAACGCGGCAGTTGTCATACAGCAACCAGCGGACAGTAGCTCAGACAAGGACGCGCTCAGTCAAAGAGCAGATGCTATGGGCAGCCTTGCGAATATTATGGAAAGGCTGGCGGAGGAGATACTGAAGTCAACAACTCCGAAACGAGACTGGGAGGCGAGGCAAACAGCTTTCAAGCGGGAGATAGATCAAGTGGCAGAGTCCTTAAATCTGATATTGGGAGTTTCGCTCGAGTAGATACAAGTTGTCAATGTGACAGGCCGTTTATCTCGTCTTCAAGGTACTCGTCTACATCCAAGGGTACTAGACTCCGGTCCTGACCGTGGAGAATAAGGAAGAAGGGCGTCGCCACCAACATGTGAATGTACGATTATTCAGGCATCTGTCTCAACATTTTCGTGGATCGAAGCAGACTCGAGAAGCCGCAAAAAAAAAGGAATGAGGTAGCTGGGAACCAAGCTGCGTGGTATCGCTTTCATTCGACCTTCAAACTCTGTCATATTGCCCGAGGATTGTCCAACCTGGGCGATTCTGCACAGTGATCACTGATTTAGGTTAAACCGTTCAACCAAAGCTCTCAGAGTCTCGGACTAGCGAGGCAATCGAGGGACTGAGTCTGGCTTAGCTACTTATGTACTATGACTACTCGGCTTTCCTTATCTTCTACATTTGTTTTTGTTTTCTCTTGGGTTGTCTTTTTGGTCTTCAGGTCCTTATTTAGCCCTGTCCGAAAGGAGTAAGCGGTTACGTCTGTTTGCGACTGTCATCTGGCCCCACTCGTCTTGCTGTTACTCTTCCTCTTCCTATGGCGACTATACAGGACAGCTACCATCCGCTCTTCTGCGACAAGAGCGCCGATGTTGTTCTCCAGTCCACTGAAGGTACAATGTACCGCGTCCACAGCATCATCCTGCGGATGACATCTGGATTTTTCCGCACGATGCTGTCGCTTCCCCAGCCTTTGGACGCCAAGCTACCCCACGAAATCCCAGTGGGCGAGCCGGACGCCCTGATGGAGCGCGTTCTGCGCATGATGTGTGGGCTGGAAATCCAGCGGTGGGCCTCGTTCGATGAAGTGGAATCGACACTCCAGCTCATCGAGAAATGGGACGCCCCCGGGCCACTTTCCGTCGTGCGCACGGCCATTACCTCTCCGCTCTTTGCCGAAGACCCGCTCCGAGTGTACGTCCTGACGTCGCATTTCGAATGGGCGGAGGAAACGACGACGGTGCTTGTCCAGACGCTCAAACTGGAGCTGCTCAATGGCGAGCACGACACCATGCTGTGCAGGCTCTCTTCCAGGGGCCTGCTTTCACTCATTACCTTTCACGACCGCTGCAAGGCGCGATTTCGGGAAGCGCTGGATGGTACGGACCTCTTCGCAGCCGGGAACGAGGAGCCGAGAGAGTGCGGGTGCGGTAAGCGGAGAGATAACTACCCATGGCGGGTTCTGAAAGCCAAGGTAAATTCCTCATTTGACCTCTGTCGTTCACCGCACTGATTTACAATGTAAATTTCCAGCTGCTTTCCGAATTCAATCGACGACCGTTGGGGGACCGCATCTTGACAGACATGGCTGGCTGGCCGGAGTCCGCTGCCTGTTGGCGCGCAAAATGCCACTGCGGAAATCTGTACTACGACCAGGTTTCGACCGTTGGAAACATCAAAGAGTCCATTAAGAATGCTATTAGTACTGATCTTACGGTGTAATTCACGTGCGCGCAAATTCAACCGCCTTCCTGCTGTCTCAAATATGTTCCTCGCAATTTGTCTTTCGGGGCCGATAATTCTCTCGGAAAATTGCACGTATCGGGGGTGCCCGTTTCCATCTCAGCATTGTACTCTGACCCACATAATTCTGGAACCCCGGATCCATCGGTATCCCCAAAGGCGAAAACAAGGTTCTCAATGCAGCCCAGAATGCAGAATAGCCTCTCAAATTTTGCGAAAAACGGTACGGATGACCATCTTAACTGCCCAGCAAGCTTTTCTTCATCTCCTTCAACACATCCCAACCGTCGACTCCGAACCTCTGCGGCAAACCGTCCCAGAAATTGTTCAGCGCCGTCTTATGGGCTTCCTTCATGGCGATTAGGCAGGCAAAACACACATCCAAGGCTCCCCAATCACTGTCCTCCCAGAGCGTAAGAGGTAAGTGGCTGCCCCTCCAACCTTCCGCCACTTTCCTGCGAGCAATGCGGCTGAGCCTGCATTCTTGGGCGCGGGAGCAAGATGGTATGATGTCGGGCTCCCAGAGGAAGTTCAGTATCTCTGCCGATGCTGGCCCCCGCAGAAGAATAGATTGCTCCAAGCACGCCCTTTTGTCCTTGGGATTCAGTTCTATCCGTACGCCGTCGACATCCACGCCGTTCATGATCTTGTCGACGGAGTGAAGACAGACGCGGTAAAATGCCAGAGGGAGGATCCAGTCAAGTTGCATCTCTCGAGCGAAGACAACGGCACGGATGTGCTGACCGGCCGTCTCCCAGGACGAGGAGGGTGGATAGCCGGTTTTAACGAGCGGGAATCCCGATGCCAAATGAGCTAGCGCGCGTTTGTGGAGTGGCCCGACGTCGTATTTCTTACTGAGCCTGAGTACACTGGTGAGGACATCAAAATTTGTCGGGTTCGGGAGGGGAAGGAAGAATCTATGAAGTAATTCAACAGTCTTGTAATTGGTGAGCGTCATTCAACGCACTTGTAATCGAACAACGCTTTCAAAAAGAACTCGACATCGCGGCCGTTATCCGGCAGGTCGACCACTGGGCAGTTATCCAGTGTCGGGCGCTCTGTTGGTTGGGGCATCTGAAGCATATCGTGGAATATCGGCGATTCTTTAGCGAGCAATCCACCGTAGACGCGGAACAGCGCGGTCTCCGTCGTGAGCACCAGAGTCCCGTCAGGGAACCAGAGTTCTTCCACGCGACGCGGTTCGGGGTTCGGGGTTGGTGTGCTGCGAAGCGCAACTTCCAGCGCTTCATCCGCGACGTCCACTGTGGACATTATCAGTGGTGAGTGGGTGTACGTCTCAGCCTCGAGGCGGCAGCGTTGCGTCGATTCTCACGAACACGAGATCCTCCCTATTTAAAGTTGGCTGTCAGGCGTCTGAGTTCATGTGTGTATATGTCTCGCCGGGGATCAAACATTCATTTTCCACCAGTGTTTCAGCAGCTTCTAAGCTAACCAATATAACGACGAGCCTCCCAACGCGTATAGCTCCCCATGCGTGCTGTCCCGAATTCATCAGTTACTTGGGTGGGAAATGCTTAGGATGTTCACACAGGTCTTTCAAGTGTCATTTGCGGGTGCGTTTTGGGAACGGTAGCACTGTTTGTGCATATTGACCAGAGAGGTGACATCGCTAAGCGCCGACGTACCTCCCGCCTCTTTGTCTCTTTGTGCGAAACTACAGATAAACGCGTCGCAGAATGCCGCATCCTCACCACCAACCTTACTTTCAATATGGCTCCTTCCACCACCAACCCAACTGCTCCCTCTAAGCGCACCACCCGCTCCAACTCAAGCTCGGCCGTTCCGGCGGCTCCTACGCCCGCTGCTTCGCCACCCACCACGTCCGTGCAACCCGCCGCTGCCGCTCCGGCTCTCGCAACCCCTTCGAACGTCGCCACCGCCGGGTACCCCGACAAGCCCGTGGACGCCGCTAAAGGGCTCAAAGGTCTGCATTTCATCAAGAATGGCAAAGGGAACACGTACAGTGCGTACTTTCCGGCCAGGAAAACAGGCATAAGTCTAACAAGATTTGTTTCAGCCGCCTCGACCGTTCCCAAGCACAACACAAACGCACCCACGTCCATCTCCGCTCATACCAGCAACGCTTTCAGTCCCCTGGTGGTTCTCCAGGAGACTCATCTCGGCGAGGACGAGAGCGACGAAAACAACGAACGAACCTTGGATGAGCAGATTGCTCGAGAACTCATCGGGGCTGATGAACTCGACGCTGCTCAGTCCTCGGGCACGGTGTCCACCGCATCGAGCATGGACCAAGGCAAAGGCAAAGGCAAAGAGGTGCGTGTTCGATGTATAATGCCTTCTCCAATACTAAGTGTGATCAGACTGCGACCAAGGCAAAAGCTACAAAGGCCCCCGACGCATCGAAAGAACTCGCTCGGAAGCTCGCCGGGCGCCCTTTCAAGCCTGTCCCCGTCCCCGTCCAGACAAGCGACACCAGCGATGCTCTGCCCTGGGCCTCCGCAGTAGTCGGCGCCCTCGCTGGAAACTCGTCAACCGCCGCAGCCCCCGCCCCGTCCATCGCTTCCGTATCCGGATCGCCCTTCCTCGTACCGGTATCCAGCACCGCGGCAGCCTCGACTGCCTCGACCACTCCCGTGGCTACGACGACTCTGCCCAACAGTGCCCTGACTGCAGCTCCAGCGGTCACGACCACAACGCCGGATGCCATTCTTGCCCCCGCCGCCGTCCTCAGCACGTCTGCTATTGCCGCACAATCCCCGACACCTACTTCTCAAGCCAGTCAGGTCCCTCTCGCCGTGCACGTTCCCATCCCGGTAATCCCACCTGTGCCGGCTCTCCCCTCCACGCCTGCCATCGCTGCTGCCCCTCCTGTGCAGCAGCACGTTGCTGCCGCACCCCCCGCGCAACAAGCGACCCCCGCTCCCCCCGCGCAACAAGCGGTCCCCGCTCCCCCCGTGCAACGAGTTGCTGCTGCCCCCCAGGCGGCAACCTTCGCGGCGGCAGCCGCTTCAGCACCGTCCGGTCCAGTCACACGTAGCCGTCGTGCACAGCCTACAGCTACAGTGAGCATATTTCACGCCCAGTAATTAAAGTCTTCTCACACGCATCCAGGCATTTCCCGCCCTCGCTCCCGCTGCGGCACCCGTCGCCGCTGGCCCCGCTGCTGCTCCCACTGGTGTTGCCGCCGCTACCCCCGCTGTCGCTGCCGCCGCCGCTACCCCCGCCGTCGCTGCCGGCGCTGCTCCCGCCGTCGCTACCGGCGCTGCTCCCGCCGGCGCTGCTCCCGCCATCGCTGCCACCGCTGTTCCCGCTGTCGCAGCCGCCGCCGCTCCCGCCGCCGCTCCCGCCGCCGCTCCCGCCGTCGCTGCCCCTGCCGTCGCTGCTGCCATCGGCCCTGCCGCACCCCAGATCCCAGCCGGGCTAGTCGCCCCAGCCATAGCCCCAGTTGGCGCTGCGCCGGCTGGGCTGGGTGGTCAGCAAATTGCCGCTGCCCTTGCATGCACGCCCACGCCGCCCGGGGGTTTTCCTCCTATCTATGGATGGAACTCGAAGAATATCCGGACCAACATCACGGACAGGCAATGGGCTGGGATCGCCGCCATGGCCGGCGACAAACTCATTATCTACGAGCTCGGCGGCTCTCACTACATGTCCACGGATCCCCCCAGCGACTTCATCGAACGCGCAAAGAACGCCCTTGCCCAGCACTACCGCTGCCCCGCGCCCCTCATCGGCCCAATGGAAGCGAAGGCCGTCCCCGCCGTGCACGGCTACCCCTTCACCTATGTCCTCACAGGCCTGCCGCAACAACACATGCAGGGGATGATCGACCAAACCGTGCTGTCATTCTCCACTGTCACTATTGTCGCCCTCCCATACCTTCCGGACACATCCCCCTTCCTCTTCACCCTTGACGGGCTCCTCTACGGGGCTACCGAGGGCGTCCAAGTTGCCACTCTCGTCGCCACCACCTACCGCGATGATCCGAGGGTCCAAGCTTTCTTGGCGCGATGCCACGACAACTACCCGGCAGCCGTCAACCCCATGGATCATCTCCTCGCGAGCATCCGGGTCAGCCCGCTTGAGCTCACTAACCCCGGCAACACGGGCGTACGCATCGCCTGGAACGTCACGGCTGAGCCCCCCACTGCCAACGAGGATCAACACGACGAATGGCTCGCGCTCGGCCTCAGCATGGACTTCGCTACCATCATGCACTCGGTTGGCAAGCCTATCAACCCGCCTCTCTCGTGCAGCACCTGCAAATCCTTGGGCCACCCGGAGGGTCGTTGCCCGCAGAAGCTCGTGCCGGGCTTCCACACCTCGACTATCGCCAACGCCACCCCCGCTCCTATCACACCGCCGACCGTCATCACACCGCCTGCCGCGGCCAACATCCAGTATCAATCGGGGGGACGCGGTAACACGGGTAACAACAGAGGCCGGGCGCGCGGAGGCAGGGGCGCACGCAGCAGAGGACGTGCTGCGCCCCGTGGCCGTGGTTTCTGAGCCGTCGACACCCGTCTTACATAAATGCTCCACATATGTCTCTATTGCCTTGTACATCATGTAGTTTGTTAAATGCGAGAAAATCTTTAGACGAAAACCCTCTTCGATAAGATATATAAATTCAAAAGCTTAGCGCTTCCAGATTGACACTCGGGCCTCTGGAAGCTGGTTAATTCTCGGACCAGCAAGCGCGCGAGGTGCATTGTTCCATGCTCAATTGCAATGTACTGAACCTCCGTAGGCCCAAATTTGACCGCTGTCCGCTTCGGCGGACAGGACAGGAAAGCCCAACGGAGTGAGCAGGTTTCTCAGAAATCAAAGCGGCGCCCTTCTTGGGCAGGACGTGCCGTGCCGAGAGGCTGAAGTTACGGACGAAAAACTTGTTTCGTTGGCCCAATTTGTGACGAGCAAGAATAGTAATCCGCAACATAGTCCCCCGTGGTAGGCTGAATTAAGCCACAGTCTATGGGATAAGGCTACCCGCTGATCGGACTATAGTTGTATGTCCGGTTGCGTCAAAAGGCAACTACTTCTATCACTTTGAACACTCCTAACGGTGAAATTAATGTCGGTAACGGAAACTTGCGCCTCTCTAGTTCCGGAGGGGGGCGCGGTGCATCCATCCACCGCCCTCCCGAGGAAGGAAGCAGAGAGATTGGAGGTGGAAGCCAAGCCGCAGAAAATGGTGTAAGGTGTTCCGCCCGTGTCAGGATGAGAAATCAGAACGACGCGAGCAGTCAGGCATCAGGCTCTGGCGGCAATGGCCCTCAACAACAGGGCCGTAGACCTCGAGCTACAGTGCGAACCCCGCACATGGGTGCACAACCACCCACACCCAGGCTACGAAACACTGGGAATCAGCAGCCCGCTGGAAGCCAACCAGGCCACAATAACGCACCTGCCCAAGGCGCACAGAATGAAAACCCCGCAAATGGGTCTCGACAGAGGCGAAACAATGTACCTCGCATTCCAATGGACGAAGAATCAGCCCCCGCCTTCTTGAGCCGCAAGAGAAGGGAGCAGCAGCGAGGTAACCCCAAAATAAAGAAAAATACACGGGCCCAGTTAACCCTCAAAGCGTTGAACCTGAAGGGTCGAGGAGCAAACTCTGTTTACAATGAGGATAGTAAATGGAGATGGGTTCATGAAAATATGCGTGACCGGCGTATAGGAGTCCTCGTAGCAGGCGAAACTCACCTCACGTCAGAACAAGTGGATGAGATCGAATCCAGCGATTATGGGAGGCGACTGAAAATCTTCAATTCAATTGACCCCGACAAACCCAACACAAAGGGTGTAGCAGTCGTACTCAACAAAGACCTCACCAATATTGAAGGAGTGGATGTGCGACGACTGATCCCGGGCCGCGCGATCCTAGTAACCATCCCATGGCATGGCACACGAACACACACAGTGTTGGCCGTATACGCCCCGGCGGATTCTATGGAAGAAAATAAGGCCTTCTGGGATGAACTTTACAGAATGTGGATTGAGATTGACCTCCCTGTTCCGGACTCTCTGATGGGAGACACGAACATTGTAGAGGAGATGTGGGACCGATTGCCACATCGAGCTGACGCAGAAGCAGCGACGCAGGCCTTGGGCCAACTCAAGGCACTGTTGGGGCTCAAAGACGGTTGGCGGGCAGTCAACCCAGACACGAAAGACTATACATACATGTCCCCGTCATCAGGTTCGATGTCACGATTGGACCGCATATACGTCCCAGACGACGTGCTTAAAACATGCAGAGACTGGAAAATTGAGGATGTCGGGGAGATCTCAGACCATCGGATGGTCTCCGTAACCATCACTGCCCCCGGCGCGCCCTTCATCGGAAAAGGTCGATATGCAATCCCACTCTTCATTCTAAAAGACAAAGAGTTTATGGACTTCGCCCTAGCAGAGGGAATAAAACTAGAAAATTCATTGAGTAACGGACGAACAGATGAAGAAAATATCCAAACCTGCCATAAAAAGTTCAAAGACGCTGTATTGGAAATGGCCCAAAAGCGAGCAAAGGAATCCCAAGGAGCCCTGGAACAAAATAAGCAAAAACTGGAGCGTAAAAAAACCGCGCTAATGAACTCGCCAACCACAGAGACGGCGGAAGGAAAAAAGGTGGCCACCGAGGCAGCGCGCCTTCAAGGAGAAATCAATAGCATCATAACGAGACAAGCAGCCAGAAAACGCACGGACGTCAAAATACGCTGCCGTACGGAGCTGGACCACATCACGAAGTTCTCTGTAAACCTGAGCAAGGATAAGTCACCAAGAGATACCTTTTATGCACTCAGACGTACAGATGTAGTGCCAGAAATATCCTGCAAAAGGAGCGATGAAATGGCGGAGCTAGCCAGGAACTACCACAACGATCTGCAACATGACGAATCAGAACAGGACAGTGATCGTAAGGATACTGAGATAGCGGAAGTCCTCGACCATGTCGACAACCAGGAAAATGCGCCAGGAATGCAAGAACTGGCAGAGGACCTCACGGAAACAGATGTCCTCGAGTCATTGTTAGGCTCGGCGAAGGGCAAAGCACCTGGGATCGACGGGATACCCGCCGAATTCTGGATTAAGCTATACCAAATATACAAGGAGACAGAAGCTGAAAATAAGAAGACCGGTGAGTCTAAGCCGGCCTTCAACGTAATAAAGGTGCTTACCATTCTGTACAACGACATAAAACACCACGACGTAGCCAGGGGCACTGAATTTGCTACGGGGTGGATGTGCCCCTTCTTCAAAAAGAAGGATGTGACCGATATCGCGAACTACAGACCGATCACTCTATTGAACACAGACTACAAAACTTACACCAAAGCCTTGGCGACTAAGCTCGCTAAAGTTGCCCCATACCTCATTCACAAAGACCAGGCGGGATTCATGAAGGGCCGAAAAATTGCCGACCAAATATTCCTCTGCGAGCAAATGGTCGAGTACGCGGAAGACGAACTCCAAGACGGTGCCATTGTTGCACTGGACCAAGAGAAGGCATATGACAAAACATCCCACAGATACCTGTGGCAAGCGATGGAACGTCGCGGCATCCCGGCGTCCTATATTAACATTATCAAGTCTCTGTACAGGGAGGCTGAAACTCGAGTAGTAATAAATGGGGTGCTCAGCTCTCCGTATCGAGTCACGCGTGGTGTACGACAAGGTGACCCCTTGTCATGCCTCCTCTTCAATCTAGCAATAGAACCACTCGCAGCAATGCTGCGCCACTCCAACCTAACAGGATACACAGTCTCCGAAATGATAGAAAACGTAGTCACTGCCCTTTTTGCCGACGACACAACCGTGTACCTGAAAGCGACAGACAGTTTTAGTGAGCTCCAGAGTGTCCTAGAGAAATGGTGCCGAGCATCAAGCGCTAAATTCAATGTGGGTAAGACGGAAATCATACCGATCGGAAGCCCAATGTATCGTCAGAAGCTGCTAGAGAGCCGGAAATTAAATGAGAACGACGAAGAAATCCCACAGAACGTACACATAGCCAAGGATGGGGAGTCGGTCCGCATCCTAGGCGCGCGGATAGGGAACGGATTTGACGCGCACGCAATCTGGACCCCAGTCCTGGAGAAAATAGATTCCGCATTGGAGCGCTGGGAGCGAACACACCCGACGCTCGAAGCCAGACGCCACATAGTACAGACTACGATAGGCTCCATGACCCAATACCTAACGCAGGTCAACGGGATGCCAAAGAGTGTAGAGAAGAAACTCATCGCCAAGCAGAGAGAATTTATGTGGGGCGGCTCGAAATCGTCGCCCGTCCAAAGAGAAATGCTTATGGCACCTATTGAAGTAGGAGGGAAGAAGATGCTCGACCTAGAAGCACGAAATGAGGCTATTGTACTTATGAAACTGAAGTCATACCTCAACCTCGACCCCAAGTCAAGAGCTACTTGGGGTTATGTCGCCGACAAACAAATTCAACGCTATGCGAAGCAAAGCTCTACGGTGGATAAGTTATCATACGAGAATATGTTCATCCAGCGCTACTCACCTATCCTCCGAAAACCCCCAAAGAACAAGAAACAGCTACCGAGAGCACTGAGGGAGATGATCAGTGTCGCAAACAAATATGGCGTAACTTTCGACACACTAAACCCCTCGGAGGAACTAAGAAAGCTTCTCCCCCTATGGCACCACTTTGGCGAAGACCAATCGAAAACACAGTACAACAACAAGCCCCAGCACAAATGTCTACGCTCGGCGCACCACGTCCGCATGGTGGGAGACGGAGTGAAAGCAGCCGAGAGACTCAGGGAACCAAATCACGAACCTCGCAAAGACTGCATGTGCGTAGCGTGCATGGAGGACAGAACACAAATTGGATGCAAGAACCCGCACCAATGTGCATACGCAGCGGAGCAACGCTTCGGGCTCCTGACCTCCAAATGGAACCCAAGGACGCCCGAAGAGGCGCAGCTGGAGTTCCCCGACCAAACGGAAGGGACTTTCCGGTTCCAGAAACCGCCACAAATCAAGTCCCTAACAGATGGTTTCCGCGTCTTCACCAAGAACCAAGGAGAGAACGCACCGGCTCCGCAAGACCAAGCCCCGGTAGGAAGGGGAGAAGCCATATCCTTCTTCATAGAAGCAAGGAGCACCCGCAATGAATCGGGGGTTGTGCAATTTGGGGGCGGTGCGTGGTACGGCCCCAATAACCCAAACAACACAAGTGTGAGGCTAGAGGGTGGCGAAGGTCAGTCCACAACCCGAGCAGAATTAACAACGGCCCTCATCTGTATCCGTAAAGCACCGACAAACTCCGACCTCACCATATGCTGCAGCAAAAACACGCTCATCTCCACCGCCGTCACAAATTTGCAGAAATGGGAAGACAGAGGCTGGATAGGCGTCAAAGATGGAGATGTAAGACAGGCTCTAATAGCCACGCTTAAAAACCGAAAAGGCAAGACCTTCTTGACGGAAAATAAGGCTCCGAGCGCAAAGATAGGCCAGGCAGGGGCTTCCCGACTCGCGCGAGAGGGTGCAAGGTCACAAGTGGCAGAGAACCTCGACCTCCGAGTGCCGCAAGACCAACGGCTCCCAGGGGCAAAGCTCTCCGGCCTGACCCAAGCAACGGCATATGCAGGAATAAGAGCGACAAGAGAAAAGATATCACGGAAGGCAACGGACAACAATGTCAAACAAGTACAAATGGCCATACGTGACGAATTTCGCAACCAACCCACTATTGCACAGATATGGAAATCTATACGACACAAGGACATTAACCGCCAAATCCGAAACTTCCTTTGGAAAACTCTTCATAGCGCTCATCGCATTGGCAAATATTGGCTAAACATCCCCGGTTTCGAAGACCGCGCCACCTGTGGAACGTGCGGGGAGATTGAGGACATGGAACATATCCTTCTGCACTGCCAAAAGCCCGGACGTGCAGAAATATGGGAACTAGCGGAAAAATTATGGCGCCTTAAGCATCCATCTTGGCCATCCCTCTCAATGGGAAGCATTATGGGATGCGCTTTAGCAACCTTTCATGACGAAAAGGGACGAACTCTCCCTGGCGCTACACGCCTCTACCGCATCTTGATCTCCGAATCGATGTACCTGATCTGGAAGATTAGATGCGACTCGGTTATCGGACGGGCCGGTGAACTTGTTCCGGTCCCAGAAATCCACAACAAATGGGTCAGCGTAATCAACGAAAGACTACTCTTTGATCGCATCCTCACGAATGAAACGAAGTACGGCAAACACGCATCAGTATCCCCATCCCTAGTGCTCCAAACCTGGGGAAAGACCCTGAAAAGTGAGGAGAGCCTGCCAAACGACTGGCTCCGAGAACCTGAGGTTTTAGTGGGTGTTGAGAGATATGAACCACAACGGCCACCTCCCGTCCTGCCTCGCAGGCGTGGAAGGAATGGATAAATCCTCAAAGCCCCACACTGCAGTCACCAGCTGCGTGCAACTGTGCATTTCCTTGGGGGTGGGTGAACATATGTTTTCACTTCTCCTTGGGGGTCGCGATCCCCCCTTCCCTTACGGGCGGCGAAAGCTGACTTTGTCAGCTGTTCTGCCGCTACTAACGTACCACTAAAAAAAAAAAAAAAAAAAAAAAAAAAAAGAAATGCTTAGGATGGTCGGCTCCGCAGAAAGCCGGAGTAACATCCAGCGAGCATGTTGAATTGAGTTCTGAACAACACAGTCATACATCGGACAAGATTACTGTAGAGAACAAGTGCCCGACCGAGAAGTCAGGTCCATCGCGCGCGGCAGAGCCACTTATCCATCACATCGGACGTGGCAGTTCCAGTGAGCAAAACAAGATCGAGTCCCTCATCACGGAGCGAATCGAGGTCACCAGCTGTCGCGGTGTCATCGTAGTAGGGATCTGCTGTAGTGGAGTCTATCAGCAATGTCGCACGCTGGAACGCACACGTCTCTGTCTTCCAGCGGGATTTTGCCATATCCAAAAACCCGCCGCGTTCAACGCAGCTTTTGTTAACGAATCCAAGAAAGATATGCGAAAGCTGTGGGGCCACAATCGTCCCTTCGTTGACGTCCGAGATAGTGAGCTTCTGCATCAACATGTTGGCCTCTGTGCTGGCGGCAGGGGTATTGACTAGGACTATGAGCTCGTCGGGGGAACAGCACTCGCGGAGAATCGTGACAGTCATAGAATGGTCGGCGTGCCCGTGGATACACAGGCTTCGAAGTGGACAAAAGGAGCGGATGAGTGCGTATTTGAGATGATTCACGACTTCTGGACCGTCTTCTTCGGACAGTTGCATAGTGATTTTCTCCAGGAGGGGAAACCTCAGGAACTGTAAGATCTCTGAATGGGATACAAGCAGGGTCCGGAGAGATGGTAGGTCGATGAATTCATGGGGATCTGGCCAAGGTTCATCGTGGTCGAACACGACACAGATGCGGGCCTCGACGAAGTTTGGAGCCAGTTTCAACACATGACGATGTGTCTCCCACGGAGCGTCAAGGTCGTAACGAGTGAGCTGGTGTGCCGGTAGGGAAAATGGTATGAAGCGATATTGGCTTAAAACACCAGCATCGACCAGGGAAGACGCCGACTGGCAGAAATCGATCGAATCCGCGGCCATCTGACTTTCCTCGCAGTCCCACTGAATCCATAATCGGCGCAGCGATGGGACGTGACCCCGGAGGCTAGCCAGTAAAGGAAAGAG
Source organism: Mycena polygramma (assembly GCA_029449255.1). NCBI lineage: Eukaryota > Fungi > Basidiomycota > Agaricomycetes > Agaricales > Mycenaceae > Mycena > Mycena polygramma. The sequence continues at coordinate 347,233 of JARKID010000056.1, read as the reverse complement.
AGCCGACGTCAACTCCAGACTGAGTTCCTCCCATCGAGACGCGTGCTTGGCCAAACATTGGAATAACTCAATCTGAGGCACCGGGTCGGTGTCCTCACATCCATAAAAATGAATCTTCAATGTTTGAGCGCGTGCGATCTGGGTCTCGACCATTGATAGGGGATACAATGATGAATCCCTATCTCGAGTGTAGACGACCACGAGGAGTGACCACAGTGAAGGATTTGCGACGGAAATCGTCCTCCAAAGACCGCTGATATGCGTTAAAGCCCATGGGCAGTGTGCCGTACCAAATCTAGGGTGCAATACCTCGTCCCTGGCTGTGGGCAGCGTCCAGCAGAATATTTCAGAAAGCACCTCGGGTGGCATCCTTCTAAGTGGCGAGAGGATGGCCTTGTTTTGCGTGCGGTAAATCGACAGTGCGACGTGTTCTTCCTCCAGCTGGCGGAGCCGGCCGCGGAGACGCGTCATCTCTGCCTCCAGGGAAGCCAAGCGCGCGTCGGCGTTCTCCAGGGCAAACTGGACGACCGGAATCTCGGCGTCTGAAGGCACTTCGTTGGAGTTCAAGAGCCTGTTGTGTCGCGTGCTAGGACTGACACTAAAATCCCAGACATTATTCATCGAGGTCATCGTGGCACCGCACTGGTGGCACCGAAACGGGTTCATCTGAGGTCAGGACTAAACTTTAGGCTGCAGCGGACGGTCTACGTTTCGCACCGACGCACCTGTAGCCAAAAGAAAACACAAGCCGCGGTGGCAAGAGGCAAGATCTTCGGTAGTACGTAACCTGATGCGGAATCAATATATCGGAAATCGCCGAGAGCAGCTTGAACACTTGGGGGGGTGTTGCATTGTAATTGTCCAAGTTCAAAGTATCAGAAACTTTCGAGGTTTCATGGAAGTTTGGTCCGCGTTGCAGAATCAAGAGTAAATTTTGCCCAAGTCCTTCAAATGGATGTAGCCACTAGATCGAACTTCCAGTGCGATTTTTCAAACAAGAGGAGCCAGGGTTCAGTTTGCCCCGACAAATCTCAATGAATGAGTGAGGGCTAGAAGTACTGACGTCCATGTCGTCTGCCGCTCAGCTCAGCAGTAGCAACTCTCTGGGCTCGCTGAGAGAAGCTTTTCGACATGGGTGATTGATTAGTTTACTGGGACGGGCGTAGGTCATCCAGGTAAGTGGGTCCGCCATTTATTTCGGGGACAACAGGGTAGTAAACGGCCCATCGGGCGTTACAGCAAAGCATTTCGCTGCCCGGTACACGTCAGCTCAAGTCCCGATGCCTAGACACCGACCAGTTCCTAATGATTTTCCCCGCGCTTCTGCGATTACGCTAGTTTGTCCTTGTTAAAGAATATTCGTTGCTAATGATTGCACGGGAACACACATGTAGTGGCAAGAAAACTCCGGAGGCATCCGTCTGGCAGGAGAAATAATTGACTGTCCATTGCGAATTTCCGCAGCCTGCTGGCAAATTTTGTATCGGCGGCGCCCCCAAACATTGATGTCGACAGCAAGGGATAGACGTCAAATACGCACGTTTCTGAACGCGTATTGCTGGATATGGAGACGGTATCGAAGGCGCTGCAGTTCGTCATGGAGGGGGCAAGTGGATAGAGCGATGGATTGGCAGAGCTTGAGTCTTGAGAGCAAAGCTTTAAATTTCTTTTGGCAGGTCTGTCGACGATAGTGACTTGTAACAAGGCGAGATTGGTAGGTAAGTGGGAGGGTCGCGGTACCGGTGACTACGGCTGAGAGGGAGACTTCGCGAGCCAAAGTCAAGAAATAAAGCGTAGGAGAGAGACAGTCCAAAGACAGTCTGGTCCAAGACGTAGCCAAGCAACCACAGGGTGCAGCCAAATACAGCGGAAAAAAGAAAGGAATTCCGAAAATTGAAGGAGAACGTCAGAGAGAAAAAAAAGAGAAGATGGCATGCGTGCATATCTGGGAGCACTTTTCGGGTATTGTGGGTACACCGAAACCGAATGAGCCAAGCGGTATCGCATCATCCACACGACCGCATACTAATCAGCAAATCCTGATTTTTTCGCACTATGGCAGCTTATGGAGCGCTACAGAGTGTTACAGAGCGGCCCATAGTGCCCCATAGTGCCTGTAGTGCCATAGTAGGGGGTTTTTGCTCTGTAGTGCTCTGTAGTGCTCTGTAGTGCTCCAGAGTGCTACCCGGGAAATCAGGGTTTGCTGATGGCCCCCCCCCGCCCCCTCACGCAGCAGGGAAGGCAAGATGCGCGCATCCCGTGCGTAAGACATCGCACCGCTACCACTGGGGCAACACTAGGGCGCATTGCGTCATCGGGTCCTGTAGCCCATGCCAGCTGTGTATCGCCAGCACAAGCGACTAGTACTGTCGCCGTGATAGTGATAGTGATAATATTATATAATATAGTATATACACAGCATGGTCCAGTCTCTGAACACTGTGTTCCCAAGGGTATCCCAGCACGCACAAGCCTCTCGTGCCTTCACCTTGGACTCCAACCACCCTACTTGACGAGCTATTCACTACGAGAACGTCTATCAAAAGTAGAATAAGAAGTTGCAAAATAAAGAAATCAGCCGTCGCGCCACGGTAAGTGGAAGGGGATACAATGGCTCGAGACAAGTGTGCGAGTTTTCCGACGTTTAGGGTTTGAGTACCACATTGAGGGAATGTTGAAATCGCACTGTCTTCTGACTGGGCCACCGCTTTTCTCTATTTCCAGTCTTCTCCGCAGGAGATATAGTCAGGATTATCGACACTGTTGCCGTGAGATATCTCAGGTGCGGCAATGTCAATGACTCGCCTGAACGTAGCGGTCGTGGACGAATTTCTGTTAGCAAGGGTGCATTATTGTCTGCTTGTTAACGATCCTATGAATTTGAATTACACATGCTCCAGGGGATGAGGAATGGGCGAGGTCTCGGGTGTGGGCAGACCAATGTTATGTGCAATTTAACCCGCTGCCGGAGGTGGCAGCGTGTCGACCGTAGATTCCAGACTGAGCAGGTTCGTGACCCTTGCTTTGCTTGCCTTTTTATCATTGCAGCAGATCATGTGCGTTGAATGTTGCGTTGAAATCAAACTCTGACTCAGTTCAGATCAGGGCTGACAGTGCCCTCAGCCAAAGCATGCTCCTACTGCTCGTTGGCGCCTTGAAGCGCGCATGCAAGGCTTACCAGAGTCTCGGAGACTTTTGGTTGGGTTGAGTGAACACTTTGAGAGTGCAGCGTCGCTAGTGATCCGATGGGCGGCCAGACCAGCGCTAGGGGAAGCGGCAAGCATACATGGCAGTGGAAGGCAAGGGCCTTGTCCCAGCCAAGAGAGACAAGCTTCAGCTGTCTTGCGCGGCGGGACCGCGTCCGGGGAGCTGTGGGCCGGCTACCGATGGGGCAGTGCTATGCTGAGTAAGCGTCTCAAGCAGGGAGCGGGACGTGGTGCGCGACGGCGACAGCGAAGACTTGTGAACCAGAGGTGCTGGCCACTGGAAGATACAAACCTCACGAGCTCGTACGCGGTGGAATGAGACTCAAAGAGCAAAAATGAGCTGGATGCTCGATCGGATGTAGTTCTTAGCTTTTCATTCACGTCGTTTTGCTCTGATCGTCCATTCATCTGCGCGAAGGGCTCGTTTAGATCGCAGAAGCACTGCACGCCTGTCTGGCTTCACAGGGTGTATCTGAGCGACTAACGGCGTACTTCCGGGTTTGGAGATGATGGTGGTCAGAGAGCCGTAATTGCAGCGCATGGCGGAGGCGACGAGTGGGCAGACGCGCATCCGGCGTGCATCACTGCATGGCACCTCGACGTACATCTCTACATGTGTGCCGTGGCTTGGCCGTGGCGGTCGTGTAATAAGTACCCGAATGATTCCGCCTCGCGCATTCTCCACAGGCACGGGATTGGGCACGGGGAAAGGAAGCACCCCTTGTGTCGTCCCCGTCACCGTCCTCGGGAGTGCGCGCGTGTGCAGCTGACCGCAGAAACGGCGTGCAGCGGTCTGCGTCGCTGGTGACGGCGCGTCCACTACCGTCGAGCGCCCCATCGCAGATATCAGAACGAAGCCCGCCCGACCGCCGCATCTGCGAAACCGCGGCCGGTGGACACCACCCCAGCGCCGCTCTGGTTTCCGCGACGACGTCACCTCCACAGACGTGCGCCTGTGCTCCGTCCCGTGCAGATCTGTCGGTGGGACGCGCAGCGCGTGCTCGATGTGCTAGCTCTGTGTGGGGATCCGATCACCATCACAGGCTTCATGCGCTGGTAGGAGCCCACTGCATCGGCGCGCACCAAGTCCACTGCGCGCACCTTGAGTAAGGTACGAAGGATGCTCCATGGATGCGTGCATATCGGCGCGCATATGTCCATATCGCGCACACGGAGCGGTGCCCAGGCGCCGACCGTACACTACTGCGCGGCGGGCACGCGCTTGTCGAGACCCTGCGTAGCGCCGGCACTTGAGCGTGCCCTGCACACCATGATCCACGCGCTCCGGTGTCCGCTGAAGCCACGCAGCACGGACGCCACAATCACCACCGCGTGCACAGGCTCCCGCCTCCCCCGTCCACATCCACATACTCGACATCACCGTCTCACCCGCGTGCAGCGTTGCGCCGATCGAGGCGAAGTCGGCTTTCCCCTTCAACGACACTGGCACACTGCCTCCCGGGTGCCTCCCTTTGTGCATGCGCTGAGATTCGCGGATCCCCGTTGTCTCCCGGAGTCCCACCACCACAGCGCCTCGCCCAGGGCACCCGCGAATCCCCTTCGTCTTTGCCACCACACGAGCGCGGGCACATACAGCTCCCCCATCCCCCCGCATGGTCGACACAGCGTCCTTGCCGCAGGACCTCCCCTTCGTCTCCACCATCTCGTGACGCCGCAGCTACAACCCACGTACGGGGACCCGCGAAGTCCGCGTATACCGCCTCTCCCGCGCGGGACGTGCCATTGCACATCATCAGCCAGTCATCCGCCCATCCGCCCACGTCGCTCACTTCGCGTGGCGGGTCGTGGGTCGCGCTCGCACCCTTCCAAGGGTCGTACGTAGCACTTCCGCGGGGGCGCGATGCGCCTTGGACCACTGCGCATGCCCCATCATCCGCGTATGCGCCACGTCGCCCGCCTTCATGTCGCGAGTCGTGCTCGCACCCATTCGCACCCGCCTGCGCGGGTGCTGCTCACACCCATACCCCCGTACGCGCACGCAGCGTACGTTTGCCACATCCTCTGGGATGCTTGGCGGCTGAGCATCGTCCCCTTCGCTCCCCTCATCCTCCCGCTCCAAGACAAAAAATACGATAGAACGCAGAACTCACCTCGTCCTTGCAACATCGACTCGTATCCAGTGGTACCCGGCGGCTCAAAGCAGAAAGCAGGCGGCGTTGAGGACGGCGTTCTAAGGAGGGATTAGCCTTGCCCGGAGAGAAGGCGATGATAAAGAACAGACACCCGGCCCTCATTGAGCGAAAAATGAACGCACATTAGCTTGAATTGATGCCACCCCGTTCACTCGAATCCTTCTCCCAGCCGCGACCCTGGAAAGAGAGTAAGGACCGCGATATGGAGAGAGTGTTAATCGTACGACTGTGCTTCAAGTAAGGAAAAACAAGGGGAGACTCAGAGCATACACTCCAGGCTCAATGATTCCAGGTAGTTGTCATTCTTTCGCCGCTCATCGTCCAAACACGCTCGTCGACGGCGGGCCCTTGTTGGGCCGTTCTTTCCCAGTTCTTGTGACGGTGGTTTAGGTTTGGATCGTTGCCCAAGTAGGAGTGCCAATGAGACTCGAGAGGTAACGATGCATAGTGATAATGGTTCTAGGGACAGGCAGTGCGCCCGAGAATCGAATAGGTAAGAACTGCGCTGGTGAAGAGAAGTGAATGGGCGTCTATCACCCAAGCAGTGCTTTCCGTTGTACTTGTTGTGGGTGATTTGATTTGGCGTCTAAATATCGCCTCAGACCTGCTGCCTTGTTGCGAAATGTGGGCTCGGAGTGAAGCTTGAAGCTCAGGACTTGCACTTTGGAACTGGCCCCAGTCACTGGTAGAGCCTCTTCAGTTCAATTTGACACTGGTCGCACCTGGAGGCGTAGTAAACTCCACTGCCCAATTCCTGGCCAATTTCGTGGCCTTGTCATTGAAGTTGGAGATGCCCGGGTCACACAGTCTTCCGTGAACTACTCTATGCACCTCTTTTGCTGCTGTAAACAAAACTCACGCCAACTCACTCACACTGGTTCGCAACTGGTCCGCACATTTTTCCGGGAGTTTTACAGGGCCGACTCGTCGCCGAGCTCATTAGGCCAATCTTAGGCTTCAATCTTCGAAAGGATACCCCGCCTCACGTCTCTCGATCCTTTCTCACTCAGACTGGGAAGACCGATTTTTCGTGTTCGCTACTGTGCTTTCGCTAGTGTGCTTTCGCTACGCATTTCGACTCACAACTCAGCCCGCGCTCGGAAGTCAACTGCGTACCACGCTCGTCAATTGACGCCGAGCGGCTGTAAGAAGTGTCAAGCCGCTCATGCGGTGGACATCGTGGGATTTCAACGTCTGGTTTCACCGCGTGCCGTTACTCCTGGAATTCCTCCCAAACTCTGTGAAAAAATATATGCTTTTCTGCAAGAAGGAACACCTCCTTGTCCTCTCTCACTCTCTGTTTTTTTTTGTCTAGGGAGACTGATCTGGCAAAAGCCACGCCAATTCTCGCTGAATCGGATAACATCGGCTGATGGGTGAGATTCTCATCCAGAGCTCGATTATGCACCGGTTCTGCACGCGGGAACTGCTGGCACAATTACGACACGCGCTGATACCTCCCGACCTTGCCTTTGTTCGCCCACATACGCTCATCCTACCCGCCTTGCTAGCGTGACAATGCGACCCAGAGCATCCCGATCGCCCGATATCGAGAAAAACGACCCCAAGACCGGCCGTATGTTTCGTTACAGCGTCCACCTCTTAAGGACCTGACGTGTTCACAGAAGGATCTCTCCTCACCCGTATGTTGGCGAGGATATCACCTCGATCGAAGGACGACAAAAACGACGCTAAGAACAACCGTATAAATTGTTGTAGTTCCCTCTAGACCCGTCCAAGTCTTATAGACAGCGGTTCAGGACCATTACAAAGCAAAAGCAAGCACAGCGCGGTATTGCGCGCATAGGATTATGGGATTAGAGGACTCAACGGGCCGTCTGACGCCGAAGGAGCTCAAGCCCCTCTACATGGGACGAGTTGATTGTCACCTCACCCACGGCTGCGAAGTTTCTCCTGACAGTGAGGATATCCACGTCAAGGAACTGTGTGCCGTTCAGGTTGACTTTCTCAGACAAATGCTCAATGTCCATTCCCATTCCTCGCTCGCGCCGCTCTTCACCGAGACTGGAATTATGCCGCTCCGAGTCCGCCGCTTCCTTATCTTGCTGGTGTATCTGCAATATCTCCTGTCTCTTAAACTCCCTCATCTTGCCCGAGCCAGTCTCAATAGTTCCATTGAACTGGCAGCAGCGGGGAAAAGATCATGGGCCGGAGATGTCCTCACTGCAGCCACCAAATTGCCATTTACATGCCCCGCGTTCGAGTTCAGGACAGCGACTGAAAAGAGCGTCGCAGAATATCGAAAAACAATTGAATCACGGGCACTTGAATGGCTGCAAAATGAAGTGGACTCCTCAGTCAAACTCTACTTACTACACGGTCGCCTTGAACCTCAGAAGGACAAACCCGCCGCACGGAAAACACTTTTTCTAAGGCATTATCTATTCATGGTGAAGACACAAGAACATCGCGAAGCTTTGACTTCCATCATGCTGTCGACACACCAACTTGCCCTAGAGAAACTGCGGTACACTGATCACGCATTACAACCAGTACCTCGCCACGAGCGCCTCTGTCGCTTTTGCATAGCCAAGGTTGAAAGTCCGGAACACGCGTTGCTTGAATGCCAGGCCAGCCCTGAAGTCCTAAATCTACGCAACGTATTCCTGCAAAAATTCCTTAGAGCGGTGCCAAAAATGCAGAGTAAAATTGTTGAGCTCAATTCGATCGAGCTGCTGAAAGCCTTGATCTACGAGCGTTCAACGATAACCCTGGTTGGTAAATTTGCGCATGATGTCCTTAAAGTGTTCTATGAACTACCCGTGTATCGCCCAAGTAGACGTTCAGACTGACAGGCTTAATCCAGGTGTTTATATGCTTTTTTCTGTTGAGTGGTTTCTACCGTGGGGCATGGGATTAAACCTGTGGGGTCTGCGAGCTAGGGCTATGTCAGCAGGGAAAGGTCCAGGGGCGATGGTGTAATTACGCTTGCTTTGTACACCGGGAAAATCCCTGGAACCGGCGTTCGTGATTCGGACCGGCCGTGTAATGATACCTACCTACCTACCTACCTACCTACCCGATCATCAGACACACGCAGCGGGAGGCAGCGGGAGCCTTCATGATTCTTTGAATTGCAGAAGAAGCAGCTCCGTGATATCCTGGCTGTCATCACCGTGCGGTTCCAGGGGTCCAACGTATGCATGGGGAAGATCTTGATTCAACCGGTGGCGGTTCAATCACTTCGCAATCACTCGTCGTTCCCACGGCTGCGGTGGCCGTGGTTGGCCGTCGTGACAGAAGAAGAGAAGAAGTTTGTTTGTCGCGCGCCGCCGAGCGACCATCGCGTACGGCTGCACTATAAAATCATTCCGAGACATCTACCGAGGTACACACACCATGGCGTCCTCCTTGCTAGACTTGCTCAGCCTCATATCTACCTCCGTTACCGCCGTCGATGCCCGGTGCAAGGTGCTCAACAGCACATACCCCGATCTCGATAATCCCGCCAACAGCCAGGAGAGCGAAGCCTTGCTGAACGACAATGAGATCGCAAAAGCGACCTCCATAGCCCTGGCTGCGGCTCAGCAGCTGATCGCAAGCATGCAATATCCGTCGAGATCGGTCATGGATGCGTCGTACGGGGTAATTTGAGTACTTTTTGTGGCACGGCGTTTACTAATTGCGAAGCATTCAGTTCCTTGTCTCGGCGGCAATGGCAGTCGTCGCGGAGTCCTCGACCGCGGAGATTATCCGTGAAGCTGGTCCGCAGGGAGTGCACGTCAACGACATCGCGAAAAAAAACGGGATGGAGCCGATTAAAATTGGTAACGCCGCCGCCACCGTAATTCCATTCGCGACGAGATGATTAAATTATTCAATCCAGCGCGCGTTTTGCGGCCCTTGGCGTCCAATCATATCTTCCGCGAGCTTTCCCCGAATGTGTTTGCGCACAACCGCATTTCCACGTATTTGGACACGGGCAAGAGCTTCGCAGCCATCCAGGCCGCGTGAGCGTTCATTCTCAGATATGTTTCAATGATCGTTGAATTTTCTTTGCAGACCTAAGGAGAAATACGACAATGCGGAAGGCCACGCCGCGCTCATCCTGCTCAAGTAAGTGCCTTTCGAATTTTACTTCACTCCAACTAACCAGTTTTCCTCCACCACAGCACAGACGAGACCTTCAAAGCCGCCGCTTACATTATTGACGTCGTCCTGGACAAAGAATCCGAAGCGTCCTCCGATGAGTTCAACACACCCTTGAACAAGGCTTTCGGCACGCACATTGACCTCTTCTCGTGGTACGAGAAGCCCGACAACAGCAAACGGTTCAAGAGGTTCGGCATGGCGATGGACGTGTCGCGGAGGATGTCGCCCAAGGGCGCGATCTTGCAGGGTACGCGTCTCATTTACTTCAACTTGAAGTTATTGTTGAACGGGATGAATTTACAGGCTTCCCGTGGTCGGGGCTCCCAGAGAAGACACTCATCGTGGACGTCGGCGGCGGCGTCGGCTCCGTCTCGCTCGAGATCGCCCAGGCAAACCCGCACCTCCGGTTCTTGATTCAGGATAAGAAGGCTGTCCTCGTGGAGGGTAAACAGTACTGGGAAAGTGAACTCCCCGGCGCAGAGGCTGCGGGACGCGTTTCTTTCGGCGGTGAGCGCACATGATTTCCTTGATCCAGTTGCAGTAAACCTGATTAAATGCGATGTATCTAGAACACGACTTCTTTGGCCCTCAGCCTGTGAAGAACGCGGATATTTTCCTCCTGCGCTTCATCGCGCACGACTGGTCCGACACCTACACCCTCAAGTGCGTCTCACGTCTCCCTTTGCATAATCGCACTTGACTGAACGACCGATTCCCACAGCATCCTCCAACGCCTTCGCGCCTCTGCGCAGCCCTCCACGAAACTCCTCGTCCTCGAGCACCTGGTGCCGCTCGTGTGCGGGGAAGATGAGGCGTACAAGCACATCCCCGGCGCGGTGCCGAAGCCCGAGGAGGTGCCGCCCGCCCCGCTACTCCCGAACCTGGGTATTGTGAGCATGATGCCGTATTTCGTGGACATGCAGGTGTGTGTCGTTCCTTACTTCCGTCGTCCTCACCTCTCTCTCTATCGTGTGTTGAAATTTATTCGTGCAGATGATGGCGCTCCTGCGCGGGTGCGAGCGCACGTTCCCGCACTACTACACGCTGCTCAAGGATGCCGGATGGGAGATCGAGGAGGTGCATCGCCCGCTGGGGTCGCTCGTGCAGCAGATCGTCGCGAAGCCGATCTGAGTTGAAGTTCAACTTTTACCGCTCGCTCAACATAGATGTGTGCTAAAGATGCGGAAGAGGACAAAGTAAATGTGGAATAGAGTTAGCAACGGTGTATTTCTTTCCGTCTCGAGGGTCAATGGTTGAATATAAATATATGGTTTTTTGTCGGAAGATTGCAACTAGAGACGGACAATTTGCGTTTGAACTTCAGATTAGACCTCGGTGAGTCTTCGGATAGATTCAACGGTACAGCCTTGGGTGCTTCGGTGCTGCGGTGCTTGGGGATATTGCTTTGCTCAAGGCTCAATGAAAAAATCCCACACGCTCATGTCGGAAAAATCCAGGTTGGGTTCGCACGGTGTTCAACCGGTTACAAGGCGTTCCAAGGTCAAAATGTTTACGTGGCTTGGGACTCATAGGTCAACTTCATCAAACCGGTTCCAATCCATGCCGTGGGTTCCAATCCAGCTGACAGCTTTGAACGTTGAGACTCGTCTCAAGCCGTTACAACTGGCACGGGCACCGCGAAGAAAAAAAAAATATACATTCAAAACTAGTGACAAGTAATAGAGCATAGCCCGTCGTCGCACCACTCGTCGATCAAAAGCGCCACTCCGGCGCCGCACACCGCCGTCAGGGAACACCGCCGTCAGGGAATCACGGCGGTTAGCTGGCGCGCGCAGGGCCAACATGTCACTGGTTGCATCGGCGTTGTGTGCTGCAGAGGGAGCCTGTGCACGGTTGTTAGCCCCATTGAGTGGTTTCAACAGACGGACATGGCTTACCTTGGCAGCTCCGTGACCAGCAAGGGAGCAAGGATGAAACGCGGGTGGAAAGGGATGTTAAGAAAGAAAAAGGACATACCCAAGGTTTCCTGGGTAGCCCTCCTCAACGTTCAGCTGTTGGATCATCCTACCCCACCAGCGAGTCCTTTGTCTGTTGCGTTTAACGAGTGTGCGGACTGATTGTGGCGAGATTATGGGCAATTGCTGCACAGTAGCCATGTCAGCCAACTATGAAGGGGCCAGGCCGGGCCATGTAGGAGCGACGTACCTATAAGTGGGGGCATAGCAAGCTGGGGCATAGCAAGCTGGGGCGAGGCAGCAGCGGTGGAGTGTGGTGGTGGTTGACGAAAGAGAGCGGTGGAGTCACGGAGTCACGTCGCCGTGATTTATATCATGTTCAAGTTGAAGATTTGACGTCACTCGCTCCACAGCTTCCCTGCCGTCCGACCGTCTTCGTTATCGCCAGCCGCCTCGCCTTATAGACATTCCAACTGAATCCAGATTCCAATATTACGCTGCATCACGCAAGGAATCCACAGCGAAGAACGCACGTTCTTGCGGGAAACTCAAAAGCCGTCTCAAGCCTCCAAATTGCTTGGGGCACTTGCAACGGCTTGAGACCGGTTCCAAGCCACCCCGCCAGCGGCTTGGAACCGGTTGAAACCACATCCAAGCCGCCATGCCGACTAAATCCGTTCCAACCGAACCAGGGTTTTTCCGACACACACGGGCTGGCTCTGGAGTTTGGGACGAGTCACGGACTTCTCAAGGTAGATAGATGCTTTTCACGACGCGATTGACTTGAATGTTCGCAGTCTTCGTGGATGCACGTTGGAGTAATCACCTGTGTGCAGAGACTACCGTTGTGTTGCTCTTGTATCGAAGTTGATTCGGCGTCGGTGCGTTCTATCTGATCCACAAACACTCTCTTGATTCATAGGTAGGGTTCGAGCTGTCTCACTTGCACTCGACCTCTACACCCAGCCTCCACGTTTGCTCCCCAGCAGTTCATCTTCAAGTATACGTGGATCTAATCTGCTGTTCAGGCCGTCGAACGAATGCACGGCTTGGCTCGGAGTTCATTGATATTGCAGCAACTGACTTGTTTAAGCGTATCTCGATGTTCCACCCAGTACTAATCAGTTATAATACAACCGCAACCCAACGATTTCAATGATGATCTGAACCAAAACGACTTCATGTAATTTCAACCAAAACCTAATGCAAGGTAGCGTTCGGTTCGGCGGCGCTGGTTTGCGGAGACTCGGAGTTTGGATTTTGGATTCAAGTCTAGGTGAGGAAGAGGACGGAGAAAGGGGGGGAGGAGGGGGAGGACGAGGAAAGAGGCGGGTTGGCGTTGAGGTTGAGGTTGATATTGAGGTTGATATTGAGATTGAGATTGGATTCGGATTCGGATTTGGTCGATCGGGATTTGGGTTTGGCGCGGGTGGGTTGCGTTGCGGTTGACTGGGATCGGATGGTGTGAGATGTGAGAGATGACAAGTAGATTGGGTTGGCGTGCGGTTCGGTTGATAAGACGCAGCAAGATGAATGAATGGATACCTACGCGACATGGGCTGACCGTATTCACCCCGCAGCCAAGCGAGTTCACCACCGCCTTGAACTTTTCTGCCTCTTTCGGGGTGTGCTCGTCAGTCCAGCATCCGCGTCCTTCGAATCCTAATTGACTTGTCAATCTCCATAGAGCTCCTCGCCTGACCGTTTTGTTTTCGAACGCTCACAACTTGGAGGCGACTGCTCAGCTACCATTTTCACTACGAGGATTCCCTTCATGAGGCTACTCACTAGTATTCTCTATTCAACAAAACCCATTTTCAAGCACTTTGGCAAGATCTGCAAGGGTACTTCAGCCTCGCTCCCACTGTTGCTGGCTTCAATTATGTTTCTCCGCTGTGTCGCCAACTTCTCGCGGCGTTTCGGGGAGGCTCCATGCTCGCACCAACTCGGGCTTCTCAGGGATGTCGCAATTCGTTGAATCTTAGGCTTAATCCTGAAACTATTGGACTCTTCCAATTATTCTTGAATTCGGTCATACAATCGTACGACGACGGTTACATCCGATCCGAAATGCTGACTGGAATAGAATATCGTCTTGGCTCCGAGTTGGCCTGAACTGGACGCGTTACGTCGCGGTCCCTGGATCCAGCCTACCTTGAGTGAGTGCCGATTTTGTCTCGCATTTGCACCACTTGTCACTCGATTCAAACCACACATTTTGAAGAACTTGGTCTTGAAGACAAGTCAGGTTGGATTGTTGTCTTGCTTGTATTTCGTCGCAATTCTGGACACTTCATGTCCACTGACGCGTTCTCGGGCTGAGTCGGGCAGCTACCGCGGCGGTGATCCATTCTGGTGTGGAGGAGATTGAGGCATCTCGGGGATAATGGGTAGGTAAGAGTTGTTGTATATGAGTCCTTGGTACATTCGGTGAGTCTCCGTCCAAGACCGTTCGAACCGTACGTTTCTCAAGTCCCGAAGACTTCGATGTCGCGTCCTCATTCAGGCATTCTCGTCTCCGGGTTAGCGGTGGCACATCTGAGTTGAACAAGTGATCGCAATCCTTTGTGATTTTGGAGGCGAGTCAATGTTTCAATTGCTGTACAGCCAGGTACGATCTCTCTCTTCTTTACATACTACTCACGACACTTTGTTAGGCCGCGCGCGTTAGGGCTTGACCTTTGCGTAAGCAATTGGGTGGATGCAAGGTACGTACATATTACATTTCCGGCGCTCAACCACTGATTATTGTTCAGGAATCGATCGTCATTCACTGAGCAGTTCAATGGGATACGTGGTCGACTTCAACTCGAAACCTCGCTCAAGGCAAGCCAAAGTTCACTTCTATCTCAGTAGCCCTGACGTCGTTCTTATTCCTCTATTGTTTTGCATAAGTCCACCGACGGCGGCGGCGCTCGTTCACTCCGCAAAACCCTGGATATATGCCAGTCTTTTCCGCGGTATGTGACTCCCGCGGTCAGCTGAGGGCTCCCATGCTGATTCTAATTTATTCCGGACTCGTGTTCGACCACCACCGTCGGCTCTACACTTTTGAAGCCCTTCCAGGCCATCCATGTTCGGACAATATATATTGTGAATGCGATTTAGAGGCGAGCTATCCTCAAAGTTATTTGACCCATCCCAGACTCCACCTCGCCCACCACTGCTGCCGCCCAGCGCTTTTATCGCGTTCACCCTCCGCTTCGGAGATCTCCGAGTCGGCTTCCGCTGCTTGTTCCAATGAGCACAATATATGTACATCTTTTCTTCGAGGTATATCCCTCCCTCAACTAGTTCTTACCTATGCAACTCACCGTCAATTCCGTCCTATCCCAGGCTCAAGCTCGACCGCTCAAGTTCAACCGTACCTTTCTGGCATCTCGGGCTCAACAGTTTGGCCAAACAACCTGGATATATGCGGTCTTATTTCGAGGTATATTATCTTTTCCAGCATTCCAGGTGTTCATTGAATTATTTTGAAACAAGTTACGTCTACCGGGCTCAAGTTGGGCTCAAGACACAACTGCATCTGATCAGGCCTTGGCGCATCACGACGTCGTGTGCGTTCTCTCCATGGCACCTAACGAGCGGATTCAACTTCCTCCTTGTACCGAATTTCCTTTCAACGTTTGCATTCGGCTACCGAGGCATCCATATACCCATGTACGTTCCCCTCCGCGTAGCTGGCTTGGATTTCTGCTGGACTGGAACCAGAAGTTTCTACTCACACATCGTTCTCAAGGACATCATGTGGTTGCTTTCGTAGACTCCGCCACAACGTCCACAGTATTGTTTTTAATCCACAATTCTCGCGACGAGTTTACTCCGATCTACCACCGCGATATTGTGGCTAATGGCCTGCCCTGCAGGCAGAAATCTATCTGGACCATTGACCTCTTTCAAGATCTGGAGCCACCGCCTTTGTCCTGAGTCCAGACAGGCTATTGGTACGCGGTCTCAACGACCGACCATTCATTGCATTCACAAATCAATCTGAGCATAGACTTCAGTGTCAATCAAAGTGCCGGGAGTTAAGAGCAGCCGATGGTCTGTGATTTCAAACGAGCCTGGAATCTAAACCAACCTGATTTACAGTGTCCTTTCATTCGCTTAACGCTCCTCAGCACCCAAAAAACTACACAAAAGATTTGCTGGGTAAATTCGACGCTACTGGTAAGTGATCCGTTTCTTGCAGCTCACGCACATCTGTTGCCGATTCGATGTGGGTAGACTCTCGGTGAGTCGTCAGTCTTTATTCTTTTCGCAGGCCCGGGCTACGTAGACTTGCTTCATTCCCACCTCACCCGCCGCATAAGTATCACACTCCACTCCCTTGTGAATGGTAGCTCGTTTCCTGTCCAAGGCACGGATCAATTTGGCAAGCATTCCCCGTATTCTTTCTCAATTGCGACACTCTTCCAAGTCAATAAAAGAAGCCAGAGGTCAGAGCTCGTTCAAGTTCTCAAGAACTCGCGCTAACGATCCTTCTGGCTCAGCAGGCGCGGGCTCCAAGTCCTCGCATATCTATCCAGAATCACAAACGATTGGTATGCCGATACCCTTGTTGAATTAGAAGCCTCCGCCGCTTGCTGGATTCATGTCCATCCAGCGTTCATATTCAATTCGGATGCGTTTTTTCTCGGTCCTGCACGCTCAACGACTCACTATAATGTCCCAACTAACTGACTTTTCCCAAAGGTTTGACATTTGGATGTATCGCGCAATACCCTGGATATATGCGGCCCCACTTTGAGGTATGACCCATGTCTCTCTTTCACATGCACAATGGGTCTCTGCCGTTATCTCCGACACGTTTCTGGCAGGTGGCGATGGGATACAGGTTGCGACTGAATATTTCTCGAGGCCAACCAATGCGATCAATTATTGATCAGGAGTCGCATGTTCCATTTCTGCTGCCTCTGTTGCTTATATTCCATAGATTTCAGAGCCTGTGTACCCGGCATTAATCTGCTCTGAACCTATTCTCTAATGTCAGCATTTCCGCACGGACCGCACATATACTGAATTTAAACTGACCTCGCCGTTTGACTTCAGGTTCATGCAGCCTTCATTTCGTAGACTTCTGTACGAACTTCCGAAAAGGTCCCTTTGGGCTTTCTTACTCATCTGAGTCACCATTAGCTGACTCTTCGATTTGTTTCTCTCCTGGGCCAACCAAGGCCTGCATCCAGCGTGTACCCAGAATACCCAGAATATATGCACGCTGAGCTCAAGGCATGCATCAAATCTTCATCCGGCAAGTCGTATGTGCCTCTGAACATTATATTTAACGCTTCATACCCGCGATCCACGCCTTTGAAACCCCAGGTTCAACTTTTCAACCCCGATCAATTCTGATCAAAATCAGATCGTAGCGTCTATTGCGGTCGAACTCGATTCCCCTCGGATTTGTGGCTGATTCCGGCAGTAGTTCAGTAGATTGCAAGTACCCAAGATCGGATTTACACTATTTACACAACAGTGGGTTTGTGAGTGAAAATCCCCGGTCGTTGTTGAAAAAAGAATTGTACTGACTTTGTAGCCCTTCCTCGGCGACTCGGAGGGCTCGGTATGCACATCATGCTACGTGTACGGTAAGCCGAACGCTTCCTTTCAATCTCTCATTCGATCCTGTGAACTGCCGAGTCCAATGAATGCTGCCACAGCTGAGCCAACTTACTCAGGAAATCTGCGATCGTTGGAACTGATTTTGACCCAGGGTCTCATTCCTCTCACTATTCTTCACGCTTGCTGACAACTCGTAGCCGAATTCCAACGCCATCGTGCTTACCGCCAGTTCAACATTGGCTTCGGGTATCTCGGGCTTGGTGTTTTTACGTCGGTTTGCTCTTATCCGACTGGGACTGTACTTCCGCACGACTCCGGATGTATCCATCACTCGGATTCTGACAGCCAACACACAAGCATACTCAAGCATTCGATTTTCTGGCTGACTTCGTATCTGGAAACTGCAGAACTTTTACTCGATACATCTCTTCTTGTTCTACACACTTGCTCTGGACCTACGTCGAATCCCAACGCGCTAACGCACCGATTTCTGACTATACATACTCCAGTCCGATCCGAGACCAAGATTCAGAATGCCATGGAAAAACTCCTGGTGTTTTTGCGGAGCGAGTGTCAGTTCGGTGCCTGAACCCTAGTATTTTCCGCGAAGCAGGGCTCGTACCTCGTCTCTGGCGCCAAAAAAAAAAAGGTTTGAAACGCACTAAGTCCGATGGACTTGTGATTTTTTGCTCTCTATTCCTCGTCTACAGATCTGACGCCAGAAATGCACCAAGTCCTCATCAAAAGCGGACTTGTGAGTTTTGGCCAATCCTCTGTGTTTTGGATAGGCATACACTAGCTTATCTGTGTAGCTACTAGTAGCTACTCCAAAGCTCCTTTACTCTATCTTGTGTACTTAAGCTTGAGCCTACCTCCGACTGTTGACAACTCTGTAAGTCTCCTTCGAATTACGGCGGGTGCTCGGGCATCTCGTGGATGAATCCCAGACCAAACCACTCCACTTCGAGCCATTATTTCATTGCCATATCCCAATTGCTAGCGTTAAATTTTAATCCGCGCGTTGCGGCTCAACTTGTGCATACAAACAAGTCTTGGTTCAACATCCTAACTGGGTCACCGTGGCGGTCTTCTTCCTCCCGCCTGATCTAGTCCATCGACGTCGCAATCTCGGCGTCCGCCCTCTGGAACGCTTTACCCAAGCCAGGAAATCTTCCCAGACTCCTTCCTTTCACGGTTTGCTACTCGCTTTTTTTTCAGTGTAACCTCGGAGTTAGCCGAACCTATCAAGCCGATTCGGCGCGCGCTTCCCACGTAGCCTCTTTGACCTTCAACCACCACCATCTCACGCGTACCGAGCTAAACAACCGCTCTGTGGCTCTTGTAGCTTCGCTCAATGACACTTGCTTATCCAACTTCCGTAGATCTTCTCCCAGCTTCATCACCCTGGCCTTGGACGCGCCAAGTTTCATGCGTCGTTTCTGGTCGAACGAGCACACGCCTTCAATTTTACAGCCTACTTCCGGATCTAGGCGTCCCTCTGATCGCTATCCCGCGACCCTCCACGTTTCTTGAAAGTTCCTCCGAGCCTATATTCTGCTCCCGAATATCTGTGAGACTGCCCTCTGAATACACTCATGGCTCTACTACTTCGATCCGACACTTCAGTCTTCAGCCGGGTTCTCTGGCTCCAAGAATTCGCGCTCTGGTTGATGTCCGTAGTAAATTGTTCCCTGCTTTGAAGTCAATCTTCGCCGTCCTTCCATCTCTTTTGATGTCCTTGAATCTGCGCCGCGCATGGATTGACGTCGAGACGTCAATTTGCATTCTACTTGGGTTTACATGCGTCGTTGCGATTTTGACCTGACTGCAGGCCGGAAATCATTACAGGTGCGGTCCCCCGATCTAGTGCACATTTGACGAGCTGACTGACTGTTTGTCAGAGTGCATTTGGAGTGCATCGTGAATTCTCAAGATATTCGTTCTGTTGTTGTACTGGTAAGCTTGAATTGCCTTGCTTTCATTAATTTCTGACCCTGGTTCTATTCCTCTTAGGGCTTGAGTCGTCATCAACTGGAGATTTGACTTTAGATGTCGGTAAGTCTTAAACCTGATCTAGGCGTACTGACCTTCGTGTCCCTCAGTATATGACTTGAATGCGGTTCCTGCGCACCTACCGTGACCGCAATTTAGGATCCAGGCCGGTATGTGCATCAGGTGTCGAGGCGAGTTCGATTCATTTTTTGCAAGCCAATGCAAGATCTTTGACTTTTCCCGCTCGTTGGCCCGACTGACCTGAACTCGTGCTGGTACGGCCGACCTGCCTTCTATCTCAGATACCTCACGCTGGTCATCAACTCACAGCTTTGACTATGGACGGTGAGTTCATTCACGCAGTGTTTTCTCGCGCCGCGAGGGAAACTGAATTCAGCACCTACTGTGCTTCGCGGAGCGAGTCTTGGTCTGGACCCAAGTATTTTCTCGCGGAGCGAGGGCCCGGAACATCAACACACACTGGTTTCTCGCGGAGCGGGCGTATGACCCCGACTCCCGAGTGTTTTCCGCGGAGCGGGGGCCAGTCAATTCAACACCTACTATCTTTCGCGGAGCGAGTCTGGCTTTGGCCTCAAGTAATTTTCGCGGAGCGAGCTCTGGTCTCCTGCATCATGTCTCGCGTCTCTACCCAGAGAAAAACCCAAGAAAAAAAAGGTTAAAATGCACTAAGTCGCGATCAAAAGTGGACTTATCATTTTTTCCTGCTCCCCTCGCTCTCAGTTCAAGCCTCCACCTCATTCCCATCCGTGGCTTTACATGTACCGGTATGTGCTCAGTGTTATTCTTTCCATATCACCCGCGTCTGAATTACATGTACTTTGCGCCTCAGTAGTACTAACTTTCATTGGGTTGACTTTTGTCAGGCTGGCTCTGGGATGAGTCACGGACTTCTCAAGGTACTTAGATGCTTTTCACGACGCAATTGACTTGAATGTTCACAGTCTTGGTGGATGGATGTTGCGATAATCACCTGTGTGCAAAAACTACCGTTGAATTTTTTTGTATCGAAGTTGATTCGGTGTCGTGGTGCGTTCTATCTGATCCACAAGCACACTCGTAATTCAGAGGTCAGGGTTCGAGTTGTTCCACGGCTCACTTGCACTCGACCTCTACTTCACCCAGCCTCGAGTCCGTGCCCTTCCAGATACCCGCAAACCTGCTTATCAGGCCATCGAACGACAGTTGATTGCAGTAACTCCAGTTAGTAGTATTACAAGAGCTAGATTCCTTCTGGTGGGCCAGATACTTATGGATATCCGAGGTTCCTACCTTCCCCGCTTCAGTGAACCAAATAGGAGGAGGAGGACGAGGCGCTGCAGTTAATTTTTTTTTACTCGTAGCGTTCGTTCTATCCGGCGGTTCATTCGGTTCGTTCGCAATGCGGACTGGAGTTCCAGGTATCGGTAGTTTGATTGGAATTTAGGTGTAGCTCAGTTGGTTGCGGACAAGGAGGAGACGCGCAGCGCTCAGGATATGTATGCGGTTCTCAGTTTTGATTATTTGTGCGCCGACTTGGATGGATATCCGATCGGGCATCCAAGATCCAATCAGACAGGCTTTGAGTGCAAATGGATTGGATTGAATACGTATGTAGATCCAACGGCACAGAAGTAGCGAGAGTGGGATTTGCAGAAGCGGGAGCGGGAGTGGGGAGAGGGATGGGATGGGGCATGGAGGAGAAAACGGAGGAGAAAAGGGAGGAGGATTGGGCGGGGAGTTGTCGCGTCACAGGTGGATTGCGCGACAGCGGCGGAGAGACGGCCCGGCACGACGTGCGCATACGACACGGCGTCTGTGCGGTGGCATCAAATGACGCGCAGGCGTCTCCATGCAAGTCGATGCAGCACAAAATTCGACCTTGTACACAAGTGTCACAATCGAGTCACAATCGACGCGTTGTGATGACATCTTTGGCCCTTCACGTGAGTTCGCGCCGTCCCGTGACCGGCTGCAACGTTCGTCTTCTCCACGACCAGCGGCTTCTCCCCTTCCCCTACAAAGCTTCATACTCGCCACATCCGCAGGTAAGCGCAACCTGTTGACTCGCACTATCCATTCTGACACCCGCCGTAGGAAAAATCCCTGTGGTACGCCCCCGACAAACGGCTGTGGCAGGTTCCCTTTCCGTTTTCTTGTATGTGTACTCGCTGACGATGAATCCCTAGAAAGTCGTTTATAGACGCTGATAGACCCGTTTTCCTTCTCTTCCAGGCATCCCTACTCCCCGGCGGCGCGGAGCCACCGACCGATTCCGATTCCTTTGTACGCTCTGGACCTCGACGGCCTCGTCAAGCTTTCCCTGGGCGATACCTCACTTCAGAACCCCACACCAAGCTCAAAAGCGTAGACTGCGAAGCCATCTAGGTGCGTCCTTCCCCTTCCCCGCTTCCCCCGTATCCTGCCTTACACACACACTTGCGTATGTAGCCACGGATGTCCCGCCTCCCCCGCCCGCAACACGGGTCATCTCCGGACGCCAAGCCCTCCGCGCCGTCGCTGAAGCGTAAAGTCGTGCCGGAGGAGGACGACATCGAGCAGCAGCCCCCCAAGAAGGGCACCGGGGGCTTCCGCCCGAAGCCCCTCCAAGCGTCGAGGAATGCCACCAATGGCAACTCAAACGCCGCTCCATCCACGTCCACGTCCACGTCCACGTCCACAGCAGCAAAACCCGCGTCCGCCGCCGCCGCGATGCCCCGGCCCTTGACGCGCCCACGTCCGCCGGTCGCCGCGCGCCCGACTGCGCGCGGTGCGAGCGCGCCACCCGTGTCCATGTCCACTTCCACGATCCGCAAGCCCTCGGCGTCGCGCGTCCCCGCCTCGTCCGCCGTGGGCAAACGCACCGCGTCCGGCAGCGCCGCCGCGCCCGACGTGATCACCAACCTCCACAAGCGCCTCACCACGCTCGAGTCCGCGCGCTCGCAGGACACGGAGCGGCTTGCGACGCTGCTCGAGTCCCAGGCCGCCACCACTTCTTCCTCCACCGCCGCCGCCGACTCACACACCGACGCGCACGCCGCCGACGCACACGCCGAGCTCCTCGCCGCGCAGGCGCAGCTCGCGAGCACCGCCACGCAGCTCTCCACCGCCTCCGCCCAACTCGCCGCCCTCAACTCCGAGCTCAGCGCCGCCAAGTCCGCCCTCCGCCTCCACTCCGACACCGAGTCCGCCCTGCGATCCGAGGCGCACACTCTACACGCCTCCGTCCTCGCGGGGCGCACGGCGCTCGCGCGCGCGGAGGACGAGGCGGGCGAGCTGCGGCGTGCCCTGGCGCGCGAGCGCGAGGAGGGGGAGATAAGAAGTAGGCGGGGGGAGAGGCTGTTGAGGGAGGCGAAGGAGGAGGTGGTGGAGATGGAGGGGAGGGTGGGCAAGTTGAGGGGGGAGCTGAGGGAGGCGGTGGGGAGTGAGGCGGGGGGGAGGGAGCGGTGTCGTGCCCTCGAATCCCGTGCCGCGCACCTCGCCGCGGAGCTCCAACGACTCGAGCAAGAGAAGGCGGAGCGGGAGAGGGAGTGGGCAGGGGAGAGGGCCGGGTGGGCGGAGGAGAGGGGGAGGTGGGAGGAGGAGAGGGGGGTGATGCGGGGGGAGGCGGTGAGGGGGGAGGAGGAGAGGAGAAGGTTGCATGGGATGGTGATGGAGCTCAAGGGGAATATTCGGGTGTTTTGTCGGGTGAGGCCGCTCCTGCCGACGGAGGCGGGGGCGCGAGTCGTGCGAGCGCTGGCGGCGGAGGATGGGGAAGGCGCGGGTGCGCGAGTCATGCGAGCGGAGGGGGAGGGTGTGGGCGCGGTGGGGGAAGGCATAAGCGCGCAGATCGCGTACCCGGACGCGGGGCAGAGCTGGCCGGCGGGGCAGAGGGAGATTGTTTTGAGCTCGACGGGGGCGGAGCGGGAGTGGGATGTCGGGATGCATGTGGGGAAGAATAAGGATAAGGATAAGGAGAAGGGAAGGAGGGAGGTGTGGGGGTTTGGGTTTGATCGGGTGGGTGCTTTTGCTCTTTCACTTTTCACTTTGTCACCCTTGTCTTCCTTTCGTTACCCTTGTCTTCTTATTTACCTCCTACTCGCTTGCTTACCCTCGCTTACGCTTCCTAGGTATTCACCCCCTCATCAACACCACGAAACGAGCGAACGGCGTGAGTGGGGGCCGGGCGAATGGGTGGTGGTGGGAACGGCGCAAATTAGTCGGGTCGGTACGTCTTCCTCTCGACCTACCGAATACCGAGCTGATTGTCGCGGCTTGTGGATGCAAGCGCGCGCATGAAGATTGCACCGCAAGTACCTACCCCACGACTCCTCGATCGAGCTCACCGCGGACGACACGCAGCTCGTACGCACAATGCGCAAGGCTGGGATGCCGCGCAGCTGACGGGGGAAAAAATTAGTGCATCGGTGAGTCTCCCTCCTCCGCTCTCCCATACCCTTTACATCCTCGTTTGCCTTCCCTTCTCCCTTTTTCTCCCTGTCGTCCATCATCGCCTTCCTCTCCTCCTTGCCCATCCCCACCATCTCTCTCCCCTTTCGTTCCTTTTCCTCGACGGGTGCCCCGCGATCCGCATTTGTCTTCTTCCTGGGGGAATGATGACACTTTGCGCAGTCCTTGCGCGTCGAAATGCGGGGCACGATGGGCGCGGGGAAGTGCTGTGGCGGAGTTGCTATCATACCTGCACCGAACGCCGCCTTGCGGGCAATTTCTACTTTACATGTACTCTACGTACGAGTCATTGCTTTTGTAGTAGTCATCTTGAATATAATTAATTGCTTTTCTCTATTCTGATATGAGTCACTGCCCTCAATTTCTCGTCCCCATGCAACCCATGGATCCTTGGGTCAGATTTTCGGAGCAAGACTTGGCCCCTGATGGCATCATCCCAAATCGGACCACTCATTCTAGCGTCCCAATTGGGAAGCTCTCGCTCAGTCTCGGGTTCCACCCTGCTGGGATGGTAGTAATGGGATTGATAAAATTGGATAAAGTGCTAGGCGCATCGGAGAACATAAAAGCTGTATCCTGAGTTTGATGTGGGACGGGGCTGTTGAAACGAGTGCACCGGCGGTTGGATTAAAATTCCTGTGTTGTGTTTTGGGAAGGGAAGGGTTGAGAATGTACTGTATATGGGGCCATACCATTTTATCGATGTCTACGGCGCCGCAATTGAACTCGCTGACAGTAAACTATCATTTAAATGAGACACCGATGTAATGTATTCTTGAATTCATGCATTTACAAGCTTCACACACCCAGCTCATAATTTGCAAAACGTCTTTTGAACTATAAAGAACATAAAGAATCACTCCAACTACCCCCACTAAGCCACAGCGCAATACAAACGGTTTATGATTAGATCAGCTGGGCATTATCTGCCAGTGGCTGTACGGTTATCTGCCATGGCGCATGCATACCTTTGTATCCCTGTACTCTAAATCCCTGGAAATATTTCAGCAAGCCTGTAACAGGGCATATGAAGCTTCCATACGCTCAGAATGGGTTTCCGAAGACGGTGAGTCTTATTCTGTCGGAATGGCAGATAATTCCGTGACTGGCAGATAATTGGTCACGTCACAATTATCTGCCATCGACTCCGACTTCGCTCTACTTCGCTCACATTCACCCTCTGGCCTTCACCAACGGGTCCTTTCTCTTTCAATCTATCTCGCTCCATCTTTTGTCTACTCAGCGTGCCCGCCGGGGCCGCGTGAAACCCACACCATCCTGTACACCAACTCCGGCACAAACTTGAAGCCAACGACGTGCCATGTCCCCCTGGAAAACGCCTAGGATCCAAGAATGAGCCTCGTGAGGACTATGCCCCTCGCCGTGGACGCCCTGTGATTGTCTCGGACTCCAATGGTGCGTCAGACTGCGCACTTGCCTGCCAAAATATTGTGCTAATTATCCTGAGTCTGATACGAAGGCGGGCTGAATCAACGCAGACGGATACACGGAAGCCTCCGAAACGTCGAAAGCTACTCGCCAATAACCAGGCCACTTGCTCAAATGTTACACTTCCCTCCACAAGCACGAGCTCAAAAACCACGGCTACAAATACAAACGGCGCTGCAGTTGGCCACAAATTTCAGACCTTAGAACGAGAAGCTTTCAGTCTTACGTCCTATAGTTGGATTCCAAGTGTGCAGTCATCGTTCTCAGGTTCTCGAACACACACATCGTCTGATTCACCAGCAACCGTGTCGGGATCTGAGTCAAATGCTCTGTTCAGCTCGCAAGCACGTCAGACTGTGCGACTTACCTCGGGCCCTGCAATGGAAGACCTACGGCGGGCATCAAGGCATCCACGATCTCCTTCGTCATTCATTTTGTTTGCCGCTGTAACATGTTGCTGACATACTTTAGGCGCATTCGTTTCAACGGAGGATGGGCGAGGACCTCACGCCGATGTTTTGGCCTGTGAAGTGAAGTGCAAGGTTCTGTGCAAAAGAATATGGGAATTTGTCTGGTTGCTCATGGCTGAGAAATGGGAATAAGTGCGCATTCTTCAAGCATTCTTAGTCTCGTCCCGTATAGCTTGCCGACTTCCGAGATGAATAAAATGTGTTTTTAGTACCGCGTCGATACATTCCTGAACTCTCCCTTTTTTCCCCTCTTCTTTCCTCCTTTCTCTTCTTTTTTTTTCGTCCTCGGCCCGGACACCCAGTACATTGATTCTAAAACCATACAAACCGACTTTTAAAAATTCTCGACCCAAGCCGAGTGATCGGCCACCAGCCGAGCATCTGGCAAGTCACCGCATCACGTCGGGGACCGTGGCCGACGCCTCGGCGGTCACATCAAAAGGTACATAACGACAAATATATACTCGTATCCGTGATTCTCGGGATTTTAGCGTAAGTTTTCGTTTCATTTTTCAAAATTTGACGATAGTCTCCCCGTCCCGAAGGTAGTCAGGTTGAAAAAAAATGAATTGGTAGCTAGCGGTACATGGGGTAGAATACAAGGGGGAGGGTGTGTGAGATGGGATAGGGTGGTGGAGGGAAGGGAATGTTGAGGAGACGTTTCGGGGGATGGGAGGGATAAAAGGAAAGAGAGGGAGGCGCTGCCACGGGGGATCTGCAGAAAGAGTTAGCATTGAGATAAAAGGAATGAGAAGAAGAGAGAAAAGCACGAGGAAAGGAAGAGAAGGAGAGGAAATGGGAAAGACGGAGAGAAAGACAGATGGATATAGCGAGTGGGATGAGTGAGTATTGCTAAATGAATGTAGAGGATGGAGTGAGGCAAGGGAAGACGAAAGACGTCGAAGGAAGAATGTGGCTCGAAAGAAAGAGGGATAAAGAAAGAGGAAGGAAGGAAAGGGAAAAAGGAAGAGCGACGAAGACCATACCACGAATGTCGCGACGCGTCTTGAGGGTGCTGGAAGTCGGCAGCGGGTGTTGGACGCGTTGTTGAGTGTCGGTGGTCGATATCGAGGCCAGAGAGGGAAAAGGGAGCGCCAGAGGGGCATGGAGACGAGAGGGAATGTGGGGATGGTGGTGGTACGAAAGAAAGAGGCGGAGTCACGGTGCTCAGCCTTATATATGCGCTTCGGGATCAAGTCCCACGGCCTGATATGGAATAGAACTTTCGCAATCGATGGCTTAATCAAATGCCAGTGACGCGCCTTCGTGCTCATCGCGTCCCACTAGGCACTTGGACTGAGATATTGGCTGAAGACGGGGCAGTTTCGCGTTTTTTCGCGTTCCGAGTTGGGCAAAGTGTTCAATTGGGGTACTTGGTCATTCTATGAAAAAAAAGACGCGTAAAGACGCGTTGAAATACGCGTTTTGAGCGCAAAGGAAGAGACAGTGATCCGGAGTCAAGTCCGCGTTTGGCGAGAATCGTGGTTCGATTTCCTCGGAGTTGGAAAAAATTGAATTCAACTCGGAAGTCTCCCCCCGATGGCCGAGCGTGCAGCGCGAAGCGCTGCATGCGAGGCAAAAAAAAAAAAAGGGATTTGACATTGTTGCAACAGTGCGTCCGAAATCTCCCCCCGATGACCGAGCGTGCAGCGCGAAGCGCTGCATGCGAGGCAAAAAACTTGGATTTGAATTATCTGTACGTCTGGAATATCCTACAGAAGCAGTTCAAGATGCATGGCCAGGTTTAAACGTACTATGGTTGAACGCACGCGGAGTGCGTCTGAATTCTCCCCCCGATGGCCGAGCGTGCAGCGCGAAGCGCTGCATGCGAGGCACAAAACTTGGAATTTACTATTGTTGCGCCGAAGCGCTGTACGCGAGGCAAAAAGCTTGGGTCACAATTAGTACGCAACACATCTGGAGTCTCCCCCCGATGGCCGAGCGTGCAGCGCGGAGCGCTGCATGCGAGGCACAAAAATCAAAGGAGATTCAACATACTGTACATGACATGACATGTGGAGCACCGCGTAAAGATGCGTGAAAGACACGTTTTTAGTACCGTCCGTACAAGTAGAAATTCAACAAGTCCGATGTGCTCATTGGTCAAGAGTGAAAAGTTTACACAAGAGATTAAAAACGGCTTGAAGTTCGGACACAATGTCGATGTCTGAGCGCGCAGCGCGAAGCGCTGAGTGCTCAGCAGTCGAAGTGTTATACAACAGATATAAAAAAAGGGTGAAGTGCGTTGGAAATCTCCCCTCGATGGCTGAGCGCGCAGCGCGAAGCGCTGTGTGCTCAGCGGGACCACTTCTTATCTGAAGAAAGCAATCAGCAAGCAGCGTCATCCACCATTGCAAAGCAAAGGCATTTTTTGTTCTCTATGTGAGATATTGAAGCAGGACAAGAATGTTCAACTGAGAATCCGCGTTCAGGCAGACAACGAATCGGAAGACTTAATTGAGGACATGATCTCCGAGCCCACCGCAGCACCTCGGAATTCTCCCCGGACTTGGATTCAAATTATCTGTATGTCTGGAATATCCCTGAGAAGCAGCTCAAGATGCACGGCAAGGTTCAAATGTTGCCACGGTTGAACGTTGAGGGTTGCAAGCGCACGCGCAGTGCGTCTGAATTCTCCCCTCGATGGCCGAGCGTGCAGCGCGAAGCGCTGCATGCGAGGCAAAAAACTTGAAAGGAGATTCAACAGACACGACATGACATGTGGAACACCACGTAAGGACGTGTGGAAGACGCGTTTTTAGTGCTGTACAAGTAGAAATTCAACTAGTTAGATATGCTCAGTAATAAAATTTTACACCAGACATTGAAAACAGCGTGAAGCTCGGACACACAATGTCGATGTCTGAGCGCGAAGCGCTGAGTGATCAGCAGTTGAAATGTTATACAACAGACATAAAAAAAGGGTGAAGTGCGTCGGAAATCTCCCCTCGATGGCTGAGCGCGCAGCGCGAAGCGCTGTGTGCTCAGTAGGACCACTGCTTATCTACAGAAGGCAATTAGCAAGCAGTGTCATCCATCATTGCAAAGCAAAGGCATCTTGTTCTGAGGGTGAGATATCGAAGCAGGACAAAAATGTTCAATCGAGAATCCGCGTTCAGGCAGCCAATGAAAAGGAAGACTTAGTTGAGGTTATGATCTCCGAGCACACCGCAGCATCTCGGGACTCTCCCCTCGATGTCTGAGCGCGCAGCGCGAAGCGCTGTGCACTCACTGGGGCAACAGACAGAGCATGATTCATTCGAGCGCAATACACATGTACAAAAAGTTGAACAAAGACCTAGAATGGAAAAGGTCAGTGATGCAAAATAAATACCAGACTTACCTCTCTAGCTGAACACCGAGACAAGGGGTGACCCAAAAACAAGGACAGGACCCAAGTCAGCAGTATCCAACTCCCCATTGAGAATAACTCGACATGGCACACCTTTTGAGCGCGCAGCGCGACGCGCTGTGTGCTCAGCGAGACGTATCGAAGCAGAGCAGAATGAACCATGGAGGACCCGATGTCACAATCCGCTCAGAGAAACCACGAAGAGGAAAAAATATTTGATTTGAAGACACAGTAATGTCCAAGCTGTCGGCGTTGATTTTCAGCCGGAAACTGCCTAGAGAGTCTACAGCAAAAGATCAGACGCATATGTCGACTGGTCCAGCGCTACACATCTGGCATCTCCCCCCGATGGGCGCTGCGTGCTCAGCGGGATTCTGCCAATTCGAAGGAGGCACCTTGAATTTGGATTTTCACGGCTACTCGCTGTTCACGGCAGCACATCGGAATCTCTCTGAAACATAAATCAACAACTGCACAAGTTGACCTGACTCGGGTCAAAGCAGAACTGAAGGATCAGCTCTCCGACTGCCGAGTAAACCTTGAAGCACCGTTTCGAACGCGCAGCTCGTAGATGTCTGAGCGTGCAGCCCAAAGCGCTGCGTGTTCACGAGTTGGAAATTGAGTCAGAGGTCAAAGCGTCCGGAGCCAATGCGTAACGAGTGTGGAATCTCCACGCTTGGTGAGAGTGCAGACTTTGAGGCTCGTCTTTTCTCTTGCGTTCACCGCGGAACAGTGAAAAGACCCCAAAGCCAGCCGAATCGATTGCAAGGTCGGCAAATAGCCTCTTCTCAAGTTGGAGTCTCCGCCAGATCCGGTGGGAACTGATGAAGCTTATGGCAAAGACACATCGGATCGAGTTGAGACTTGATACTCGAGCGCGCAGCGCGTGTAGTGCTCAGTGAGACTAAGGTTAAGCGCGAGAAGGGTTATCTTTCCTTGTCTCTTGCCATTGGAGATAGACAGATATTCGTTGGGATCAAGATACAAGGAACGCGGCGGCGGACACGGTGAGGAAAATCAAGTCGGAGAGGGAGACAGCATCAAGCCAGGATCCGGACACGGCTTTGAAAATTTATTCGTTGAATCAAGCCCTGCGCGATGTTAGCACTCGGGAACCAACAACCAAACGTACGTGCTCCGCAGACCATCAGAATCGGGTTCGCTGCGACATGGCCCAGACTTCGACGCCCCGGCGCGCTTGCCCCTCTAATTTGAAAAACTGCACAATCAAGATCGTAGTTCAGACTCAGGAGCCAAAATTTGATCAAATATGTCGCGGGCAATGCACCGAGTAAAAGCAGAAGAGCAAGAGCAGAGAAAATAACTGATTCGGGAAGCAGTTCTACTGCGTGAGGCGTGCGGCGGTCGCGGCGAGGTGCGGGAAGGAAGTAGGACTGTCGACGCATAGCTTTGAGCGCCGAAGGCCGAACATCGCCGACGGCCACTTGACAGCCGAGTCGCCGGCTTGACTTTTTCTTTTCTCGCATCCCACCGCGGTACCGCTTTCGTTCATCCCCGTCCATCCGACTGTGCTGAGCTCCATTTCGTCTCACCACAACCGCTTCCAACCCGCTTCCGTTCCAAACTCCAGGTTGACCGTTCGAGTGTCGAGTCCGGTGCAGCCCGAGTCCCTTGGCAGGCTGTTGCTGGATCCTTGTCAACATGAATGCTTTTTACCCTTGGTAACATGTGTCCGGTCAAGATCTCTGGCGCTCCCCTCTGATCGACACCACAAGCCTTGGGCACTCCTTGCGCTCAATCCTGATATCCGCTGTATTTCCTCAAGCTGTTCCTTTCGACCTTTCCTTCAACTTCAAGCAACAGCTTGCAATCAATAGCATCGTACTGGCCCGTGCTCGTTATTTTCTCAACTTATAACTCAGTCCCCGATCCGAATGCGCGCCTCGTAATTTGACTCTGGAATGTCTTGGCTTTGTTGCAGCGGTGTCCCCGACTCAGTTTACACTGTGGACTTGGTCTCACATTTGCGCCAATCACCTGCCTTGGTTACGCATTGAGGTATGTCGCCGCAGTCCTGAATTGACTTGGGATTTGCTGACGCAGACCGACATTTTTCTGACCTATCTCTCTCTTCCGTTTCCTGATTCTCGCTATACTCTATACGTCCCGTCTCAATCCATTTCAAGTTCACTCGTCCCATTTCCCTTACCTTTCATTCTTTTCGTTGTATAGATGGCCGCTTTCTCTTCTCAATTGAACCTCCTCACTTCCTCACCTTCACCGCTGCGTTTCTTTGACTCCCCCTTCACGCATTACCAGTCCTGCGGAGAAGGAATTCAAGCACTGCAAATCGACTGTGGATTCGGTGAGTAAGATCTAGTAACCTGGACCGCCACTCGACACAGTGTTGGCTTCAACGCCAACACCCGTGTTCGAGGTAAGCCTGTACAACTCATCCCAATAGCTTGAAACTCGTCCGTGATTCTATCTTGTTGCGATTTCCGTCGAGATTCGGCAGATCTTGTTTGACACTCCGCAAATTCCGAAATATGTGCGCCTTTTCTTCACGCTGTGTCAGTCCTGTCATTCTCTATGGCCTCTCTTGCTGCTTTTAATCTTTCCCAGAGTCGTGCTCGACCATTCTCGGATCTGCGCCATTTTTTTCAACTCACTTCGGGCATCTCGGGGTTCGATGTTCCGTCGAACATACACGCTATATGCGCATTTATCTCAACGTGTGCTATCCCTCCTACTCTTTCTGGTGTTATCATACGAGTTAGAACCCATCCGTGACTCCTCACTGACCATTATCCTCAGACTCATTCTCGACTACCATCGCCGCTGGTGTATGCCACTGCCTGGATCAAGTTTGATTGGTTTTTCGTCCCTACTCATTTTGTACGTCGTACAATGTCCGATGCTCTGCTCAATATTGATTTCGAACTTTTCAGATTACAAATTCAACTCCTCCCCAGATTCATTCTTCAAGTTCTCCGCCGTAATACAGCGTGTGCCTTTGCCTTTCACGCATGTTCTGATCTTCATCTATCTTAGTCACATTACACGGTCTCTCCTTCCCTTGCCAGATCCGCTAATGTCTGTTCTTGGAGTACAGCAAGTTCTGAGTGGTTTTGTACCTATGACTTTTGCAAGTTATGCGGAATCGCTACTTGACTTGGACTCAAACATTCATTCAATTCTTCTTTATAGCTTGACCGTCGGCATTGTTCCTCTCCTTTCTTTCAGATTCCTCCTCTGAGCTCACGACGAGGTCAGAGATATGGACTTGGGGCAGGCCTCATTCACCACCTTGACTATATGTATACGGCTTTTCCTCCCTGTATGTGAACCCCGTCGCGAGTCATCGTTGGTTCGGACTTACCCCTCCCAGCTAGCCATCTTCATCGCATTAATTTATTTCAACCCCCACTATGATGTTCTAATCCTGAATCCGGTTCAGGGTTCCTTCATTTCGTCCTGCTCTGCATATATTCATGTCAATGAACCATTTCCACTTGATCAGGCCTACCCCTTCGTGGGGCACGACTGCTCTCGGAGATTTTCCCCGGACAATGTATGCGCGTTTGATTTAGGCTCGTCATCCTTACCTATCTTTCTTGAGATCGTCGTGCTGATTCAACCGTTCTCAGATTGCAAGGTCACTGCGGACATTCAACGTGATTCGGGCATGCCGGTCATCCAAGTTTGGAGTCAACCTTGCACAAAACAATGCCACGAAGGCGAGATCACCTCAACTATCATTTCCTCCTACTCAGTATTTCCTTTTCTTACTGCTCTCACTCTTTTATACTTGAAATCGACTCAGAAGCTCCACTGGCTTCCTTCTGTCCAATTTGATATAGAGCCGTGCGTATATTTGACCCCTGATATCTCGCACTCGCACCCTAACAAGCGAAATATATGCGCTTGGACACGCAGATTCCACGGCGTTCCAGTCTTCACATGGCTCTCGCTCATCGTCTCAAGCACGGGTTGATCAAAGCTCAGGAACTACTTTCGGCCAACTTCGTGTTGCTGCCATCCGCTTGTGCCCCTGGCGTTCGGTTGGGCAAGCTCAAGCCCAACCCACCCGTTCGTTCATTCTTTCGCCTCCCCCCATTCTCCTATTCCCCCGGAATGGTCTACATAGGTACTTGAAAATCCACCTCTGTAAGCGTAAGCAAGCACCATATTTACCACTCACTTAGCAATACTCTTCGGCCATCCTCAAATAATCTTTCAGATTTCGTGTGCCCTCGATATACTCATGCCATGGAGGTCATTGCATTTGCACCACTTCCGATTTGATTGACCCGCAACTGAAATCAAACTTGTGCGTATCGTTCGCTTCGATGGCATCTTCGGGCATCTCGGCGTTCAAGATTCTGTCCAACAACCTCCAAATTTGGACGGATTTTACGCCAAGTGTGTCTTTCAACTAATGCCTATCTCTGCGAGTTAGATACTCTAGTCCCAGGCCCAAACTTGCGTCACTGTTCTCGTTAACCAGCAGCTTCGGGCAGACTACGCCAATATATGCGCCTAGTCGACATCCTCTCATTTCCAGAGATCGGACTGAACTTACTTCGTTTCACCCTGTGGTTCAAAGTGCACCCAGTGGTCAATGAAGGTATAAAAGTTCAACTTCTCGTTTCCATTGGAGTTGCGGTGCCTATCTATCACGCAAATCTCGGTGTTCATCTATCCCGCAAACCAATCCCAGGCCACCACTAACCCTTGAGAACACCCCAAGTTCTCGCCGCAGTATCACTCTCCAATTTTACACGTGTCTCTCCAACTGCTTCCTGATCGTACCCTACCCAGATCCTCGCGAGTTATGCGTTCATTCAAAAGTAATCTCTGCCCCAAAGCGTATCCTGCGCTCTTCCAGCTAACCCATGTATCAATTCAATCTCGGGTGTCAATTCACGGTAAGCCTGTCTTCATCTACTGTAGATCTGGCCTATTCAAACCGCGTATGAATTTTTTACGTCCTCCACGGACGGTCCTCAATTGTGTGGATCGTCAGGTGCAATGTTCAACAAACCAGTACTATCCATGTACGTACCACTGTTTATATCCAACCTCGTTCCTATTTTGATCCTAATGTTTGTATGCAGACCATAGCCGGAGTGCGTTCTGAGAGCATTCGGCATCTGATACCAGATCAGGTCAGTGTTCCTTCACCGTCAACCGTGTAATAATTCTGATATTGAACGCGTGCAATACAATCATCCAAACAGTCCATCTCCCGACGCAAGTTCACCCGACTCAATGAACCTGTCTGTGCAATCTACCCACTGTGCACTTACCCACCAATCACTGACTGTGGACCGCTTTGCCACAATTTGCGAGGCCAAAAAATGGCGGTCCAAATTTAACTCCAGGTGTCTTGAGGGGAGCGAGTCCGGCTCTAAGTATCTTCTCGCGGAGCATCGTCCAGGCAATTTAATACCCAGTGTTTCTTGCGGAGCGAGTCGGGGGTCTGGACCGAAGTAAGTGTTTTTTCGTGGACCGAGGCGGGTGTCAGGACCCGAGTATCTTTCGCGCAGCGAAGTCTGGTGTTCGGTGTCCGGTGCTGCCAGCATTGTCTGGGAATGTGACGCCTCAAAGGCAAAAATGTACTAAGTCCACGATGGACTTGTGATTTTTTTGGTGAATTTTCTCCGTCAGAAGAACACCGAACTGGCTTCCGTTTATCTCATCCTACGCCGTTCTGTGCTCAAATACC
Organism: Mycena polygramma; assembly: GCA_029449255.1. Taxonomy (NCBI): domain Eukaryota; kingdom Fungi; phylum Basidiomycota; class Agaricomycetes; order Agaricales; family Mycenaceae; genus Mycena; species Mycena polygramma. The sequence continues at coordinate 312,876 of JARKID010000056.1, read as the reverse complement.
TCACCCTCGCCCTGCTTGATCACTTACCTTATCCGCCTCACTACAAGTACCAACCTGCTCCTTCAACTTCGCGAGGACTACGACTACGGCATTTCCCGAACCATCAAGCCGGTCCGGCGCAGCCCGCTTCCCACGCCGCCCCTCTGACATCAACCACCACCATCCCGTCCATATGTCGTCGATAGAGCCAAGCGGCCGCTCTATGGCTACTCTTGAATTCAACCACTAGGTTATGAATCTTCACTAGATCTAATCTGGGCTCTTCCTCCTCTATTCACCTCGGTATGAAGGCACCACAGTTTCGTGCGTTGTTTCTGGTCCTACGGTCACAAGGCTTCGATTTTATAGCCTCCTTTCGGTCTTCATTACTATAAGCATCACAGTGATCACTCTATCTCGCTACCCTTCGAAGCTCTAATGACCTCGATCCACCTCAACTGGGTTTCCAGGCTCCAAAATCTCGCTCTCTGTGTTGCTCGTCTCTGGGGCCTCTCGGCGAAGTCGCAAGTCGTTTGTCAATCTTTTCTGTTACTTGAATCCCTTTGGACGCATCCGATTTCCTTGGTCATGCCACGAACTATGTCCGCGTGAATATCGAGCCTTGACTCGGATCCATGGCAGTTAAATTGCCGTTGAATCGTTAATGTAAATTCTACTTGGGTAGATATGGCGTCGCGATTTCGACCTGACTGAGAGCTGGCTCTGTGACTCATCATTACAGGTGCAGCCCTGGGATCCAGTTCACCTTTGACAAGTACCGACACACTTGGTCTCGCTGCATTTTCAAGATTTTGGTCCGTCGTTGGAGCGGTAAGATCTAATTATCTTGCTTTGATCCATTTCTGACTCTCTTCAAATCCTCGTAGGGCTTGAGCCTTCACTGATCTGAGCATTGGCTTAAGATATTTTGGGTGGTAAGACTGTGGCTCTCGCAACATAATCCAGGGGTGCTTCACTCTAGGACTTTGGATTCGATTCTTACCCAGCTGTCTAGGATACACATGAGTCTGCGCTTCACGTCTCAAGGTACGTTGTGGTAATCATGTACAAACGAAGACAAGACTGGCTTTCTTTATCAAGATCTTTGACTCTTCCTCTGGCTTGTTGCTCTGACTACAAGTCTCACTCGAATTCGTGTCATGTAGGGCGCTGAACACACTCATCATCAACGACTCCAGGCCCAAACGGCGATTCAATCAGCTTTCTCTCGCGCCGTCACGCTAACCACTGAATTCTCACTGTTTTTCGCGCAGCGAGGGTCAAGACTGGATTCAACACCCAGTATCTTTCACGGAGCGAGTCTGGCCCCGGCTCTCGAGTATCTTCTCGCGGAGCGATAGCCTGTCAATTCAACACCTAGTGTTTTTCGCGGAGCGAGGTCCAGTCAACTCAACACCCAGTATCTTTCGCGGAGCGAGCCAGGGTCTGAACACCAGTATCTTCCGCGGAGCGGGTCTGAGATCTGATGTCTTATCTCTGGCGCCAACCGAAAGAGAAAAAAAAGGTTAAAATGCACTAAGTCGCGATCAAAAGTGGACTTGTCATTTTTTCCTATTTCCTGCTCCACTCGCTCTCTGCTGGTCTGTCTCGCGATCAAAAACGGACTTGTGATTTTTTTTTGGGGGGAGCCTTCTTTTGTAGGTTTTGGTGTGCACTTGACTTCCCACCGAGAATTTCTGACGCGGATATGAGCACCTCATTCCCATCCGCGGCTTTACATGTACGTGTTGTTCTTTCCATTATCACCTGCGTCTGGATTACTTTGCGCCTCTTATTTCACAGTAACGGTTGTGTACCGACTTGGGCTGGCTCTGGGATGCGTCACCGAGCTCGCAAGGTAGATAGATGCTTTTCACGACGCGATTGACTTGATTGTTCACAGGCTTGGTGGATGCAGGTTGGGATAATCACCTGTGTGCAGAGACTACGGTTGGATTTTTTTTTGCATCGAAGTTGAGTCGGCGTCGTGGTGCGTTCTATCTGATCCACAAGCACACTCTCAATTCATAGGTTAGGTTTCGAGCTGTCTCACTTGCACTCGACCTCTACACCCAGCCTCCACGTCTGTTCCCCAGCAGTTCATCTTCAAGTATACTTGCATCTAATCTCCGTCGAACGAATGCGCGGCTTGGCTCAGAGTTCATATAATAATAGCAACTCAATTACAAGAGCTAGATTCCTTCTCGTGGGTCAGGTATGAATATATATATCCGAGCCGCGATCCTGGAGGTAAGTGAGTCTTGTCTTGAGTCAACCGCTGCGTTTGAGCTGGCTTGTTTGAGCGTGAAGCGTGATTTCAACCTAATCCAATGCAAGGTAGCGCGGTTCGGCGTTCGGTTCGGCGGCGGTGGCCATGGGAGCGCTGGTTTTGGATTTTGGATTTTGGATTCAAGTGAGGAAGAGGAAGGAGAAAGGGATTTTTAAGTGAGTATTGATAAGAGGACGGAGAGGAGGAGGGGGAGGGGGAGGGGGGAGGGAGGAGGAAAGAGGCGGGTTGGCATTGATTGAGATTAGGTTGAGGTTGGGATTGAGATTGAATTCGCATTTAGTCGATCGGGATTTGGCGCGGCGCGGGTGGGTTACGGTTGCGGTTGAGTGGGGTCGGGTGTGAGATGTGAGGGACGATTCAGGGGTAAACGATTACTTAGATTGGATTGGCGTGCGGTTCGGTTGATACGTAAGACGCAGCCCAAGATGAATGGATGAATACATACGCTACACGGGATTGCCGTATTCGCCCCGCAGCCAAGCGAGTTCACCACCGCCTTGAGCCTTTCTGCCTCTTTAGGGGTGTTTGTCAGTGTAACATCCGCGTCCTTCAAATCCGAGTTGGACTCGCGTGCACCCATTCCGCCACTCGACGTTTTGGATCCAACCTTCACCGAAACTCAGTGAACCAAATAGTAGGAGGATGAGGAGGAGCTACGTCTCTGCATTTCAATTTTTCTTTTTCTTTTTTTTTTCGTTCTATTCGGATTTCGGCGGTTCATTCGGTTCGTTCGCTCCAGGTATCGGTAGTTTGATTAGAATTTAGGTGTAGCTCAGGTGTTTGTGGACAGGGAGGAGAGGGAGACGCGCTCTTCAGTTTCGATTATTTGTGCGCCGCCTTGGATGGATATCCGATCGGGCATCCAATCAGACAGGCTTTGAGTGAACAAATGGATTGGATTGTAGATACAACGGCACAGGAGTAGCGAGAGTGGGATTTGCAGACGCAGGAGCGGAAGTGGGAGTGGGGAGAGGGATGGGATGGGGCAGGGAGATGGGAAAGGGAGGAGGATTGGGGGGAGGATTAATATTGGGCGGGGAGTGGTCGCGTCGCAGGTGGATTGCGCGACAGCGGCGGAGAGACGGCCCGGCGTGACCTGCGCATACGGCGATGGTGGCATGAAATGACGCGCAGGCGTTTCCATGCCAGCACATGCAGAGGGCACAAAATTCCGACGTTGTACACAAGTGTCACGATGGAGTCACAGAACCACGCGTTGTTGTGTTAACTTTGGCCCTTCACGTGAGTTGGCGCCGTCCCGTGACCGGCTGCAACGTTCGTCTTCTCCACGACCAGCGGCTTCTCCCCTTCCCCTACAAAGCTTCATCATACTCGCCACATACGCAGGTAAGGGCAAATAACTGACTCGCCCTATCGAGATTGACACCCGCCATAGGAACAATCCGCACGGTACGCCCCCGAAAACAGCTGTGGCAGGTTTCCTTTCCGCCTTCTTGTGTGTGTACTCGCTGACGATGAATCGCTAGACAGTCGCTTGTAGACGCTGATAGAACTGTTCATCTTCTGTTCCAGGCATTTCTACTATCCGACGGCGCGGAGCCACCGAACGATACCGATTCCTTTGTACGCTCTGGACCTCGACGGACTCGTCAAGCTTTCTTTGGGCGATACTTCCCTCCGAACCCCACAACAAGCTCAAAATCGTACGCTGAGAAGCCATCTAGGTGCGTTCTTCGTCGCTCCTGCCGTATCGTCCCCTCACACACACTTCGCCCAGCCACGGATGTCCCGCCTCCCCCGCCCGCAACACGGGTCATCTCCGGACGCCAAGCCCTCCGCGCCGTCGCTGAAGCGTAAAGTCGTCCCAGAAGAGGACGACATCGAGCAGCAGCCCACCAAGAAGGGCACCGGGGGCTTCCGCCCGAAGCCGCTCCAAGCGTCCAGGAATGCCACCAATGGCAACTCAAACTCAAACGTCGCTCCATCCACGTCCACTGTACCCAGTAACGCGAAACCCGCGTCCGCCGCGGTGATGCCCCGGCCCTTGACGCGCCCACGCCCGCCCGTCGCCGCACGCCCGACTGCGCGCGGTGCGAGCGCGCCACCCGTGTCCATGGCCACGATCCGCAAGCCCTCGGCGTCGCGCGTCCCCGCGTCGTCCGCGCTGGGCAAACGCACCGCGTCCGGGTCGACCGTCGCGAGCGCCGCCGCGCCCGACGTGATCACCAACCTCCACAAACGCCTCGCGACGCTCGAGTCCGCGCGCTCGCAGGACACCGAGCGGCTCGCTACGCTTCTTGAGTCGCAGGCCGCCGCCACCACTTCTTCATCCACCGCCGCCGCCGACGCACACATTGACGCGCACGCCGCAGCCGCCGCCGCCGCCGCCGACGCACACGCCGAGCTCCTCGCCACGCAGGCACAGCTCGCGAGCACCGCCACGCAGCTCAGCAACGCCTCCGCCCAGCTCTCCATACTACAATCCGAGCTTCTCGCCGCCAAGACCGCCCTCCGCCTCCACTCCGACACCGAAGCCTCCCTCCGGCACGAGACGCACGCTTTGCACGCCTCTGTCCTCACCGGCAAGACCGCGCTCGCGCGCGCGGAGGACGAGGCGGGCGAGCTAAGGCGTGCCCTGGCGCGCGAGCGCGAGGAGGGGGAGATAAGGAGTAGGCGGGGGGAGAGGCTGTTGAGGGAGGCGAAGGACGATTTGGTGGAGATGGAGGGGCGGGTGGGCAAGTTGAGGGGGGAGCTGCGGGAGGCGGTGGGGAGTGAGGCGGGGGGGAGGGAGCGCCTCCGTGTCCTCGAAAGCCGTGCCGCACACCTCGCTGCGGAGCTCCAACGACTCGAGCGAGAAAACGCGGAGTTGAAGGACGAGTGGGCAGGGGAGAGGGAGAGGTGGGCAGAGGAGAGGGGGAGGTGGGAGGAGGAGAGGGGGGTGATGAGGGGGGAGGCGGTGAGGGGGGAGGAGGAGAGGAGGCGGTTGCATGGGATGGTGATGGAGCTCAAGGGGAATATTCGGGTGTTTTGTCGGGTGAGGCCGCTCCTTCCCACCGAGCGGTCTCTCCTGCCCACCGAGGCGGCTTCTGCTTCCGAGGTGGCGGCGTCGGCGTCTAACGGGGCGTCTAACGGGGAAGGCGGGGAAGGCATAAGCGCAGCCGCGCAGATCGCGTACCCGGACGCGGGACAGAGCTGGCCGGCGGGGCAGAGGGAGATCGTGCTGAGCTCGACGGGGGCGGAGCGGGAGTGGGATGTCGGGATGCATGTGGGGAAGAATAAGGAGAAGGAGAAGGATAAGGGAAGGAGGGAGGTGTGGGGGTTTGGGTTTGATCGGGTGTGTGTTTCTTCTCCTCACCTTGTCTTCTTGCTTATCTCGTGCGCTGACGCTAACGCTCCTCGCAGGTATTCACCCCCGCCTCGACGCAAGCGGACCTCTTCGCGGAGATCGCGCAGCTGGCGCAGAGCTGCACGGACGGGTACAATGTGTGCATCTTTGCGTATGGGCAGACGGGGAGCGGGAAGAGCTGGACGATGGAGGGTGGGGGGGTGAGTCGTTTTTTTTTACCCTTCCCTCGCCTCTCTTCGTTTCGCTACTCGCATACTCGCAGACTGACTGACGCGACCCACAGACGGAAGAGACGCAGGGGATGATCCCGCGCGCGGTGGCGCAGGTGTTCCGCGTGGCGGAGGAGCTGAAGGATAAGGGGTGGACGTATAGCATGGAGGGGCAGTTTTTGGAGATCGTGAGTCGCGCTTCTTCCTCTCCCTTCCGCTTCCTCGTCGTTCTACCCATTATACCCGTTTACCACGCTCGCTCGCTCCCTTCCTTCCTCCTCCTCTTCCCTTGCACCTCATCCTCCTCCTACACGTGTACACCCGCTGACTTGCCCGTCCTTTCCTCCTTCCCTCCCTGCCTCCCTCCTTCCTCCTCCCCCTCCCCTTTCTCTTCGTCCTGCATACGTACGCCCGCCCTCTATCCTCCCTCCGTCCCTCCTCCCTTCCATCTACTACCGTCGCTGACTTGCCCGTCCTTCCCCCTCTTTCATGCCCACTTACCACGCTCGCTCACTCAGTCCGCCTCCTTCATATCCACGTACCACCCTTCCTCCCCCTTCCCTCCCTCCCTCCCTTCCTCCTCCTACCATCGTCGCTGACTCGTCTCCCCAGTACAACGAAACGATCACCGACCTCCTCTCCCCGCCCCCCACACCCACCGACCCCCCGCGCAAACACGAGATCCACCACCACCCCACCACGCACCTCACCTCCGTCTCGGACGTCCTCTCCCCCGCGCTCACCTCGCCCGCGCACGTCATGTCCTTACTCGCCCAAGCGCAGTCAAGGCGGCGCGTGGCAGCGACGCTGATGAACGAGCGCAGCTCGCGCTCGCACTCCGTCTTCACGCTCAAGATACGGGGGACGCATAGTAGTGGGGAGGGCGCGAGGGTGGGGACGCTTAATTTGGTGGATTTGGCGGGGAGTGAAAGGTTGGCGAGTGTCGGGCATGGGAGCGCGCAGGGGTTGGGGGCGAGCGTCATGGGGGCGGGGATGGGGGCGGCTGTGGCGAATGAGAGATTGAAGGAGACGCAGAGCATTAATCGGAGCTTGAGTGCGCTTGGGGACGTGATCGCGGCGCTGGGGGAGCGCGGGCCTGGGGCGCATGTGCCGTATCGGAATTCGAAGGTGCGTTTTTGTCTTCATCCTTGGTGGAAGTGGGTGGCATATGCTGACTTGCGATTGGGTATAGTTGACGTATCTGCTGCAAAATTCGCTGAGCGGGAATTCGAAGACGTTGGTGAGTCTCCTTTTCCTTCGCTCGTATCTCTATAAGGATATCGCTAACGATTATGGATGGGTAGATGGTGCTGAACTTGTCCCCGCTGGCGGCGCATTTGAATGAGTCGCTCACGTCGTTGCGGTTTGCGACGAAGGTGCGTTCCCTTCGCCTTAGGCATCCCGTTTTGACTCTGCGTGATTACTGATTATTTGATTGCAGGTGAATAATACGACCATCGGGACTGCGAAGAAGGTGCAGGTGCAGGGCGGCAAGTCGTCGTAAGAAAAGAGCTAGAGTGATAGTTGATATTGGCGCTGGGATCGGACTGAAAGCTGAACGATATGAGCTTGACCCCTTGTTTCCTTTTTTCTTATGTACATCGCGAGTTGTGTATTTTGGTATCTGTTTATTTTTTTATTCTGAGTACTTTGATCCAGTTGAGCTGGCGATATTTTGCGCGGTGTTGTACGTACCTCGAGGCTCTTGCTTCGCTAAATTCATGCATCGCCAGGGGTCTCGCGAGACAGGACAATAGATAGGAAAACACTTTGATATTTGGTCGAACGTCGATCTTGCGGGGATAGACATGGGAATTTGGGACGGACAAGGCGGATCCTGTCCGAAGCTCAACTCATTCAGTGATGGTTCAACTCGATGGACGATGGACTTTTGCTGCTGCCAGAAACAATCCTTTTCGGTGCGGAACGAACGCGAAAATTAGTTCTCAAGCAAATGGACTGCCAGCCCCGATGATCTTATCCGGACAAATGTTCAAGGCGTTGAGTTGCTGAAACGAACTTGTTCGGGGCGAAACGAACGCAAAAACCAGTAGATCCTGGGCCGCCAGGCTCCAGCCACGCCTGCTGATGGAAGTCACTGCTTCCTCTTCGCTAAAGATATATAGAGTGAAGGTTCATTTTTATTTCATGAGTACTGGATTCATGTCTCACCAAGACCTTTGGAGTCTTGGTCTGGTACCGTCGTCAGACAAGCTGATATCTGCCCAAACCTAGGTCTTGGGCGGAATTCTAGACAATGCAGATCCTATCCGGAAAACGGTTCAAGTCATTGATGATCAAAGTCGACTTGGAGGTTGGACATTTGAATACAACGTGCTTGGGTGCGGAACGAAGGTCAAAACAAAAATCAGGTTTCAAGCAAGCGGCGTGCAAGTGGACTGACTGCCACGATGGAAGTCACTCGAGTCAGTGCTTCCCGCGTCGCTAACTATATTCAGAACGAATGTTCATCGGAAAATGGAGTCTGGAGAGCCTCTCCACTGGATTGTCAATGCGGGTGAGGACCTATCTTGGCGATACTTGGGCCACGGACGGGTCTCGAGCTAACAAAAGGGGGTCAGATATCTATCTTGGAGTTGCGGATCGTTTCATTCAACGGTTCACGTTTGCTGCCGTCGGGTGCGGTTGCACATGTACTTCAAAGGCCAATTATATATATGCGCAGCGGCGGATGTTGGGCGACGGCAAATTCAAAGAGGTCCCGAGCGGAAGGTTTCAAACTTGCTATCTGACGAGAGAACTTATGGAGTGGCGAGTGGCGCAAGTGACCGAATCCCCTTACATCGCGGTTTCTTCTGATGAGGCTCGACCTTGAACCGCAAAAAAAATTGTGGCATATTTTGGGTTATGCAAGGTCAGAAATGGGACTCCATTTTCTTGTCGCTTTCCGCCGTACTTACTTTCAATTCGCGAACGGCATTTGCAGAAGACAGATTGGCTCGATTCTCACCGCCAGCATCCTGAAACTAATCGAACTTCGCCTGATACTCCGTGCCGCCGGCATGATCAATATGCTGCCGACATCAGTCTTTTCCTTGGCTTCTGCCTATACATTCGCCGCGGCCCTGGTTTACTCGCTTGCAATAATCTTATCATAAAGATACATATACTTCGGCTGCAGTTGGTTTTCCGGGCGCCGCTTTCAACCCTTTCCAAACCCTTTCATAAAAAAACCAAGCCGATCATCGGCGAAGGGCTTTTTTTTCTGCCCGTGGATGGTCACTCGTGTCTTCGCAATGTACCTCGTCGATTTTCAATTCTGGTCCGTTTCTGCTGAGAGCTCAACACTCTGAATTGTTTCCGGGAAGGCGTGTTCGGGTCCGGATACAAAATGAGCAGATGTGTGTGCGCAGCGGGTCCAAAAATGTTCGGATGCAAAGCAGGCTACAAAAGGCTGAAAAGCGTTAGCGGGATAGCATTGATCTTAGACCGCAATGACACCATTTTTGCAAGACACCCCTTGCATGATTCTCTCCCTCCCCCTTGAAATCTTGCACGCAATTGGCGCACAAGTTCGTTGAACAGTCCTAACAAACTTCTATATTGACACTTTGAATTGTAGGCCTCGCACCCCGACCGAGAAAGTCTTCGAGCGGTATGCCGCACGGTGGCCCTCGCAATCAACCCTCTCTTCTTCTCCTCCGTCACGCTCGATATCCACAACCGCGGCCGCGTCGACGAAAGTCACTGTTTCTTGGAGGCGCTCGCAAGCGGCGAAACCGGGTGGTCCCGCTTCGCGCGCAAGCTCACGATTGCGCGACTGTCGCCCGGCGGGGAGTGGATTAAGAAGGAAGAGTTTGATGAAGTGCAGAGGGCGCATGTGAGGATGGAAAAGTTTCTGCGTCCCGCATTGGAGTCGTTGAAAAATGTGCGGAGTGTGATGTGCGTTCGAACTTCTCCCAATACGTTGCGTGGCGGTCGCTGATCAAGGAATGAGATACATAGATGGATGTTGAACGGAAGCAACCCTGAATGGACGACCGTCGTTATCCTCGGCGCCCTTTGTTCCCTCTCTTTCTTGGACGATCTCCATCTAAGGTTGAACTCGCGCACCGATTTAAACGGCCTCCATGGCCTCTCCCGCCTTCGCCTTCGCAAAATTCGGCTCACCGCGTCCAACGCCTTCGGCTGTGTCCATAATGTTACAGGACTTTGGAACACTGAGTCTGATATCCACCCCACCACCGACTCTTTCCCGAAATGCGACCAAAAATCAGGCCGTAAAGATGCGAAACGGCTCAACCATCCATCGGCTGAGTTGGACGGCGATGAATGGGCGTGGGGCTCCGAACCGGCGTCTGTACAAGCAGGAAAGACTGTACGGTAGATCAAAATTTGGTCCGAATAGCAACGCAACATTGATTTCCTTTGCTCGATGTTCGAGTAGACTTTTTAATCGCGCGCAAGACTTCGAAGTTCGATTTATTCCGGTGATCACAGGGAGCATTTGAATGCATTGGAACCAGGCATAGCATATACTGAGGCTAGTTTAATTTTTACAAACGGGTAATACGCAGCGGAAGGGCTCTCTCTCCGTTCGTAGCGACCGGGAGGAGGTTGTTGATGTATTTGGCTCGAACACACTCGTCCTCCGGCTCGGCGAACGAGAATTTTCCAACCAGCTCAGAGAAAAGGACTTGCATCTCCATGATCCTACCGAGGAACGAGGTCAACAGTGAGGGGAGCATAAAATCGATGTGATAGCTTACGCAAATCGCCAACTACATATCCCGGTTAATCGTGTTCAGTAGCAATGATTTCCGAGGCAAAAACTCACCCCAGACAAATGCGAGGGCCGCCAAAGAAGCTCAACCTACCCAAAATTCGTTCGTTCGAGGTGCTCGATCGAGGATTGGGAAAATAAAGGACATACAGATTTGCGTAGGGACTGATAGCCTCTCCCTGATATGTCCTGCCCTCCAGCCAACGAGACGGGTTGAACTCGTCCGCGTCATCGCCCCATCGGGAGGGAAGTCTAAACGAAAGTCGCCTCCCAGTTATTTATCCGAGATATATCTAGTATGACCGAACCTTTGATACGCCGCGAGTGCCATCGTCAGGATCTGGCCTTTCTGCACCGGAATCTTGTCGAGACGCTCTCCTGTGGCCGTAGTAATGGCATCCGACAGCGGGATCACCGTGTTTTCAGAGACAATACGATCTGAGAGTGGAGCTGCCGGAAAATATCTGAGGACCTCCTGCGAGCGGATCAATTATCTGGTGTCGATCAACTATAATCACGGCAAGTACCTTGATCAACGCGTTCAGCAGCGGCATGCCGTCGTACCCAACCTTCCGTGTGCCTGCCACGAGCGTCGAGTGGATCTCAGCGCGCAAGCTTTCCTGAAAGGCGGGGAGCCTGGCAAGCATGAGCAGCCCGAAAGCGACTGAGTTGGCCTGTATAGATGTTGGAACGTATACGCCCTAAAATTGAGGGGACCGACCGTTGTCTCTTGCCCAGCGAGAAGTATAACTGCGGTTTGAGCAGCGACATCATCCGTACTCAACTTCTTATTACTGTCGGCAGCATCTGGATTTACTGATCGACGGTCACGACATTCGACGCGCATTAAATTCTCAATGAAGCACCACTCACGGAGGAGGCTAAAAACGTGATCGTCATTCTTCGCCCCTTTGCTGGCGGCATCCATCTTCTCACGGACGATTCGGTCGCCGATGCGAGTCGTAAAATATCGTTGCTTGCGCAATACTTTTGCCGCGGTGGTTGGGAGCTGTATCAGCACGTCCCAAATCCACGAAGGCAAGTGTCCCGCGATGCCCTCGACCAAAAGCTGAGCGTCAGATTGACTGGCGGTCAGCTCGCTATGAAAAATTCCACATCAACAGAGAGTGCGAAAGACTATGATGACTTACATGACCCGGATGTTATTTTCCACGAAGTCCCGCCCCAAATCTTCAATGGACAAACCTAGAACGGCTGGAGAAAACATCAGAAGGATTTTTTTTCTTGCTGAACCATCTCGCTCCCGACCTTCGGTAATTGCTGCGAGAGTTCCAGTACTCAACAGGGGGGAAATATCGGTCGAAACAGCATTGGATTTGTCGAATAGATCCGAAACCTTTGGAGTCACAATTCGTACGGGAGGGAGCCTGGAATTCGGAAGGGCACTCACCATCTCCGCGGCATTTTCAAACACACTTTGATAACTACGTACGGCGCCAGAGGTGAACCCGACGTTAAGGGCGGCGCGGAGCCGACGATGTTCATCTCCTAGTAGTATTTGTACTGTCAGTGTCTCAGTGGTATCGATGAGTGGAACGGACCTCGAGCAACCATGACACTCTTTCTCCCCACCAAAGACGTCACCATGCCATTGACGACTGGCGCTCTGAAGAACACCTCAGGGTTGTTTAATAGGTACTGCAAAGCGACGGGATCGCCGATCATCAGCCGCTCTTGCTTTGAAGGAATAAATACCAGGAGTGATTTGGATTCGACAAGCCTACCCCAAAATACCCTTTTATCTTATAGACTGGACCATAAAGCTTTTGCCAGCCGAATTCGTGGTCCCCATAGCGCGCGGTAAGGATCAGCTGCCGCATGTGTCCTGAGCAACGCGCGTCAGCACCCTTCCCTCAGGATAAGGACAAACCCCACCGAAGATCCAAGACGGCGAAGGCGGTCCTCTGATTTGATTGACGACAGTTCTTGGGCGGAGCGCCAGATATCCGGCGAGGACCGAGACGAGGATTGAGAACGCGGTAACAAAGAGTACAGCGGAGTCCATTGGAGGGGAAGAAGACAGTGGGAGCTGAAGTTGGGAGCTGTGGTCCCTTTATGTGTGTATTTTTGTTTCGAAGCTATAACCAACCATGTGCCCTGTCTATCGCCGCTCTCGTCCACGCCCAGATATTATGTAGCAATCCACAGCTACATTTAATGAAAATCGTATGGAACACACCCCTCTCGAATAGTCAATTTTCATTGAACTTACAATGCAGTCGAAGGCGGCTTACCGTGCGGTTGAATATTCTGCTCGGCATACTCTCTCGCCAGGCAAATACAATGGAAATTACTCCCGGGCTGACATGCGAAAGTTGAAGCTTCCTGGACCAAGCCATATGCCGCCAAGGCCACGGGTTGGAGCAAATAACTGGTTTCGTCCATGCCGAACTATGCCCTGACGGACGTGTCGAATCAGGACGCAAACACCCTAAAGATAACCGAATTTGCAACCGGTACAACGAAAAGAAAAATGGTACGTACACCGGTGTCGGTAAGGTTACCTCGCCTGTCGAACCCAAAGCCAAGGACTCATCCTATTCCATACGGCCGCGAGGGAAAGTACTGCGCAAAATCCAGCGGGGTAGGCAGCACTCAGCGCCGCATATCTGCGGACGAGTTGTAGCGATCTGCGCCGAAATAAACTTTTATAAACCCAAGAAGGCTGTCTTGAGTACGTGCACTTCGTAGGCTCGTCGCGGCTTGCGCAGAAACATGAGCTAACAAGGTTCGACTTCATTTAGCCCGCAGAATCTGACGCACGATTTGGAGCAGAACCTGCATGAGTATGGGCACCGTGAGTCATTTTTGTTCGGGCCCATATGTGCTATCGCCGCCCTTAGCACATCACAGATAAGCTGTTACGTTTCACATTCGAAAGAAACGCACCGTCCCTCTCAAGCAGTCAGTTTCTATCAGTCTCACAAACCAGTGAAAGGTCGCTGACCATTATAATGGAATATCCTGCTCATCATTTTTTGGGGCGGGGCGAAGAAAATGTAGGTTACTCACGAGCTGATATGCGAAAGTGGAAGCTGTAGTGGAGCGGGAAGCATGCTGCAAGCACCACAGCCTTGGGAAGCAAATGTGGCCGTGGACTATGCCTGACGGATGTCAGGTCGAAACGGGACAACAACACGGGTGGAAAGAGGCAGATGCCCTGAATACAATCAGGTCTGCACCCGGTCCGACGAAAGGAAAGAACGGTACGTACATCTGGCATACATACGTTGGATCAGGAGGAACGAGTAAAAGGTTGCTCCACATGTCGGCACCAAAAATGGCCGCCAGGAACGAACCCTCCCCAAATCCGAATCACTCTTGTGATCACCATTTACGACGTGACAATTCAATTGACTGGGAGTGGCGGCGCTGTCTTAGTCTACGACACCCGGGTGATGCGGAGCGGAAGGGCTCTGTCTCCGTTCGCCGTGATTGGGAGGAGGTTGAAGTTGATGAATCTAGCCCGAACAGACTCGGCCTCCGGCTCAGCAAACGAGAATTTTCCAACGAGCTCGCAGAGGAGAACTTGCATCTCCAGAATTCTGCGAACCCATAGAGTCAACGGCCGGCGGAGAAGAATTAGGCGAAATGAATCGCTCACACAAATCGCCAACTAGATGTCCCATGTTACTCATTTTTGCTTATAGTTATTCCAGAACTGAACTCACCCGAGACAAACGCGAGAGCCACCAAAGAAACTCAGCCTATGCGAAAATCAATCGAGGCAACCTGCGGAGGGAGCGACATACAGATTCCCATACGGACCCAGGGCCTCTCCCTGATATGTCCTGCCGTCCAGCCAACGAGCCGGATTAAATTCGTCCGCGTCCTCGCCCCAGCGCGAGGGAAGTCTACGCCTCCACATTAATCACAAAAACTTATCACTGCTGGCTTTTCCAGACCTTTGATATGCCGCGATGGCCATCGTCACAATCTGGCCTTTCTTTACCGGTATCTTGTCGAGACGCTCTCCCGTAGCGGTAGTGATGGGTTCCGACAGCGGAATAACAGTGTCTTCGGAGACGATGCGATCCGAGAGTGGGACCGCCGGAAAATATCTGAGAACCTCCTGCGAGCGAATTGATTCTTTCGTTAACAGATGTTCGTCCCAGTTCGTCACAGTACCTTGATGAACGCGTTCAGCAGCGGCATGCCATCGTAGCCAGCCTTGCGCGTGCCTGCCCCAATTGTCGAGTGGATCTCCGCGCGTAACTCGTCCTGGAATCTGGGAAGCCTGGCAAGCATGAGCAGCCCGAAAGCTGTCGAGTTGGCCTGCGTGCTTTTTGAGACGCATGCGATATCGAGTCGAGACACAAACCGTCGTCTCCTGCCCGGCGAGAAGTATAACCGCCGTCTGGGCGGCGACATCATGCGCACTTAGCTTCTTATTATTATCGGGAGCGTCCGGATTCACTGCGGATTCACAGTCACTCGACATGAGATTTGTAACGAAGTAGTACTCACATAGGCGGCTAAACACATCATTATCCACCTCCAGCCCTTTGCTCGCGGCCTCCACCTTCTCCCTCACGGCTCGAACGCCGATGCGAGCCGTCAGGTAGCGTTGCTTGCGCAAGACTTTCGCCGCGGTGGTTGGAAGATGCATCAACACCTCCCAAATCCACGACGGCAAGTGCTCCGTGATGCCGTCGACCAATAGCTGAGCGTCAGATTGACTTGCGGTCAGCTCACTGTGTGGTAAACCCTCAAAGTTAGCGGAGAGTGCCAAGGAGTATGATACTACTCGCATGATTCGGATATTATTTTCGACAAAGTCCCGTCCCAGATCCTCGATAGACGAGCCTAAAACGGCTGGGGAAACGTCAGGGGATTATTTTAGTAAATTATAAGCCGTCCGGCTCCCGACCTTCGGTGATGGCTGCTAGAGTTCCGGTACTCAGCAAAGGGGAAACATCGGTCGACACGTCAGCAGTGGATTTCTCAAACAGATCTGACACCTTGGAACAAGTCAGTCCGAGACGAGTAGGATTTGGAAGACCCACCATCTCCGCTGTCTTTTCGAAGACAGACTGATAACTCCGTACGGCGGCAGATGTAAACCCGATGTTGAGCGCAGCGCGGAGCCGACGGTGCTCATCTCCTGTACTTGAATCGTCAGCGTCACAGTAACATCGATGAATAGAACGTGCCTCGAGAGACCATGACACTCTTCTTTCCCGCCAACGAAGTAATTATCCCAGTAACCACCGGCGCCTTGAAAAACATATCTGGGTTGTTCAGCAGGTACTGCAAGGCGACAGGATCAGCGACCATCAGCCGCTCTTGCTGTGAAGGCATAAATGCGAGGAGAGATTCGGGTGCAACAAGCCTACCCGAAAACATCCTCTGATCCGGTAGATTGGGCCATAGAGCTTTTGCCAGGCGAATTCATGCTCCCCATAGCGCGCGGTGAAGAGCAGCTGCCGCATGTGTCCTGAGAAATGATCACCTGCATGTTCCTCTCGAGATAATAAGGGGCAGACACACCGAAAATCCAAGACGGCGAGGGAGGTCCTCTAATTTGGTTGATAACCTTTGTTCGGTGGACCCCCTGATATGCGGCGAGAGCCGAGGCGAGAATGACGAGCGCGGTAACGTAGACCACCGTGGATTCCATTCGAGTGGGAGAAGAGAGGAGGGAGTGGGAGTTTCGAGCCGTGGCCTCTTTAAAGTATCGAAGACGGCATTATTACTTGCAAAAATAAACTCTACCGCAGATTACAAGGTCCGAGTTGACGTGCGAACGTTGAAGCTATAGATACTGGACCGGTCCACGCGTTTCAGCCGCCACGGTGCTGAGGTGAATAGCTCATCCCGTAAATGCCGATGTCGGTGCAGAAATTGTGTTGCGTCCCCGATACTTGTCTCGGCGATGCGCGTTGATGATGTCGCCAAAATAAGGATAGCGGCGTCATATACGTGAGGCAATTTACCATACTGAATGGCGATTGTGACTTCACGCGCAGGACGGGGGTGAAATTGCCATAGCCGCTTTCTCGGAATCTTTTTTCGCGCCGTCGTCGGTCTCTTCTTCGTCGCTCAAGCAGTCGCTGAGTTATCTTGCCACGAACACACGAATGCAGATCTTCGCCAGCACATAGCCCATGATGCGGCCCTCGTTGACGAAGGGCATTTGCGTCCAGGTCATCACGTGGTATATCCCTAACGAAGGTCTAGAGACAAGAACAACAAAGCACGGAGTTTCATCGAGTAGTTCTCCGGGAGATTTTGGCGGTTCGTGGCTTGGATGCCTCTGGCTTTGAATGCAACGTCAGCGAAAGATACCACGGGAATGAATGCGGGAAAACCGGCGTCGTTCTCTGGAAGGAAAGCGCAGGTCCGATGAGCAGACGTCCGACAATTGGTGGCAAAAATAGTGCCACGAAAAAATTTAACGTTCAAAGTGGCCCGTGCCGTATGCACCATTCATTCTCGGAGAGTACAAAACAGGGATCTGGAGTCGGTCTAACGTTCCAACGCGGCCCCAAAAAATCTAATGCGCGTTGTTCTTGTGGTGTTCTACAAAACCAGCCAGTCAGCACCACCCGACGTCCGAAGGAACGCCAACACTTACTCAGATGCACTGAAAAATTTTAACACTTATCAATCTGGGTACTGAGATGATAAAAAGTAGACGCACGCTGGTAATCCATGGTGTATCCGATAAGGAAGAGTCCTCCAATTAGCGCGAGCACAGGGGCCGCCGAGGCGTTCTTTCCGCTGAAAAATCGGCCCTTGATACCACCCATGCGCGCGGGCGCGGGGCCCTTTGGGAGTTTGGAATAAAACTCGACGAGCGGTCCCAGACCGCCTCCGGAGTTGCCAGACTGCGGGGGGGGCAGTCAGTATTTGGGCGGGGGAAAGGGAGCAGGAGGGGAGGAGTGCATACGACGAGGCCGGGGGTTGCAATTTTGGGCGGCACTAGGCCACCGAGCTGGCGACGAAGAAGCGAAGGGTGCATGGTCTAAAATGAAGACCGCTGGCGTTATGTGCCCTTGTTATGATACAGGGCTGCCATCAATTGAGGTGATCGATCCCATCAGTCTTCGCACCGGCGGCTTCAAGTTGAACACACATTGTTTGACCAAGCAGGATCCGGTCAAGTTAGCGGTTATCTTCCGGTCTTTCGTATCATTCACAGTTGTGCGATGCTCGCTCGCCTCAGCTCATCGACTCCTGGTAGTGTTGCCGCGGCTCGGCTTCCGGCGGCTAGCCGGTTCCGAGCCGATTGATTTTAGCGAGAACTATCACCAACCCACCTACAATATTTGCGACTTCAGAGACCCAAATGGTGTCTCTTGCATTGGGAACCACCAGTTTGAAGTCAACGGTCGCCAGGCCTCAACGGCTTGGACGGCTTAGCCGAACCGAGCCAGCCGTCGGCAACACTAACTCCTGGCAACCGTACAGTCCGTACTGCGGTTCCCGGAACAAATCCGGAAGTTTCAAGGCAGCCCTGAGCCCGAAGAAATGTACAGTATCAAGAACAATGGGAGGGGAATACAAAGTAGACGAAACGACGAGGGATTCAAACAATTCTTTTGATTTGATTGACCAACTTGCAACCAACCCAAAAAAACTGAAACCGAAACGAAACTGAAACCCACGGCAAGTCCTAGGCTTAAAAACTTTTACTGCAGGTCTATGTTACTCATTAGAACTTGCCAGTGCGGCGAGGAAATTTTCGTCTTCACTTTGGCCTAGAGGCAAAAATGTCGATTTGTCTCGTCAGGGCAGCGACCTGCGATTGCCGCCGACTGCGTAGTACGGATTGCGGATTCCATATGGAAAAACTTTGAAACCGTACAGACTCGCTCGGGTGATGACGACTTCCGGTGATACGCGACTTCTCAAGTTGTGCCTAGCGAGGCCCCCGGTCACTACCTATTAACTATCTCCGCCGTAAAGTAAATCGACGTCGAAAATTTGGCCTCAAGCAGTCTGTCTGGTAAAGTAAATCGACGCTCAAACCGGTCGACTACGTCCACCGTAAAGTAAATCGGGCGGAGCCCGGGAATTTTTTTTGAGGGTGTACTTGGGCTCAGAGCCAGAGAAAGGTCTGTTTTGACACGATTTCGTTCAAAATCATTCGTGTGGTGATTTAAAGGCAGGAAGGCGCTCTTACGGCTCAAATCCGCCAAAAACAATGGCTTTGGGCGAAAATTTGTGATTTTCGGCTATTTTTAGCCCCCAAACTCGCTCCGCCGTAAAGTAAATCGACACCCTGAGGCCCCAAAATCGTAAGGTAAATCGACCAAAATTTGGAGGTTTTCGCGGAGGTAGTTAACCCCGAGTGACCGGGGGCCTGCCTAGCGAGACCTTCCAGTCTGATCACTAAGCTTTGCGCCGTTAAGTTGCGGTTTTTTGGTCATCGGTTTTGCGTAATGAACCTCCTTGTTGACCTGAATTCAGCGGCGTATTACATCGTGGTTGAAGTCTTGATAAGACGACGAGAAAACAAGGGCGCCACAACTTGAACCGGGAAGAGAGACGAAAGTCAATATGTTGAGGCTCAAGAGTCAATGCAGCTCAAAGAGTCAATGCAGCTCAAAGAGCCAATGCAGCTCAAAGAACCAATGCAGCTCAAAGAGCCAATGCAGCTCAAAGAGCTTAGCCTGGAGCTGTGCTGAGCTAGTAGACCGTTTCTTCAACCAAAGGCGCTGGAATCTCAAGTTTAGTCGATCCATGGATGAACAAATTCGCGATTTGTATGCCTGTTGGGGAGGCGAATGCCTTGCCAGATTCCAACTCTTTCTTTGCCGATAAGTATCGCTTGAGAACGGGATGATTTGCAATTGTATATGTAGGTCCCACGGAACGGAGCCGTGGGCGTCTTAGCTGGAATTGGCATTATGAATTTACGAGGTTTTAGGGCTTCTTCCCCTTGCGGTCTGTGGAGTTGAAGACTTCGCCTATCAACCTCAGAATCCAAACCGGTACCAAGCCAACGGCAGCAAAATATTGAGGCCACCGCTAGCGCTGCCCAGCAACCTCTGACAGGGCAAATCTCTGCAGACCGTCCTGGAGAATGATGGATTGTAGAAAATAATTGCAGACCTACACTATGCGCCTTTTACCATTCTTAACTTCAGTGTTGACTTGAACTGTGTTCAGGGCAGCGCCATGCAATGTGAAATGCCGTTTGCCTTACCGACCGTCCATCAAAGTTTCAAGTGCGGGGATCCTCCATTTACTGATTTATGTCCGATCATTCGCACTCAGGGGCACATCAGGGCTGTTCAATTTAAAAACTGTACCAAGCCTGACTTGGAAATTCTCGTCACCTCCTCTCTCTTCCTACCCCCACTTCGCCCCACCTTCATTTTCCTCATTCCTTTCACTTTATATCCAAAATGCCTTCAAACGACATGGCCGACGGGCGGAAACGCGACCGGCTCGTCAACTATTCAACCCACTGGAATAAGGATCTGGCGAAGGAAGACGACAAAAACACAGAGGCGCGCGTGGGTGGTTACACTGAGGTCGTCAACGGTGCGTCTTTGAGTTCCATTCCTTCCTTGTGCGGTTGGTTGAGCTGAACAAAAAACCGCAAGGCTTCTACGACGCTGTGACGCAGCTGTACGAGTACAGCTGGGGCGACTCTTTCCACTTTTGCCGCTTCTGGAGGGGCGAGGCGTTCGCGGCCGCCCAGGCGCGGCACGAGCACTATCTGGCGTCGCAGATTGGCCTGCGGCCGGGCATGCGTGTGCTCGACGTCGGGTGTGGCGTTGGCGGGCCCGCGCGCACGATCGCGCGCTTCGTCGACGTACACATTACCGGCGTGACCATCAACGATTTCCAGGTGGACCGCGCGACCAAGTACACCAAGGCCGCCGGCCTAGAGGACTCGATCACATTTGTGCAGGGCGACTTTACGAAGTTGAGGGAGAAGTTCCCGGAAAATTATTTCGATGCGGGTGTGTGCTGGCGCTTTTGATTTTTATCTCATTCAGCATCTAACTGACGTTGGCGACATGCAGTGTACGCCATCGAGGCGACTGTTCACGCGCCCACCTGGGAGAGTGTGTATGGCGAGATCTTCAAGGTTCTCAAGCCCGGAGGCGTCGTACGTTGTTCCCCTCTCCGCACTCCAACACCCATGATAACTCGTGCCGCTCCCCAGTTCGGCGTCTACGAATGGTGCATGACCGACCGCTGGGACGCCTCCAACCCCGCGCACGTCAAGCTGCAGCATGAGATCGAATACGGCAACGGCATCCCCGAGATGCGCGCCATGGCCACCATCCGTCCCGCGCTCGAGTCCGTCGGGTTCGAGGTCCTGCAGGAGGAGGACCTGGCGGACCGGAAGGACCGCGTGCCGTGGTACTACCCGCTCGAGGGCAACCTCGCCGACGCGCAGACCGCGGGCGACTACGTGCGCGTGTGGCGGCTCAGCCGCGTTGGAATCTGGCTCACGCATATGGGCGTGCAGGCGATGGAGTGGACGGGGCTGATGCCTGCGGGGATGCGTCAGGCTGCGCGGGTGCTGCATGTTGCGGCCACGTCGCTCATAGAGAGCGGCAAGTCGAAGGTATGTTTTTATTTCCCCGTCTTTCGTAAAGCATACGCTGACTCGATTCCACTAGCTCTTCACGCCGATGTACCTGGTCATCAGCAAAAAGCCGGCTGCGTCTTTGATTTGATAGTACTTCTCTTGATCTTTATCCATCTTTACACACATCACACAGTCGTATTTATTTCATAACGCATATGTTCGAGTAATCATCTGATATAAATTCACGCAACTTGCGAACTGTCAGCCCCACGTCCGAGCTTGAACCATAATTGCACTCACCAGCTGTAGAATCCAACAGCGTTACGGTATCATAATTTCCTCGCATCCTCAACGCATAAATATACCAGAGACTATCGTGCGTCCACGTTGTAGGTACGAAATTCGCGGCGTATTACTACTACATGTACGTCCGCCCAAGCGTCAGGCAGAACTGAGAATACAAACTAAGTGTCCAGTACGGTAGGGTAACCCACGTCCAACTCCGAAGGTTGAGTTCAGACCTGTGCATATCACATCCACCATTCAAACATGTTTGAATACAGATCCGTGTAGTTGCGGCGATCACCAGGCACAGAGATAATGGGCGATCTTACATGGGAGGATCTAGCTGCATGTGTATTCGTGCAGGCGCTGCAGACATTGCGTCAAGTCCATGCACTGTGTGGATAGAAACCTGAAAAAGAAAACACGTACTCGGTGTAATCGTGAATCGCCACGACGGTGCAAGAGCTTCCGAAGAACGTAGACTGCACGCTCGCGTCCGTGAAGATAAGTTGGTTCTATTTCCTGCCTTCATTCAGCGCGGGATGCTGCTCTGGAAGAATACTGAACCACAAACGCACCGTGTAGAAGGACTGGTCGAAAATGATCGGCCTACGACACACATTAATCCCCGCGAGGAAGAGTAGCTATGCACTCGTACAATCACGGCCGAAAATGTACGACGTAGCTGGTTTCCGAGCAGAGTCTGAGACTAAGGCGGTGATGGCGGCTGTCGGTGCGGAGTCAGTATGATGGATGCGGGGTAAATTTGGGACGGGCGCCCCCGAGTTGGTGTGCATAGAAATCCGGATAATCGATGCCATATGTCTTAGCGTAGATATAATATCTCCGGCGTCCAATGCGTTTTCTGTTGCGACTTCGGCTGAATGTTCCTTCAAAGATGCCAGATATGTCAATGGGACGTACTGTCGTGCACAAGGTATCTGTTCTAAGTGGGCTGCAAGTCTTTCGTTTGGGTGATTTAACCTGAGGTGCGACTTACCATCAAGATCCAAGAGCTTGATTCCTGCAGAAACCGAAACCGATACTTCAGATGATGCAAAGCAAATTTAAATACCTAATTGGATCACCGCGCGCATGAGTGCATGAGCGTCCACCTACATTTCCATTGGGAGGTTAATTAATGGGCTCATGATGCGGGAGGGAACTTGGTACGCACCATCAACGTTCAAGCCCGTATCGTCGTATTCGCCGCCTCCAAGTCCGCGCCTAGCAATGAATCAGCAGACAAGAACGCTCTCATCTGCCACGTTCTTGCTGACTTTAGTAACGCAAATCTCTACTCCCCTGAACCGACCGCGGCCACCCGGGCGCGGAGTACCTTCAATGTGTGCGATATTGGACTTTAGATGGTGTCAGTTCTTTGGGAGCCGTTCACGACTCATCGTATACTCATTCCCGCTGCCTTCATGCCCTCCGGTCAGAAGAAGTCGGGTGAACACGGCGCGCAGCCCTCCTACCTTTTTCTTTTTTTTGCGGCGTCAGCCTCACATGTAGATGAGTAGAACGGATCTCGAGCAACCATCCCCGTCAATGGCATCACCATGCCATTTACGACCAGCGCTCTGAAGAACACCTCAGGGTTGTTTAATAGGTACTTGTAAACCCGAGCATGCGGAGGCTGAGTGGGATCTGGATTTGGGGCGGAGGTCGCAGGGTAGTGGGCCATGAGGCAGGACTCGGAAGTCGGGGGCGAGGTGCGAAGCGGGGAAGACGGGAAGACGGGAAGACGGTTGGATGAAGGGGTGGACTGAATGAGGCGTACACCGCGGCAGAGCGAGATAGATTAAATTACAGAGGAAAACAACAACGGACTCGCCGCAAATATGAGATGGGAGGGAAATTAGGTCGCCGCCGCCACCACATCCTCCATACCCAGCGTCACCGTGACGGGCTTCCTCTCCGCCCGGCCCAGCCCGGCAGCGCGCTCGGACTCCTCGATCGTATACGCCGGCTCCTTGAGCTGCTTGCACCGCCGCTTGTGCACCTTGCTGCGCCAGTGCGAGGTCAGCGCTGCGTCGGTCTCGTAGTATCTGTAGGTGGAAATGAGTTGGCTTGAGTTGAGAACAAGAGACAGAGACGCACTTTGCACACTCGACACAGTAATGCTGCGCCAATCCCGGCTTCTCGAAATCCAGCGGTTGCGCTTCCAGTTCTGCCCGACGCTACAGGGACAGCAGCATATCAGCCAGCGCAACCAAGCGGACTCATGGACCAAATCCTTACCTTCGGATCGAGGTCGAGCATTTGAATCTGGTCTAAATCGCGCGTTCTGACCTGGGAACCGGGCAGGGTGTGAGGAGGCGGATACAGGGATCGGAGGAGTCACCAAGGACTGACACGGGTGCGTGCAGCTCTGTGGACATCCCGGCGAGCGTTGTGGACTCTTGAGCGTCGTAAGCGGCCCATGGTGGAAGAGAAGAGAATTTGGCGTTGGTCCAGTTTGGCGAAAGGCACCGAGCCAAACACAGGACAGCCAAACACCCGCCACTTCTTCCCGAACCACTCCCCCGCGAAATACGGCACTCTCGGTACAAAACCTGGCTGCTGGTTGAGATTTGTTGTTTACTTATTGCTCATAGATGGACTCGTACTGGTGCCGCCGGTGTGGCGCTGGAGATGACCATTTCCCGTCCGACGATTTCAGTGCCACTCCTCGGGCTGGCACGCGGCACAGCGCGCTCTTGAACTCCAACGAAGCGCCTTTCGACTCCGATATCTCATTCGTCCAATCTGCCCTAGAAAAAACCGACGCGCGCTTGGCATTCCTCGACGCAGAGATGACGCGTCTTCGCAAACGGCTCCCTCAGCTGGAGGAAGAACACGCCGCACTTTTGTCCTACCGCTCTAAAACCAATGCCATACTGTCGCCACTTAGAAGGATGCCACCGGAGGTCCTTTCCGAAATATTCTGCTGGACGCTACCCCCGGCCAGGAACGTGGGATTGCACCCCAGAGTGGGTGTGAGCCACAGCCCATGGGTTTTGACACATATCAGCAGCCGTTGGCGAGCAATCGCCCTCTCGAACCCGTCTCTGTGGTCACTTGTCGCGATTGTTTACACCGCAGATACGGATCCATCGTTGTATTCTCTGCCGATGGTGGAAACCCAAGTCGCGCGAGCTCAAAAGCTGAAGATTCATTTTTATGAGGTGTGAGGGCAACGATTCGGTGACTCAAGTCGAGATACTCAAGTGTTTGGCAAAACACGCTTCTCGATGGGAGGAACTCAATGTGGAATTGACGGCGGCTCTCTTCCCTGTCCTGGCGGGACTTCGGGGCAGCATCCCATCGCTCCGCCGCCTATGGCTCCAGTGGGAGAATTTGGAAAGCCATATGGCAGTGGACTCCATTGATCTCTGCGAGTCGGCGCCTTCCCTAGTCGATGTCAGTGTGCTGAACGAAGGCAGCTTCATACCATTTCTCCTCCCGGCAAGCCAGCTCACCCGGTATCAACTCGACGCTCCATGGGAGACACATCGGGGCATATTAAAGCAGGCTCCGAATCTCATCGAGGCCCACATCTGCATCGCGTTCGATGATGACCCCTCGTCAAATCCCGGCGAAATCATCGAACTACCATCCCTCCGGAACCTCCATGTGTCAGATTCGAAAATCCTGGATTTGCTCAAATTTCGGCGTTTGGAGCAGCTCGCCATAGAGTTAGGCGAGTACTATCCAGCAGTCCCGCATCATCTCAAATCTGCGCTCGTCCGCTCTTCATGTCCCCTACGAACTCTGTGCTTTGAAGGCTACCCGCACAATTCCACAATCACTCTGATCCTACAGGAATGCTCCGCCATCGACGAGCTCGTGATCATAGTCAATCGTGATTATGCGGCCGCCGGCAGAGGCGAAGCCAGAAAGTTGATGCAGGTGCTGACTGTCTCGGATGTCGACGCGGGCACGGTCGTGGCCGCACAACTTTCCCGTATCTCTTTCGGCTTTGTCGAGCCAATGGACGATCATCGCAGCGCGTTTTTGGATATGGTAGAGTCACGCTGGGGAACAGACAAGTGTGCGCTTCAGCATGCGGCATTGCTTACAGACTCAAGTGTGATGAATACCCGCGCTGATACCGCGACAGACGATGGTTTTGACGCGCTTCGCGACGAAGGGCTGGATCTACTTTTGCTCGATGGGACGGCCGCTTCCAATGTGATGGATAAGTGGCTCTGTCTCGCGCAATGGATCTAAATTACTCGTTCTTACAGTAACATTGTGTATTGCAACACCGTCGTTTCCACGGTCAATTCGAGAAACGCATTCAACCCGCTCGTTGACCTCGTAATATTTTCACGGAGGCGACGTTGCCCTTTCTGTGCTAACCCAGCTGACAAACAGGTTACGACCGGTGGATTCATGGGTGGGCCCCAGGCCCGACCATTGCACTACCCGCGCAGCACGATATTATGCTCTTATGGATATCGTGATCGCCTCTTGATCGCCTCCGAACCCGTAGCTTCGCCGCCTCTAAGCGACACTCTTTCAGCAACTTGAATGTGCCCGCCCCTTCAATTCCCATCTGTCTCCGTCCACCACCTCGACCATTGTCCGGATTTAAAATACTGTCCAGGAGCGGGAAGCAAAACCGAATCGGCACGCCAAATGAATGGCTTAACCCTGAATCGAACGGAGCCTGGCTGTAGACGCTTTCCTCAGACGAAATCGCCAAACAAAGTGCAGTCACGGACCACCCCGCCATCAAGCGAAATCCGGCCTCCCGTACATGTGTGTGATGTGGTTGTCTGGAAATCGAGAAAAGACGCCTCGTCTGAGGGAACTGAAACTGCGATGGCGTAAACGGTGAACACCCAGATGGGGCGAAGACCGAACGGAGTCGAGAGTGGAGTTTTTTATCACGCACAAGGTACATTTTGGCGTATCCTACCGGTTATTGCGCTTGCCTTTACCTTGACGCCGAAGTCCACCCATATCTTGGAGGTCTATTATTTTCGTGAGTATGAATGGCAAGCATACAAACCGATTGAGCACTTGACCAGAAAGCTTTAAGAATTGCAGGAATAGAAGAAGTAAATTTCTGTCGGTAGATCATCGTTCAGCTGATTTTTCGAATGCTGTAGATTCTCGACGCAGTCAAGGGTGGACCCACCTGAGGAAAGCCACCCCCTCATTGACTTGCTCCACGCAGCATAAATCGCCTCATGGCGCCGTGCATGCACCCGATACGGAAGTCAGCCACGTTCCCCGCACGTTGCCACACCTTCTGCTCCTCTGTTGCTTTCTCCTTCCCTCGGGCGAGAATTCTAATGGCCACCACGGACAGTCAAAGCCAAGCCCAACTTTCCTTCTCACCCCTCCTTTCTGGGTCCGAGGCACTGGCAGACACGTACCACCCGCTCTTCGCCGACCCCACGGCCGACACGGTCCTGCGCTCTGCCGAAGGTATCCTCTTCCGAATCCCCGCGCATGTCCTGCGGCGCACAACGGGGTACTTCGCCGTCACGCTCCCGCCGGCCTCCCCCTTGAACGCCAACACCGCGCACGACGCGCAACCAATCCCCCAAACGGAACCCGCGCCCCTCCTCGTGCGCGCCTTGCGCATCCTCTGCGGCCTACCACCGTCCGGATCCGCGCTCGACTTCGCAACCGCTGAATCTCTCCTCGCCCTCGCCGAGCACTGGGCCGCCCCCGCGCTGGCCTCGTACGTCCGTTCGGCCATCACTGGTCCGCCCTTCCTCGCGCAGCCCCTGCGCCTGTACGCGCTGTGCGCGCGTGCCGGCTGGGCCGACGAGGCACACATCGCGGCGCGCGCGACGCTGGGGCTATCGTTGTTTGACGAGGCGAAGCACGAGGAGGTGCTGAAGGGGATGTCGGTGGGACCGTTGATGGAGCTGTTGAGGCTGCACCGCAGGAGGCGCGATTTGCTGGATCGGATGCTCAGTGGCAAGATGGAGGCGGAGGACGAGGCGGTGATCTATCTAAAAGAGAAAGTGTCAGGGAAATGTGCGGCGTGCGGTGCGGAGGGTGGCGATTATCTGTGGAGGCAGTATCGTGCGCGCGTGAGTCTTGTTGCTCCTTTTACATCCTTGGAGAGCAATTGCTGAGAGGATGAATATCACAGATATTTGTCGAGATGGACGTCCGCCCGCTCGGCGACACCATCACAGGCGCAGGCGTCGACGAGTGGCACGAGGCGCTCGCGTGCTGGGGTGCCAAGTGCACGGGGAAGGACTGTGGCAAGACCTTGTACGACAGGGACGCGATACTCCCTGAGATCAAAGCCTGTATCAATAGACTGCCGGATACGGTGTGAGTAGTGGACGTTTTTGCTTGCCTTAATTCGACGATTTGAATTGGGATTGGTGTGTGCCACGAATTTCGCAACAGCGCTTGACCGGGAAAGGAAAACATTTGACAAGAGTCTGGTCCATGGAAGCCGTCACGATCCGAGATATGGCTTGAAGGCGGGTTGGACCGCATCGACACCCATGAGCTGCATTTTATTATTTCTTCAGGCTTTGGATGAGATAAGTCAGCGATGTCAGAGGGATGAGAGGAAACTGGACGGCGTACGTACCAACGTGCACAGGCAAATCCACACCAACGGAAAATGGGTGGTTTTGTAACTACGAAGCACGCTCTAGATAGCTGCTCAGCCTACAATTTTGAGCTTGTTATGGAGTTCTGAAGGGAGTATCGCTCAAGGAAAGCATGACGAGTCCGTCGAGGTCCAGAGCGTACAGCGAAATCGCTATCGTTCGATGGCTGAGCGTGGTGGAAATGGCTGGCGGAGACTTTCTATGGGTTCATCGTCAGCGAGCACAAATATAGGAAGGCGGAAAGGGAACCTGCCACCTCCTGCCACAGCTGTGTTCGGGGGGGTACCACAGGGATTTTTGCTATGGCGGGGGTCAGCTTCGATACTCCGATTCAGTTGGTTACCCTTACCTGCGTATGTGGCGAGTATCAAGCTTCGTAGTGGGTGGGGAAAAGACGCTCAGCGTCTGAGAAGACGAACCTTACAGCCGGTCACGGCGACGACGCCAACTCACGTGAACAGCCAAAGATGTCACAACGTTAACAACGCGTGTGATTTGTCCAAGGTGAAATTGGCTCCCTCCAAGTGCATCTGCGTCCTTTAATAATTCCCTCCGTGAGCTACTCTGTGTGCATGCTGCGCAGTCTTCCATTTTTTCGCCCCGGCATTTCGCCGGCATTGTGGCAGTGGGGGCCATCATGATCAATAGCATTCTCTCAGAATCTCCAACTCGGATACTCCAAAAATGTTAAGAATCTTTAGCTTATATCTCCTGAAAGATGTGCTCGGAGCTTTGATGACATCAACCTGCGTCAGCAAATTCTCAAGATCGGCGGTGACCTCTCGTAGCCAGAAATTGAGGCGCGTACCTCGCTTGTTAGAGTTCAACCTTGCGGACCCGAGGACGAAGGATCCTCGCTGGTAAAAAAATGGGTTGATTTCGGACCGGGGGGGTGGTAGAAGCGATTGAGGTGGAATATCTAGCGACACGTCGACCCGATAGAAGACAGTGCTACGATGTCGCGTGTGTTAAAATCCCGAGGAAATTGTTGAGGAAATTGTTGAGGACTCAGGAGTCCGGAGTGAGCCTTGGGCCGTGTATATTGGTTATTGAACTCAAGGCGGGGCTTGAGGACGAGTCAAGCCAGAGCGGAAGCGCAGAGACCGCGGGCGCAAAACGTTGAATATCAGTTTCAAGTTGCAAGAGGAAGACTTGAGGACTGTGAGGACCACTGCTGAACACGAATCCGATGGAAAAAAAAGAGCCCAAGCGCCGCGAGCCGGGAGGAACCACACCAATCTGCGACGCAACATTGCCCGAGCGTTTCCAGTGTGGATTCTTGTGCCCGTGCATCTTGGTATGAGAATTTCGCGTTCGTTGGCAGTTGGTGTAAGACTTGGAGAACGGACTTGTAACAACTTGAAGAGAATCCGTCCAAAGCCATCGCAAATCGCTACCCGAATAGTACGAGGGAAGGTTCTAAAGTTCAACATTGCTGACCAGCTGCGTCGAGTCCAAATTTCCGGCCCCTTCTGGCTCTGACTGCCGCACAGTTCTTTCGCAAAGCTCTCTGAGAAAGAAGGAGGAGAGGTAAATCAAGGTCCAGTTGGCCCAAGTTGTGCCCTTGCAAGGTTCTTTCACTGACAGAAAAGTGTGTATACGAAGATGGCACTGACAGTCAGAGATGTGCACGGGCGTTATTCAGGTACCTGCCGGGCTCCGAAAACGTGGCTTCCATCAATTCGCCAACTCTGCAAGGAAGAGGGCATGGAAGAGATAGACCTAGGAAACTGGATTCGTGCCGATTCAAAGCTCGTGCCTGGCGGTCCCTGCATCGTACGTAAGGCGGAAGGTCAGAAAGAAAATACTTCGACGGCCGGCAGTGAGACCCGTATTGCCGCTTCAGCGGCAATCAGCTTGCCTTGTTCTCGTCGGCAAAATGGCTACGCCGATGTCGGCCGGGAATGTCGGCACTCCGGCGAGACGTCGGCTTAGTCGTAACGTTGGAGGTACATCCGCGAAGGACTATTCTGGCTCATGAATGAGTTGAAGAGGTAACCACGGTGCCCGGTGGGACGATACCACTTACGGATTTGAGTAGGCAAGAATCAACGTTGCAGCACGCGCTGATCGTGCGAACACTGCGAAGGGCTGTTCTTTTGGAACGAGGCGGGCATTTATCTGTACAGCACCGTACCGCACAAGACTCCTTTCATGGGCTAAGGAACGATTAGTGGAGCTTTTCGCATCCAGGTAGGCGAAGCGCATAGGAATTATCGGCCTTTGTCTACACCGTTGACCTGTTCGTCGTGGTCATCGCTTCGAGTACACCCCTAGCCGGGGGGCCTGAGCCTTGAGCTCGGTGTAAAATGCCAGAGGATAAATGTAGTCGGCAGCCTCAGTCGGTGGGAAGAGCGGAGGACTTGAAGTGAGACGAGGAAAGAGAGAACGGAGGAGAGAGACGGAAGGAGAGGGGAGGGGGGGAAAGAGAAGATAATGTGTGTACACGATGTGGGCGCACTACTTATATACGGCCGGTGCCACACACAGCCTGAACATAGCCGCGGAGATCTGTATTCAGTTAATAAAAGCCCGCGCCAACCCGCACTCCGTGTCCCGTCAAACGCCCGGATTTGTCGAGCTACCCCGACAATCCCACAGAAATTCATTTCAGCGCCGTCGCCGTCACGGCTTGCACGAGCATCTGATATTCGAGAATGGTCGATCTGAAACAAGGAGTAGACAGCGGTGTGCGGGCGGCCAATACACGTCCGCCTCGGCCGTTTTGTACTACCAAACGCCCGCAATCATCGAGCAGCCCGGCGGAGAAACTTGGGAGAAACATCTTCTTGGCCTGTGCTTCATTGCGTTTTTCCATGAGCACTGATGCGGAGCGTTGAAACGAGTAACAAGCCCGTAATTCCCACGCAGCGGTCGCGCCATGGCTCCACGTCCCGTCAAATCCGCGGACTCGTAAAGCCGCCCTCGCCGTGTTCGGCTTCACCGAACTCCTGATGGCCGGGTTGAACGGGGAATGGAGAGGACGGCGGTGTGCGGACGGCTGATTCGGGTGTCTCATCTCACCCCCGCAACAATTGAGCGCCGCGGGAAGACAATGGAATTCTCCTGTACTGCACCCCGACATTGAAACGTGCAATGAGCGCCAAAATGTCCGATTCTCATGCAGCCCGGACCGAGAAACCCGGTGGGTTATAAAGTCCTGTGCTGCCAGTGCATGTACGAGTATAGCATGCTTGCTAATGGGACGGAGAAGAATGCTATGTCCGGACCAGGATCCAAATCTCAGTGCTCGAGATATTGGTTCGAAGGACCATGTAATCGAGATGACATGCTGTATTGATGCTGGAGAGGATGAAAGGCTCGCACAAGTGTGGCGCAAAATTCAGGGTCCTCGCCACCCCGTCCATATCTGTAGCCTAATTGTAAGCGATATCGACTCAGTGAGTGACTTGGTTCGGGTAAAGAACAAAAGAGTTTGAAGACAACAAGGGAAGGCCCAGAAGGAGTGTAAAGCACACAGCCCTATGTTGGGACTCAAACTTTTGTGCGGAATATATGGCGCAATTGTCTTCGTGTCGAATTTCGCAGCACGGCGACGAGTTTAAACTCGGCCCCGGGCGGCCCGCTGCCATCAATGTTGAAACTCGCCGCCGCCTCTATCGAGAAATTGAAGAAAAATTTGGAGAATGTTGTGGGAAACATAAAAAACTGGGGCGCTCCCGTATGCCAAGCCGCCACAGTAAAACTCGGTCGGTACAGGATCTTAAATTCTTACTCGTACACATGGTCGACGCTCTTAAATGTTATTTGGGGTTCTCGCTCGATGTGGCGAGAGAGAACGAGTCACAATAACTCTCCTTGTGTATATGGCGCGGTCCTCTTGTTCTATGAGGTTTGAGTCGGGGAAACTTGGCTCAGGACTGACAAATAGGGACCCACAACACAGCATTTTGCCATTTTAGGCTCGATATCTTTCTCTTCCGCCCACCACCAGTCTACGCGTTGACAGATATGTGGCACTCCCTCCGCGGATTCGAGGGCCTTCGGCCGGACACGCCGACACTTCCGGTCTCCTAACCAGGGATGGGCACTGTCTGCAGTGGTCCTGTGTTGTTCTCTCTCTGAGACTGTGGCAACCTACATGGAATTCTTATAAATTTGTGCACATCTTGGTATGTGCCACCATATCACAACTAATGCCTTTTATTGAATCTCACAATGGCCAAGACACATTTGAATATTCTCGCCACCGACGAATCCCACACCGGCACCTCGTCCACCACCACCACCACCGTAACGCTGGAGACGCATGCCAGTGGAGGGGCGAGCCCCCCAGAGTGCATTGTGTGCGTTTACGCCACCGACCACTCGTCTTCTTCTGGCGTGCAGTTACTCAAGGGAAAGAGAGAAGTTGCTCGCTTCGACAAAGTGGAATATTCCGAGATCGGGTGCGCCGTTGTATCACATCTCAGTCGTAGACTCATAATACTCCTGTAGCGGACGTGTGCTTCGAATAGGCCAGGACTGGTGTCGCCGCCAAAATATAGGTGGCGAAGAGACGTTGGTGCGTGTACTCGATGGTCTCTACTCAGGAGTATATCCCTCTCATTATCTCCTATTATCAGGTGCTCGACTTCGAAGAACGCGAGGTCGCCCGTCTGGACGTCACCGGGGAGCCACCACGGTGGATTGTCAATCGGGGTGAAGGAGGGGAAGAGCTGTGGAAGGCAGTGGCTTGCGTCGTCCTACTCAGATAGGTATCGCACTGTATTATCAGTCAACACGTACTTTCCGCTGGCGGAAACAATACATGACTAACAACATCACAACGACTGCCCGGTAATCTGTTTCGAATCACTCGCCATTCGGGTTACCAGTTCGTTTAGGACTTTTTTGGCCTTGGTCATGGCATACGCATTCGGATCTGTAGTGTCCTCCAAGAACTGGATGTACCTGGTCAGTGCGTCCTTGAAGATGGGAGCGGCTGTTTTATGATAATAATGTGGTTCTTGTAGGAATAAGGCTTGGATTGTTAACTGCAACTGTGAATTTTGAGAGTTGGGGATGGCATGGTTGAGCAGTGTAATCCACGCCTTCGCATAGTTGACCGCAACATCGGAATCAACCGTCGGAGATCTCTGACACTCGCACATCTTGCCCATAGTCTCAGCCAGATAAGGTTGGTCTGTGGCCTCCATGCAAGCCAACGTAAATTCGGTCATATATATGACCATCGACCGCCGTGCCCTGGCTCGAATGTCTGTTATCATCTCTTCCGCATTAGATTGTTGGTTGATCACTTGAATATCCTCCGGAAGGTCAGAAGTTAAGAAAGGATGAGTGATCAAGATTCGCCACTCCTGGAAGGCTTTGTTCATTGCGCTTTGCGAATACTGTGGGAGGGGCTTGTTGGTAGCATACACGTTATTGTTGTCGGTCCCCAAGTGTAACAGTCGTCGTGTGACCCGCAGGAAGTACAATAGTTTCCTCATTCTGATCAGAGAAGAGAGGCATAGGAATTTCGGGGACGTGAATGTGCGCCGGGTCTTCATAAAATTGTAAATCCGGTCTTCCCGCTCGTGCCACCAGTCATCGTACTCAGATTGGGTGCGGTTTAACGTAGCACAGATTGCCCGCAAAGCAGCATCCTCTTCAGTTGGTGAGTTCAACATTGCTACCAAGCAGTCGAGCAGATATGCCAGGTGACAATGTTGGGTTGCAAAGTAGACTGCGCCTGCATAGTTGCGCTTGGCCAGATACACGGTGAATATTGGCATCACATCCTCCAACTTCAGAAGGGGCAGAAGTCGGAAGAAGGAGCGCATTACATGGTCCAGTGGCGTGATTTCTTGGCGCTGGTCATCATTGGTACTAGGATCCAAGTCGCGCGATACGGAATCATCCCACATAAGGAACGGTCCGGATCGTACAGGAGGTGTTATAGGAAACATGATTTGGACCATTTCAGGCGGCGGTGGGATTCTAGGTACAACCTGGAAGCATGTTGCCTCAAACTCGTACGGCAATTGCAGGCCTTTCGAGATCTCCTCCGCCGTGGCGAGGAGATGGGTGGTTAATAGCGCAACACCGACCATCAACCAGAGGTCGTCCTCCATCATAGACAGCAGAATATCCCGAGCTGTGGATGTATCCTTCGTAGCTGATGTGTTCGATGCCCAAGACTCTAGGGATGTGATGTGGGATGCCAATGCTGCAGGCAAAGGATAATCCTGACTGAGACGTTTCAGGCGTAAGAGCAGAGCCGCAACTGCGCTCGTGAACTCAGGATCTCGAAGGGTCGCTCCGTGTGCAGGTCGAGCGAGGGAAGCAAGTCGATTGCGGACGTGGTACACCCAGCTACAGTTGATAGCGAATGCTGCAGCGCGTGCGATGGGATCAGGCCAGATTTCCGCCTCCTTTCTTGGCGGGAGGGGTTGGCCAGAGTAGAAGGTTGCTCTACGTGTTTCTTCGCGGAACCATAAACCCTCTTCATGAATGAAGGACCTTCCAATGCGAGTGGATATCATGCCCAGAGCCCATATGGCTTTCAACCCCGCGATGAGTCCGCGCTGCCGCAAAGGATCTTCAATCTCCCTATTACGAGCACTGAGCAGGAGATCGGTGATACGGGTCCCCAGGGACTCCTGGTGTTTTACACCGTTCAGGACGGATACAAACATATGGTCATTCTGCGAGTGAAAACCTTTGGCTCCGTGGATAGCCTCTGGAACAGCTTCCAGAAACGGAAGCAATTCAGCCTCGTCGGTTAGGGAGTCCACCGTCCACGCTATTGCTCTTTGATCCCGAGTGTCGGACTCCTGTAAGGCCATGTCCAGCATCACATCATTGAGATTTGCCTCGACGTGTGGAGCGGCCGAACCCAACCACATTTTCCGCGCGGGCTGAATTAGACGCCACGCAAAGGCGGAAAAGGGAGTGCGGTACGGGCAATCCGAGCTGATTACTGGAAGCAGAGTGATGACTGAGTATATTCCCAGGAAGACACCTAGAATGGCACCGATGAGTCCCATTAGGAACTCGTTGATTGGGACCAGGAATGCAATGAGACCGGCGAGAAAGAGCATCAAGGCGACGTGAAGCAGTAGGGGGATGAGGTCGACAACAATGTGCATCCCAAAGCGTCGAACTCCGAAGTACAGGAACGAGAAGACTCGTGCACGTCGGATAGGAGAGGGATGTTTCTCAGTCCGGTGGAGGAACTCGCGCGCCCATTGTTCAACCAGCGTCGCGAGCAGGGCACAAGTGATCGACAGAGTCAAACTGATGAACCAGAGCGTGTTACATACTAGAGATGATGTTCTTGCTCGGAATTCGGAACCATCCAGAGACGCGAGAGATAAGTTGACAGAAGGCGCGGCGAGCTGCTGGGATATCTGAGTGAGCAACTGGACCGTAGCTGCGCCCGAGTCTGGCTGGAGCGTTTGATAGCTCTCGACGAGGAATGCGGTGAGACTGGCAGAGAAGAGACCGGACTGCGATATTCGGTCTGATAGCTGCCAAAGTTTCCAGATGACCAGAACGTACGAAAATGAGCATGCCCTCCATGTCTGCCTTCCAACTTTCCACTAATGCCTTGTCGTATCGCTCAGCCTCCCCAATGTAGATTGACCAAAGTTTTGCGGACGCCTGGCGGCTTTCTGCTTCCGAATACGGTGGTTTTTTGCGCCGTGATGTCAAGGGAACCTCTTCATCCGCAACGGGTGTCCCGGGCTTCTGTGCAAATATCGACGCGAATATACGAGTGAAGATGGTCCCATCTGCAGATGCGTCAGATGCCAGTGCTCCAAGGGACTGGCGTGTGAGCTCATACGGTCACTCTTGACGTTGTTATTGCCGGGATCCTGCGGCGGAGACATCCAGGCCGATATACGAGTAAAGAGGGATCCGTCTGTGAACATATGAGATGCTTGGGAGGGGAGGCTGCGGCAAACCATACGGTGGGTCTTGGCGTCGTTTTTCTCAACATCCGGCGATCGGGATGGTCTGAGTCGCATCTTGCGTTTTCGGGGCGGGGGATATGGGTGTATGTGGGTGGGAAAGGTAAGGTCGGGAGGTATCAGCGCGTGTCGTAACCGTGCCAGCAGCGTGCAGAACCGGTGCATAACCGAGCTCCGAATGAAACTCCCACCCGTTATCCGATGTTGTCCGATTCGGCATGAGCTCGAAAAGCGAGTGGCAGAGCAGCAAAAAAAAAAGAGGGAGGCAGAGGATGACGGCGTGCTCTTCCTCGCAGAACAAGTAGGGCCCAGAAAATTTCACTGAGAATTTCTAGGAGGGACGGCACCGCGAAGCTATGTAGATGTTCGAGATCCCACGATGTCCATTGCATGAGTGCCTTGGTTTGGAACATGATAGCCCTCAAGACTCAGAACTAAAACGCGCCGGAGAGAGCGCGAAACCTCAACGACATGGTGACGGAATTGCTTCCAGTCTTCCAGACTCGACAGACGCCGTGAAGCAATCACCGCGGTTGGGCCGCCCGCCACCAGATGAAAATTGAAATCAGGAGCACGAATGATTATCGGCGTTGATGACATTGGCAAGGGTTTGATAACGGCTCGGGGAGCAGGCTGTCCAATGCAAGGCTGAGTCTATGCCGCAACGTGCCAGGAGGGAAGAGAAAGCGGAGGCGCCAATCACAATCACGACAGGTGCAAATCAAAGCACCGCTTGTTTGATAAGCGCCGAGGTCTAGATCGTGTTCAAGCTTGGTTCAAAGTCTTTGAGAAGGGGGTAGTACCCGCACTCCAAAATCGAGCGTGTATGAATTTCATTAGATTTTTATGATCTCGTCGCTTTCACGCTTCTCTGCATTCGATTTGGTTCGCATTGTTGTTCTCAACCAACTTCTACACTTTTTGTGGCCGGCGAGAGACGGAAACAATGACGGTCCGGTCTATACATATTAGTCCAATTACTTCAGGCTGTTTGAAGTGAATGGGGCACGGGTGGATTGGCGCTTTAACACTGCGGAGCATCCCCAGAAGAGATGGAGACTTGCTACGTCAGTACTTGATGCGTAATTAGTCGATCAAACCAACCGACGACGGAACAAGGAGAAGGTGGACGGGCCCAGGGAGTCGAAAATGATTCGACGGTGTTCCGTACACATTGCCAGACCATCTCCGATATTAATTCGGGTGTCACAACTGTCGAATGCAGGTCTGGATCGTCCTGAGTCAAATCTCTATCGACTGTGCCGTGCCCAGTAAATCAAAGCACATAGGTGGAGTTGACCGAAGGTACTCATGATTTCTGTCAAATGTCTACCATCATTCGCAGTAACGGGGGAGACCAGCAGTCGCAATCCCACAGACAATTGGCAGCAGCACCTCAGACACCCGAACAGTGATTCCTGGTCAAGACCGTCGTGTTGCGTTATCAACCTGGATAAATGTACACGTTTAAGGCATCGTGCCGTCAAATAAATTCACGTACCAAGGAAAGGCCGGATTATCTCTCCACTTATATCCTATGAGGCTCAGCCCGGTCTGCGTGTCCCGTCAGATGCAAGAAAGAAAAGAATAAAAAGGGACGCCGCAGCGGCAGCAGATCCGAGTCGATGAGATACAAAAAAAGCGTAGCAGAAGTAGCAGAATCGCGGTTCATTGCAACGTTCTAGCCCCAAAATTCCTACGAAGCACAACTCGTACAAGACGCCTGATTGACTGTGTGAATGCCGTCGTGATCTTGAAGCAGCTTCTTGAATGACTGAGAAGGATTGGAAGGGTGTAAGCAATTTCTCAAATCTCTGTCTCTGGCAGGAAAGTTAAAATCAGAGGGGATGTACATCGTAACACCCGGAATTACCGTAACTGAGAGAGTACAGGGGATCGGTCGGATATCCGGACTCGAATCCGATGGGGACATTCGACTCGGTCGCGCTCGATGCATTTAACCAGTTACGCCTGGTGCCTGGTGTGAAGAATGTCAGTGAACATCTAGTTCAAGACAGACTTCCTGTGCGTTACATTAATTCCCCGGCTTCATTATGTGCTTCTATCCGAGGGGCCAATGAGAGAGGCGCCATGCGGTTCACGAAATGAATCTTGATTACGTTGAATTTGGGTTGCCCTGGAGAGATGTCCTTCAGCGCTCGGCGCTCAGGTTCAAAATCCTCAATAAAAACAGCGCCAAAATCTCTGTACGAGGATGCGACCAATAATATTGGGAGCAACAGAGAAAGGGAACAATGTTGCCGTTCGTGTTGACAAGGTGTTCTTTCGTTTCTTCTCAGTTTGCTAGATTGTCCAGGCGCAGAGGCATCCAGGTCCCCAACAGATTTCAGAGCTCTCCAGTGCAAGCGGAGTTGGAGCAGCAGAAGCGAATTTCCCCTGTGAAGCCCGCGACCATTAGGGCCAAGTCAAGTCCTCAAGCAAAAGCCGACAGCACTTCAGAGTACAGAGAAAGAAAGAGAAAGATGAGGGCAAGATGAGGGTCAAGAGAGACAACCGGGGCGGAAGATCCCCGGGCCGCCCCGAGTGGCTGTGTACCGCTTGCCAAAGACCTCCTCTTTTTCAGCGCGCCGACGACGATCCAAGCATTAAGTATACTGTTTGCCCCTGGACGAAACGGGCTCACCCTGCGACTACTCTAGCTACTTCGATGCTGGGCGCTATCCTCGATCGCAAGTCTCACTGGCACCTCAGCTCGATGTCGGCGTCCAATTATCTCACTACACTGGCAGCAAGGACTCATGACAAGAACGACGAGAACGCGGCGCTGAGCGGCGGCTCCTTCGGACGATGAGCGGGGCAAAAAAAAAAAAGGACTATTCGACCGGGAAAATCATCGAATGACGCGCGTACTTCGACTTTGCTGCTCTGTCTTACTTGAGGTACGTTCGTATCGATACTCGCCCCTCCTTCTTGGGCCTTATTCTCTGTCCAGGGGGGGGCACGTAAACGACTCGAAGAAGAGAATAAAACTGGGCTAGGGTGATTCTGAATCCAAGCAAATGTGCGTTTTTTTCTTTTGTTCCCCCTCTAAATATCCACGGACGCAGATCCATCCTTGTCATTTGGATGAGACGCTCGCCGTCCCCTCTAGCACCTGTTGTCCTTGATATACCGAACCTCCTCACATCCTCGCCCCATCGTTTCCTCATCTGCATCATATTAATAACGCTGATATCCCATAGACTCCCGCTTTGCGCTTTGAGCGGCCAAGGGATGCGAGTCGATGCGTGATGTGGCCGAGTCTAGGTGCGTTTTGCGTTTTTTCCCTTTTCTTTGTTGTGGTGCCGGGAAACCGAGGGGAGCGAAGGGGACGATGCCATTCCGATGCCCATTGCGGGAGGGTGGCGCAAGTGGGGCGAGAGGGTCGAGCGTGCGCGGACGGGGGCACGGCATCCGTAGAGGCCGCTGCGAATGGGTGCGAGCCCGACCCGCGACATGCAGGCGGGGTGACGTGGCGCGTGAGTGCTGATGGGGTAAGCACAATGGCACGCACCGCACGCGAGGTGTGCCCTGCGACTGCGTGTATGCTCGTCCCCCGACGCGAACGCGGGGACAGCGAGTGGATGCGCGGATGAGTGGATGGACCCGCGCGACGCGGTGCATGAGTGGATGATGGGGTGGGCGTAGTGCGGTGAGGCGCGCGCCGCGGTGTGTCCCCCGAAAGGTGAAGGGGTGTAAGCGAGGCCCGCGACGAGGAGGCGGACCGACACGAGCGGATGAGTGGATGATGATGCTGTGCAATGGTACGCGCCGCGCGCCGGGGAGGTGATGTGCGCGGACGACGAGTGCGATCCGTCCCTCGATGTGCGTGGACTGCGGCTGCGTCACAAGATGGTGGAGACGAAGGGACCTTCGGACGCTGGCGTTTGTGCACTGGGACAAGGCGCGCGAGGTGTGCGGTGTCGCTACCAAGGGAGTGCGCCGATGAGCGCCCCGTGGACGAGCGGAGCGAGAACGCTGTGCCGAGTATGTGGATGGGAGGCGGGAGCCAGATGTGCCCGCGCTTATGTGGTAGATTCACGGGTGCGAGCGTATGAGCACGGGGACGAGGTGCGCGGGACGTAGAGTTCCGGTGCTGCGAAGGGGAAAGCACGACCCTGCCTCGATCAGCGTAACGTGGAAGCGGGGAAGACGGTGGTGCGTGCGGAGCAAGGACCCGGTGTGGACCATGCGGGGGCAGGCGGGAGCCATATCTGCCCGCGCCAGTGTGGTGGTAGATTCCGAAGGATGCGAGCGCATGGGCACACGGACGAGGCGCGCGAGTTGTGCAGTGTCTCTGTGACTGTGAAGGGGGAGCGTACGCTACCGAGGGGAGAGTCTCAATGAGCGCCCCATGGGCGAGGCGATTGTGCGGAGCGAGATCGCGGTGTCCATTCTGTGGATGGGGGCGGCGGGACCAAAATGTGACGCGCTTGTGTGGTGCCAGAGACGCAAGGGACTTGCCAATGCGAGCGCCTGCGCAATGGGAGGAGGCGCACGGGGGTCATGTGTGCGGAGGGGAAAGTGCGGCCGTGCCTTGAGAGCGTGGGGGAGACGACGCTGTAGTGATCCCGTGTCTGCTGGGTGGCTTCGGCGGACACCGCAGCGCGTGGAGTATGAAGTGCGCGCGGGCGCCCTCGTGTCGTGTCACTGCGTAGTGCGTGTATGTGGCTACGCTGTGCAGGCGCACGACGAGCGGCAGCACTGCGGGAGTGGGTAGAGTTCGCGGCGCGCAGTGGTGTATCGTGCTCGG
Source organism: Mycena polygramma (assembly GCA_029449255.1). Lineage (NCBI taxonomy): Eukaryota > Fungi > Basidiomycota > Agaricomycetes > Agaricales > Mycenaceae > Mycena > Mycena polygramma. The sequence goes on along the minus strand of JARKID010000056.1, from coordinate 272,290 downwards.
CAAATCGGTGTGTGCGCGATATGGACGGATGCGGGCGGATGCGCTCTCGATGCGCGTGGAGCATCGTTCGTACATCGACGCTCGGTGTGCGCGTTGTGAACTTGGTGCGGGCCGCAGCGCTGGGCTGCTACCAGCGCGCGAATCCCGGGCTGCAGTTCGCCAGGTGTGCGTGTCCTGGAGCTGTACGCGCCGACAGTGATCTGCGCGCGACGGGGGAGAGAGGTGCGGGCCGGAGGTGGTGTCGTAGCAGCGACAGCAGCCCTGGTGGCGCTGTACGAGTGACTGTGTGTCCACGGGCTGCGGTTTCGCAGGCGTGGTGGTCGGGCGGAGTTTGCTATGATTTCTGCGTGGGTGTACTCGACCCTCTGGACGCGCCGCGCCATCCTTGCGTTCAGCTGCCCCCGCGCACACTCCCAGGACGGAGGCGCAGACGATGTCAGTGCCAAGGCGCAGCTCGCTTCCTTTTCCCGTGCCATGCACGAGATCGGAGAACGCGCCAGCCAGAGGCGCTCCGATACTCGACGGGAGTGCATGTAAGGTCGGGGTAGCCATGCACGCCGGATGTGCGCCAGTGCTTCGGACACATTGCTTCAGCTGTGCGCTGGAACTATGCCCGCACTGGTCGCTTGCGCTGGCGATACAGGGCTGGCCCCAGTGCGGGTGTGTGCATCCTGTGTCCTGCGGTGTCTGTGGGTGGTGCGATAACGGCGCCCCAAGACTCTTTTCAAGTTCCATCTTGCATCGGGGCTCCTTTGTGTGTACCTACATGCCCAAACGTGTTCTCCTGAGATATGTACGCATACCTCTTGTTTTTTGTAGGGCAGAGAATCATACTCCTTTGCTTTTTCCGCTGTATTTGGCTGCGCCGGTGCCAATGTTGTTCGGCTACACCCTGCTTAAGCCTTAGTTTCTCAAGTCTTGACTGACCTTGGCTGGCTAATTCTCCCTTTCAACTGCGAAACCAGTGCCGCGACTCTCCCGCTTACTACCAATCTCGCCGGCTTCCGACTATCATCAAGACAGGACCCCCCAAAAAAAAACCTGATTTGAAGCTCTTACTGTACTTCAAGTTCGCCTGAATCGCCTCAGGCCACAAGTTGTGCCAATCCTTGGCCAATCCATCGTTCTAATTCCACTTTCTCACTCTATGCTCAAACTGCAGGCATCACCTTGGGCGCCGCCGCCCTCGGTGCTCGATCTCAAGTCGTTTCCTGGATCAACTCAGCAATAATGGTCGCTCAGAAATGTCATCCACTCGTGCACCCCTTGGCGTCTACATCAGGCAGCGACGCAAAATTTGTTGTAGATTTAGCCGAGCTACTGATTAAGCTTTGACACTTGCGCTGTTAGGCGGCTGGGTTAAAACTCGTAAGGAGCCTACTGCTAAACTACTACAGCTTATATACCTATTAGAATGTTATCTAGAATATTCTACTACTGTCCAAGTCCTTCATGTTGCTGACTGATGAACCTCGGGCTGACTGATGTCGGCCGATCGCATCACTAATGATTGATGCGCCATCAATCTCCAACAAAATTTGCGCTTAAGCCTTTCTCTAGACTCGAGGCAGTCGCTATTGGGATGCCAGGGAATTGATGACAATCGATCAATGGCTGGCGCGAATAGCGACTGGAGCTTACTAACCGGTGACGAGTACGGTCGGGAGTTGCCGATGCACGTAGATTTGACTTAGAAAAATTTCGCTTCATCGAAAATTCAAAGAGTGTCAATTGAAAATCTGAAGAGACAGTTCTCTTCAGAATTGATTGTCGATTCTGTCTGTGCTGTTCCCATGAGCATTGCGCCGCCAATGGGTCCACTACGCAGGAAAATAGGTCGAATTTTGGGCAACATGTGATAATGCCATAGAGGTCATGCGGTGATCGCAATCAGCCGATGTGGCGGTGCCCTCAAAATCCTGCCACTAAATGCGAGCTAGAGCAGTACCATCCCATCGCTGCAGCCCAGGGTCAACGGGGTCGTCAATACGAGCAAATTTCGAAGAGATCTATGTCTTCAGAATTCCGATATGAAGGGTTTGAATTTCCGATGAAGCAGTCAAATCTACGTGCATCGGCAACTCCCGACCGTACTCGTCACCGGTTAAATAGTAAGCTCCAGCCGCTTCGCCATAGGCCTTGATCGATTGATCGACTGTCATCAAGTCTTTCGGCGACCGCGGTTGGTTCGAGCCTAGCCTTTCTCATTTTATGGAAACGGCGAACAAGCTGCGGCAGTCCGCAGCGAACAGTTGGTTATCTCTCTAGCCGGACAGTTGGTTTGGGAGTTTATTTGCGAAATATGCGCTCTGATTCTTGCTCATAGAATCATGACTGTAATATGGACACCAGTGTATATTTCGATTTTTAGCGCTCAGCCACTGGTTGCAGATGAATCGGGGCAGCGGAATTGGGCCTTGTACGCGTCTACTCTCCAGATTTTGACACCGAGGAGGACGTTGGGGAGCATTGGAGAAATGTGTCACTCCCACAGTCTGCAACGCTGGGCCTTGGACGCTTTCCACGCCCGTTCGGACGCCTGCTCCGAGTCTGCAGATTGGACGTAGGGTGTTGGAGCGAATTGGCTTAAAAGAAACGCGAGCCTCATCCCCCCGAATTTGATTGTAGCTATGCTCAGTGCTCACAGCCGTCTGCTGTGTTTCTTTTTCTTCTAGCAAACTCAGAAAAGGCAAAAAAAAGGCAGACAAGATACCGAATTGTTCCCATCAGCTGCTCGGCGTTCTCCGATCCATCATCAGCTTACGTACTATAAGATCTCCCTTGCCTCTTGCCACCACTGGCACAACCTCCGTTTTGTTTTGGCTACAGGTGCGTCGGTTCGAAACCTAGACCGTTCTTTGAAGGCTCACGTCTACTTCTGACCTCAGATGAACACCAATGGTGCCGACGCGTCGGCGATGGATAATGTCTGGGATTTTAGTGCCACCGAAACGCGACACAACGTGCTCTTGAACTCCAACGAGGTGCCTCTCGACTCCGATATTTCGCTCGTCCAGTCTGCCCTGGAGACAGCCGACGCGCGCTTGGCATATCTGGACGCAGAGATGTCGCGGATCCGCGAACAACTTCGGCAGCTGGAGGACGAACACGCCGCACTTTCAATCCACTGCACGAAGACCAAGGCCATTCTCTCACCACTTCGACACATGCCACCCGAGGTGCTTTCTGAAATATTCCGTTGGACTCTACCCCCCACCAGGAATGCCGTGTTCCACGCTGGATTTAAGATGACGGACAGTCCATGGGTTTTGACACATGTTAGCCGCCGCTGGCGCGAACTTGCCGTCTCAAACCCCTCGATGTGGTCACTTGTTGTGATTGTTTACACCCCAGATATGGATCCGTCGTCGTCGTATGCTCTGCCGATGGTTGAGGCCCAAATCGCACGAGCTAAAAACTTGAAAATTCATTTTTATGGATGCGAGGGCATCGACTCGGTGCCTCAAATCAACACTTTCCAGTGCTTGGCAAAGCACGCTTCTCTGTGGGAGGAGCTCGATGTGGAGTTGACATCGGCGCTCTTTCCTCTCCTGGCAGGTCTTCGAGGTCGCATTCCATCTCTTCGCCGACTTTGGCTCCAATGGGACCGTCCGGAAAGCCAGCGAGGAGCGGATTCGATTGATTTCTGCGAGTCGGCACCTTCCCTTGTTGATGTCGGTGTTCTGAGCCAAAATCGACTCATATCATTTCCCCTGCCGGCGCACCAACTCACCCGCTATCAACTCACAGCTCCGTGGGAGATGCATGGGGGCATATTGAAGCAGGCTCAGAATATCACCGAGGCCCACATCCGCGTCATCCTAGAAGGTGGACCCATGCCAACATACAACGAAATCATTGATCTGCCATGTCTCCAGAACTTGCCTGTATCGCATTCGGATATCCTGCAGTCTCTCAGATTTCCCCGTTTGGAGCAGCTCAGCATCGAGGTTGAGCAGGGCGAAAGTCCAGTCGTTGTGAACCATCTCCAATCTGCACTTGTCCGCTCTTCTTGTCCTCTTCGAAGTCTTTGCTTCGACGGACATCCACACAGCCCCACAATCACTACGATCCTGCAGGCATTCCCCGCCATTGACGAGCTCGCGATCATAGTCGATAACTATGCCGCCACGGACTCAGCCAGAAAATTGATGCACGACCTCACTGTCTCGGACGATGCGGCCACGGTACAACTTTCCCGCATTTCGTTTGGATTTATCGGGCAAAGGAACGTCCATCGCGGTGTGTTTTTGGATATGGTAAAGTCACGCTGGGAAATGGAAAAGGGGGCGTTAAAGCAAATGGCGTTGCTGATGGATTTAAATGGAATGGGTCCCCGTCCCAAGACCCCGAAATCCGACAGGCTCCGCATCGCCGCGCTTCGTGAGCAAGGACTGGATTTCGCGTATCTCAGGGGGGCGGCTGCAGCCAATGCGATAGATAAGTGGCGCTGTTCCGCACAATGGACCTGAATTCCAGGTTGGATATATACTTGTTCTTACAGTAATTTTGTATGGAACTCAATTTACGTTCTACGTATTTCTACATAGGTACCGGTGTTCTTTGTCCATGACCTTTCTTATTTCGGTTCATCCTCCCAGTACCGTTTTCTCGACTCAGCTGCAGGCTCGTCAAACGTTTCAGGTGTGATTGACTCTCGGGGCGCGGGCAGCGGCGACTGCGAGGTCCCGCCCCTCGGAAGGGAATTGTATTGAAGGCTTGGTTGGCCCGACAGTTCCGAGTTTAAAAATTTATTTTTAACTCGGTCTTAGTCTCTATTTCTTCCGCCAAATGCAGGATTTTTGTTGTCGTTCTGGTTCGTGCTTCGTGTTGGAACTGTTACTTAAAAAGGAAATTATCGTGTGATTTCAGCTCGATGCGGTTACATTTGTCTTTGTGTCTTACGTTCCTGTTGATCGTTGGTCACGGCCGGTGCGTAATTATCCTCCTCCAAACAACGGTTGAACCTGAATCCGAAGGCTAATGCGAGAGATATTGCGGTATCCGGGGATCTGTGCACTCCTCACTGCTTTCAATCCCCCACGCCGGACTACCATCTACTGAATAAAGTGCATACGGCTCCTCCCGGCTCCTCTCATTCTGTTCTCCCCGCGTCATTGAACTTGAACGGGTTGACCTTCGTTGAACGGTTGTTTCGTCCCCCCTCAAGGCTCACCCTGAGGCCAATTGTTATTTTTATTAGCGTCTTGCACCAAAATTCTGTGCTGATCAAATACCCACCCGATTTCAACTTCCAATTCAAGTTCAACCGAATCAAGGAGTTGTAGTCCCTAATAAACAGACACTGTAACGATTTGGTAAGTTAATTACTGCTAAAATGAGTACTTTTATGACTCAATTACTCAGTTGTGTATGCACACGAGAGCTTACATGACTTTCAACGGGGTTTGAGTTCCCCGGTCGTTCCTCCCCTCGCGAGCTCGAGCCGAGCGAAGCTCGGGCGTGGGCGAGCGACAGTGTGAGCAGGTGGGAAGAATAGTTGGTGGTATTTTTTTTTATCCCACCGGCCTTCGTGCCCAATGAATTGGGCGGAGGTGAATTGACCTCCCCGGTTATTCTTCCCCTCGCGAGCTCGAGCCGAGCGAAGCTCGGGCGAGGGCGAGCGAGAGTGTCAGCAGGCGGGGCAGAGTAGTGGAGGGGGTATTTTTGCCCCGTCGATCTACGTGCGCAATGAATCGAGCGGAGCCTAGGTGGCTGAGGCCCCGTGTACAAGTAAATCGGGTCAAGCCCCAGCCTGAATTTACAGATTGGTTACAGCTGTTTGCAGAACTAATGACACTCATCAAAATTTGATGAATAAGAACAAGTTTGATTGCCTGGATTGCCGGATTGATTCTAAGCTCATCTGTCGCCCGATCTTGCTGAAAATGGAAGCGTTAGAAAGCGGTGAAGCAGGGCTTCAAGACCATACCCGACTCAACCGTTCCCGGTATTTTTTCCGTGTCCCGAAAAACCCGGCTGCGTGGTCTGAATCATATGCGGTAACAGCAATATCTTTATTGTCTGTCAACCGATTCGGATGAATCCAAATGATTCTGAAAGCCAGGATTGCGGCGAATCCGAATGACACTATACTTTTTGCTTTGACATTAACGCAACCCGGCAGGAATGGATATTCACTGCAGATATGTATTTTCATTATTACAGGCCAAGATCATGTGTGTTTCATTTTGAGCATAGGCACACATGATTGCCTCTCCTCTAGCTTTCCGAATCATCCGGATTCATGCAGAACGGCTGATAGACGGTGAAGATATCGCCGTTGCGGCATCTGGTTTAAACCATGGAACCGGACATTTCGGGCCAAGTAGATTACGTAATAAACTTTCGAGTAGGGTAGCGTTTGGAAACCCCGCTTTTCCGCTTTCTAACGCATCTATTTTCAAGGGAATCCGTCAAGAAATGGGTGAGAAAGAAGCAAGGGAAATCTGGCTGTTTGAATTGCTTTCTTTAAACTATTTTTAGCGGAGTGTCATTAGTTCTGCAAAGAGCTGTAAGTGAAACATTGAATATTAAATTATAACAAAACTCGGTCTGCCATGCGCATGCAATGGCCCCTAAAAACTTAATGAGAGCGCATACGCGTATCCTTTGTGATGTTGCTGCTGCCCGTGGTGGACGTCGGCGGCGGGGGGGCTCGTGTCGTACCGCGGCGGCGTAATAGGGATGGTGGGCTCCAGTACATCAACGGGGAATGGCGGTACTAGAGCAGTCAGTGATGAAACACGACAAACTGTTTGCTGAGCCAAAGCCATCGCCAACGACATCCCAGAGGCGGGAGCCAACGGACACGAGCTTTTCGACGCGGCGGTGCTCGGCATTGAGCTGGTCCGACATGTGCTGGTTCTCCTCGCGCATTGCGCTGAGCTGGGTGGCGACCTGGAGGCGGTGAGGACCATAGTCAAATTCGGTAGATGCTACACACCTCCCCAGGGAGGTCAACACTGTGCTGGCAGTGTGCTTGAGTGCCAGATCGGGCTCGAGGGCCGTGCGCTTGATCTCGTCGAGCAAATCTGGGCGACCACGGAGGAATTTATGGTGAGAAAACTCCCAGGTCTGCGCGTCAGACGTCGTGCGCTGCGCGCGCGGCGTGCGGTCGATCTTGTGAAAGCCGTACATATTGAGCTGGCGCACAAAACTGGAGAACTGAAAAGATGTAAGCGTGTGCATCAAGCTCAACACCGCGTGTGGATCGCAGAAGGAAGCGGAAACAAAATACGTACATTATTGTGCTTGAAGTGACTGCCAAGGATGCTGCGGCTGAATTCGCCGACGTTGCTGACGACGAACGAGGTGCCAAGCTCGGTCCAGGAGATGAAGCGCTTTTGTGTCGTTTATCATCTGATAGAGCTTGGCGACAAAGTTGTTTGTGGCCCCGGGCTGGGCCACAGTGGGGACGGCAATCCTCAAGTCGCTAACATCGCCCGAGCTATCGTCAACCGTCGGAGGGCTGCTTGCGTCAGACGGCAGAAAGCCCGTGTCCATGTCGGCATAGCCTGCACTGTTGAGGTTGGCGTCTATCGCCGAGTCTGCGAGTCGGGATGGCTTGTTACTGTCGGCAATGATGCACATCGATGGAGTGGCGACATTCGAGTTGTGCGGGCGCAAAAGCGGATTCAGAGTAAGTGACGGTTCTGATGATAAGGTCCTTTCAGCGGCAGCATTGAAGTTGTCTAGCGCAGTGCTACCAGATTCATGGGACGACGAGCCATAATCGTACGAGTCCTGGGATTCGTTCCCACCACCACTTCCCTGGCCAATCTGAAAGGGATAATCAAAGGTAATACCGCCGCTCAAGCTGGTGGGAATGTTTTCGGGATAGTTGTAGCTGGTTTCATCGCTGTCGGGGAAGCTGTCCACTGAAGATCGGGACGCGAGTTCATTAGGAGCGGCTATGCGCACAATTTTGAAATCGGACGGTAAGCCCCAGTCAGTTTCTGTAGCTGACTCCGCCAGCGGCTCGACGCGAGTTGGACCAGAACTAGGTCTGGAAGTAGCCGACGTCGACAGAAGGAAAGTTGCACCTATATCAGTTTGAATAAGAAGCGCAGCCCGGAGCGTGAGTTTCTCGGCTGACCATCCTTCTCCGTCATAACGAACTGATTGTCTATTTCTTGAAGCAACTCCGAGACGGTTTCGATTCTGAATCCTGCGTTCGGGTCCTGCCAAATAAAGTGTAAGTATGCACATAGTGCGAAGCAGACTTGGATACGGACGTCCTCCAGGATATCGCACCAGTCATCATCGTGCGACATTACAACTGTTGCTTGTGGGGTCTGAATATGGCCGTTAAAACGATCAACACAGTGCGCAAGTGATAAAAACCTTCTGAAGAATGTGCTTGTTGATCAGCTCCCCTGGATGAAATATCTACTCCAAATCAGTACACGAAACACAATTCATTATTGCAATGCCATGCCTTTGAGATCGGTGAAAAATTTGACAACAGGACCGATTGTGTGTTGCTTTCCGCCGGTGGCTGATTCTCCCCCGCCAACACTGGCGAACAATGAGGATGACGGCCCGCTGTATGTCATAGATTGGCCACTCGAACCTCCCAATCGAGCCTCCACGATCTCTCGGATTTCAACAGTTCCGAACAACCTTGCCCAGATCCCTGTCCCGAGTGAAATCGAGAGTCCATGAATGAATGTGGTCTGATTTAGTTGGTGCTGCGCTGTTGTCGACGGATTGTAGCTTTTTGTCTGAGCTGGATTTCGACCGGGCTGGGTGCCGGCCCATTGGTATTCAAATGAGGAGCTCATGCTTGATAGGGGCTGGAATGCGAGCTGGAATTCGTTGGCAGCGCTGTGACAGGCGGCCATGCCCCATGATTGGGCCTTTTCGCAGCCAGTGACCAGGTACAACGACCCATTTGTGAGCCGGCGTCCTCGGGTGCTGGTTATGAAACGGTACCAGTTCTCGGCGTGCGTTGCGACATAGGCCCGCACAGTTTCCAGGTTTTCGAGTTTTTCAAGGTGTGCGCCATGCGGGAGAGCTAAAACAGCGCCTTGCGGAGCTCCACAACTAAAAATAAAATTCCTGCATGTAACGAGTTAACTTGGGGGCGAGATCAAGAATCAATGCTCACGTTGCTGGAGGATAAAGATCCAGCTTTTGAACTAACGCAGTCGAGACATAGTTTCCGGGATCGTACTCCGTATCAAGTATGTCTTTCGAGGTGTATCGAGGCAACGGATAGAAATCTTCGGGAACATCGCTTTCGTTGATAGGATGGTCGGCTGGAAAGTAAATATTGAAGAAGAAGTCAAATATCCCTTCTGGCGTGATTCTGCCGACATCACCGATTGCGACCCCAGTTTTTCGATACTCCGCAGGAAGATTCCGTTGGGGCCCTGGGACATAGAGGGGGAACGCGCGCTTCCTCCGCAGCAGCTGGTTACAATATATTTCATTCTCGGAGAACGTTTCGTTCATGAAATTCAGTGGCAGAGAGTCATTTGACGGTCCTGCAACTGACTAGGAAGAAGAAATTGAGCCAAAGAAGCACTCTAGAGCATCAGGCTTACGTCTCTGTGGTGATTATGCACGTCTCCTAGCACAATTTGTCCGCCGCCAATATGGAAGCCATTGGCATGCGGGAATAAATTCAAGCTGTTACAGCTGTTTCCGAAAACCTTGGCACTACGCGAAACTTTTGCGCGCTGCCCAACTTTTGATGGCGAGCTAAGGATTACTGGATTTGGTTTTCCGCCCGGTCGGGCCGTCGGTTATCACGGTCTGGTACTTTATCGATATCTTTGCGATCTCTTGCTTTACACCTTCATATGGTCTATAGGGCTATCAGCGAGGACCTCAAAGCTCGGTCCTTGTGGCTATTGGAGGCTGGGTACATCACGGAAGAGGTGTGCGAGCTTCTCGGAGTCTCGCGTCGAAGCCTGTTCCGTTGGAAGGCGAATCAGCAGGACTACGGCAGTGTCATACCTCCCCCAAACCCTGTACGTGGACGACCTCGTATCCTCAATGGTGACCAGACACACGACCTCCTCACTCTTCTCGCGGAGGCCCCCGAGATGTTTCTTGACGAAATAATGGACTGGGTTGCTCTCCATCTCGATGAGAGCATCTCACGTACCGCCTTGCATGTTCTCATCCGTGATGCGGGGCTCACGTACAAGATTCTTCGACGTGCTGCTTCGGAACGCGACGAGGAAGCACGGGAACAGTGGAGGCAACTCATTGGCAACTTTGTTGCTTCAATGATTGTCACCGCGGACGAATCGAGCAAGGATGAGCGCACAATATTCCGCAAGCGCGGACGAGCTCCCAGCGGACATCGGGCAGAGATCGAGGCCGATTTTGTGCGTGGGGAGCGCTACAGTATTCTGGCTGCCATCACTGTCGACGGATACATTGGCACCCGAATCGTGTCTGGATCTGTGGATGGCGATGAGTTTTTTGATTTCATTATCAACGAGATCGTAAGTCGAATTAGTTATTTACTCCTTCAGTCTCTGATGCTTTCAAAGCTTCCCTAGATGAACAGCTATCCCAACGACAGAAGTGTTTTGATCCTCGACAATTGCGCCATTCACAAGAGCCAATATCTTCGTGAAGTTGTCGAGGCACAAGGTTATTCTTCTTTTCTTACGTCGTCCATAGCTGATGTTTGACAGGCTCTATTCTACTCTTTCTCCCGCCGTACTCCCCCGACTTCAATCCCATTGAGGAGAGCTTCAGCGCTGGTGAGTTTCCGTCGAGTGTTACCCAGCGTGGGCCTGATTGGATGCCGTAGTGAAGGCCTGGATACGGCGCCATTGGAGACGGATGCAAAGTAGCGAAACACCGGAGGTGGATCTCTTGGAGGCATGTGCAGCTGTAACAGCAGAAAGTGCACGAGGCTGGTTCCAACACTCGGGATTTTCGTTAGGTCCTGCCACGGCGTAGTCATCACACAAGGGTCTGTACAAAGAAAGTGAATATATTATAGACGTAAAAATGACTGCAAAGGGGTAAAAGCAGGCAGATCTACGAAGGAGTATAAGTGGGATATCGCGCGGTAACTATTCGACTCTAAACTAAATGTACTAAGAAGATGCGGAGGTAGTTCTGGGAATGGTACGAGATTATTCAATGACGAAGGGAGTTTTTGTACTTGTTATACGACTTGACGACCCTGTTCCAGCCAAAGAGAGTGAGCCCAGCCGCCTTCCACTGCGCCTCCGTAACAATGGACAGATCGTCGCCGATATCGAAGCCGAGCTCGAGCAGGAACGATTTTGCTCCATCCGGAAGATCTGGATAGCGCTCAAGGAACTCGTCGACAGAGCCACCGGAAAAGGCGGGAGATGAAGGAGGGTCTGGTAGCCGTTCCTCACGCCTGCGCTTCGACGACGACTGCCGAGGTGGTGAAGACCCATCCCAAGATCGCTCTCGTCGACGCGGACGAGGGTGATCCTGCCAAGGAGGCATATTTCCGGCAGGATGGCCATAATATCCAGGGGAATGATAGGAAGGGAATTGGGGGAACGGCATGGGAGGTGGGAAGGGATGTGAAGGATACCCGTAAGGGTTAGCGTACGGAGTCATAGACGGCACAGACGGCCCAGCGGGCGCCGTGCCAAAATGATCGGGTATGGTTGGCGCCGCAGGTGTGGCGGGCTGCGTGCCCTTTTTCTTGATCGCCGCCTTTGCACTGAAGTGCTTGGAGGCGAGTGGCGGCCCAAAGATCGTTGTGGTGTTGTTTTTCTGAGCAGAAATCAGTCTCAATGTCGTGCTTGAAGTGCAAGATAGATTGCTTACAATCGCGGCGGCCCATACAATTTTTTTGGGACGGTCGAGCAAGAAATGAAGATCATTCACCCGAGAGTGAAAGCACTCGATATCGGGATGAACAGAGCACGTCCCTGCCGGATACTTATCCGATATAGCTTGCATCTCTTCCTCGAGCGCTTGATCAAAAGGAACCTAGCGAAACATTCAATACAATTAAACGTAATTATGGGAGCACGAAAATACCTTCTTCTTGGGGTTATCGTCATCATCGGACGGCTCGTCGTCGAACCCCATGACGGCACGGTACGTTGATTCGAAAGCACCAGGGCCTGAGCTCGGACCTGCACCTGCGCGCGATGCCCAAGGCTGACAAGGAAGGTAAGTATGTAAGATATGAGAACACGCAGACACAAATTAACTCACCATGGACACCGGCGGCGGCGCCTTCATAGGCTCGTCCATTCGGACGATGATGTACGTCGACGAAACAGCTTTCGGTGGCGAAAGCACCTGTTTGATGAGAGACGCGTGGCCACGGGCATCCCGGAGCGGGAGCCAGGACGAATTCGCCGGCTTGAGCCAACGCCACTGCACGCTGGAAATGACGAGAAACTCGCCCGAAGTCTCCAGTAACTCCCCAAATGTGTCTACCAAGTCACCCCAAGTCATATCCGTGTTGGCAGAGATGGGGCCATGGGTTGTAGGTTCCGGTTTGGCGACTTTTTTGGGGGGTTTCCGAGAGACAGATACTGATTTCTTGGCCGCAGGATATGTCCAGATTACGATCTCGAATTCGACAGCCTCGGAACCCTCTGGGTCGGGACTCGGGGCAGTGGGAGGATTGGGAGGAGGAATGGTACGCTTGCGCGAGCCCTTGGGCTTCGGAGCAGCGGCAAAGACAGAGAGCTCCGGCGACAGACATGTCCCATCAAAGGACGTGTGTGGATTGGTCGGATCGTGACCAAAGTGCGCAGCAGGCGTGTATGACTTTTGGAAGGAGGGAACATGGGGAGGATAAGAGGGGACATGGGAAGAATCCGCGGGAAGCGGTGTGGGTAAAGAATGTGACGGCGATGATAGGTCAACGCCGGCGTCGGGATCAAAAGAGAAAGGAGCGGTGATTCGGTGACCTGTTTGTACAATCAGCTTTGCACAGAGATGGAAAGAATTGTCGCGCAAAAGTCTGAATTTCCATCTCGCTCAGCGTCGGACTCAAACTGAGAGCACGCAGTCTCGGCATTGGGCTACTGCTACTGAGCGGCTCCACCGGCTTGGAGTTGCCGTACTGCGACGGCATCTCGTACGCAGGAGGAGAATTTGGAACGGGTGGTCGACGGGGCTCAAAAGACATAAGAAAAGGCAAGAAGATGGGGGGGTGGCAACAATTTTTTGGGGGACATTTTAGCGAACTTAGCGACGGCCCGACCGGGCGAAATCCAAATACAGTAATCCTTAGCTAGCCATCAAAAGTTAGACAGTGCGAAAAAATTTCGCGTAGTGCCAAGGTTTTCGGAAACAGCTGTAAGGAAATTAAAAACAACTCTAGAGCGTTTAAAGTACCAACATCGGGGTCGAATTTGACGGAGCTGTCAACTCGGCGAGCGATGTTTCGTCTTGACTAGTTGAGGTCAGACTCGTCATGCTCGTCGTATCAGTCGTCAAGATTGGCAATCCGGGAGAAGAAAGATATCAGACTGGGACAACGGGAGACAATCCAGACGAGTGCCAAATGAATGCCATATATATGTTTGCGAAGCTGTAGAAAAGAAGCTTGTACAGCCTTGAATGTACAGCAAGCCTGATCAAAAGTCTCGGAGCTGGGATCCGGGTTCGACGGGGAAGTTGGGCGCCCAGTTGAACATGTACCGGAGTTGGGGCCGTTTTGAGAGCCTCGTCCAAGCGTCTCCGAAGGAACCGTCAGCTATTCAGCCCATTTGGTGGAGGAGAAGGTGGATTGATGACTCACGGCATTTGGCTAACTTGTGCCGCGTGGCAGTGCTGTTCTGCCCGCTACCACCAAGACCACCACTGACCAACCTACAAACAGGTACTAGGAAAATTTGACTCATACATTTGTGCGCCTGTCAAACGTGCCTCTTTGCGAGGATTTCCGTTAACAATATCGCGGAACAGTGCCGTGGGATTTGAATGACCCATATCCTGGAACAACTGGAAACCTATTTGCTCTGCTCTCCTCTCCTAGCCATCATCCATTTGCTCAGAATCACAGCACTGCATACATTTGTACTCTGGATCTGTGGCACAATGCTTTCACCCAGACTCATAACCAGTCTGCCTACGACGTTCTAACAATTGTTGGTGTATCTAGCTTTCACCTCCATAGCACAATCTGTGCCTCTTATTCTGGGTGCCTTCACAAAGGTCCTTGGGACGCAATCCAGAACTTTTTCCTTCTCATTCAAACCGCATTCCGTTGATGCAAAGCGGTATACTCCATGCCCGATAACGCAAGCATTTTTTGTTGCGTGCTGCAGTCACTTTTAGTCCTCAGGAAAATGTGTTCCAATTACCAGTGAAGTCCAGCTCCTTATGCTATCGCTGCCAGATTGCTTTCGTTAGAAGTTTATTAGCCTCAAACAAGAGCTGCGATGTTTACATTTTGGCATAAACCGTGAACTCGAAACATGGAAATTTGGTTCGATTGTGCCCGTGTCCACGCGAATCTCTTTGCAACGGGCGCTTAGCGCAGGGGTAGCGCGTTCGCTTCGCATCGACGTGTGCTACTGCGAAAGGTCGTTGGTTCAAATCCTACAGTGTCCAGTGATTTTTTGTCTCTTGAAGAATCTGCGTTGTCTCTGTCTTCGACGTGCGACAGGCAGGTGAGGACAGCACGAGAGGGCAAAAATGGGCAGCTACAGACGAAATGCGGACCAATTCGGGGCTGGAGAAACAAAAGGATAGCATCACTGACTGCTTCACGTAGGCCGTAAAATAAAAATGCAAGCCCAAGGGGTATCGGAAATGCGAAAATGTCAACATACCTTCCATTTTTTATCTCAGAGCCTCGGCGGACCCCCTCCCCCTACGTAAGCAGTGATTGCGCATCAAATTACCTTTTTGGGACATATGTCCGGACAGATATTGCGCGCGCCAGGCATTCCCGCCTCCACCACATACAGACATGTTCTCCTCGTACAGCTTGTCATCTGGTACATAGGGGATGTCACTACACTGCAATTTGGGTGATTTAACCGCATGAAAGAGCGGGTGATTACCCATCCATGCAAACAGCTTTGAAGCCGTGGTCATACACTTCCAAGTGGCCATTCTTTTTATGCTTCTCATGAATTTTTCAACAAGCTTACCAGTATATCCAGGCTCGTCCATAATATAGTCCAGACTTCAACCAAACTGCAAGTTCAACTCTTGGTTCAACTGCAAAACAAGAATATTTCCTTAGCCTTCCCTGCCAACCATCCGGGAAATTTTGAGTCGGACATGGATTTAGGACACCTGTGTAACCCATCTCCCCTTGAACTGTGTATATTCGAGACGAGAACTTCGACATCAGTTGTCAAATCAGTGATGGCAAGTGCAGCCAAACATGCAAAAATATTACATTTTCGGTGACAAGCCTTTTTCATGCGAATTGAGCCTCTACGACCAACTTCCAGATTTCCTACAAAACTTTTTTTTCAACCTCGGGCGGGACCCCCCACCCCCCTTCCCCATAAGGAAATTTCTTATCTTCGATACCCCTTGAAGCCCAAGGCCGAATCGAACTCATCACCACACCACCGTGATCCAAGAAGCAGTCACAACCATTACACTATTGCAACGACAAACTCTAATACCTCGAATCCATCTACAGTCGCTAAATGGGTTCCGGAACATTACCAGTTCCGGAACAAGTGTGATTTTCTGCGCAACAAGCTGAGTTCTGACTTCAGAACTTCTAGGGAATAATCTACAATGTCCTCCACAGCATCCTACCGAATATTAAGCCAAAGGCCTTCTCTGTTGTTGCACGACAAATTATTCTTTCTGATACGCCCAAGGGGCTACCGATTCGCGAAATCTGCACCATACCTCGAAACTTTATTTTCAGAGGTTTGGGCGCCCCCCCCCCCCCCCTCCCCCCGTGGGGGGTATGCCGTAAATCTCCTTTTTAGGATGCCATCAAATTCTCACGCGCTCTCGGCAAGACTAAATCCCGCTCAAAATACCATGGAGGTGTGCATTTGGGCCTCCAAGCCTCTTCCTGGGGCTTGAGGAGTCCTTTGGAGGTGTATAAGATTGATCCTGTGGGACATAATTTTTGGCCATTGCGAGGACATGTGATCGGCTATTGCATTGGGAGGGGCTGTGCTGCGCTGATCGACCAAACACAGTAATAATGTATGTCCCTCTAACTCAACGACCGCTTGTCCGTTTGCTTTCGTGGATCGAGAGATCAGACTCAGAATCAAAAACTGAGTAAGAAGGGGAGGACATTCAAAAAATTCTAAGATCGGTAGCCCCTTGGATACGCCATCAAAATCCAATCATCATCGGTGATTCATCGCAAACCGTCGAGGATTTTTGGCGCTGGTGCTGCAGGGCCAGTGTTGCCGATGCTCTGTGTTATGTGGGTGCATCATTTGAGCTACGGCGGACAGCCATGGTGAAAGAAACAACTTGGCCAAGTCACAAACCCCCGTAAAAGCAGGATGTTCCGGAAGTGGTAATTTTGCCAAAAAATGTTGATCACTTTTGCCCCCGGTTTGCAGAGCATCAAGCCATGCGAAAACTTGGCCCAAAGTTGCGACCAGTGTTTTCGAGGTCGCGGAATTCGAATATACACACAGAATTCCCGTATTATTATTTTTTACTTTGTTTTTTGTGATTTGGCGTAGCTTGTTCCGGAACCCATTTAGCTACTGTATCTAAAAGTCTATGACTCCTTGAGACCCATGCTTTTTTCCTGAACCATGTCAGTGGGTAGGCAATGTGATGCGAAGCAAGCGCAATAACCCCTATACTACACACCCGATGACATCATTGTTCTGTGGCAGGTCATCAGGCGAGGGAGGTTTCCTCACCTGTCCAGCATCTCATCAGACTTTTGACAAGTACAAGCAAAGTACAAGGCCAAAAAAAAGGCCAAAAAGGGCCAAAAAGGCTTGAAATCACAAGGTCGAGCGTTCGACTCCGGTGAATCACCCATTTCCGCTTTCTTCTCAAATAATTGCTCGTGTGGAGGGACAAAGGAGAGCATTAGTGAGCACTTCGACTTCATTTTCAGTACTCGCACGACACTTAGAGTGTGGACGGCAACGAGAATCTCGAGATACTGGAACTTTGATGGGCACAGATTCCCTTTTGTGGTTTTCTCAGTCACTCCATGTCACACCTCTGATTCGCCGTCAATTCACGATCAACCTTCGAGCTCATCGTGCCCGACGACGACGACGAGGCGGATTCAAGCTAAAAAAATCCAATTGTCCATCGGTTGCTGTTCTATAGCACAATGAGATCAGATGCATGTTTTGAGCTAGCAAATTTGCCCGAACGAAGTGTGCAATGTCGAGGGCGGGAGGCGGCGGGACCACAGAAGATAGCGGAGGAGGCGGGATACGGTGAGCAAAGCCTTTGAAGGTCGTTTGATCCAGCTGATCGAAGATTGGTAATGTCACGCAGCAGAATGTTTGATTTACCAAAAAAAGGGAATCGGTGCCATCAAAGCACCAGAATCTTTTGGCAATCGAGTTACCGTCCACACTCTTACCGACCGATCATTTTCCATCAAAAGCTCAAAAGGCCTGAAAAGGCAATAAGCTGACAAGTTATTTGCCAAATGGCTGCTCCCAAACAGCATACACCGTATCATTGATGAATTTGATAGTGCTCCTCTCCTAAGCTGGTGAAAGTGTTACAGATCCATACAGATGCCCTCCAATTTGGGTGGCTAATTAGGCTCTATTTGACAGGTGTTACTTAAGTAGCCTAAGGATTCCCGCACCAGGCTACAGGTATAATATAGTGATTGACCAGTGTTCCCTGGTCAATCAGCTGAGTTGACCAGCCTGATCACGAGCCATGTTTCTTGGGCGAGTCAAAAAAAGGGCTTGGAGGAGACCTGGTTCAGATCATTAAAGCATCAGGAAGGGATTCACATGAGTAGGACAATCACCACTCACAATCTTATACAGTGGGTATTGTTTGTTTTGGAATATCATCAGGCTGCTGGCGCAGTACCTCGGTCCTTTGTGAAAATTGAGCATCTCATTACTCCAGACCAGATCATACATCTTTTCCTGGTTTTCCTACAAAGCTTCAGCGATTGAATACTAAGGCCCTCCGGGCACCCCTGGTACCTCCTCTCAGATCAGGCCCAATCCTGACCAGTGTGCACCGTGTTTATATTCATTGGTATTGCGACTTATGCAAAGGATGTCTTGAAAATTGTACTTGCAACCGCTCAACAATTTGCCCTGTCGACACTTGCGCGCGCGCGCAAGCGTCGACCAGCTCACATTGAGCTGGCGGACTGTGCCTGGCTTTTACAGGCAGGTTATCTTTGTTGAATTAATGCATCCCTTCCCTCTCATGTTGACACTTTCTTCTACGGCAGTCTAGATCTGTCTCCCTCTGTTGAAGCTCTCATGAATTATATTAGTAAAATCATCTCTCATATGGTAGACAGTTTGAGACTTCAAGTTTGAGTGGCTAGCAGAATCTTCTGGCCAAACCGTATTCTGCTAGTGGCAAATCCGTGGTTGGAGGTCGTGGAATCCGCTACCAAAAAGAGTCTCTTACCCCAGTGAGAGATTGCAAGAACACAGTGATATTGTTGCTCTACTCCGTAACGTAACTCCATTGTTATTCTATGTTAGATCACAGAGGTCCACAGACACTATGGCTGAGTGGTTGAGGCGACAGATTTGAATTCCACATTATTTGTTGGTATTTTACCGCGCAGATTCAAACCCTGCTGGTGTCGTGGGCGCTTCACGCCGTTGCTTTTTGCGTCACACATTTCCGCGGGGGTGTTGGGCATAGTTTTGCCTCCCCGAATGGCTTCAACCACGAAACGTTGAAACGGGGCGCTTGACTATGGGGTATACGAATGCTAACTAGTTTAGCTTCGTGAATGAACACAAAACCAACCAACCAACACACACACACACACACACACACTTATACTATTAGCGCACACCAAAGTTGCGGGGACGGGGTTCGTTCCGTAGTATGCGGACAGCTGGAATCGAACTAAACGCAACAAAGTCTCGTTGGGGTGGGGTCTACAATCTTGTACTGAACTTCCAGTAGTATAAACTGACTGAAATGCCTCGCCTAGGCAATGAACCAAATGTTTTATATGTGTTTTTCCGGGACGGGTTGAACGCTAGGAGCTTACTTTAAAGCCCTAGGATCGATGCCAAGGTCCAAGGCGTCAACTTTATGACCCAGGGAACAGAGGACTTTATGAAACCAACACTGCAAGACCTTCTTAAACAGTGGACTCTAGCGTCTGGCCAAAGAACGTTTGTTTGGGAATCCTACAACCAATGCAAAAGACAACAGAAAGAATCCGGGGGCAAGGCAGCACGTCTAGTACTCAGAACCCAACGGCAATCCTCTTGGAGCTTATGCCAGTGCTGCAGCGACTCGTTTGTACGTGAATGCCTTCTTACGGGTCAGACAACGTGGAATTTATATCACAACTCAGTCAATTATCACACAAACACCAATTTATAGAGCAACTACAAACAGAAATTGAACGAATCTCCGCGAAGCCGACCTGAGGACACCACAGACTTTATTGAAACCTTCGACCTAAGTCTGGGGGATCTCGTCGCAATGAACTGGGTTTTTGCGGTGCTCCTAGGCAGCTTTATATACAGTTACAGGAAATATATGGAGATAACAGGAAAATGAGCGAGCTAGATAAGGTCTTGAGTCATACAGCAGCCAAGAGAACGGCTGCCGTGTCGAGTTGTCGTGAAGTCTGGCCGGCCGATCGCTTTTGGTGCGATCGGTTTGCTGGATTGGGTATATTTCCAAATGCCCTAGGCACCCGCCGCTCGGCCCTAGGACGTGCCTGGATCGGCATGCTTGATAATATCCCCTCGCTGGATTATTCCTCGTGCTCTCCACATGGTCTTCGTCAGTGCTTTCTAATGTCCTAGGCAAGGCAGGTCTGCACCCGCCTAAACCGTGACCTCGATCGCTGGTGAGTAATATCCGCTCGCTGGTTTATAAGACCTGCTCGCTGCATTACTCCACATGTTCTACTTCGGCAGGGCGCACGCCAAGGCGGCAGCCCGGAACCGCGCTCGTAATTCCCATAATTCAACCACGCTTTGTCCCTATTTGTAGTGTCGACGCGACGCGTCTGTCACCTGACTCCTCTGATCGCTTGGAACCCTCGTTGGTTCGAATCCTGTGAGCAACATTCCTTTTACACGGCCCTAGACCCTTCCCTCGATGTCTAGGGTGCATTCCAGTTTCAAGTCTTGAGGCCTAGGGGGTTCAACGCCCAGCCTAGGCTACTCCTGACAAGTATTAAACGTTCCTAGCGAGCCCAGCTCTGGCCTAGCAAACGTCTAGTACCGATATCTTGTGCCCTAGGGCCATCTAGTATTCCCTGCCAGTCATGCCTATGCAGTCTCGGTCGTTTGTAGCAATAGAAGTTCATTGTTCGATAGTCCGGGCTTGGTATATATCCTTAGTAGTAAGTCTAGCTTGCGCATCTTGGACGTTTACAACCAGCAGCTCGGATCTCACTCTGATTCTCCTTTATATCACCGTGTAGAGGACCCTAGGCTTGATTACACTAGCCTAGGGGTGCATCCTGGTATCCTTAGTAGCATTGGTTATGCCTAAGAATCGCAAAAATACACGATGTATGCCCATACATGTTTCTGGGCCGTCTCATCTCCCCCTCACTAAATCTCAACCGTCCCCGGTTGTTTGCAGGCGCCATTCGCCGCAATATTTAGTGGTCCTAGGGCTGATATCACCCGTCGGATACTTGTTTCATTTTTGCCCATCGTCCACATCTGAACAACTTCATCCCATTGCTTTAACCAATTTCCGACTGATCTTTCCCATAGCCGACTAAGCTCAGTTCAACCGTGTGCCTTCTAGATAAGCGCAATCTTATCTTAATTGACCAGATTTGCCTCCGTGTTTAAGAAGTCCATCATATTACGACATTCTAATTGAAGATCCGCCACATGCCATCATAGGGGCATTCGTGACTTGTCTCTTCCTTCTCTGACCACTTCTCCTAGGAGAGTCTCCCTTCCCTAGGCCTACCCTTCAGACCTCTCGGTAGAAGCACCTTGCTAGGACTTCATCAACGGCAATTGAATGCGTGTGAGTCGTTCCTAGGTAAATCAATTCTTGTGGCCTTGAGGCGGAAATATTTTTAGCAAATCAATTGCCTAGGTGCCCTTCCATTTTCATTCATCTAAAGTTTCTTTCTAACTTTTGATGTCGTGGGTTCAGGGTCTCCGCAGCCCAATCTCTCTTGCTTCCGTACTCCCACCACCCCACTTTCGTTCTCGCTGGCTCAACGCCCTCACTACAACTTGCGTCCCGCTTCGGCGCGTAGCTTTACCGTCACGCCTCCCTCTAAGCAAAACAAGAAGAAGGCGGAGGCGGCGCCCAAGCCCGTCATCCACTCACCTTTCAGCGCTGCGCAGATCAAGGCGCGATGGGCCCCGCTCGTCTGTTCCGAGGTGAAGGCTATGATCCCTCTCCTCCAGAGTGGAGCCGTCCCCCGTCGTTCCTGTGGCCAACTCCAGGGTATCTTCCAGGGTTGTGAACGCATCATGGTTAGTGCCACCCGCTTTCTCTTTTCACTATTACTCTGTGCTCATACGATCTCTTTTTCAGAAAAAGTTCCGGGCGGAAACAGATATTGGGCCCATCGAAATTGAAGCTTTCCTGCTCTCAATCTGGATCGCCGTTCGTGAGGCCAAGGATGCCTACCCCGAATTCGCCTGGAAGAAATCGTTCCCCACACTGTACAATATCGTTCCTCCAGACCTCGACCGTTGATAAGCCGTGTATCGGGTTTAGGCCTGTTTCACGCGTTTTTCGCGTTTTCTGTTCTTTTTAACGCGCGTCTCAAGCATAATATCATATCTGATATTATGCTTTGAGCCTACTCTTAATGGGGACTATAATAAGTCCACCCGCAGGGGCTATTCAGAAAGATCATACTGAATTAGCGCTGTTGTACGGGTTACAATTAAAACTGGGTCAACTTACAGACGCTCAGGTTGTACAAGAGAGCTCCCTTATTCATAACGTACCTAGTGGGCACCTGGGGGATTTATCGGTTATGTCTTGAGGACGCCGGACGCTTGATTGAAGCCTTTGTTTACATCTCTTTGCATCGAAATGGGATACGCGATGGACCACGTGACCGGCTCAGTACTTGCCCGAGATCATGTTCCGAATAGGCCGATATGGAATTATCCGGACATGATCGCATCAAATCGCGATCGACTCTCAAAACGGGGAGATTAAGGTTCCAATCCAGGAACTTGGTCTTCCAAGCTCTTCACAAGGGAGTGCGGGGTACTCAGTGGAAGCTACGAACATGTAGAATCCATTTCTGAGTATCTTATTCACGGGCACGGCCCTATTCAGAACCTAGGGACTAATCTCGACTTCCAGCACCACACGAAGTCCGAGATAAGTCCCAAGGCAACTAATGGACATTCAGGAGTTTCATTAATCTTTCTTATTTCAACTGTAACTGCTTGGCTACTGATATGACTCGTTTTTCTATTCATTTTAAACACATGTATACCCGATCGTCTGTCACACCCCTACTCCGTTTATCCGCAATCTTGTAATTCTCTCTGTGTAAGCGTTATAGTGTACAGTATAAAATAGCGAGAGCACTGGCATGTACGGTACGGAATCCCACCCCGGTTATTGAGGCGCCACCCAGTTACGGCCCTCCTTAACGCACGGTTCGGATCTGGACTTGTCACTCAGGGCTACTCTATTCAGAATAGTGCCGTTCCAAGTTATAATATAAATCTCTGCACGCCCCTGGCGATACTCCTGGACTCCTGACTGATTGTGAATTGTATTGAACCTGTGGCTTGTGAATTGGCTTGTGGTATAGCCTTTGATTTGGGATTTGGCTTGTGGTATAGCCTTTGGAATTGTGACCGGCTTGTTGTATAGCCTTGGGACTTGGAATCGTTACAGGCTTGTTGCATAGCCTTGGATTGGATACGTTTGGGATTTTGGCATATAGCTTTGGACGCTTTACAATCCACTTTGCGAATAGGGTGCTATAACTTCGGTTACCAAGCCTTACTTCACTCAGATCACACGCGCGCTGCACACGTCTAAAACAGCAACCCCTTAATTACCTGCTCCCCTCATTACAATACGAACTCGGCGGTAGAAGTAGTAAAGTGTTTAGGATTAGGTTGTTTGTTGTGGATTAGATTAAAGATTCAACTTTGTTGTATCTTTGTCTTCATTCATATCTAAACCGTCGAATCTTGATTCCATCCGCTTCTCCTGTGCAACCCTTTCATCGTTTGACTACGAACCGTTCGATCCTGATGCATCATTTGGGCTCTCTTGAATGCTCCGGCGTCGCTCAATGGTCTTGATCACCTTGCCTGACACTGATACAGCCAAGATACAGCCTCTTCCGTACCCCACGATCTCCCCAACTGGTCTCCATAACGAAGATACTTTCATGGTGTGTGTATCCGAGCCTGCGATATTCCCCAACTCCTGCGTCTCGAAGTTCCCTCAACCATAGGTTGATGCAAGCTTGTCGGATGCAGGTGTGTTGATTACATCGGCCCATACACTTCCTGCGATGAATATCTGAGCAAGGGCATACGTTCACATCGATCTTGGTCAAATAGCAGCCCCGGTAAACATACTTCTCATCCTTTCACCATGCTGGCTGCATTCAACCTCACCCTCGGCCCTGTCATAATTGGCACCTTTTTCGCAGTGTTCTTATTTGGAGTGATAACGATGCAGATGGAAGACTACATCCGCAATCACTTTCGGAACGATCTGCTCTTCGTCAAATATTTTGTGCGTCTCTGTCTATCTGTATTTTTTTGCTCTCATTCTGTGCCGCAGGTGGTTGGCCTCTGGTACGACACCTTCCACAGCTCGCCTGAAACTGCATCGACCCCATCCTAGGTTTACACACCTGTTGTTCACAATCTTTATTTGCGGGGGCGCCTACGCGATGAGCGTCACTGACTTTGGGCACACGATCGAGCTGCTGTTCATTCCTTGGAGCCTAAACGCTGCTATAATTATTGGGAACGTGATCGACCATGCCGTGCAAGTAAGTGGTCTCCGCCTCACTTGCCTCGTGGATAATCAATGAATCCGTGAAGGCCTTTTTTGTGACTCGCGTCTACAGGGTCACCGGCGCCCTGTATGTCTCGATCGGTCTATGGACAATGGTCGCGTTCCTCCAGGCGATCGGGCTGAAGCTGGCCCAAGAGTCCATCGGCGTCGACTCCATCGTCCTTGTCAGACAGAACTCGAGCTGGCTCTTCTTTACGCTGTTTTTCGGAGACGCGTGCTTGGACGTTGTGATGTCTTTGGTACTCATCTGTTATCTGAAACAGCAAAGTTGGTCTGTGTTCGAGCGGTAATTCGCATCATCCAAGAATTGCGACGTAGATTCACTCTCCTTCTAGTACCGCTACATTACTTAACCGCCTGGTGAGGTACACAATCCGTGAGTAGAAATCTTCCTCGACCGTCGACGTCTTCAAATTCTGACTTCGGCACTCGAAAACAGAGACGGGTCTTGCAACAAGGTATTTATTGCCACGAAATAAATCAAGCCTCCATTGATTTTCTTAGCTTCGTCGCAGTGGCGACTGCACTATCGGTGAACATGTATCTAATTCTTTTCTCGCACGGGTTTAATTGTTGTCATTTCAGTTCAAATTTTGGCCCAACAATTGTGAGTCTGCGCTTCGCCGTCGTACTGGCTCACTGACAAAATCTTAGATATCTGGACGGCATTCATGATCTCCTTGCCCGGATGTACGTTATATATCCTGCAACTCAATTGCGCTTCTCACAAATACGCCAATAGCTTTTACGATTGCGCTTCTGGCGAATATCAACGCTCGAAGGGGTCTCATACAGCCACAGACCGTCATAATGGCCAGCAATGCCACCGAATCCGCAGTGGTGATAGATTTTTCTCGCAGCGTTGTGGTGCGTTCATCGTAGGTTCTACCGAATAAGATCCCAATAGGTTGGTTTCCAGCACGTTCGAGATCCTGTGGATCTCACAAGACCAGAACATCATTCAGAGGACAGAGTGGTACGTGTTGAGCACTCTTGTCGTTTCGATCTGAAACGGACACAGACTGAACAAGCTAAACGTTCTGGGGAGCATACCAATGATACCATTAGTTTCTCCGCAACCAGTAGTGATACGCATGCGGTATGATGTACTTCGCGCATTGGAGAAAGACTCGGACAGCAAAACTAGAGCCCGTTCGTTGTGCGGCAGAAAAAAAAATGCGAAGGGAAAATAAATGAAAACGAAGAACGAAAAGTCAAAAAAAGTCAAAAAAAGGTTTGTGATTAGCTCGCCTCACAGCGCGAACTGACGACCAGCCCTTGTCTCCGAAGACTAACTCGGCGAGTCCTGCAAGTTGCACAATTACTTGCCTGGCCTGACAAGGACGGATTATTCCAAATCCGGGCCACACCCTCCGGTGCGGAGGATTGTGGAAACCAAGTTTTCTGGAGGGGACGGTCTTGAACCAGCGCACTCGTGAGTGATGCCGATGAGATTGACCAATCACATTCCCGGCTTAGGGCCATTACAACCACTCCGCCATTGTACTGTGATGGACAGCCAGAATTGATGCAGTAAGTAATGCCTTGTGATTGTTGCGTACTTTCACCAAAGACAAAAAAAAGCTACTTGGTTAAGTAGGTAAGTACTAACGAAGCGCGCGATGATAGAGCGAGCGCGCTGCCAGTCAACTACGGAAGAGATTGAGAACGACGTCGGGGTCGAACCTCTCCACATCCACCCCTTTCTCTCGCCAGTCCTCTAGAGACAGCAGCTTCGATGAAAGCCTGAGCTTTGGAAGTGTCTGCCCGCGCTGGCGTTTCGCGTCCACTGCGTCACGAAGCGCGCTGCACACACCATTCAAGGTATCCTTCTTGGGACACAGCGTGACAACTCGAAGCTGCGGCCACGGCTGGGACGCTGGGCCCAAGAGGTCCTCGACGAGCTTCGGTGCGAAGCATTGGCTGATCAGGGTTAGAGAGGATAGGGCGGGGAAGAGCGCGAGTGGGGGAGAGGCGATTGTGTTGGTGAAGGGAATATCCATTTCACACTTGCAGGAGCCACTGTTTACAAAGGAGAAGGAGGTCAAGGCGGGGAAGGATGTGTTGGGGAGGCTCGTTTCATTGAAGAGCACGAAGATCTGGTCGCCGTGGGCGCCGTTGATGATGAATTCGGTCAGCGCGGGAGTGTCGAAGAGGTCCACTGTTTCTAGCAGGTAGAACTCGTCCTCGGAATCCGAGACCGAGATATGGAGGGATTTCAGAGATGGAATGTGCAATTGAGGCGCCGATGAGACATAATCTTCAGCAAGGTGTAGATGGACTAACAGTGGACACTGCTTCGCGAGGGCTGTTAGAAGGCCGCCATCGCGTGGCGATGTCCACTGGTCACTCCATAGTTCGAGGTGCGTAAGAGAGGCCGTCCACTGAGGAACAGGTAACGGAAGTGTCCATCCGCTTGTTCTGAGAAAACTCAGTTTCGTTGGCGCTCCAGACGAGAAGATGTCAGCAGACGTTCCCACATCAGTGTCGGTTTCCATTATAACCTCGAGGTGCTGCAGATTGGGGGCCGCTATATCCCAGAAGCGGGGCAACGACAGCGGGTCCCATACCATCGACCAGACTACAATCCTCAAGGTCCCTGCGCGAATGAAGTACGGGCTAATTTCGCGAAGCCACTTCGCAAGGGAATGGACGCCGTCCGACTCCACCATCTCCTGGAAGTCGACATGCAATGCTAGCGATATGGTGTACGCGCGGGAGCGCTCAAGATAGAGTTTGAAGATTTCTACAGCTCCCGCAGTATCCAAGTTGGCTTCGACCAGCGTCCAAAGCGAAGGTGCGCCGACAACAACCTCGCGGAAGCGACGGGAAAGATGAGAGACGATCCACTCCGATTTCGAAGTCACTGGCTGCAAATGATGTGTACCCGCTGAATGGAAGAGATTCTCTTGTCCCGCAGCAACAATGGCGACGATTAACTCGTTTGGAAGAGAGTACATCAAGCTCATTGAGTCGAGAACGGTGGAATAGGCGACGAGAAGTGAACGGAAAAAAGACGCGACCTGTCACGCAGGTCACATTGTGACCGGCTTGAGTTCGCCTTGGTCAAAGCGTCCGTTATCAATCTGGCGACTTGGTCTCTTGTTTTGCATCCCTCACTCATGGGTCCGGTGCCTGGCCCCTGCGTGAGGCCGCTTCAACTTGTCACAGTGGCCGATCTGTCAGCTATGGAGAAGCCTATCGATAGAGCTTGCTCTCATGGACTCGGACAAACCGTATCTAAGTCGAGTTCCTAGCGCTATTACCAGCTTGAGAACGACCACGCTCCCGATTCGGTCGTATGCAACGCGCGGTGTATCGACTATCTGCCAACTTACACTCCGAGTCGTCCATCGAATGCTTCGCTTTGTCCCTTGCCGTTGAGCGTTGAGGGGCCCGGACGACCTACAAAAGCCGATGACGACAATCAACTGCGGACATTCTACAAGTCGAAGGAACTACATACTGTCAACCACTCCCAATCCTTGCCCAGTCCCGCCTTTTTCTCTCATCGTGACATCGTTCCGTGAAACCACCTACTTATTAATATTTCTGCAGGGCCTCGAACCATAAATACTGGAAATGCAGATGGCGCTGTGTGACTTTTCACAAGTCCTTTATCACAAGTCCGGTAGCCTTTCCGGGCATATATGATAGCTGTAAATCTTCACGTCCGTCATTTCTGCACTGAATACCATCTGCCAGTGCAATGAGCGATCGGCCTTTCTATTTTATCGTCGACGTGAGCACAAGTCTCCGATTCGATTCGTATTTCCTTGCGATATCGGTCGCCCTGCGGCGAGCCTTCGGATCGACCACGATATGCATGTGAACCTCGCTTTCTAGGTATCTCATGTATGACAGAGCGCCGAGGAACTCCTTGACTTTCCCGTCGAACGGACCTGCAGCAAGTGCCTAGCCTGGTTTATCTTCTGGCCGTCTTTCCCATGTCGCGACCTTATAAGGCACCGAGCTTCTTTATGTCTCGCGGTTTCCACGAAGATGGTCAGCCGGCTTGCCGTATGCAAAACATTGCGCAGCGATATCTTACCTCTCAACAGGGTCCACGGCGAAAAGCATAGCCAACAAACAAAACTTGTGACAGCCTCATGGCAGTTGAGTATTTAATGCAAGTATGTAGTGATAATTCATCTTCTGGCCGCCTTTCTCATGTCGAACTGACAAAGCACGAGTGCTTACAATATTCCAATCTCGCGGTTTTCACGACCGCGCTTCGGCGGGCTTGCCGTATGCAAACCACCGTGACAGGCCGATTGATTCTCACCTCCTCGGACCTGCGAAAAGTCTAGCCAACCAACATAACTCACGGCAGTGAATTACTTGCTTAGAGCGCGGCTTTTGGCGGATAACTTCTGTGCCGCTGCCCTGGCGTATGTTAATTTAGCCCATCTCTTGAAGTCGTTGTTCTCCGTCGTGACGTGCACTTAGCAATGGAGGAAAATGGGCCACATCGCCGGTTCCGTCGTTTTTTTTTCATAACGGTGGGCATCTTCACCTTTAAGTATGGGCCCCCATGCTGATTCGACCCATTTTGAAGAAAGTCCCTATATATTTTCGTCTCGAACCCACATGCTGATTCCGGTGGAGGCTGGTGGAGGCAACTTGAAGCAAGCGACGTCGGGCAGTTTCCCGTTTCAGTGAAGTGATCGGCGTGCACCAATGTGCGCATTAAACTATACTCAGACTGGGCTTGATCGCGATCTCGTTGGATCTCCGAGGCCAGTGAGGTCTCGGGGTCTCTTTTCTCCGAGGTCGCGAATGTGGTCCCGACCTTGCGGTTCTCTCACCGACGGAATAAAGAGCAAGTAAAGGGGCTCGCGCCTTGTAATCAAGCAGAACGATCACCACCTGTCGTAATTAATTCAGTGAAATTGCTCCGTGTCGGGTGCTGAGAAGGCTCTCATGATACTTATATAGGCCCCATCGCCCAATCTGCAAGCCAACGCCTTCCATGCCCTAGGGCGCCCCCTTGAATGGCCTCTTCCCTCGCCAACATCATCGTCCCCGCGTTAAACAGTATCCAGATCACACGAAATGGCGTCGTCGCTGTGTACTCGTAAATTCGTCCCTCTCCTTCGTTTGCGGTTTTGCTTAAGCAAACAACACAGGTTATCCATATACGAGTGGTTGGACACGTACGTCCCCCCTTCTTCTGCTCGCGAATTCTCTTAAGCAAGCAACATAGGTTACCCACCGAAATCGAACTGGTGCGTGCTTGCAAAATACCTGTTGGCTGTATTGGACCTCGATACAGATTTACCGATCGCGGTGGAATTCAATCAAAGTGGCGTACCTCCTCTGCCGGTATTACCAGCTCCTTGTGTGGCCACTCGTTATTTTTGCCTATGGTAATTCTCTACGATCTACCCGCCCCAATCTTATTCATACGAAGGTTTGAACCATGACGCGCACACCTGTTCAAAATTGACACAGATCGTCACCATACTCCTTCTCCCCATGGTACGCAATTCTTCTATCTCTGGAATATATTTTTCTCATCAGGTCTGCAGCAACTATCTGCCCCAGGTAATCCAAAGGCCCAAGCCATCGACAGATATCTGATAAAGTATCGCAGCTGTGATGTTGATGCGAGCATACGCTTTCACCGGTCGCAGCGTTCGAGTTCTCGTCCTCTTAGCTTGCTTTTTATGCCGCGTTGGTTGGTACCGACATCTGGTTCTTCTGTTTCAATGTCGTGCCCCTGCCGGATAGCATGTACGAGGCCCTAGGAGGCACTGGATGCTTCCCGGATTACGCAGCTAATGGAGGCAGTACGCGTATGCTTGTGCGTCTTCTTCCCTTCCATCAACCCACTCGCATACCTGGCTAACTTAACGCTCAGATTGCTATGGTACGTTCCCGAGGACAACTCGTTTACCTGATCTTGACTGAAGTGTCGCAGTCCGCGTCTTCAGTGATGGACTTGGTGTCCTTGTCAATTATCGCTCTGGTGAGGATCCCCCAACAATGGAGTTCGTCTTCTGATTCCAAACCGTAGTATTGTCTCCGAACTCGCAGCACAAGAGGCTCCCTTGGACGCATTTTCATTAGCCAAGGTGTGTGCATTTTATTGTGCGACAACGCGCGACATGCTAAGTATGTGTCAAAGGTCTTGGCGCATTCGCCGTAGTGCTAGCTGTACACGGTGTAGCACTGGGCACTTATTTCAGGTACGCGGTCATTCTGCGCATCTCGTATCAATGCTAACAACGGTTCAGCCCCACAGGTTTCCACAATGGGGTCGGTCTACCTTATATTCTTGTTATATCCAACCTTATGGCTTGTCGATTGTATGTCCGCTCTTTTTTGTCCGGTCTTGACGTTGAAGCATCTTCCCAGAATCCTAGATTTGCGCCGAAAGGCGCTGCCAACCGAGACGGAGATTCTGCGACGGCATTCTCATCTTGTAGACAAAGCTTTTCAAAACACCGATCTGTGGATGATCGGAGAGGAGCAGCATCCACAGTATCCGATGGAGAGTTTCGAGCATCGCTCACGGACATAAACGGCTGGCTTTGTATCATATCATACCCCATGTACTTCACAGGACATCACATTGTAACAAATAGCAATCAGTTCGAGCAGTAGTGGTCCGTGAAATCCCTCCTCGCGGCTTTAACACCTTGTTTGAATCCGTGTTCTGCTGAAAGGTAAATATGTGGCGATCAGATTTACGCCGAACACGTACGAAATTCCCAGAAGCTCGACCCGTGGTCAGTCGTCCTCGTCTTTGCCCATGCGCCGACGAACCCAAGCTCCGAGACGCCCCCATCAAGGGTAGCGGTGAAAAACGTGTAGGCGTCATCCCACCCGAGGGCAAATCCTTCAGCGAATCGCGCATGATTGTACTTCCCAGGATATTGCGACCAGTAAGCGGTGTGCTCGCCTGTGAAGGTGAGGAGTCAGAGAACAACGAAGGATGGAATGATGGGATTTTACCAAGCGCTTTGCCTTTAAGGTC
Organism: Mycena polygramma; assembly: GCA_029449255.1. Taxonomy (NCBI): domain Eukaryota; kingdom Fungi; phylum Basidiomycota; class Agaricomycetes; order Agaricales; family Mycenaceae; genus Mycena; species Mycena polygramma. The sequence goes on along the minus strand of JARKID010000056.1, from coordinate 241,224 downwards.
ATCTCGCTCACGCGCCCGGCGCTCATGATCGCCCTCGGTAGGTTTCGTTGCAACGAGCCCTACCCTGGACGGGAAAACGCCGCCGTCTACCGCGTCGCGCAGACACCAGCCCCGATCGGGATGGCGGCCCGTCTTTTTGTACGTCCAGAAGAAGTTCCCGGAACAGTGCGCCTCATACAGTTGCAGCTGTGCCGCGACGTAGTTCTTGGCGTCATCCGGAGAGCCGGTCAGGGAGCCTGGGTTCAGGGCGCCGGACCACTCGCCGACGATGAGGCCCGCGCCCGCCGAGTCTAACATTTCCGCTACGCGCGCAAACATTTGAGGTGTCTGTGCGTTCTTGTCCGTTAGCGCGCGCGCATGGGCTGGCGCTGGCGTCGAAATGTCCGAAGATGTGAAGCAGCGGTATAAATGGTGGTCTAGAACGAGAAGTGAGGAGTGTGGAGTGGACTTGATGTACTCTGCATATTGGTCGGTCTTCCAGCAGTCACCTAGGTAAATCGGGAGCGTTGGATCGAGCGCCGTGATGTCTTTGATTGCAGTAGAGTACCAATTTTTCAGGTCTGCGTCCACCAGTGGATGGGGCTCGTTGAGAAGCTCGATGCCGACGATGTTCACAAGTGGAGGAGTGCGGGCATTCAGATGTGTTACAAGCGTGCGGAGTACATGAATTGTGTGCACGCGGTGTCGTTTCTCATTGAAGAATGTAGCGGGGTTCGAGGTCCCAGCATGAGCGTCATTGTTTTGTTTCCCTGGTGCAGCGTGCAGGTCTTCGAACAAGATGTAAACATATGCCTGGCAGTGCTATGCACGGTCATGTACCCACCGAGCAGCACACCCAATCCGAATCGTCGGGCAGTCTCAATCGCATGGATCAAGCGATCCTGGTCTACAAGTCAGACGACCGAACTTTCGACACACATGCGACGAACCCAGACACCAGAGAAAACGCCGGCGAAATCCGCAAAATCTGTACCAGCCTAAAACAGACGCATCGGCTCCGCACAGATGGTAGTAACCAATCTAGGGGAACGTGTTAGGCCGTGTGGATCGATGCCATTTCCAGACGTACTGGGATTCTGACTGTGTTCAGACCTCGGTCAGCTATCCAAGCCCAATCGGACTCGGTGATCCAGCTATCGTAATGCGCCTCAAGGATAGCTCTAGCATTTTGTCCGCGAGCAACGTCGAGGTCACTTTGCGCTGGCGCGGCAGCACAGCGAAACGGAGCATCCGTTATCCAACGTTCCAACACGAACCAAGATCCTGCGAGAGTTCGGGCGTACTTCCAGACGCGGCACACAATGCGCACCAAGATTTACGCCACGCTGTTTTCTGAACCGGTAGATTGAAATTTCGCCGTCATGAGCGTACCCCCTCCTGCCAGCGTCCGAATCTTCCGTTTTCTGAAGCTTTTGGAAGCCCGTAGCGAATTTGCTCGTAAGTTTGTGCATCTCAAAGTCTTCAAGAGAGTTCTTGGAGCTCCACAAGTGGTCGTGTTTGGCAGCACCCTCATACGCTCGAACCCCAACCAGGCATGCCACGGCCTGACGCAGGACTTGGAGAGTCCATTGAACATCCAAGTGCTGTTCGACAGTGTTCGACAAGCTGTAAGCTGGAGAGTTGTCGCGATGTCACCGAACCATATGCACGGCAATCACCGCAGCGCCTCCCTCTTTTTCCCCCAGTGCTTGTTTCACGTTTCTTGCAAGTTTCTTGGGTTTTTGGTCACGAATCCACTGGGTCCTTTTGGAGGAGCTTCGATCTTGTCAGATGCGGTTCCTTGCAGGTCTGGACTCTTTGAAAGTTTCAGTGTCGACAGGCTGGCGATGAATTGGTTGTGAGTCCAGCTGGCAGCTGCACCCGGGCCGTGACCAAATTTGAATTTGTCGCCCTTAAGCTTGCAGTGTTCTCTGGCTGGCCCCGCGAATCTTGGAATTTTGGCTGCCAGTCCGCCAGTCGAACGGCCGAAGCATGCGCTTCTCGTCTCTCGGGACATGCCGGTCGCGAGGTTCGCAGCCAACCCTGCTACCTGTGCGCCAACTTCAACATTGCCGCAATATTTTGCAATTCAATTCTCCGGGCCCATGCCTGCTTGCTCTCCGAGTAGATCTTGACGCCTCGTTATAACGGAAGTAACTCTGAACTGACCTTTGATGCGGAGGGTTTCCAGGAAAGCAGACGGAATATCCTCGGAAAGCAGACGAACTCGGAAACGAGGATGAATACGAAGTCTCACTCATGAGAGCGCGTTCAGATAAGTCTGATCCTCAGGCTGAGGCTGATCCTGAGGGTCGTCAGGATGATCCGAAGGCATTCTCAACCATGGTTGTGTTCTCGGATCCTCTTCCTTGCGTTTACACACAGGAAATCTCGTCAGGATGCCCTACATGTCACCAAAATCCTTGTCAGACTCACATTGAACCGGCCAAATAACGCGCGTCGTCCGGCTTGCGCTACAATATAAAAGCCTTAAATGCAAAGCCACTATGCAGAACTTCAACCAGGCTCAAAATCGACTTCATAAACCACGCCACGCCCATCTCATTGATATCAACAAGTTGCTGCATACCATGGCCGAATCAACCATCCCCGCACAAAAGAGTGCGCTGAACATTGTCATGGTGCGTCCCGGTGCAGTTGCAATAACTGACTTGAAAGTCGGGATATACTGACGGTATCGATCCAGGGCGGGATGACCTTCGGCGCGGCCGGCTCAGACGGTGCGCGCGTGAGCAACGTTCAGGACATTGAGGCAATCCTGGACGTATTTCTTAAGCACGGGCACCGCGAGGTGAGCTCGGTCTTCCTTCACAAAACGATGTCCACCGAGGGACCGTTAACATTGGTGTTCAGCTCGACACGGCGCGCGTATACTGCTACGGCACAAGTGAAGCAACTCTGGGGAAGATTGACTGGCAGGCAAAGGGCATCCTCATGGAGACGAAGCATTACCCGTATCCCGTGCGTTCACACTCGACTCGACAAGGTTACGCCCTCGCTGACTTTCGTTGCAGGGCTACCCTCAGGTTACGGGGTCGCATTCCACAGAGGTGGGTCTTGTTCAAATAATGATATTTGAACCGTAGTTGAATGTTTGTTCAAAGAATGTGCGGAAATACCTCAAGATGTCGCTGGAGGCGCTCAATACCGAGTACGTCCAACTCTGCCTGACTGAGAACATCACATCTCATTATTTTTCTGTCCGCCATTCAACTTATAGCAAGCTCGAGATGTGGTACCTGCATGGGCCTGACCGGAGCGTGCCGTACGAGGAGACCCTCAAGGCCGTCGACGAGCTCTACAAGGAGGGCCGCTTCAAGCGCTTCGGGATCAGCAACTACATGTCGTGTGTTCATTTCCACTGTAGGAAAGATATGTCATTACTCTGATACGTACTCTCGCGCAGATGGGAAGTCGCAGAGATCGTGGGCATCTGCAAGCAACATGGTTATGTTCAGCCTACTGTGTATCAAGGTATCTATAACGCGATCCACCGCGGCGTAGAGCCCGAGCTTTTCCCCGCGCTGCGCAAGTTTGGGATCGCGTTTTACGAATTCAACCCGCGTGCGTGCTCGTCTGGTGGTCTTCCCTCTTGATAAACGAACCGACCCCGTCTCAGTCGTGGGTGGATTTTTCACGGACCGCTACATCTCCGCGGACGACGAGGTTGAAAAAGGCTCGCGATTCGACCCGGAACAACTGCAGGGACAGGTGCATCCGTCTGCCTCAACTTGAAAACACCGTGATTCAGTTATTATTTCCAGATGTACCGCAAAAGGTACTTCAAGCCCGAGTACTTCGCAGCACTTGACATCGTGCGGCCCGTTGCCGCCGCGCATGGGCTCACTATGGCGGAGGTCGCGCTGCGCTGGATTTCGCACAACTCCCTCATGCGCCGTGAGCACGGAGACTCGGTGCTCATTGGCGCCTCGAGCCTCAAGCATATCGAACAGGTGCGCGCCCCTCAGTTATAATAGCGGCTACCTATTTGGTGATGCTCACGAACCTCTTGTTTAGAACCTCGTCGACCTGGAGAAGGGACCCCTGCGTAAGTTCTTGCCCTTCTGTCGTATCCGGAGAAAATAACACTGACTGACGGATTTCCTCATAGCGGACGAAGTGGTTGCGGCTCTAGACAAGGCATGGGAGATGGTCAAGCCGGTCGCGGACAAGTATTTCCACTAGGCGCGCGGCCGTGGGACTGATTCTCAATTCAACCGTGGGAAAAGTTGATAAATCTACATTACGACGTGCGCGTGCCAGTTCAACCTGACAGGCCCTTTGCAATGTACAATACGCCTGAAAATGAATTCCAACGAATCCTTGCCTTGTTACTGGCGCGATGCCGTGTGACCTCTTGTATTTGAAATTGAACCAGAAGATCGGGATACACGACACATTCCAGTGAAGTATAGTGTTACAGTGTGCTTAACATTCTGGAATGAGGGAAATATTTTAGTCTCTGTTGTTTTCTGTAGGTTGAATTATTACGAGGAATCACAGCCAGTGTTTACACACACAAGGATTTTGTTTTTTGGTAAGACAAATTGAGTCAATGTTGCGATGCTACTGAACCAAAATAGTCGGGCACGGCAATCACCGAAGCAACTCTCACCCTTTTTTGCCCTTTTTTCATCCTCGTTCCACGTTTCTTGGCTTTCTGGTTCCGAGGTCGACGAATCCGCTGGGTCCTTTGCGACGAAGGCTTTGCGTTGCATCAAAGAGCTTCCATCCTGTCAAGTGCGGTTCCTTGCAGGTTCAGCATGCGACGAACTCATGTGTGCTTTGCGTCCAAGTGGTGCGCTATCTATGAGCCGCCGATACTTCGGAGTCCAGCTGCAGCAACACGGATCGACCTGGAAGAGCAGTTGTGGGTTCAGTTGCCACGTAAAGCTGCAAAAGAAGTGGTATGCTATTGTGTTGCTCATTGATTGCTTAGCTGGTCAACCCAGACGTCTCTTGCGTGTTCTGTCTGGACGGCCCCCAAAGTTTTGGAATTATCCTGGTCTACGCTGCAGCTCTGTTGAATATTCTGTGCAGCCCGCCTGACAAACGGTTTACTCAAGCGAAGCCCCGTCCCAAAAAGGAAATGCGGATGTAAACCTGGAAATTGAATCTCCGACGGACAGGCGGGGTATATAAGGCAGAGGGCAGGTCACTGGACGCCCAACGTTTCTTTCTTCCTACCACCATCTTCCTCTGGTCCTGGTGATCACTGGTCTCTTCCACAAACCTTTACCAACCTTATACACCCTTACTACTCTCTCAATCCTTCATCATGGTCGCAGTTAACCCCCGCCGTCTTACTCTTCTCGCCTGTTCCATCGCGTCTCTCTCGCTCAGCCCTTCTGCCGACGCCGCCGCGATCCCTGGTAGCCCGTCTGCGCCTAGCTCGCCAACGAAGCAACACGCTCGTCAGCAGGCACCGACCATGCCCATGCCCATGAAGAGGTTGTTCGCGAACGAGGAAGGCGCCACTGCCAAGACAAGCCCTTCTGTCAAGTCGGTACGTGTTTTTCCTCGACTCGCCTAGTGTTGTTCGCTCACACTCGCCTTTACAGAGTCGTCGCGGCCAAGACCCGCTCGGCGAGGCGGTTTCAAAGCGTCAGCAAGCCACCTTCCGAATCCCCCGTCGTGTCCAGGCCCGCGAGGACGCAGCGGCTACCCCTGCTCGCGGTACTCCCGGTTACGTTGATATTAGGGTTCGTTTTTCACCGTTCGTGTGCCATTCATTCCTCTGACGACGGCATACAGGACTCAGCGAACTCGACCAAGGGACACCTGCAGTACAACAATGCCACCAACGACCTCGACGCTTCCCCTACCGACATGACGACTCTCTACATGGTATCTCCCGACAGCACCCATTGCACTCTTCAGATGCCCAACGGCAACAGCACCACCTGCGCCACGTACGACCCGGTACCCAACGGTCCCAAGCCTTTGCGGATGGAGCCTTGCTTCAACGCTTCCACTCAGCAATCGACTCCGAACGCGAGCCAGCTGTTTTCGTACAATTCAAGCACTGGAGTTATCGCGCCAATGTGGTATGATAGCAAGGACAACGCGACCGCTCCAGCGACCACTGGGACTCTCAATTCGCGCGACGAGCCCCCGATGAACGTCACCCTCGTCTTTGTCCCCAGCACGCCCAGTACGCCGAACGCAGCCGCCGCGCAGGAAGTTTCCCCGGACTCGGCGTCGGCGAGCGCTACGACGACCGTCACCACCACGGTCACCGCCACTGCGACCCCTTCCTTTGCCGCCGCGGATGTCAACGCGCCGTCGTCCTCAATTAGCGCCTTCGACTCCCAGTCGACGTCTTCCGCTTCGTCCATGTCGGCGAGTCCCTCCATCGCCGCCCAGCAAGTCGACGCTGCCTCGTCCTCCATGTCGGACCCCTCGTCGTCAGCGACGGACTCTCCTTCCCAACCGACGTCTTCCTCTTCCGCCACCGCTTCCTCGCTCGCCCCAGCAACGTCGTCCGACGCTTCCCGGGTAGGCGCGCTCGCTGTCGAGGTTGCCGCCGCTCCGTCGTCCACTGCTTCTGCATCCTCCATGAGCGTCGTTCCCTCCTCGTCCTCGGCCTCCAGCGCTCCTTCCGCCACGCCGTCGACCGTTGACGCCGCCGCCGTTCCCGACGACTCTGCGTCTTCAATGAGCGGTGTTCCTTCCACGGCCGCCTCGTCGTCGGTCTCGAGTGCTCCCTCCGCCACGCCCGTCGACGCCGCTGCCCAAGCCGACGACTCTGCGTCCTCCATGAGCGGTGTTCCCTCCGCGTCCTCTTCGGCGTGTTCAATGAGCGGTGTTCCCTCCTCCTCGTCGTCGGCCTCGACTGCTCCCTCCGCCACTCCCGTCGACGCCGCCGCCCAAGCCGACGACTCTGCGTCTTCGATCAGCGTTGCCCCCTCCGCGTCCGTGTCGTCGTCCGCCTCCAGTGCTGCTTCCGCCACGCCGTCCACCGTCAACGCCTCCGCCGTAGCCGACAACATCGTGGCCAGCAACGCGTCGGCGTCCGCCACCGCCAGTGCTTCGAGTTCAGCCAGCGCCGCTCCCAGTGTGGCTCCCCCGACCAGCAACGAGCAGGCGGTGTATGTCGGAAACCAGGGTCGTGGGCAGGGCACTGCACAGTGGCGGAGAGCGTAATGATTGTCTTGGGCTTTTTATTTTTTTTATATCTTAATTTTTAATGGGTTTTTCTGCTGCCACACTTTTGCTCGAGTGAATTTGAGAGTTATCGGTGAAGCGCGCGAAAGGTAAGAACAAAGGCCAGTTATCATTGCGAGTCAAGCTAGTCAAGCTAGCTAGTACTTGGAAGGCGAGCGAGGTAGTGTGAGAGAAGGCAAGAAACAGACGGTAGGTAGCTTCTGGGAGTGTAGCAAATCGCAGATTATAAGCAGGCAATCGTAACTACTGTGCGAATTCGTCATTTAATCATCAGCATGATAACTGAGGCCCGTAGCTGTGTATGCGACTTGTGAGGAAGCAGCAGAAGCGCGATGGAGGCGCCATGTGAAGGCATTTAGGTCTTCGAGAATGATCACAACTGCTCGTAGGTCAGTAAGCGCGTCAAGTGCAGAGGACGGAAGTCGACTTGCCTGGTTCTTTCTTTACTGCTTCTTGGGCTGCTTAGGAACAGGGCTGGGGACAGCGCCGCCAAAGCCGAATGTCGACTGCAGGTCGGCGAACGCGGCTTGGAAGTTTTTGGTGGGCTTGAGCGGCGAGCGCGGGGCATCGGTCGCGGGGGTGGGAGAACTCTTCGTCCGCTTCGAAGAGGTGGATTTCTGCTGCTTTGGCACGGGGCTGGGCACGCTACCGCCGAATCCGTAGGTGGATTGGAGGTTGGCGAATGTGGCTTGGTAGTCTTTCTGCGGCGCGGGGCGCGTGAGCGGGGTGCGCGAGGAGACGGTGGTGGTAGACGCGAGGGAGACGGTGGAGGTGGATGTGTAGGACATTGTTAAAGGAAGACGAGTTCGGTTTGGGTTTGGGTAGAAGCTGTTTTGCTCTGTTCGGTGGAGGATTGGGGAACTTGTTGGAGTTGTATAGAAATTGTGGCGCGCCTTTATAGGTTTTCGGGACGGCTGCGGTGCCTAAATACGCAGCAAAGAAAAAACATTCCGCAATCCCGCAAATCTCATGACGTCGGGGCGCAGCCCTGGGCCGCAACTGACTCACCCTCCCCCGCGTAGCACACAGCAATCCGATTCCGAGTCACAAGGAGGTTCGGAATCGTTGAAACGGTTGTTGAAGATCCTTTGACGACAGCGGCACCGCCAACTCGGATGACTCGAAAATTTCGTTGCAGTGCTCTTGGCGCTTGCATGGGCCGCAACACGCGGGAAGAAAGATTGTCTTGATTTTCGTCTTTCACAGCTGTGGTCCTTGGTCGCCATAAGAAAGCGCGTAGTGCGCAGTTGACAAGAAACCGGAGATTCCGGAATTGCCGTAAACGCCGGATGCCGGTTTGACGCTCGCGAAAATCGGGAAGCGGCTGTAGAATCGACGATGGTATACTGGTGCATGTAAAGCTGTTGTTTCGACGTTCTGACTGCAGTGTCGAATGAAGACGAAGAAGAGAGTTTACCGCGGGTACTGATCAATAAACGTCAACAACTAACCTCCAACTACACGTATTTGGAAATTTTGCCAATCCAACTTTGCGCAAGGTGTGTTTTGGTGCCATTTTTGCACCAAACTGAGAGGAATTGAGCGAATTTTTCTTTGGCGTTTTTCTGGGAGAAGTTGATGCGGGCTTCGTTAAAGATGAGGAAGCCGAAAAGCACAATGATAATACTTGGGGAATACCATAGCGTGAAAGGATGCCAAATGAGACCCGTACATATAGGTAGGTTATACCACATCAGACCGTATCCATAACCGCTCTCCAATCCAATAAGGCATCCACTGGAGTGACGGCTGAGCTGCACTGGAAGCGGACAAAGCATGTCAAAGGCATCGCAGCCATGACTGCTTCAGATTTTTCGGTAGTATCACACGAGAAAACACAATGTAGCGACTGCAATCGGGAGTCAATAAAAGCGTCGCGGACAGACAACAGAGACGACTTGCCTACAGTGATCTCATGTGTTGGGTGGGCGGCGGAAGAGCGCGGACTTTGGGTTTAGAATGTGAAGGAGAGGTCGAAGACGATGAACGTATGAGTTTTGAGAAGAGGGAGCGGTTTTCCTTCGGCTTCGGGACAGGGCTGGGGACAGCGCCGCTGAACCCGTACGTCGACTGCAGGTCTGCGAACGCAGCCTCGTAATCTTTGACCCCTTTGGGTGGCACACGGGGCATCGGGGCGGTCGTATAGCTCGGCGAGGATGAGTTTTTCTGCTTTTGCGCGGGGCTCTCCTTGGTACGCTTGTTAGCGAAGTAGAGGAGCCCGCTGCCGCCGAACCCGTAAGCGGATTGGTGATCAGCGACCGCGGCTTTGGAGTCTTTCTGCGGTACGGCGGTAGAGCCGGTGAGAGGCGCGCGCGAAGAGACGGTGGCGGTAGACGCGAGGGAGGTGGTGGAGTTGGATGTGAAGGACATCGTTAGAGGAAGAGGATGGATTTGGATTGAGTGATGCCTTTTTGTTGGGTGGGGGATTTGTGAACTCGTTGGGGTCTAGAAGATGTGACCCTCCTTTATATGTTTTCGGCATAGCTGCGGTGCCCCAAAAATGTCGTTAACTCATACCGAAAATCATGGTAGAGATCATGACGTCGAGGCAGCCATTGTACCGCTAGCCCTGACTCACCTGCGCCTCGACTCTCTCGCATAGAAAATTGCAATCCGACTCCGAGTCACAAGACAATTAGTTTTTGAAACGGTAAAGATCTTTGCCCAACGATTTGACAACAAAAGAGGTACCGCCACTTGGGTGATTTGAGGAATCAGGGGTTTCTTGGGCTTCCCGTCGCGGAAAAGTGGGGGCTTTGAGCTGTTCTTCATTCCCGTCTTCAGCGGCTGCGGTCCGGGGTCTCCCCAGGTCGCCGCGTGTAGTGCGCAGCGGGCAGAAAAACTTCCAGAAACCTGGGCAAACCCATTGTCGTAATCCAGCGGTTTGACGCTCTCGGGGATTGGATTGCGTTTAACCTCAGGGTGTACAGAGAGTGATTGGTTCGCGGATTGTTCGCGGATGGAGAAGACGGTTCCCGTGAGACTTTTGGCAAACAAACGTCAATACCTAACCTCCAACTATACGCTTTTGGAAATTTTGTTGATCCACTTTCGCTCGAAGCCCATTTTCAGTGCGGTTTCGCCGCGGAACGCTGTACAATTGCGGGGGATTGGAACTCTGTTTTCTTGGAGTATTCTGTTGTTGTTTTCTGGTGCGGGCTACTAACTGGAACCTTCGAAACGAGCTTGATTTGGATCCGAGGAGGATGAGGATAATAGTGGAGTGATCGTGCTGGGGGAGTAGCTAGGTAGTAAAGTACGAAACGCGACCCGTATACATAGATAGAGGAAGGAATACTAGGATGATGAACCACACTGTAGAGAGTAGAGTAGGGTACTATTCAGAACCGCTCTGTAATCCAACAGAAAATTGGCCGGAGCTGTGGGCTGATGGCTTGGCCTGCCTTCTATAGGGAAGCAGTCGAAGCATGAAGTAGGACAGCGCAACGGAGAGTACGCGAGATTCTGCGAGAGGATCGTCGGGCGTGAAGAAGATGACATGGTCACAATATGGCGACTGTAATCGGGCGTCAATAGAATATTGGGGCACAGAAAACAAATACGACTTGCCTACAGGGCTGTCATGTGTTGGATCGGCCGCGGGAGAGCGCGGGCTTTCGGTTTGGAATGTGAAGAAGAGGACGAAGAAGAGGATGAGCGGGTGAGCTTCGAAAAGAAGGAGCGGTTGTCCTGCTTCTTCGGCTTCGCGACGGGGCTGGGGACGGCGCCGCCAAACCCGTACGTCGACTGGAGGTCGGCGAACGCGGTTTCAGGATTCTTGGTCCCTTTGGGCGGCGCACGAGGCGTCAGGGAGGTCGTCGAGCTCGGTGCAGATGACTTCTTCTGCTTCTGCACGGGACTAGGTGTGCTACCGCCGAATCCGTATGTGGATTGGAGGTTTGCGAACGCGGCCTGGAAATCTTTCGGCGGCACGGCAGAGCCGGTGAGAGGCGCGCGCGAAGAGACGGTGGTGTTAGACACGAGAGAGGTGGTGGAGGTAGAGGCAAAGGACATTGTTGTTGAAGGATGAGCTGCGGGTGGTGGCTTTTATATGTGCTCAAGCGGGGTTTAGGGTTCGGAGAATCTGTTGGCGTCCAGACAAACGAACCCAGGGTTTTATACATTCGCGGCAGCGCTGCGGTGCCTACGCAGCAATATTTCCTTGCGCGGAGATCATGACGCGCAGCCCTTACCCTCCGCCCCGGGTTGACTCACCTTTCAATGTCCCTTTGTGTCGCGCTAGCAATGCGAGTCACCTTCATGTTTCGCATTTTCTGCCTAACCTGGGGTCGGAAACAAAGAGACAAGACAAGAATCGGTACCGACATGACTCGTCGACAAAGAACAAAAATGAAAATTCGCGATCACGAGCGCCACTAAACCCGATGCGTACACGGGCCAGGAATAGTATGATTACCGCCCTTCTGCGGATTAGCTGCGCCGCTGCGGTCCTGAAAGCCGGAAGTCAGCTAGCTGCGAAGAGAACAAGCATCAAGTTGGAATCCTAATCGGGACCCGACCATTTCTTGAGTGTTGTTTCTCCTGGGCTTGCAACAAGTGCAGGTGTGATTGAATATGGAACCCAAATTACAGGCAACAGGTCGTATGTACGGCGTATTGTTCAAGAAATGCATAAAGAAACAACTATAATGGGTAGTGAATATTGACGTTAAAAGGGTATTGAGTGTGTGGGAGGTTGTATGCGAACAGGGGTCCCTGCAAGCGGGACGGGATATGGGAACAGGGTCCCAGGAAGCGGGACGGAATAGTGGGGGAAGGGCGCAAAAAGCTTCAAGCAACAACACACGACTGCATACCGGATCCAGCACGCTCGTTCGAAAGGGGAGAAATTGGTATAAATGACAGAGCGCGGCGGCGAGAACCAGGCCGACGGGCATACACACAAACAGACTCCGGGTCGAAGGAATTCAGGCAGGCGGATGGGGAGGGAGGGAGGACGACGAGCGCCTCACATCCCGCCGTACGCATCGTGCGTCTGCTCGTGCTCGTGCTGCTGGTACTGCTGCTGGTCGTACTGCTGGTCGTACTGCTGCTGGATGCCCATGTCCGCGCGGCCCATGTCCGACGCCTGCATGCCCGGGCTGACGAGCGGGTTCTCGCCGGGGTACGCGTACGCCTCGGCGGCGTAGATGTCCTGCTGCTGCGGGTCCGCGCTGTACGCGCCGCCGTACTCGCCGTCGTGGTGCCCCGTGTCCGACCCCTGCTGGTGCCCCTCGTACCCCTGCGCGTACGACTGCCCGTACGTGTACTGCTGGCGCTCCTGGATCGGCTGGACGGGGTGCGCGGGGTACTGCTGCTGCGCGTACTGCTGCTCTGCGTACTGCTGCTGCTCGTCGACGCCATGCCCGTGGTTGCTGTACGCGCCGGCACCGGCCATGCCCGCGCCTTGCATGCTCGAGATGGACGGGGCGATGTTGTGCGTGTTGAGCTTGCGCTCGATCATGGTCGGGGGCCGGGGGTTGAAGGTGTCCGCGTCGTCGACCATGACGGCGGACTTGCGGAACGAGGCGGGGTCAAATTCCTCCGCTTTGGAACGTCTCCGGCGCTAAAGTCGGTCGGATTTAGCGGGGAACTGGCATACCTGCAAAGAGGACACTTACGATAAGGAACATAATGAGGAAGAAGAGGAGGGCCACGCCGGCGATACCACCTGCCGCGCCGCCGATAACCACGCCGACATTGATGCTGTTCGTGGCGGCAACAGCGGAGCCGGTCGAGGAGGCGGAGGGGTCTGGGGTAGATGCACTGATGTTAGCGGCGCCCTGAGTTTCGAGATTGCTGTTTTTGTTCGTAGCACTGGGGGTCGACGCAACTTTCACCTGCCCGGATGTGAGAAACGCCAAGTGGTGTGAAAGGAGAAGTACGGACCACGCTTGCACTGCTTTTGGAGCTCGAAGAGGGGAGGACAACGACCGAGAGGGAGGATGAGGTGGAGCTCGTGGTCTCGGAGGTCTCGGTGGTCGACGACGTAGTCGACGTCGTGGTGGGAGTCTCGGTAGTGGAGGTTGTGGTGCTGGTGCTTGTGGGGGTGTCGGTGCTGCTCGACTTGCTGCGTGTGTGTCCATTTCCAGTTCCATTTCCATTGTCAGTATCCGTGCTCGAGGATGTTGTGGTCGACGTTGTGGTCGAAGATGTGGTCGTCTTCGTCTTCGTTGTGGTGGGAGACGCTAAATACACAGATGTTAGTGGGATAATTAAGAAAAAAGAATAATGGACGGACAAGTGGTAGTCTCCGACACTGTGGGGGGGCCCAAAGGGTTTGAGAAGCCCGTGAAGACGGCGGCACGGATATCGTGGTGGTTGCGGGGGGACATTGTAGGGTCAATACAAGGAGTGTGAGGGTAAAGGAATGTGAGTGGCCGAGCTCGCTGTTGGCTACGACGTCGAATTGGATCTGGGCGTCGTCAAAGGAAGCGTCGAGGTCGTCCAGGGAATTATGTTGCTCCCGGTGGGGGTCTTTAGTTGTCACGTGATCCACATCTGTTCATCAAACCGATCCTTACTCATCCGTTTCAACCTTCACCTCGAGGTTCTCGAACCCCCCTTGCAAGCGTTGCAAGCTGTTCAAGCCAGGAAAAATCTAACACCCTTCTCGAGATTTCTTTTTCTCTTTTCTTTTTCTTTCCGAGCTTTCCCCAAGCCACGTCGACTTGGACTCGCAAATCACTTGGCCTTCAACAACTTAGGGATCAGGGCAAGATCAGGGGAGACAACGAACTCCGCAACGTGGAGCACAGTATTCAAGGCAGACTGAGCTCACTCCTGAGATCGTGTGCTCTGTTTCAACAGCGTGGCAACAATCTCACTTCCTCCCGCAACTCAACACAGAGATGGCCATGCAGGCCGTAGTGGGAACAGGAACGAACATCAACATCTTCAATTTTGCAGTTGGGAGTGTAATACTACTTGTACAGTTCTTCATTCGCGCAGTCAGTCGTCCATCTTCAGGCTGGCAAGCGCGGGAATAGGCCGTTCCGCCTGCGGGGTGATTCGCGCACCATGGCGGCGCGCTTTCAGCTGCGAGTAGTCCGAGATCGCAGAGTGCGCTGTTGAACGTCGTCAGTTCTAAGCAATCATCAAACGGCAATAAAAACGGACCGGTAACACGGTTATCCTATCCATGAATGCTATTAGAAATCGGGCAACAACGGTGATGAAGAGGACATACCCAGAGGACCATCGACATTGGCTCCCACTTGATGCGCGCCTGGTGGTCGCCGCTCTTCGCAATGTGGTCGTACAAGAAGTTGAGCAGCAGGTCTACGCGCCGTGTCAGTCTCCGCACTGAGGGAAACGTCGAGAGTATATACTCACCGGACTCCTCGCGCTTCATGCCAACGATGCGGCGCGTGAACTGTTTGTTCACATACAGCGCCTCCTCGCCGGTGACGGGGTGCCAGCGCACCACAGGGTGCACCGTCTCGATTGGGTCGCGGCGGACCACCCCGCCCTTGGTCGAGCGCAGGCTGTCAAAGCCCGAATGCGTCGCCTTGAGCGTGCGCAAAAAGTCCTGCATGATCGGGGACAGCGTGCTGAAGTTCTTGACCTGCGACGAGTAGAGTGTGTCGCCGCCCGTCTTGGGCTGCGAGAGCAGGAAGAACGTCGTTAGCCCCGGCGGCTGCAGCTCGAAGGAGAAGTCTGCACCGCAACGTGCGTGAGCTGCGACATCAACGAGAAGAATGAGAATGGCGTGCCAGAGTGCCAGACGGTGGTGGTGAGGCCGTCGGTGTTGAATCGCGAGTTGGCGTCCCTGACAAAGCTTCAGTACGATGCCTGCCAAACAAAATAGAGATAGAAGCAAGCTTACTTGTAGACGAGATGGATCTCGGGGTGACCCTCAGGATGCCCCGAGGTCGGGTGGATGTGCAGCGGCCCAAAGTGGCGTCCCCACTCGGTGTAGAAGCCCGCGCCGCGGTCAATAAAATCCTGCTGATCCCGGAAGACGACGACGCCGCGCCGTGCCACCTTATCGCAAGCCTTTCAGCCGAAGCGCACAAGCAGAGCGCGGTGAATCTGACGCACCTCGAGCGCAAGCTCGTCCTTCTGGTCGGGCGTCAGCGTCGCGAGGTTGACGCCCCGGACGTCCGACCCCAATCCGGGCGTCAGCTCCACGACATCCGCGTTGTCGAGAAACGAGCGCGGGTTCGCGTGCTTCAGCGCGCGCGACCCGGCGTCGACGTGCTCGAAGGGCTGCAGCGGCGGGTACTTGTCCTTGGAGTAGACGGGCATGAGGTGCGCATAGCGATACGGCTCCTTTTTGGCGCTGCCGTTCAGCGAGAGGGAAGAGACGGGCTCGGTGATGGTAGAGGTGATAGTGGTAGACATTTTGTTTGGGAGGGAATTTGAGGGAATCGGCCCCGGGTATTTATGCGCTGAGACCTTGATTTCGTCATTCGAAGAAAATGTCCACGAGACGCTTAAAATCTTTGTGATGCGACAGGTCGCCGGTGTTACCTCAGTTCGATCTCTCGGTCGCGAAAAGGAGTGGGAAGCCGGGAAGTAAAAGATCCATATTCCCGAAATTGGTGTCGGTACCGTTGCTCCAGTATAGCGTTGGTAGGGTCCCCAATAGCCTTCGCCGGTCTCTCTTTCTCGAGTTATAGCACGGATATACGTGCCCAGAAAGTATCCCCAAGCTTAAGCCGCACATGTAGGACTCTCACGCTAGTGAGAATGAGTATGAAAGCAAGACCAATAGCGGATTGCACAATTCCTAGTGAACTGACAACCTGTGACAAGCTTTCCATTGGTAGATGAAGGGACCCAGCTCCAAGGAGAGAGAGATGGCAGGGTGTTGGTAGGATTCGGCGGGAGGTGTGTGAATGAATGCATTGCATGCACGGAATGAATTCAAGGGTATTCAGGCCAGAAATGCAGTATCCAGGAGGAGCAGAACACCGCACAGCATCGAGGGAACATGCGATTATACGCGCGGCCCCGAGAGAGAGGTACAGATCCGAGTGGATTCCGCGACGCCTTCGTGGGACAGAATGAGACCCTGGAGTACGCAATCCGGTGCCAAGTCAATAGAATTATGGCAAACGGGGCAATTGGAGCAAGGTCGGCCTGACAATTGGGGTGGTTTTGCTCCGACCGGCTCCGACCACGGTGAGAGGCAGCATTATGGGTCCTGGGAAGAGCAGTGGGAGAACCAGGGACAACAATCGATAATCGGCGCTATCTTATCGATTTTTGTTGGAGTCGTTTCATTGGCTGAGAATAGCTGATTCGTTTATCTGATAACAGATAACAGATAATCGGTCGCCGAGAGTGCGAAAAATGGACCCAAGCGAGGCCAGAAGCGTTATGTTGGAAGGAATAGGAAAAACATCATTGCAGTGGAGAGGAAGCACTTCAGAGCAACGGCATACGCATGTGGTTGCGAGTCGAATAATTGATAGAAGCCACCACTGGTCCAGCATTCAGATGATGGGTGACGGCCTTGGAATACTCGAGTCAAATCCAATTAGAGGAGGTTTAGTCCACGGCTCAACGCTCGCTGTAGCGCAAAAGTGCTCTAGGAGCCATCGCGGACACTTAGAGGTGGTGACTGGTTTGGTTGATGCGAAGCGTGACGAGCGTGACATCTCTTTCTTCCACTTTCCCATCATCCACTTTTCCCGCCATGTTGACCCGTTGGTGAGTACCAACTCTTTTCGCTTTCTATGATGATCGTGGTTCCCTATTATACGACTGCACCTCTTCGTGTTCCTGAGATCTTAACCGGGTTTACTGATTTTTCCTTGCGCTTCAATCTTTTTTCTTTTGTAACCTTTTGCTGATTCCATTCGATAGAGAATCGAAGGGACGGGACGGGACGAGAGGGAGTGAGACGCGTTCATTTACGCTGCATTGTATCTTCAGTGGAACGGAATTTGGTCCCAGTTGAGTACAGAAACGCTGTTTGTCAAATTTTGAGCACTTCTTTCCGAGATCTTTTGCCTCGTTCGTGACCAAGCACTCAAAGATCCTCTCACTACCAACGTCTTTTTCTCGACAACACTGGCCGCGGGAGCACCTTTTCCCATCGACGGCCAAGTCTCCGTGGTATTCGTCTTTACAGCCCGCTCCATTTCGAAAGCAGATGCTTAACGACTCGAGGACCGGTGTTTTGGCCGCCTGTCGGGCTGGCTCACTTCAGCTGCGTGCCATGTGCATCCTTACCCCGACGGGCCCGACCTTAGCCTACGACCACAGCTGTAGAAGATGTGAATCACATGTAACGGCGGATTGGGAAGAGAAACTATTCATCCTACAGCTGTTGGCACCGCAAAAAGATTACGATCTTCAAAGAAAGAAAGAAATCGGTTATTTCCTTGTGACTTGGATCGCTATGTGCTGCCTGCTGTATGCTGTGGGGAAGGAAGTCAAGAAAAGCTGTTTACCCTGCGCGAGGTCTGCGCCTCGGACACATCTCCGTGCGAGTACCCACAGCTGTTTCAAGATATAAAGCCAGGTTCCAATTTTCGTGGACGACATCAAAATTCACGAAACCAAACCTTTTACCGGACAAAGCCTTCTACACGCATCCCATCCTCGCGATGTCTTCCGCATCCACCGCGTCCCTCGTGTCTAACACTACCCTCTCTTCGCGCACGCCTCTCACCGCGGCGCTGAAAGACTTTGAAGCCGCATTCGCGCGCCTCCAGTCCACCTACGGATCCGGCGGGACAGCGCCCAGTCCCGTGTGGAAGCAGAAGTTAGACTCCCCTGTACCGAGTCCCACCCCCTCCCCGAGGGCAGACGCCCCCCGTGCGCCAAAGAACTACGAGGCCGCCTTCGCCGACCTCCAGTCGACGTATGGGTTCGGCGGCTCTAATCCGATCCCCGTTCGAAACTGAAAAGCAGCGATACCGCTCGCCCTTCTCGGAACTCGCTCGTTCACCCTTGTCCCGCCCAGACACTGCGGATACCTCAGTCCGGTCCACTACCACGCAACCCATACTTCCGCGTCACATCCCCTTATACCCGTTGATAGTTTCCGTTTGTTGCTTATTGCTCACCTGGACCCAACCGTACCATACAACCCTTTACCTGTAATTAAGGGTTTACATCCTCAATAATCAGACCTGTTGCAAGTCACCTCAACTCAAGATGGCAACGACTTGGCTCTGATTCGCTTTGTGACGGGTAAGCATTTTTCTCCGCTCCATTCTCTCTTCTCTCTGTTATTGTACGCTCGCCAATCATTCTGCAGGGGATGCTCCCGGACTGAGAATCAGCGTATATCGCCATTGAGGTTCGTATCAGCTGCGAGCCTGCAACGAACCTGCAACTCCTCTTCTGTCTAGACTCTACGCCAATGCAAAATGAATGCATCCACTTCTGTTCAAGCGAACTCTCGGCAACAAGATGTCACTCGCAATGCCGCAACATCGCCGCCTAGCAAGGCGAATCAAAATTTGAAAAGCCACTAAGCCCGAGACCGACTGCACAACATGACCTCGTGGTCGGCGGCCTGTCGCTGCCGTTTGTGGGCGCTCGCATGTACGCAAGCGAGACCCTGACTACGCCGCCCGGATACTTAAACCCCGCCCCCCCGTTTTCTTAATCTGATTCTCTACTATGTCTACCACCCAGACCCGTATCGCCTGCGTAACCGGAGCCGCCCAGGGCATAGGAAGAGCTGTAGCTCTCAGACTCGCCGACGATGGCTGCGATGTTGCTGTTGGCGATTTGCCCACCAAGATCGCCTTGCTCGAAGAAGTCGTGAATGAAATTCAGCTCAAGGGACGGAAAGCTGTTGCTATCGTTGTCGACGTTACCAAGGAGGCTGAAGTCGATAACTTTGTCAACTCGACAGTCAAGGAGCTCGGTGGCCTCGATATTGTATGTCCGCACCATCCTAGCCTTGGTGCCGTTATAATTGTGTGTACTCTGCCAGATGGTAGCGAACGCCGGGGTGGGGACTTTGGGAAACATCCTCGACAGTTGGGTTTCAACATATCTCTGCTTAACGACCGGCTCACGTTTATGCAGCTGGTGTCGAGGAACTGGAACGTGTTCATGCCATCAATGTGAAAGGCACCTTCCTCTCCTACAAGGCCGCCGCGAGAGCCATGATCGCCCAAGGCCGAGGAGGAATTATCATTGGTGCTTCATCCCTCGCGGGAAAGAAAAGTGATTAGCTTGCTCCATTGTAGACTTTTGTGCTGATTCAATCACAGGCGGGGCAATGTGCAGCGTCTATGGTTCCAGCAAATTCGCGGTCCGCGCTCTTACCCAGGTTGCCGGTCAGTTGTGGCGAGTAACTCTTCTGGCCTGCGTGTTATTCAAAATTCCCCAGCTATGGAATGGGGCCCGCACCACATTCGGGTCAATGCTTATGCACCGGGTGCCACGACTACTCCTCTCCTCGCGGATATGGATGAATTGTTCAGTAAACTGCTTGGGGGCGCTCCTCCGGGCACCTATAAAGATCTGGTAAATTGTCTGTATCTCCTATGGACCCCTCCGATTGACAAAGCGATGCACAGATGATAAAAGCATCTGCACTTGGCGAACTTGTTGATCCGGACGCGATCGCAGGAGTGGTTTCATTCCTCGCGTCGAAGGATTCTGGAGCTATGACAGGTGGGTTAAGTCCCCCCCCAAGTATGGCAGATGCTGATTGTGCCGCTTCGCCTTTTAGGTCAAACTCTGTGCGCTGATGCCGGAATTTGGTTTGATTGAAAAGGAGTGCGGAGAATATTCTCAACTGGCGGCGGCGGCTTGTCGACATAAATATTGCAGAGTAGCATGTTCCTGGTTCTTGTTTCTCGGATGATATATGGGTTTATTGCCTTTGCCCGGCCCTGCCGACTCGGGACTCTCAGTACTCACTAAACACGACCACTGCTGTGTCCTGCTTCACCGACAGCCGCCCTCGTCCAGAGTCCGACGAACAGTGCCAGAAATGCACCTCGAACAAAGTAAATCATCATGACGCACTGATGCAGATTTCTAAAAGCGTGCAGTTGGAGGTTAGTTGTTGACGTTTGTTGAGCAGCACTGTTCCCACGATAACTCTGTCTTGGACTCCTCAATCCTGGCTCTTCCTCGCAAACCAATCGCGTCAGGTTAGGCACTGGTACTCCGTGCTGGCATCAACATCCCCGATGACGTTCGAGTTTCATAAAGACGATTGTATGGATCATTCAGTCCGGCGTTGGTCCGGCGTTTACGCGCTGCGCAACGCACGCGCATCTTCGCGGCGACCTAGGAGCGCAGCTATTTGGGGCGGGAATCAAGCACACCACCGAAGCCCGCTCTCTTGCGCTGCGGATATTGGAGACGTGAGTGAAAGAAACAAAAAGTCGCAATTCTCATCGTCGCCGTCGGTATCACTGTGGTCTCTGTACAAGCTTCGTGGCGGTTCAAAGAATGAGTTCCTCCCGCTTGTGAACTGGAGTAGAAATGTTCTGTGCTATATATGAGAGGGTGAGTCAAGCCTGGCGAACCAGCGCTGCGCACACGGTGATCTCTGATGCAATTTCGTCAACCACAATGAACCAAATGTGCTGCGTATACAGAAGGCCGAAAACCTATAAGCGGCTTTCCAATTTCTCTCAACTTCAGCAAGCTCTCCGACTCCAGAACGAAGAAGCTTTCAATCCTTTTCTGACCATGTCCTGCACATCCACTTCCGCCACTTCTCTGGCGTCTAACATTATCGTCTCGTCGCGTGCGCCTCTTGAGGGTTCCGCTGTCGTGTCGTCGAAATCCGCGAATCTTACACCCACCGACGGATTGAGCGAGACAGCGCCGAGTACCGTGCGTCAGAAGCAGAATAACTCCTCTCCCTCGAGTTCCACAACCTCCATGCCGGTCGACGACCCCTGCGCCCCACTCACAGGGGGCAAGAACCATGGGGCTACGTTCCCTAGCCTCCAGTCACCGCACGGGTCCGGCTGCGCCGACTCGAGCTCTGGTGCCAAAAAGAAGGGAAAGCGCTCCCTCTTTTCAAAACTCACGCGGTCCTCGTCCTCTTCCTCGCCCTCGTCGTCGCCTGCACCCTCCCGTCCCAAACCTAAGACCAAAGTCCGCGCTCTCCCGCAGCCGACTCAGCACATGACATCTTTGTAGGCAAGTCAAATCTCTGCCGTCTCCACTTGACACTTTATTCACTCCAATCGTAGTCGCATCATGAGACGATGTCATCTTATTTTTGCCTGGTAATATTATTTTGCCAACTCCGATAACCTCCTCGATCCATCCATCCGGAAGGCAGGCCATGCTTTTCGGCTGCATCTATTTTTTTTTCCCGGATCAGTATCAATATCCATGTCCCTCTTATCGTCCTAGTGTATGTCCATGGACATCGCTCCAGTTCTACCTACCGTACTCCCTGTACAGTCACGGTTATTTTGGGCCTCCTCCAAATGACAGTGCATTTCCAAAAGCGTGTAGTTGGACAGAGTTGGACGTTAGTTGTTGACGTTTATTGACACTCTATTCTTCATCTCTCGTCATCTTCATCTTCCATTCGAATCGCAGCACAGCCGTCTGGGTCGATGAGATCGACGTTCAAAACTGGCTTTCCATTTCCGCGCTCCCATCTCTCGGAGATGGGACCAAAAGCCGTGTTGTCAATTGACAGGCAGGTTCCGGCGTTTACGGGGCCAATTGAAATTTAGGGTCGGCCTTCACTGCTCACTGCACGCATTCTCGTGGCGACCCTAGGACTGCAGTGGTGGATGACAGAAATCAAGAGCACGCAAACTCGCTCTCTCTGCCGTGCGGCTGGGGGCGTGTGGGTCCCGGGAGTGCAAAAATACAAGAACTCGACTCATTGAGCAAAGATCCTAACCTTTTTAAACAATAATTTGCTTGTGACTCAGGGCCAGATTGCAGTCTGCTGTGCGAGAGAGAGGAGAGGCAAAGGTGAGTCAGGGCTGCGTCGACATCGTGGTTTCTCCGTGCGTGATCTCCGTGAATTCGAAGTTAATGACATTATTGTGTGTGGCACTGCGGCTATGCTGAACACCCTTAAATACGGCTTCAAATCTCCCTGGGCTGCAACAAGTTCTCCCGACCTCCACCGAACAAAACAAGCATCATCCAATCCAGACTTAATGTCCATAATATCCAACTCTACCACCTCCCTCGTGTCTACCACGACCGTCTCCTCGCGCACACCCCTCACACGTAGTGCTGTGCCACAGAAAGACTTCCAGGCCGCATTCGCCGACCTCCAATCCACCTACGGGTTCGGTGGCAGCGGCCTCTACTATGGATTTGGTGGCAGCGCACTCAGCTCTATGCCAAAGCAGAATAAATCCACCGTGCCGAAGCAGAAAGAGTCAGCGTCGCCGGCTTCCACGGCTCCCCCGGCGTCCCGTGCTCCACCCAAAGGGACCGAGGACTACGAGGCTGCGGTCGCTGACCTCCAGTCAACGTACGGGCTCGGCGGTGCTGCCTCGAGCCCCGCTCCGAAGCCCAAGGATCTGGAAAACCGATCCCTCCTTTCGAAACTTATGCGTTCATCGTCCTCCACCTCTCCTTCGCATCGCAAAACCAAAGTCCGAACTCTCCCGCCGCCAACGCAGCACATGAGAGCTTTGTAGGCAAGTTTTCCCTGTCGTCTGTACTCCACACTCCATTGATTCCCAACCGCAGTCGTCGCGATCTCAGTTTCTCCTGGAGCATAACACACTCCCTGGTGCAATTTACCATCCTAGCATTCATTCACCTATATGTATATGTATACTCGCATCCGGCATTTTTCGTTCACGGTATTCCCTAAGCGTAATAACTGTTGTTTTCGGCCTCATAGTCTTGTACGACCGACACCGTCACAAACTTTGGATAGCGAAAGGAAGGGAGATGACGTTGCTCCGAACTCCACGCAACGCGGGCATCGTTTTGCGGGAAATCGCGCCGGAAAATGCGCCTTGACCGCAAGTCGATCGGCAAAATTTCCAAAAGCGTATAGCTGGAGGTTAGTTGTTGACGCTTGTTGATCAACACTCCCTTTTCACCTTCATTCGAACACCACAATCAGACTGCGAAAACATGGTATTAGCCCATGCGGAAGTCATCATTCATCCAGAACGATGCCCGAGAGACTGCCCAACCACCGGATCCGGCGTTTACGGCTTGCTTTTCTCTGTCAGCCTGCGCACTACGCCGCTACGCGCTTTAGCCTAGGACCGCAGCTGTGGAGAACAAGAATTATCAAAAGCACGGAGACCTACTTTCTGTGTACCACGGGCATGCTATACAAGCGCCCAAGAAAATCCTCGAGTCATCCGAGTCGGCGGTGCCGCTGTCGTCGCGCAAAGATCTTTATCGTTTCAACGAAGAATTTCCTTGTGACTCGGAGTCGGATTGCTATGAAGAGGATGCAAGGGAGGGTGAGTCAGTCGCGCTGCGCACCCGACGTCATGAGATCTCAGTGAAGTTACGCGACTTTTTTCTTTGCTGCGTATCTAGGCACCGCAGCTATGGCGCAAACATATAAAGGCCGGTCCCAGGTTCCAGTGACTCCAACAAGTTCCCAAACCCTCCACCGGACAAAACAAAACAACTACTACCCAAACTCATTCTCATCCTCCTCTAACAATGTCCTTCACATCCACCTCCACCGCGTCTCTCGTGTCTAACACGTCCGTCTCTTTGCGCACCCCGCTCACGCGCCCCGCGCCGCAGAAAGACTACCAAGCCGCCTTCGGCAACCTCCAATCCACCTACGGATTCGGCGGCAGCGGGCTCTACTATGGAGTTGGCGGCAGCGCGCTCAGCCCCGTGCCGAAGCAGATTAAATCCACCTCTTCGAAGCGCGCGAAGCGCTCGCCCACCGCACCTGCGACTGACGTGTCGCTCAAGGTCACCAAAAACTTCCAGGCCGCGTTCGGCAACCTTCAGTCCACGTTCGGCTTTGGCGGCGCTGCCCCTAGCCCTATTCCAAAAAAGCAGTGAATCAACAAACAGGCGAGTCGCTCAGTCTTCTGCGCTTAACACACTTACTGACTTCCGACCGCAGTCACCATCATTATCTCAAAGAGATAACTCAGCCTTCACATGGCGCCTCCGTCGCGCTTCTACTGCTGTTGCAGTCGATGCTCCGGGCCTCAGCTATCGTTCTGATGATTAAACGGCGGATTCGCATAGTAGTTGCTACTGCATGCTTATGATCTGCCACTTGCTATACTCCCACAAGCCACCGTTTTACTACCCTTGGCTTCAGTTTACACTATGTACTTCGTTCGCCTTCCGAGTGCTCAGCATAACTCGGACTTGTAATAATGCTCGCTTTTATTCTTTCCTTTCGTGCGCGATACCCAAGTCATTCGAGCAAAAAAGTGGCAGCATAAAACTGATTCAATTTAAAATGCAAAACTCATGCTATCACCCTAGTTGATTCTGTATTGGATTGAAGAGTGGTTCTGATGTGTTATATCATCTTCGGCCGCATCAACTTCTCCTCCAAGATCCCAGCGGTACGCCAGCAACAGATCTAGAAGAAAAAAAAGCAAAAGGGGAGACCGCTTTCTATTTCTCTAGTTCGGACCCCACCTCGCGACAAAATTGGATTGGTAAAAATTTCCAAAAGCGTATAGTTGGAGGTTAGTTGTTGACGGTTGTTTATCGGTACCCACGCTAAATTCTCTTCATTCGACACTGCAGTCAGAACGTCAGTATCAGCTTTACATGCACCGGTGTCATCGTCGATTCTGCCACCGCACCCCAATTTTCGCGAGCGTCAAACAGCATCCGGCGTTTACGGCAATTCCAAAATTTCCGGTTCTTGTCAGCTGCGCACTACGCGCTTTCTTGTGGCGACCAAGGACCGCAGCTGTGGAGGACGAGAATCAAGAAAATCTTCCTTCCCGCGTACTGCGGCCCATACAAGCGCCCAACGAAACTTTCGAGTCATTTCAGTAGGCGGTGCCGCTGTCGCCTCTGCAAAGAATCTTCAATGTTTCACCGTTTCGCCCAAGTTTCTGGTGACTCGGAGTCAGATTGCTATGTGGTATGCGGGCGAAGGTGAGTCAGTTGCGGCCCATGGCTGCGCACCCGACGTCAGAGATATGCGGGGTTTGCGGAATGTTTTTTCTTTGCTGCGTATTTAGGCACCGCAGCCGTCCCGCAAACCTATAAAGGCGCGTCCCAAATACCAGTGACTTCAACAAGTTTCCAAACCCTCCACCGAACAAAGCAAACCAGCTTCTATCTACTACCCAAACCAAAACCCATCCTCATCTAACAATGTCCTTCACATCCACCTCCACCACCTCCCTCGCCTCTACCACCACCGTCTCCTCGCGCACCCCGCTCACGCGCCCCGCGCCGCAGAAAGACTTCCAAGCCGCATTCGCCAACCTCCAATCCACCTACGGATTCGGCGGTAGTGTGCCCAGCCCCGTGCCAAAGCAGCAGAAATCCCCCTCTTCGAAGAGAAGCACGAAGAGATCGCCCACCGCACCTGCTCCCGCGACCGACGCCCCGCGCTCGTCGCTTACGCCCACCAAAAACTTCCAAGCCGCGTTCGCCGACCTGCAGTCGACATTCGGCTTTGGCAGCGCTGTCCCCAGCCCTGTTCCTAAGCAGCCCAAGAAGCAGTGAACCGACAAACAGGCAAGTCGGCTCTATCTTCTGCACTTGACGCGTTCTGACCTACGAGCAGTTGTGATCATTCTCGAAGACCTAACTGCCTACACATCACATGGCGCCTCCATCGCGCTTCCACTGCTTCCTCACAAGTCGCAGTTACAGCTATGGGCCTCAGCTATCATGCTGATGATTAAATGGCGGATTCGCGTAGTAGTTGCTATTGCGCGCTTATAATCTGTGATTTGCTACACTCCCAGAGCTATCGTCTGTTCCTTGCCTTCTCTTACACTACCTCGCTCGCAAGTACTCAGCCTGACTCCCTTGACTCACAATAATACTTGTTTTTATTCTTCCCTTTCGTGCGATTCACCGATAACTCTCAAGATCTCGAGCGATAGTGTGGCAGCAGAAAACCCATTAAAATTAAGATATAAAGAAAATAAAAAGCCCGAGACAATCATCACGCTCTCCGCCACTGTGCAGTGCCCTGCCCACGACCCTGGTTTCCGACATACACCGCCTGCTCGTTGCTGGTCGGGGGAGCCACGCTGGGAGCGGCGCTGGCTGAACTCGAAGCACTGGCGGTGGCGGACGCCGACGCGTTGCTGGCCACGATGTTGTCGGCTACGGCGGAGGCGTTGACGGTGGACGACGTGGCGGAGGCAGCACTCGAGACCGACGACGACGCGGACGCGGAGGGAACACCGCTCATGGAGGACGCCGAGTCGTCAGCTTGGGCAGCGGCGTCGACGGGCGTGGCGGAGGGAGCACTCGAGACCGACGACGAGGAGGACGCGGAGGGAACAGCGCTCATCGAGGACGCAGAGTCGTCGGCTTGGGCGGCGGCGTCGACGGTCGACGGCTCGGCGGAAGGAGAGCTGGAGGCCGAGGACGACGAGGGAACGACGCTCATGGAGGATGCAGAAGCGGTGGACGACGGAGCGGCGGCCATCTCGACAGCGAGCGCGCCTACCCGGGAAGCGTCGGACGACGTTGCTGGGGCGAGCGAGGAAGCGGTGGCGGAGAAGGAAGACGTCGGCTGGGAAAGAGAGTCCGTCGCTGACGACGAGGGGTCCGACATGGAAGACGAGGCAGCGTCGACTTGCTGGGCGGCGATGGAGGGACTCGCCGACATGGACGAAGCGGAAGACGTCGACTGGGAGTCGGAGGCGCTAATTGAGGACGACGGCGCGTTGACATCCGCGGCGGCAAAGGAAGGGGTCGCAGTGGCGGTGACCGTGGTGGTGACGGTCGTCGTAGTGCTCGCCGACGCCGAGTCCGGGGAAACTTCCTGCGCGGCGACTGCGCTCGGCGTCACGTTGCTGGGAACAAAGACGAGGGTGACGTTCATCGGACTGTTGTCGCGCGAATTGAGGGTGCCAGTGGTCGCTGGAGCCGTCGCGTCGTTGTCGGTCGTCCACATGGGCGTAATGGTTCCGTTGTGGCACGTAAACAGTTGGGTCGAGTTAACAGTGGAAGTGTTGGTGCAGGGGGTCATCTGCAGGGGCTCGGGCTTGGGGGGCGTCGGGTTGTACGTGGCACAATAAAGGTCAGACGCGTTCGCCAAGGGCATCTGGAGCTTGCAATGATCAGGGTCGGGATAGACCGCGTTGAGCGTCGTCATGTCGTTGGGGGAGGACTCGAGGGTGTTCGTTAACGGGTTGAACAGCAGGTGTCCTTGGGTCGAGTTCGTCGTGGAGTTCTGCACATCGTTGAGAAGAATGCGCAGCGCAACAAAGAGAAGGAACGAACCTGGATATCGACGTGACCGGGTGTACCTGCTGCGTCCTCGCGGGTCACGACACGCCGGGGGATTCGGAAGGTGGCTTGCTGACGCTTCGAAACCGCCTCGCGCAGCGGGTCTTGGCCGCGACGACTCTGTGAAGGCGATTGTGAGCGAACAACACTAGGCGAGTCGAGGAAAAACACGTACCGACTTGACAGAAGGGCTTGTCTTGGCAGTGGCGCCTTCGTTGGCGAACAACCTCTTTATGGGCATGGGCATGGTCGGTGGCTGCTGACGAGCGTGCTGCTGCTTGGTTGGCGAGCTAGGCGCAGACGGGGTACCAGGGATCGCGGCGGCGTCGGCAGAAGGGCTGAGCGAGAGAGACGCGATGGAACAGGCGAGAAGAGTAAGACGGCGGGGGTTAACTGCGACCATGATGAAGGATTGAGAGAGTAGTAAGGGTGTATAAGGTTGGTAAAGGTTTGTGAAAGAGACCAGTGATCACCGGGACCAGAGGAAGATGGTGGTAGGAAGAAAGAAATGTTGGCGTCCAGTGACCTGCCCTCTGCCTTATATACCCCGCCTGTCCGTCGGAGATTCAATTTCCAGGTTTACATCCGCATTTCCTTTTTGGGACGGGGCTCCGCTTGAGTAAAACGTTTGTCAGGTACCAGCTGGAGAAAAAAAATCAACGGGGCCATCCAGGACCAGGAAAATTCCAAGATTTGTGGGACGGAACCAACAGAACACGCAAGAGACGCCTGGGCCGAGCAATCAATGAGCAACACAATAGCATACCACTTCTTTTGCAGCTTTACGCGGCAACTGAACCCACAACTGCTCTTCCAGGTCGATCCGTGTTGCTGCAGCTGGACTGGCGACTCATAGATAGCGCACCACTTGAACGCAAAGCACGCATGGTGTCGTCGCATGCCAAACCTGCAAGAAACCGCACTTGACAGGATGGAAGTTCTTTGATGCAACGAAGCCTTCGTCGCAAAGGACCCAGTGGATTCGTCGACCTCGGAACCAGAAAGCCAAGAAACGTGGAACGAGGATGAAAAAGGGCAAAAAAGGGTGAGAGTTGCTTCGGTGATTGCCGTGCCAACTATTTTGGTTCAGTAGCATCGCAACATTGACTCAAATTGTGATACCAAAAAAAAAACCAGGGAGCTGTTTATTGGACGTTAGCCTCGGGGTGAAGAACTGCAGGCTAGGTTATTGGTGAAGGGAATAGACGAGGAAGACGCAATCCATTTCCTCGTGTACCTGTGTAAACACTGGCTGTAATCTCTCATTGTGTAATTCAACTTGCAGAAACCAACAGAGAATAAAACATTCCCCCATCCCGGAATGGTAAATGATAGTACATCCTTCGAACTTGTCGTGTCTCGCTCCCGATCTTCTGGTCAATAATTTCCATGCAAGAGGTCACACGGGATCGCGCCAGTAACCAGGCAAGTATTCTTTGACATTCATTTTCAGGTGTGTCGTACATTTCAATGAGTAGGGTGTCAGGTTGAACTGACAAGCGCCCATCGTAATGTATGCGATCCAGTGCTATCAACTTTCCCACGGTTGAACTGAGAATCAGTTGTGTTCACCCATCCTCGGCGGCGTGCTCAGTGGAAATACTTGTCCGCGACCGGCTTCACCATCTCCCATGCCTTGTCGAGAGCCGCAACCACTTCGTCCGCTTTGAGAAAATCAGTCAGTCAGTGTTATTGTCCCTGGATACGACAGAAGGGCGAGAACTTACGCAGGGGTCCCTTCTCCAGGTCGATGAGGTTCTAAACAAGAGGTTCATGAGCATCACCGAATATGTAGCCATTGTTTAGGGGCACGCACCTGTTCGATATGCTTGAGGCTCGAGGCGCCAATGAGCACCGAGTCTCCATGCTCGCGGCGCATGAGCGAGTGGTGCGAGATCCAGCGCAGCGCGACCTCCGCCATAGTGAGCCCATGCGCGGCGGCAACGGGCCGCACGGCATCAAGTGCTGCGAAGTACTCGGGCTTGAAGTACCTTTTGCGGTACATCTGGAAATAATAACTGAATCAAGGTGTTGTTTGAAAGTTAAGGCAGACGGATGTACCTGTCCCTGCAGTTGTTCCGGGTCGAATCGTGAGCCTTTTTCAACCTCGTCGTCCGGGGAGATGTAGCGGTCCGTGAAAAATCCACCCACGACTGAGACGGGGTCGGTTAGTTTATCAAGAGGGAAGACCACCAGACGAGCACGCACGCGGGTTGAATTCGTAAAACGCGATCCCAAACTTGCGCAGCGCGGGGAAAAGCTCGGGCTCTACACCGCGGTGGATCGCGTTATAGATACCTTGATACACAGTAGGCTGAACATAACCATGTTGCTTGCAGATGCCCACGATCTCTGCGACTTCCCATCTGCGCGAGAGTACGTATCAGAGTAATGACATATCTTTCCTACAGTGGAAATGAACGCACGACATGTAGTTGCTGACCCCGAAGCGCTTGAAGCGGCCCTCCTTGTAGAGCTCGTCGACGGCCTTGAGGGTCTCCTCGTACGGCACGCTCCGGTCAGGCCCATGCAGGTACCACATCTCGAGCTTGCTATAAGTTGAATGGCGGACAGAAAAATAATGAGATGTGATGTTCTCAGTCAGGCAGAGTTGGACGTACTCGGTATTGAGCGCCTCCAGCGACATCTTGAGGTATTTCCGCACATTCTTTGAATAAACATTCAACTACGGTTCAAATATCATTATTTGAACAAGACCCACCTCTGCGGAATGCGACCCCGTAACCTGAGGGTAGCCCTGCAACGAAAGTCAGCGAGGGCGTAACCTTGTCGAGTCGAGTGTGAACGCACAGGATACGGGTAATGCTTCGTCTCCATGAGGATGCCCTTTGCCTGCCAGTCAATCTTCCCCAGAGTTGCTTCACTTGTGCCGTAGCAGTATACGCGCGCCGTGTCGAGCTGAACACCAATCAATGTTAAGGGTCCCTCGGTGGACATTGTTTTCTGTGAAGGTAGGACGAACTCACCTCGCGGTGCCCGTGCTTGAGAAATACGTCCAGGATTGCCTCAATGTCCTGAACGTTGCTCACGCGTGTACCGTCTGCGCCGGGCGCGCCGAAGGTCATCCCACCCTGGATCGATACCGTCAGTATATCCCGACTTCCGAGTCAATTAATGCAACTGCACCGGGACGCACCATGACGATGTTCAGCGCACTCTTTTGTGCGGGCACGTTAGATTCAGCCATGGTATGCAGCGACTTGTTGATATCAATGAGATGGACGTGGTTCAAGCTGGTTTGAGCCTGGTTGAAGTTCAATGTGCATAGTGGCTTTGAAGTTAGCTTTTATATTGTAGTGCAAGCCGGACGACGCGCGTTAGTTGGCCGGTTCAACGCGAGTCTGACAATAATTCTGGTGACATGTAGGGCGTCCTGACGAGATTTGCTGTGTGTAAACGCAAGGAAGAGGATCCGAGAACACAACCACGGTTGAGAGTGCCTTCGGATCATTTTGGCGACCCTCAGGATCAGCCTGAGGATCAGAATTATCCGAACGCGCTCCATCAGACTGAGACTTCCTATTCATCCTCGTTTCCGAGTTCGTCTGCTTTCCTTTCCGTCTGCTTTCTTGGAAACCCGCCGCATCAAAGGTC
The DNA here is from genome assembly GCA_029449255.1 of Mycena polygramma. Classification (NCBI taxonomy): domain Eukaryota; kingdom Fungi; phylum Basidiomycota; class Agaricomycetes; order Agaricales; family Mycenaceae; genus Mycena; species Mycena polygramma. The sequence goes on along the minus strand of JARKID010000056.1, from coordinate 210,129 downwards.
AGCTCAGAGGATTTACTTCCGTCATAACGAGGCGTCAGAATATACGCAGATCCACTCGGAGAGCAAGCAGGCATGGGCTCGGAGAATTGAATTGCAAGATATTGCGGCAATGTTCAAGTTAGCGCACAGGTACTTAGCAAGGCCCTAGGGTTGGCTGCGAGCCTCGCGACCGGCATGTCCCGAGAGACGAGAAGCGCAGCTGCTTCGGCCGTTCGACTGGCGGAAAATCATGAGCCACTAGTACTGGCAGCCAAAATTCCAAGATTCGCGGGGCCAGCCAGAGAACACTGCAAGGGCGGCAGATTTGGTCACGGTGCAGCTGGACTCACAACCAACTCATCGCCAGCTGTGGACACTGAAACTCTCAACCTTCATGGAACCGCATTTGAAGAGATCGAAGCTCCTCCAAAAAGACCCAGTGGATTCGTGAACAAGAAAGCCAAGAAACGCAAAACAAACATGAGAAAAGAGGGAGAGTCGTTTCGGTGATTGCCGTACAATGGTTCAGTAACATCGCAACATCGACACGCAAGCAATCTGGATTCTGTTCCTTCACGGTTTTCTCAGCATGCCACAAAATCGCGGAATATCTGTATGCTCGCGGTTTGGATAGAACGATGAACCGCAACTTCAGGCACGACAGCGCAACCTGAGCGCATCGGTACCGCTGCAATATGCATCCAACGATCGAGCCTTCGGGCCCGCTTGCGATCGAGCCCCTCCTCACCATGTCCACGACCAAAGAGTACGAGTTTGTCCGCCCAGTTTAGAGCGTACTGTTCAGGTTAATGTCTTCATTGACCAGATCTCTCACCACTGCGGGCCCGTCATCAAGCGGCGGAGAGCAATCTATGTCAAGGCCGCTGGACATGCTGCGAACCGAAATGGCAGCCGATATATCTAACCTAGATGCACGTCTGACCGTGCTTGAGAACGAAGTGGCAGAGAACAAGAGGCGCACCCTCGAATGGGAGGCTTGGAAGCAGCGACTTAAGGGTACGCGTCTTTGCTTTGCCTTGTCCCAGCCTATTTAATCACGACAGAATTCGAACTAAAGAAAACAGCCATCGACAACGCGGTATACGCCCAAAACGTCGAGGCTTGCAACAAGGCCGGGTTCAAAGACGGTCTGTGTTTCCGCGTTCAAGGATGCCCCTGAGCCCGTTGATTGAATGACTGCCATGAATCTAGCATCCGCTCTTCGTCGTGGGCTCACCTCTCTACGCAGCTCCGTCCAAGAAGCCGCCTGGGCAATCTACGAAAACATGCATGAAGACCTTGCGCGCGAAGCCAACTCTGTGTATTTGGAGCAGTCCCGTTGCGAGAGCGAGGAAATCGCACGCGCGCCGCCTGTACCCAAGTGTCGATGCTGATTAACAGCAAAGTCAATGGCGCACCGCGTTTTGTGTAGCAATTGTGCAATGAACGGCAGAACTCCTCGTCTCTGTTTGGTTTGAAAGTAACCTCATTCCAGTTTTGAGGACACCATATTTTGAGGATCCTAGGCAAATCTAGTCTCCCGTAGTCAGCCCATAAATTAGAGTTTTTTTTTTTTTTGGGCGGAGTGGGAAAAAAACTTATTTATGGTCTGATTGTACTCGCGCCTAAAATACCGTAGGTCGCCATTAGCAAGCGCGAAATCCAAATGAGGAAGGACCTGCCTCATTCGGAGGGTCGTCCGAGATTGTACGTACACCATCATTTCTTGAGACGCGTCGACAGCCATCGACAGCGAAACCAAGACGCGCTTTTCTGACGCGTCGCAGCATGGACGGCGACCCGGGAACTCCTCAATGGGGTCAACAACGGACACCCCGACCTCTTTCTATTGGTGGCTCCCCTTCCACATTCACCTTCACGTCATTTGGCGACGGCACTATTCGTCCATTCGCAAACACGCACACCAATCTTACACCGCGTACATCTAACCACACACCTCTTGGGACAGCCTTTTCTTTCACCCCTCCACAAACTCCGCAGTCTACCCCCGCATCTGGCAAACGCCGTCGCGCAGAATCCACGGCAATACCCATGGCTCGGGCACCGCACGATGAAAATACCGCCCCAGGGACACCAGGTCCATCGAAGAAAGCCAGAGCAGACGGAGGGTCACAGTCGGGTGCTCCTCGTCAGAAGCGTCGCTCAGAGGCCGAGAAGATACACGTTATTCTGGACGCCATTCAAGCGCAAGGATGGTCTCTAGGCCAATTCATGTACAATGTCTTTCGCTCGACCGGCCGGGAGGCAAATCGTTCCCAGACACATGCACAAATGGCATCTGCATTTCTAGGTGGTCGAGGGAAATTCACGCCCTCCGCGCTCTTGAATTGTTGGATGAAGTCGGCGGATGGCGTGCTTTCTGCCGACTCACCGCATATGGCTCAGATGTTCTCTACGGACACACCGTACACCGAAATCGGGCCGATTCGTCCAGCGCTCACCTCCTTTGCATTGCAAACCGTGGGCACATTCTTCGCTCGCAGAGCTGAGGATGCCATCAAAGCTAGCAGTGGCCTCCATGCGTCTGTAAAGAATAAAGACACGACACAAGAATTGACGTGGGCCAAATTTGGGGCCGACACAATATCCACGGTTGGCGACATACTTGACCACCATCTTTCGGCAGCGTGGTACCTTATGGACAAAATTGCGATGCGCAAGCCACGAATGCGTGAAGGTGTTGTGGTACAAAGAAAAACCCGCCCGTCGAGCGGCGTGAGTGATTGAATTTAGTTTCCATGCCGTATCTCAACCTCATTATCCAGGTTATTATCCACGCCCTTGCGGACCTTCTTTTCTGCCGCTCGCAAGATGCGAACCTCCTTCCGCTGGCCCGGGGAATTCTGTATTTTGGGTCGTCGGTGCCAGTCGAAATCATGGCTTACAATTGCCGGATTGGTACCATACCCGCATATTCAACAATCCACCGTAACCTCAAACTTCTGTCAACACAGGAGGCTGCATTCACTGTTACGCATGGGCGGGACGCGAACGGCTTCGGTTATCTGCTGTTTGACAATGTTCAAAATCTTGCCCGGGTCCGCGACCTCCGAATCGGGCGAGAGAACCACATGAACGTGGGCATGTCAGCCCTTTGGGTTGAAGGATGGTCGTGCATCGACGTGCAGGTGTTCGAATTGGCAGACAAGAGAAAATACATCGGTAACAACGCGCGCGCGAGTCTGACAGTTGATCAACTGCTCGGCTTTTTGGACCAAGAGGATGCAGATCTTACGGGCCACCACCAGTGGTTGGAGGTCCTTGTGCGGAGTATTAAGCCGCTGAACTCCCAAATCCCCGACGTGCAGGCGCTCTCCCGCGGGACATCAAAATTGCTCGCCCCGCTCGAGAAATCTGTTGTCCATCCTCTCGGACCAAGCGGAAAGAAAGAAACGATTCCCTCCGAGCTCAAGGAGGGACTTCTCGATTTCTTTGCACAGGTTGGTCAGCATCCGGGCGATTATTTGCCGCGGAAGCTCATCGTTGGGGGTGATGGGCTCTCGTATGCGATGCTTTTACAGCTGCAAACTTACCTCCAGTTCCACAAAGACCCCTTCAAATCGTTCGAGATTGTGGAGCCTCAACTCCAGGTTTGGCATACAAAGTGGACGGACCTCATCCGAATTTTTCAGACACATTGGGGTCGCACTTCGGGGAAAAGCACCAATCCGGCGTCTCTTGGTCATAGCGCCGGCAAAATTGGACGCCCGGCCCCATCGAACATGAAGAAGGTTGAGTTCTACCCCGGATCGCAGCTGCTCTATCTCGTTTTGGATGCCCGCATGCTGGATTGCTGGTCGTGCGTAACCTACGTTTGAAAGAAATATTTTGCTGAAATGTAGCACCTCTTTAGACTGCTGCTCAAAACTGAAGACATATTTGGCTACTTCGATAATCTTGAAGCAACGAATCAGCTTCCAGACCTTACGCATCTCGCAGAAATTGCGAAAACCTTACACCGCACGTACTCCTCTGCCCGCGCTCGCGACCACGCAAAGTTCGATCTCGGCAGAACAAGTACATGGGCCAAAACGATACCCGAAGGTTCGCCGTGGGTACCAATTGATGTCGAGGACTCCAGTCTCGACAAGACAAAGAAAAAGAGAAAATCCAGCGCCAAGAAGAAACAGACGGAGCTGCCTCCGAAGGCGCTATGCAAAGGCGACTTTGTTCTTGTGCAGGCTATCGACTTCTTCCGAGATGCTCTTAATTCGCGCAAGATGGCTTCTTCAGTGGCTACCGGAGACGTCGGGCGGTTATATGAATGTATAAAGGTGAGTTCTTTATTTTGTTATTTACGCTCTCAATGACGCAGCATTCAGTACATGCTCTTCACATTTTCAGGCTCCACCCATACCAACTACATGGGCTACGTCCTCGAGACGGTAGTGAATTTGGAGCTTGAGTCGAGCCCCGGGCTTCGCACCGCACTCCTCCTGTGCGAGATCGTCAACCTCCGAGGGCTGTACGGCTATTTCGAGGAGGGAGATTATGTTGTTGAGTTTTTCAACCGACTTCTCGAGGACATTGTTCAGCGAAAGAACGCGCAATTCGACGACGATTTCATCCGTAACGTCGTTTCTCGCAATCTCCGTCAAATTGCTGAACTCAAATTGGCATGGCGCACGGGTACCGGAATGACGGAGAAGTCCCGCACACATACAGACCCGCATAGCAAGCCAGAAATGCGCACCTTGCTTAAACTGTACCGCACAGAACAGCTGCACTCCCGCCGACTCGGCAGACAGATCGATGACCGGGACACTGATGATTTTGCTAGAGGCGTGCGCAAACTTCGAAATGGCGGGGTGGATAAATTCGTAAAGAAGACACTACGGACCCGGCGCAAAACTACCCAGCAGACACAGGTGGAGGAGGAGAACTCTTCTGATGAATCAGATGAGTCCGACGAAGAATTGGATCCTGTGTACGCGACACGGGGATCAACGGCTATCGTCAATGGTCAGCTCGTCATGGATGAGCGGGACATGATGGACGGACCCAGTGGGGAAGATGTGTCTGATGAACGCGACCCCGAATCTACGATGGGACCGGAGGGGGTGGATGAAGACGAGCCTGAGCCTGAGGATCTTTTTAATGATAGTGAAGCTGAATAGAACATAGATATCGCACCTGTTTTGCAACTTTCTCAGCTGCCTTGGCTTTCTTCATCTCCAGAAACGTCGCCCCAAGCTCTGTGAGAACGCTGTGAAGTTCGGCGTGGTGCCCAGTCATCGCGCGAACATTCTTGACAAGTTCGGTGACATCCGCGACAGTTTTGAAAGTTACAAACCTGTCGACAAGTTGCTGGATCATAATATCAGGCAAGAACTCCTCGATCGGAGTCAAGCCTTCCGTCAGATCTGAACCCTCAGACCAGATGCCGAAACGAAACTCCTGAAGGCGAGCGGTTCCGGCCGCCTTCATCACCTTTGTCAAGCGCTGGGGTTCAGGAATGTTGGAGGGTCCCTTCTTGACTTTGGCAGGAGGTGCATACAGCTCCGTCGCGGCCTCGGGAAGGCAGTCACTGCATTGACAGATCGCCGGCCGTAAAGCCGGAGGGAAAGCAAGACAGGTCTTGCACCCACAAACCGGGTCGGAAACGGGGTTATCGAAGAGTTCATCCTGCAGAGACGGTTTGCAGCGGCCCGAGATAATCTGGGCCACCGGACGGTCCATTGCAACTGCGCCCTGCTTCTTTGCGTCGGCTGCGTTCTCTGCGTCGGTCTGCGAAACAATCTTCACAGCCTTGGCTGTCCGAGCCGCTGAGATGTAGAAAATCGCCCGCGGGTTCACGGCATTTGGTCGTGCACGCCCGGGCTTCTGCACAAACATTTCGGCGCTCTCGGGCTCTCCGACTTGTATGACCGTCTTCACAGCCGCAATATCGTTCCCCTGCGCCAATCCGTTCGTCGCCACGATGATTTGGCAGCGTGGATCGGACTTGAACAGCTCGAGAGTCTCCAGATTCTCCTCTGGCCAATTGATAGAGTGATATGTGCGGACACGGAATTCACGATCAACGTGGGATGGGTCGGCGGAGTCGAGATAGATTTTGATGCGAAAGACGAGGCTGATAGTGGCACCGAAGATGAGGGTTTTGTCGTTCGTCTTCAATACCCAGGCGAGTTCCGGGAAATACAGCCCGTCGATCCCGGAGACGAGGGTGCGAAAGAGGATCTGGATGTCGTGCCGCGCATTCGACCGCCTGAGAAGATAGAACTCGCCGCGATTGACACCGAGGAGGCTGAAGATTGCATCAGCCACTTTCGTGTCGCCCAACAACGTTGCCGTTAAGCCAATCATGGGAATGCCAGGGCGAAAGCGTGCCCGCATGAAGCCAATCTGCGCGAACGCTTTGCGGAAGCCAAGGCCCCACAGGACGAGAAGATGAATCTCGTCAACTGCAAGCGCCGAAACCCGGTCGTAGAAGGGCTCAAATTTCAGCAGCTCCTGGAAGCCCTTGGATATCAATTGCTCAGGCCCGAGGATCAGCATCGAAATGCCAGTCCGAGCCTTCATCCACAGATCCTCCCCACGGAGTCGAGCAGACGAGACTGTGTCGGCATTGATCATCAGTGCCGAAATACCGAGTTTGGCCATGTTCTGCTCCTGCAAAGTGGCCTGGTTAGAGGCATAGACATGTACTGGTGCTTAATACTTACCAGCTGCTGCTCTATTGAATTGGTTGGACATACAACCACCATTGCGGGGTCTTTGGGAAAGATCACGCTCGGACAGAGTGCCGGGTTCGCAGCGATGGCCATCATGACCAGAAGGGATAAGAAGAGGAAGCCGGTCTTGCCAGAACCTGTAGGAGTGACAGCTACGAGGTCAATTTTGTCGAGAATCTTGCAAACACCGTCCAATTGGTAGTCGTGCGGCTCAAATGTCGGGAGGGCAGCCAGGAGGATTTGACGGACCAAAGAGAAGCCAGCAGGGGAGTGAAAGGTAAAGGCATCTGCACAGAGTATGATGCAGAAGAAAAGAATGGCAAAAAGGAGCCATGGAGTCGACATCCGCGATGCTGCACGACGCGCGTCTTAAGGTGTTTGGTTATGTTTCCGAGTCACGTTCTTTGATCTAAGTCCGAACAGCGACCTACGGTATCAAGGCATCAATCAAATCTAGACTAAGGCAAATCCTAGGTATGTATAATTACGGCTCAGAAACAAGCTGCTTATTGTTTAAGTTTGGGAGGGCATCTCGCGAGGGTTCAAACCGGGCGGCCCGCACCTTTTTCTCAACTAAAACCACATGACTGCCTCCACCTTTCACGCCTACTGGCTTGCACAGTGTAATATGAATGCTTATGGTCTAGTTGTACCCAGCAGAAAGGCTAGTCTGTGCCCAAAAAGGTGCGGGCCGCCCGGTTTGAACCCTCGCGAGATGCCCTCCCAAACTTAAACTTTTTTTTTCAAAAAAGTGAGACGGACATTATATTTGCAAATTGCAATAATTCCTGATGCAAAACGCACTCATCGATCGCCATTTTCTGAAAATACTGATAATACAAGTGGCCATAGTCCTCATAATTTACAACCCCGTCTACGCATAAGCGTAATCAATGGTCGTCCGCACCTGAGAATCGCAAAAAAAGGGTCTGAGAAAAAATGTGCCAGTGCATATGGACTGGACGTACCTGGTTGCCCCCACCTTACCATCTTCGCAACACCCCCGTGCCAGGTGACCACCCGCTTGCCCGCCATAATGGAAACAGTCGACCGATCGGTCCCGACGAACCCGAGCGCCCCGGACTGGATCACCGCGTCGATGAGGATCGGGTACCTTTAGGTGTAAATATGAGCATGTATTCCACTGAAGAAAGGGAAAGAAGAGAAGATAAACGCAAACGCACCACTCCCCGTACCGCTCGACCGTACTCGAGTGGTCCGGCCTAGCCCACCCAAGCCCCGCAACCGCATCCCACCAGGCTGGATCTTTCTCGTCACTGGTAACGACGACGCGCTCGACGGCGACCTGCTTGTTCGCCCAGAGCTCCGCCTTCACCTCCTCGACTCGCCGCGAGATCGCGGACAGCGGCGCGAAACATTCATGCAGCGGACGGTCGCACCAGCCGCCGAAGTCCCCGTGCCGCACATGCACGGCGATGTACTGGAGAGAACTTAGTGAGACACTGCCGAGAGCGACTGGGGGAACGTACGGGTGGTGTTGGTTCGTGGGAGGCGGTGGCGAGCGCCTCGCGAACGTAATTCTCCGCAATCTCGAGGAGCCTGGGCGTCCAGTACATATACCGGCCAACGAAGCGCCACGCAGGACTATAGTCCACGTCCCATTCGTATTCCTAGACGGTCTTCGTTCAGCATCATGGTATACGCGCGAATTATTCGCGACCAACATCTTTAACACCGACGTAGTACAAATAATCAAAGCAGAGCATCTGCTCGTCCGGGGGGAGCGACGCAGCGTGGATCGGCGACAACGCCGGGGTCTGCAGATTTTGACTGCGCGCCTTGGAAAACGCGAGGGAGGCGAGGGACCAAAACGTCGCGTGCGGGTCGCCGTCGTTGTCCGGATACATCTTAATCCACCGCGGGGCCGTGGTGTAGGATACATCTGAGAATTGCGCGAGTCAGATTCGGGACCTGCAATTGTATACGAGTCAATACGAACCAAGCCCAAGACGCTTGGAGGCGCTGTTAAAATGCGGCTCCGTATGGGCGCTCCGCACCGCTTGCCAGACGTTCCAGCATCCAATAGGGTCGATGATTTCGCTCTCTGGGTCTTTGACTTGGTGCCATTCGAGTATGCGGGTTGAGATGGCCTTCTCGAGCAACGGGAGGTCGAACACCTCTGAAAACGCGATGGTGGGTGCGCTTCCGCCCACATGTGTAGGCGTGAAGTACGGGATTACGGGCACGCGCTCCGTTATCATGGCCATGTAGAATAAGTTCATCTGCAGGAGGTCAGGCACGGTCACTGAAAGCATGGAATTGGGATTTCGTACATATAACAGAACATCATTCGCTGCACGACGCATTAGCACCTCGAGTTAACAGGAGGTATAGCAGCGGAACTCACTCCATCCAGACCCCGGCCATGTCGTGATATACTGCACATCCGGCCGCAGGTTATCTTCACCCCTGCTCAGCAATTTATTGCGCACACCTACAGCCAACAAACGCACCTTTGAACGCCGCCGTCGGCGGCCCATTCAATAACGGCCGCTGCCCCCGCTCCGAGTCCGTCTCCGTCTCCGGGAAAACAACAGCGCTCGCCGCGGGCGCCTGTACCGTAGCTGTAACAGTAACAGTCACCACCGCTCCCTCCACCTCCAGCGGCGGCCGCGAGATGTGGTCGAACTGCGCGACGCACTCGCCCTCGGGCGCCCAGACGCGAGCTCGCCCCCAGGACGTCGCGAGCCCGAAGCCGATGGAACACCCGAGCGCGCCGCACACAACGGCGAAGAGCAGGCGGCGGCCCGTCGGGCGCAGGGCGAGCTCGCGCTTGCGCGCACCGTGCTCGAACTCGGGCATGGAGTGCGCGAACATCGCCATAGTGGTGCGGGTGGAGGTGGGGTGCGGTTCAGAGATTCAGGAAAACCGCAACGGCAGCGAGCGCGGGTTCAAATAAGACGAGAGGGGATGTCTCAAGCGGCGACTCGGATGACCTAGGAGATGTGTAGGGCCTCCTTTCCTCCTTCCTCCTTTCTTCCGTGGCTTCCGCCGGACCGCTGACCGTTGACTTGATAAGTGTTAATGGGATAGGCGATTGGGCGTCTCCGCTGCCAGTTGGCCAGCCAAGAATAAGCTGCCTCGCTGTCAATTTACCGGTGATCTGTGTGCGCCGCGGCCAGAATAATGTAGACAGAGATTCGTCCAGCTGGAGAGTTTTTTATCGTGTGACTAGCAGGGAGAGGGCGCGCGCAGGTCCTCAGTCGAGAGCGCTGGAGATGAAAACCAGCATGAGGCGTGCGGAACGGTTTGGTGCAATAAGAGGAACGCGTGTAAGGCACAACGATCACTGTCAACTTGAAAATTCGACCTGTCCAGCCGCCCAACAGGCTCGTTGTCAATGCTCCCCGGACCTTCGAACACAGCGGACAGCGGACACGACATACAAAAAAAGACATTACATCACTTCAATTTCATCGTGTACTCAAAAGCTGTTCAACTATCGAACTCGTCGAACAAAGGTATGCAATGCACAAAAGGGTAAGGGTAAAGAATAAGTGGTATCGACGCGTTTTCCTTCCAATCCCAAAGAAGAATTGTAACAGAGAAGAGAAAAAGAGGAGCGTTACACCTGCCTACCGGTGCCGGTGCTTGTCTAAGCTGTATGTATGTGTGGATGGATGAAGCATGCATTATATACGGAGCGTGGCCCGGCCGTGGATGGTCGAAAAGTTGTAATAAGATGTGCAGAGAACGCGACGACCCGAAAGCCGGTTCGCATCATCGCGGAAGAAGGGGTGAACGGAAGGAGGGGGAGGGGTAACGGAGGGGTAATGAGGGAGGGAATCGGGTGGGTGAGTAGGTTGGTCGTAGTGGTAGCAGGAGTAGAATTCACAATGCATTCGTCGTCGTGGTCGGAAATTTCAAGCGAATGGACAAGCGCTCGACGCTCAAATCCCGCCATACGCATCCTCAGGATCGTACACCGTATACACCGACTGTCGCTTCTTCCGCATCCGGCCTTGGCTGCACAGCCGGCGGCTCCTGCGGGAGGAAGCTCTTCTCCGCGCTCGCAGCCGGCGGCGTCGCCACGGTGAAGCTGCTCGCAAGCGGGCTGGGCGTAACGGGGAAGCGCCCGCCGACGGGGCTGTCCTGCCCAGGCGCCTTCATGAAGAGCGTCTGCCCCCCGGGGAACGACGGTGTCGTGGGCGTGCTCGAGCCCGCGTCGGAGAGGCTCACGGAACCGCGCGGGAGGAAGATCTCGGGGAGCATGGGCGGCGTCGAGTCGACGCGGTAGCGCGAGGCGGAGGTGTGCACGGGCGACGGCGGGGCGGGGAACGACATCTCCTGGACCATCGGGAGGGTCACCTCCTCACCCTCCATCGAACCCTCCTCCTCGTCGTCCTCCTGCGACGCGAAGGGGTCCTCCTTGACGGGCAGCGGGGGCAGGTCGGCCTTTGCCATCTTCTCGGCGACAAACTCGTCCACGGCGGGCGTGTCGAGCCCCTTGGGCACCTCGGTGTTGAGCGCCTTTGAGATCTCGACGTACTGCTCCGCCTGGAACGGCGTCACGCTCGTGCGCTCCATGTCGACGTACTGCGGCGCGAGGTTGCCGTGGCTGGTGCGCCCGGCGGGGAGGCTGGGGTATTGCGCGCCGGGGTACTGCGCGTACTGCGGCTGCTGCTGCTCGTGCGCGGAGGAGCCAGAGATGTTGCGGGTCAAGACGGGCGCGGGGGTGCCCCAGCTCTGTCCGGTGTGGTCGTACGCGGACACGGGCGAGGCGGGCCCGCCGGCGATCGGGGAGAAGGGCGCCTGGAAGACGAGCTGGCTGCCCGAGGTCGGGGAGTGGGAGTCGTTGATGTTGACGTCGTAGTGCTCGGGGCCGGGGTAGGTCATCTGGCGGCGCTGCTCCATCATGGGCGGGGGGTTGTAGCCGCGCGTGACGGTGTCGTTGTGCGTGGGGGGATCGTCGAGCATGACCGCCGAGCGACGGAAAGCGCCCGGGTCAAAGTTGACGGCGTCCTCATTGTTTCTGCGGCGGCGCTGCAAATAATAATAATGAATGATCTGACTCAACAATGCGAAACACCGGAGACAACAGCCAAGGCATCTGCCTTTAACGCATATGTGAAGCAGCTGGTGAGGCAGCAGACAATGGGAAGACAAAGCGACAGCCAGAGGACAGACAGGGCAGGCAAAATTTCCCGGATGCAGAAACCCAGCCTGCTCGCTGTCCTTCCCTTGTCCTGGCTTTATCAACTTGGCCGACGCTTTCTACTGCCTCGCCATGCACACAGGCGTTGAAGGCGTATCCCTTCGGGTACCTTGGCCTTTGCCTCCGATGGAAAAAAAGAAAGGGGCGTACCAAGCAAAAAGTCAGCAAGAAGATGAGCCCAGCAAGTCCGATGATACCACCAGCGACACCACCGAGAACGGGGGCGACGAGGGCATTGGAGGTGCTCGCCACAGCGGTGGAGCTGGAGGACGCGGAAGGCGTAGACGCGGTGACCGAGACAATATGGCTGACGATCTTGGTGAGGTTGTCGTGCAGAGCAGTGGCGGAATGGGTGGTGGTCTGAGGGACGTTAGAGTAAACTCTCAAGACTGAAATATATATTCACCGGAGGGATTGACGAATGGGTCGTGGGGGTCGTGATGGTGCTGCTCGTAGTAGGAATGGACGACGTCGACGGCAGAACGGGCGGCGACGACACTACAGAGACAGAGCTTGGGGTCACCACGGCCGGGATAGAGCTAGTAGTAGGAACAACGGGAACACTCGGGCTCAAGACGGGTGTAACAGATGCGGCAGTCGTGGTCTTGGTTTTTGTGGCTTTTACGGTTTCGGTATCGGTGTCTGTAAACGTTCAAAATTCACTCCTGAACCAACTCCATCGACCTTACCAGTGGGAAGGAAGATGCTAAAGGGGTCGAATCCACCGAATCCACCCGCACGATTGGCATGGCGGATGTGGGCGGCCCTTTGAGGTAGATGGCTCATATTTGGTTGTTTTGCGCGAAAGAGCGGGTGTAGAAAAGAGTGTGGTAGTGTCTCCGGGGAGAACTAGTGTGTTACAGGGCAAGCAGGGTTCCAATCCGAGTCCAGAGAGCAAACGAGGAGGCGGAGGAAGGAAAGCAGAGGCGAGATCAGCGTGACTGTTACCCCTTGTGCTCGACTTGCGTTTCAACCCCATCCATCGACAGGATACATCTCCTCTTTACTCCCCTCGATAATTACTATATCAGCCCTGAGTAGCCTCTAAACCCCTTGCAAGAAACCCGAAAGACTCTGCATGAAAACCTATGGTCGCATTTTCGCTCTCACACGGTCTGTGAACATCGCCGAAGTTACTTCAGGCATCCTGTCAGCTACCAGTGCCTGGAAATCACTGCATCCCTCTTATTTCTGTCCTCCCCGTCTTCAACGCGTTCTCTTTGCGGTGAAAACGCGCTCTTGGACGATGCCGGAGCGGAGCCGCAATCATTTTCACTTGGCAACGGATGCCATGCGCAAGAGGAGTTCACAGGCGAGCAACAGGAGCGCGTCGATCTCCGAGCCATCTGATCCCGACGTCGACTTGAAGGTGCGCTCGATGAGGCTCGATGTTTACTTCACGTCGGGAGGCTTTTAGTTCGACACCGATGGCTCCCCAAGCCATCCTTCTTTGCTTGGAACGGCGTCAAGACGCGCCTTTCAATGCCACTCTACCGTCTCCGCTCAGTTGGAGAGTCCTTTCGAAATTTCTGGGTCATGGTTTGCCAAGACACGCTCATGGACACTGCTGCGATTCCGTGTTCGCGAAAAGTCAGGAAGTACTCGATTTAGCAATCTCGTTTTACCTGCGACAACTCACCTGAACTTACGGTGATGCATGACGAGAATCCCGACTTCTTGCCAACTTTCCGCTTTTTGTCCATCTGAACATATTTACGACGCCGTCACGGCGCTTGGGTCATTCAGGATGCAATTATCGCTGAAGCAGTCGGGACCATCGGCACTGCTCGACCGGAACGATCCTTGGTTCAGATGGCTCGGGCTTGAGCAGGCTTGACTTCGTCGAATCGTATCTTGTAGCCTCGCCTTGGCTTCCGAATGTCCATTCGTGACGCCGCAACTAACCCCCTTTGCGTCCAGAAACAAGCCGAAAAATCAACTCACAAACCACCGGGCGTCGAATTTTCAAAGCACATGTGCAGGCCCGACATTTTTCAAGCCCAAACCCTGAGAACCACAACTTCCTAACTGCGGACGAGGATTCAAGAATTTTGGCCGCGAAATCATATCTCAGACAAGATATGTACTTACAAATTCTCGCCCGGCAAAAATCCTATGTTACAAACAAGTGGCCGCCAGAGCTGTCAATGGAAATAACGCTCAGTAATCGCGCTCACTGCCGCTGGGTTGAGCAGACGAAGGTTAGTCGGAGTATCTGCAGCGAATCTCGTTGTTCAATGGTTATACACTTTCCGAAAAATCGAGAAAATCCTCGTGAAGCATTCCAGGACTTTATCAAGGCCCGGGCTCTTCTTGGGTCGTGCAGGGCTTACCTCTGGGCTCCCTGGACAGTTGGAAAGTTCGGCATCGCAGGGATGTAACCGCTGCTTAGGTAAGATTTGTTAGTCCTGCCCTTCGCGTACTTACTCGTACGCGCTGGCCCCACGGCTTGTTACTTTGGTTACGCGACCTCTACGGCAACTGGAGGTCTACAGAGGACTATGTACCCAAGCCTGAGTTAAATTTCCCTTGGCTTACCTTGCTGGTGCGGGGTGATGAAGCGGGAATAAATTGTCGTGTTGAACGCGATTCGTTGCGCGTGAATGCAGTTAACAGTACTTGTACGCCCGATATTGAATGTGATACTTTTACCTTTGGAGAGTCGCCGTGGATCGAGTCTGAAATAGCGGCCAGGCGGGCTGATGCAGTGATCGCTTGGTTTGGCGAAGTCCACAACCATCCATACTCACGTTCTTTCCCCCCTTCTCGTCTCGTCCCTCGTTTCTTGCTTTCTGACTGGCACTCTTATACCCTGGCCTGCCACTATGGCGCAACCTCTATTTGACGAACACCCCCTGGAACAATATCTGCGAGGTGGACCTTGCTGCAATTTTCCTCCGCTGTCAGTGTCACTGACCGACCCCTCAGCGGCGGGTGAGCCCCCAGAAATAATGCCTGGTTCTTCCCCCGAGTTTGTGGAGGACGTCGACGTTTACGAGCCGGACTTTGAGGAGGAGGAGCAAGAGTGGCGTCCCGTGCTGCTACTTCAGATCGTGGAGGTGCGTTGCAGCCTTGTAGCTGTTCTTAAGCTCTAACATTGTTGCAGATGCTGCAGACCATATTCGCGGCCCCGCCACAAACCTCTCAGTTCGCGGAGCGCTTCAAATACGACGTGATATCCTCTTCCCTTCTATCCACCTCGCTCCCCGTCCCCAACTCCAAGCGCCGGCCCCCGTCCCTCTCTCTCCCCGGCAAGCTCAACCTCGACGCGCCGCCGAGTCCGCATCAAATAGACTATGGCCTTCTCTCGCTACTCGTCGTGATCGCCGCCGTCTTCCTCGCCACAGGCCTCTATTTCTTCGCGCTCGTCTCGGTTGGAGGAGCCGCAGTATACCTCTATAATCACTCCGACACCTCGCGCCCCGATTTGTCGTCGGTGAGTGCGCCAATCGTGTTTACCTTTCGCAAGTCTGACGAGAAAAGACTATCGAGGCTTTGAACGAACTAATAACCGCAAACGCCCTCTGGGACTCTGTCGTACAAGATACCGTCACGATACTCGAGAAGGAGGAAGAGAGGTGCGTTGTGCTCGCAACTTTAACCATTTTGCTCACGAACCCACAGCCCGCCATCCCCGGTCTCCGCCATCCGCCTCTCTTTACACTCCTCCCTCCACACCACACAAACCCAATGCGACAACGTCCGCCACCTCCTCGCCGCGCTCACCGCCCCGATGGAGCTCGCCCAGCTGTCCGAGATGTATGCCCCGCCGTCCCCGCGCCATTCCCTCCCGCCGCCCACGCCCCCACCCCACGAATCAAAACGCATGACCTGGAACGGCTCGTACGGCGGCCTCAAAACACGCGAGAAGCGCCGCTCGGACCTCTCCGGCCTGCTCAACGTCGCGTCCCTGCGCAGCCACAGCGCGCCGTCCACGCCGCCCGCCACGAGCGGTGGCCTCGGCGACGTGCAGGAGGAGGAGGGCAGCCACGACCACTTCGGCAGCGCGGCGCTCGACCTGCACCGGCGGCGGCGCATCTCTGGCATCGAGACGCTGCGGCTACACGCGCACGCGACGCCGCCGCGCACGCCGCTCTCCGGCTCGTCGACGATCTCGCACTCCAGCGCGTCGCGCTTCACGACGATGCAGACGCTGCGCCACCCGCTCGCGCTCTCGGCGCTGTACCACGCGCTCGACGGCGCGCTCGCGGCCAAGCGCTACGCGTGCGCGCACCTCCTCGCGCTGCGCTTCGGCGACCAGGACGACGAGGGCTACTGGGAGGACGTGCGCTCCGTGATGGGGCTGCTCACGACGACGTTCGCGGACGGGGCTGCGCGGCTCGGCGCGGCGCTCGAGGAGGCGGAGAGCCAGGACGCGGTGTTTGACCAAATGGATCCCGTCGTGACGCTGCGGGAACCGTCGCCGTCTGCGGAGGGCCCGCGGGGTGCGGACAGAAGGATGCCCACGTCGTCGTTCGCGCCCGTGCCGACGCACCTCACGCGCTTTGCGGCGCACGTCGACGCCATTTCCTCCGCGCTCGACGACGCGCGCGACCACCTCGCCGAGTGCGTCGCGGCGCTGCGCGGCAAGCCCGAGGTGCCGAGCCTGCGGCGGCGGCGCTCGCTTTCGGGCGAGGCACCGCCGGCGGAGCCGCCTGCGCTTCAAGCGTACGAGCGGCTGAGGCGTGAGCTCGGGCTGGCGCTGAGGGAATGCGAGCGGGGGCGGGATCGGCTGCTCGAGATTGTGGCGCCGCCGAAGGCGGCGCAGGCTGCGGCGGACCACGGGGAGAGCGAGGAGGACGTGCCGTCGCTGGGGCACGACGCGAGCGACGAGTGCGATGGGGAGTCGGACAAGCCGGAGGAGGCGGCGCTTATGGAGGATGATGAAGAGGCGCAGAGGCCGGCGGTGGCGGGGGAGGACGCGGGGGAGGTGGACGACGCGACGGGGCATTTGCTGCGCGGGGCGTCGGCGCACCATTTGCCGCTGCCGGGCGCGGAGCAGGTTTTTGAGGGCGAGGCGGAGGTGGGGCTGTTCACGCGCGAGCGGTCGAAGCTTACGCGGGAGGAGCGCATCCAGCTGGCGAAGGCGAGGAGGGAGAGCGGGGGCGCAAGGTTGGCGGTGAGCGTTGCGCCGCCGCCGTCGCAGGGGGAGAGGGAGAAGTGGGGCCCGGGCGGGGAGGTGGTGCAGGAGCTGAAGGATGTGATATGGAAGGTGGGGGAGCGGAGGAGGAAGATGGCGGATGGGCAGTTGCATAGTGTAGATCCTAGTGTGTCTTAATTGGTTGTTGGGTTTCGGTTTGACGATTTTAATGATCTTTGCGTAGTCTAATAGCTCATGCGGCTGACTTTTTCATGATCATGTCTTTCGTGGACTGCGATTGCAGCATAAGAAAAAATCGCAAAAAAATCCAAAAGAATTCGCCGGTCAAAGCGAGGGTTATTGATTGGCGATTACGAAAGATGGCTGTGTCATTCCGGCTTCTTAACCAACCTCTTTGAACCACTTCGCTTTCGAATTGCTTTCTCCACCCTCAGAAGGCTACATGTAGACCAATGAGAGAACAGAAAGACATTCCAGGTGATCGATTCCTTTGCACATCGCGGCCCGCAAGATAGCCGGACAACGGCCCGCGATGGAGAATATATAAACCATCCAGTGTCCGCTGCATCCTGAATGGATTCCTTTGGCACCACATCTCCCTTTGCCTCCAATCCTCTCGAGACCAAGGCAGATCTCGCCAAATTCCTGGTCGGCCTCCTCGACCCGTTGGCCGCGCATACTTCGCCCGGCGGCGCGAGAATCCACCTCGGACACACCGCAACCCACTACGACGAGGCCGCCGCACAGCTCGAGGGGTTCTCCCGGCCAATCTGGGGGCTCGCATCGTTCCTCGCGGGCGGCGGAGAATATCCGGGGACTCAGCGGTGGGTTGACGGCTTCCAGAACGGATGCGATCCTAAGCACGACGAGTTCTGGGGCGACATGCGCGACAAGGACCAGCGCATGGTCGAGTGCTCTGCCATTGGGTTTTCTGTCGCGGTTGCGCGGGAGAAACTCTGGGATCCGTTGAGTGCTGAGGCAAAGGCGAATGTCGAGCGCTGGCTCGGGGGAATGAACGACAAGGAGATGCCGAACACGAATTGGCTGTGGTTCCGTGTAGGTTTATTCTCGGTGCAACTATTTTCAGCTTATACTTCCTCCGCAGGTCTTCGCGAATCTTGGTCTATC
This sequence comes from Mycena polygramma, assembly GCA_029449255.1. Classification (NCBI taxonomy): domain Eukaryota; kingdom Fungi; phylum Basidiomycota; class Agaricomycetes; order Agaricales; family Mycenaceae; genus Mycena; species Mycena polygramma. The sequence continues at coordinate 192,050 of JARKID010000056.1, read as the reverse complement.
GAGGGCTGGATCCCAACGCTTCGATGCAAAGCGAATGAAGGCTGACTTGGATCACCTCGACACGTTCTACATCGGAGACGGTTGGTCTCGCGATGGACCAGAGGGCGTAGTCCAGCTGGATTATTATTCGTCGTCTTTCGCGATCCAATTCGCGCAATTGGCCTACTCCAAGCTGGCGCAAGCTGACGATCCCGTGCGCTGCGAGGAATACCGGAACAGAGCTCGTCAATTTGCTCTAGATTTTGTGCATTATTTTGACGCTGAAGGTCTATCTTCTCCGTTCTTGAACTTCAGTCATTAACTCAGCGCAGGCCGCGCGATCCCGTTCGGCAGAAGCTTGACATACCGCTTCGCCATGTCGTCTTTCTGGGGCGCGGTGGCTTTCGCAGACGTAGAGCTTCCTGCTCCGCTGACCTGGGGAGTCGTCAAAGGCCTCCAACTGCGCAACATCCGCTACTGGGCCAAACAGGCCGGCGCATACAACCCCGACGGCACCCTCACCATCGGCTACTGCTACCCCAACCACAACATGACGGAAAACTACAACTCCCCCGGCTCGCCGTACTGGTGCTGCAAGTCCTTCGTCGCGCTCGCTCTGCCTGAGACGCACCCGTTCTGGGCGGCGGAGGAGGAGGTGTACCCCGCGGCGCTGCGCGATAGCGTCAAGGCGCTCAGGCACCCGTTCCACATCGCGACGAACCTCGGCGGGCACACGTACATCCTCTCCTCGGGCCAGCAGTGCTCGTACCCCGTCAAGCAGGGCCCCGCAAAGTACGGCAAGCTCGCGTACTCGTCCGCGTTCGGGTACAGCGTGCCCGTGGGCAGCGGCACGCTCGAGGAGCTCGGTGGGGACAACGCGCTCGCGCTGAGCGACGACGCGGGCGAGACGTGGAAGTGCCGCCGCGACACGCGCGAGGCGCGCGTCGAGGGCCCCGCGCCGGGGTGGCTAAGGTCGATGTGGTATCCGTGGAAGGATACTGCGGTGGAGACGTGGCTCGTGCCCCCGACGGGCGCCGCGCCGCTGTGGCACCTGCGGGTGCACCGGATCCGCACGGCGCGCGCGTTGAGGTCGGCTGAGGGTGGGTTCGCGATCTATGGGCAGCGGGAGGACGGGCGCGCGCTGGAGCCGGTGCAAGGGGAGGCGTTTGGGACGCTGGCGGAGGGGGGGACTGCCCGCGCGGCGTCGCGGGCGGGCGTTTCTGGCGTTGTTGACTTTGGCGGGCAGGCGAGGAAAGGGACGGCGTTGCGGACGGATGCGAACTCCAACTTGATGGTCGCGCGCGCGGTGCTACCGACGCTCCTTGGGGAGCATGAGCCGAGCTCCGATGATATCTGGCTCGTCACTGCGGTCTTTGCCCTGCCCAGCGTTGAAGACCATAACGGTGCCGTAGAGGGATGGTCGAAAGAGTGGGAGAAACGGCCGACTCTACCCGAAGAAATCGCGGCTTTAGTGAAGTAGCAGAAGCAGGAGAAAAATTATTTGTACCACTACTTGTTGAAATATTCTCGGACTCTGGCGGCTTTGTGTGTTCGACAGTGGAATGAGCTTATTACTTAAAGCAAACCGTCTCAACGAAGAACCCAAGTCGGCAATTGGTCGGCAATCACCGAAACTGTTGGATAAGACTCGGAGATGGTCCGTCCGGATGGACTCCCCAGTCTTGCCCCAGTCCGTCCTGCCTGCCAGTGCCATACAGGTCGATTTGCCAGTCCCATCCTGGGACTCAGGTTCTCAAGGCGTCCAGCTTCTACTGCGATCATGACCCCGCTACAATCCCCCGGCCAAAAGTACAAGGGGAAAGCAGTTGGAAAGCAGTCTCGTCACTGGTGCCTCTCTCTCGAGGGACTGACCGCGAAGGGATTGTACTGGTTTCTTGACTGCGCACGGTCTCGCTTGTGGGACGCAAGTAGAAATTCCCAATACATACAACAAGGAAAAGAGAAGACACGGCCAGTTCAAAAGAAACATTGCTAATAACCATCGACCGCGACGAAACGAATGGGCAACATAGGCCCTTCGTCTTCCCTCCCAATTACCAACGGGTTCGTCGTAGAGGCATACCGGTGCGTGAACTCGACGCCAGCATCAAAGTACTGGAAGTCTTTCACCGCTGCCCAGATCATCGCCTTCATCTCGAACACGGCCAGTCGATACCCAACGCACGTGCGCGGGCCGTCGCTGAAAGTCAGGATGCTGGACCAGCGTCCGGCGAGGAGGTCGCGCGGCGGGAGGGGCCCGTCGATCCATCGTTCCGGCCGGAAAACGGACCCATCGCCCCAGACGCTGTCCATACGATTGATCGTGTGGATGGGAATAATGACCGTCTATTCAGAAACAGAGTGAGGGTGGGTGACGAAGGCTACTGCGGGCTCACTTGTTCAGGACCGACTTTAATGTCAGAGTGCGTCTTGCCGTAGCGATCCGTGAACGGGACCTTCAACGGGATAACGTCGTCGATCTTGCATGTCCGCTCCATGTACGGGACCGGGGGGTGGAGGCGCAAGCTGAAAGGCCGTCAGACCTCCGACTTGGGTCGCTTGGAGGACTCACATCTCTCGGACCGTCGCATCGAGGTATGGCATCTTGGTCTGAATGTCCTCGTAACTGGGATCTGGGAATTTCCGCAGTTCCTCTCTCAACCGATCTTGGCACTTGGGATTCTTGGCAAGCTCCCAGCACACGTAGGCCATTGCCCGCGCTGTGGTGTCGTATCCTCCGATGCTATGAAAGGCGTGTCAACAAGGAGACGATCTTCCACAAAAACCACCTACGTGAACATGACCACCTGAAATGAAAGGCTCGAATCAGAAACGGTGGGGAGCTAATGGGAGCAACTATACATGGTCCATGAGCTCTTGTCTCGGGATGAGGTTTTTCTTGTGCGCTTTCACTGGGTTTACGCATGAGGAGCGTAACACTCAATCATCCGGACGGACCCACATAATTCAGAGAGCAAATCCCCGGGGGTATCATCATCGGTGGCGACCAAAGCCTCGTTCCGGCGCATCAGTTCCTGAGCGATCCCAGCCTGGCAAGAAGACCAACAAGGTCAATGTTTGTCGGATGACACTCGAAGGAAATTGCTTGCCTGAATCGTCTTGCGAACGTTTCCTTGGCTTTCAATCACGGCCAGAGGCAGGAAATTTAGGAAAGGGAACCGGCGAATCATCATGGAACCCTGTCGTTCACTTGGTTAGCGATACAAACTCACCACCCGCTAGAAACTGCTAACGTAGAAGCCCCGCAGGGATGTGGCAACATTGACCATTCCACCCCATGCGTCTATTATGCCTTCCGCCTCGGGGGTTCTACCGCCCCCAGAGTCGTACGCAAAAGCCTGGATTTTTTGGTTGAGTTAGATGGTGGTCCAGCCACAGTCGGAGACATACAAATCGGGCCATCGCGTCAAGACTGTCAGACAAGGTCAAAACGATGTAAAAGAGTGGATACTCGGGCCCTCACGTTGCCTGCTGCATGACCTTGAAAATATCGATGGTTGCGGGGCCGTCCGAGGATGCAAGAACAGAATCCAAATATTCGCGCATCTACGGTTACTCAGCGAGATTCCCAAGGAAGAGGACTTGACCACGAACAGTTGCGCCTGCGGTGAAGACACATGCGCTTCCTCTCTTGATGGCTTCGTACCTGTTAAGGTATGAATTCGAACCGGAAAAACGTACCATCCCCACTCGAGACGCACGAGAAATTAGGGCTGACGAGGTTCTGCATGCGCTTGTGCTCAGACTCTCCTTCGACCCAACCGAGACTCTCCCCGAGCATACGCTTGATCCGCGGCTGCGATACATCGCTGTGCGCTGGTGGTCTGAATCAGTAAGTATTGCGGTCGAATAAAAACAACAATTACGGTAGTCGTATATCTTCTTGTTCATGACATGTGCTACTGCAGCAGGGTCCGCCAGAATTAACTAGCACGCGAATTGGCCGAAATTTTCCGTTTCGAATTAAAAAATGAACTAACGATATCAGGTTTCTGGAGTAAACCGTGAGGCCATGATGTTTTTGAAAACACAACTAACTTACCCATAGCGCTGCGCGAATCCGCACGACTGTGGTGTTGAACTGCTTGAGCCATCCGCTGTCCGCAACTCCAACGCTCTTGTCCCGAATGACTCGCTGATGACCCCACAGAAAATATCCACCGCCCTGCAAATCGAAACATCAAAAATGGACGACTGTAATCGAAAAGAGAGCATACAGGCATGGGTACTAGGTGGCTACTGATTCTGTGCCCACCGCGGTCCTGGAAACTGCGCACGGCGAGGACGGCGACCGTGAGGCACAGTACATAGAAGGTTGCCCGTGCTGTAGGATGCATCCCGTCGCTGGCGGAGTAGAACGATCTCAAAGCATCAACAGTGAAGTTTCCGTGCATGGAGGAAAGAGCTTCCATTGCGGAAACACTGGGTCGAATCCATTATAGTGCCCACTCTTAAGCTATGAGGCCGACACAACACCGCGCGTGAATCGGTTCATCTGGCATTCAAGCAAACACCAACCGAGTCGGTTCGAGGTGATTGGGGTCCCTGTTCAGTATCAGCATCTTTAGTATCGCATGCTCAAGATAAGCAAGTCCAACAATTACGATCGGAGGCTTTCATTGTGGAGTGGCGTGCTTATGTTTGACAATGATAAGATCTTCGAGGTGCAATCATCCAATGTCTCGTACTTGGCGGGCGCACTGTCGGAGACTGTCGGGTTACGATGTCAGTCGGATCAGAATAGAACTGAAAGCCTAATCGGGTGAAAACAGAAGGGGTTAGCTGTTCATCAGAAGACTGCCTGAGATTCGCACGGTTCAGTCCGGTGGTGAGTGTTTGTCCTCCCACCGAAATCAATCAGATTCAAGTGCAGAAGGACTTCTAGGAGACCATAACCGTAATGTTTGCCCTGACGAGATGGTGCTTGAACTGCCCATGGGCGCGGACCCGTCCAAAAATGGACGATACGGTAAAGGTAGAGATCCATCACTACTTCATCGCCCGGTCCCTCGCAAGATCATTATTGACTCCTCGGTCAGTCTTGGAAGCCCGTCCCAGCCCGGGCGCCTGATAGTTCCATCTCTAGATATCCGGACATGTAGCGGCTCCGAAATGCCTCCTACACGATCCTGGCAAGGCGCCGACGCCCAGTGCGTCAAATTCCAGATTGTTACAAGCAATGGGGTGACAATAACGTACACGACTTGACAAAAAACACATGGTTTCCCGACATTTCATCACTCAACTTCTCGGGGTGAACACACAATTGAAATATTTGGGCCCACTGATGAGGGTCAGTCAGTGAGTTCTTGGTTGCGAGTGGAGCACTCACGAGATTGGCCCAGTTTCAAATTCTATCTCCGATACGTCGCTAATGCTATTCTCGCGGCTGATATGGAAGGTGGATATGGCCCGTGCCACGACGAGATGAGCGAACATTGTTGCAATGTGGATACCGGGACATCCCCTGCGTCGTCTGATTAGTTGTGACCGAAAGTGCGCGCAGAAATGATACCCGCCTTCGTCCGGCTCCAAAAACAAGCGTGGTAGGGTCTAACAGCGTCGGGTCGAGAAATCTTTCAGGTTTGAAAGCGCGTGGTTCAGCGAACTGCTCCTCGTTGTTGAAGATCGACCTGTTTAATATTTCAACCATGATTTCCTCGCCGACGGGCATAACATACCACATGTTGCCCATCATCCACGAGCCTTTGGGAATCCTCCATCCGTTGTACATGCTCTCTTTCAACGGGCTGTGGATGAGCATTGGGACCGGCGGGTTGAAGCGGAGGCTTTCCATAATAATGTAGTTGACCGATGGCAAGAGTTCGCGATCACCAACAGAGGGCTTTCCAGACGCCGCACCGTGACTGCGGGCAGAAACCACACCGATGATTTCCGCATACGCCTTTTCTTGAACCTCAGGATGGTGCGAAAGCAGAGTGAAGAGAGTTTCCAGGAGTGAGTCCGTCTATAATGCCAATAAGGTGCGTAGTTTGACGGAAAGAGGCAACTCACCGTATCGACACCAGCTAATAATGACGAAAAATATGAGGATGCAGATGCGACGAGGCCCATTTTACCTACCACTGAATATGCTGCCTGCGGTCGTCATAACTAGTCTTGCTTCTGCGGCGTCGTCCGAATCAATTTTGTGTAAACGGTTGGACACGAATGAAGCGTCGTCTTGACCCGCGCGCTTGAATTGATTTGAAGGAGATGCACGGTTGTTCAAACTCGAAAAACTCACCATTTCAGCCTTGACCTCTTCGTATGGACCCGTCACCATCCGAACGAAAAGCAACTTTGCCTTTTGCGCCCAGCGTTGAAAATAAGCTCCAGGCATCCAGGTAGGCACGTAAGCCACTGGAATAAAGGCAATGTAAGCCGCGATTATCGATATAGTGGACAGCTCGTACAGAAAGGCCAATAGTTTATCAACCAACGTCCGGGCTGAAGTGCAGCTCCAGTTTGCGCGTTCACTTCTTTGACGAGTTCGAGATACTCCGGTGTCGGGTCCTTCCCGTAAGTCAGACGGAACATGAGTGATTCCAAGTTTCTGAATTCGCAGCCTGCGTTGAGTCCTGCTTCCAAGAAATTATGTTGGCGACACATACCTCCGTAAAGCATACCGGGCTGCTTGGCCTGAGCACTCCATTTTGGACTTCCAGTCAGCCATGAGTTTGTCGACAGTATCCTCCACCAACTGCTCCCATTGACCAACACTTTGAGGACCGAGCTCTTCGTGCAGTAGTCGACGAGCCGCACGAAGTCGGGCCCCATACCGAGTGAACCCAACGTTGTCTTGTCGTCCGAGGAGTTCTACCATGGGCCATCGGGGGCGGTCGGAGAAAATCTGATTTCAAATTGAGATGGATGAACGAGTTGTGAGAACGATCTATGTCAACTTACCTCCGAACGCTTCTGGAACAGATCTGTAACGGCCGCAGCAGTGTCGAGGATAATGATTTGTTTTGGCGGAGGGAAAAGAAAACCGAAAACTGCTGTGAGCCATGGCATGTATCCACCCGGACGTATGGAAAAGATGGGCCCTGGAAAACTTAATTTGGTGTGCTCTGTGAACGGCGTAGAACGAACCAAGTGTTTTAGCATATCGCTTGTATACTCGCCATGGCTGTACTGCAAGGACCCGCATGCCTCCCTCTGGACGCAACTCTAAAAAAGAGATAAAATAAACTGCATGAAATATGAAGTAGAAATTAACCCGGGGGGAGAAGGCGGACGTTGAGGAAGTCTCGGAGACGAGAAAGGAGAAGGCAGACGCCTGTGGTGCCCCCGACTACAGCAGAGCTGGCGAGCAGAATATTGGCGGATCCGCTCTTCATCCTGCGGTGTTCTGAAGACAAAGGATACTGTCGCGACTTGTGATAACTGCGCCATTTCAACCCGAGTGTAGATATGCGACGGGCCGGGTGTAGATCATAGATCTTCCCGCCCGGCAATCACCAGAATACTTCCGTGATTGCCGAGCGACACAAGGCGAATGATCAACACCTCCCTTCGAAGTTTTCACCTCGCCTCCACTTCGCCGTCTTCTAAAACGGGCTGCTCTCCACGTGCCCGCTCGAAATCAGTTCGAAAATGATATGTTTGTGTCGGACTCCCCTTCTCTTTGATCACAAATGAGCTTGTCCACCAGCGACCCCAGCAATGTGGAGTCGGCGGATGCAAAGCCCAGCCAACCCGATGAGAAGCTCGACACACTCACTACCAGCCAGGCGGCAATTCCGCCACATGCCATGGATGAAGGCGGTTGGCGTGCATGGATGACCGTTGTCGGCGCGTGAGCCTAACATTTCCTTTTATTTTTTTGCCGACATTCAATGTCCATCCTCTATACAGTGCCTTGGCCTTGTTCTCGACGTTCGGGGTTGCTCTGGCCTTCGGTGTCTTCCAGGACTTTTATACGGTGAGGAACCTTCACTTTTGGATGGAACAAGACCGACCAACCTCCTAGCGCGAATATTTGAGCGAGAAAACACCGTCTGACATCAGTTGGATTGGTAGCACTCAATTGTTCCTGGATTTCGCAATAGGTGCGTTCAGGCTTCATTTTACGGCTCTCCTTATTCAAATGTTTATTGCTTGCCAGGTCTACCGTCTGGGAGACTCCATGATGCCGGGCATTTTCGACTCCTCATGGCCTCCGGAACCCTTTTGTACATTTTCTCGTATGTGTGCGAACAACCACTGTTTCTCCTCTGACCGCTCGTACTAGATTCTTTATGCTCTCGATCACCCAGCCCCATCACTACTACCAAGTATTCCTGTGTCAAGGAATCGGGATGGGACTTGCCTTGGGACTCATAATCGTTCCTGCTGTGTCTGTTCCCTCCCATTATTTCCGTGCTCGGCGTTCTTTGGTTATGGGTATCGTCTTTGCCGGTGTGTTCCCTTCGTGTATCATGAATGTGCAGGTCCTAATTTGTGTAGGATCCTCATTCGGCGGCGTGCTTGTCCCGATCATGGTCAACAATTTGATAAAGGACCACGGCTTTCCATGGGCAATAAGGTAATTCAACCTCTCTGAGATATTCGAATTTTTGACCATGACACGTTCCAGGATAACTGCTTTCACGATCATGGGTCTTCTCATCCTTTCGAACCTCCTTATGACACCACGATATCCCCCGCGACCAGCTAGTGTTCCCACTATCAGGACGATAGAGTTTTTCAAAGATGTGCCGTTTTTGGTCGCAATTACTGGGTATGTCTATTGCAGTCTTGCCACGGCTGAACTCATCGCATTATAAGAGCATCCCTCGTATATCTGGGGTTGTTCTTCCCCTGTATGACTCCCTTGTCGCTCCAAAGAAAAATAACTAAAAATCTCACTAAAAGATTTCTATCTCCAATTATTTAGCGTGCTTCAAGGAATCAACGAGACTTCGGCGTTTTACTCGGTCAGTGCCTACATCGACCGGCTTGACGCAAATTAAACAAGTCACTGCCAGCTGACCGTGTTGAACATTGCTACCATTTTGGGTCGGACACTGCCAAACGCGATTGCTGACCGGTATGGCGCAATCAATGGTGCGTGGAACGCAGCGCACCGAACCTCTGATTAACGAAAATACACAGTTCTCATTCCAATGACAGCCACCGCTGGCGCGCTGGTCTTTGCGATGTTGGGGGTGAGTACGACCGCCGGCATGTTTGTATTTGCTTTGGTGTACGGGTTTTTTTCGGGAAGCTGTATGTCACCTCTCTCTCGGTGCCAGGTAAAGCGCTGAACTTTAATCCAGTTCCTTCCCTCTTGACCGCTGTTTTGGCCGGGTTTTCCCGATCTGTACATGAAATTGGGTATGTGGTTGAATATTTTCTGTCCTCTGACTTACATTGCCATGTAGGACGCGAATCGGTGTCGGAATGGCCGTTATCGGTCTGGCCTTGCTCATTGGCAATCCAATCACTGGTGCGCGGAATGCTGTAACCATTCAAACTTTACTTACACGGATTTCAAGGTGCCCTTTTAACACCGCCGAAATATACCTGGTGGGCGGCGATTACATTCAGTGGGGTGCGCACACTGTCCTTATCGCATCAGAATGATTTCTAACGTAAATATATTAAACAGGTTGTCATGCTTGCGGGAGTCATGCTGCTTGTCGTGGCGAGACAACTTGCTGCGAAAGAGCGGGGAACGTGGCGCTTGTAGTTGATTGTCCCAATGCAGCACTTTGTTCTGATTCCGTTGCAAATTCGGTGAGAAATCGGCGCCGAGAATTACACCAACCAGTTTACATCAAGCGTACCAGTCTACTTACCAGAGCAGCTTGAGACCGACTACAGCGACCGTCGCCCATTTGTAGAATCAAGATTTGAAATGGGCAGGACGGTTGCCTACATGGTCCTATGACGGAAATCGCACCGGCAGCTAGCCGTACATACATGTGAGTTGCGCTTGTCTTATCCGTAAGTTGAACTATCTTGAGCATCATGATGACAGTCTACTCACAACAAGCATCGTTATGCTCAGCGGCACGCGCTCTTGGGCAATCAATGCAGGTGATAGTGATAGTGATAGTGATAGGTAATGTGGCACTGGCGGAGAGGATGACACCGCCGACGATAGTGCGCGTGAAAAAATATTTTCGGGTTTACCACTGGCAGAGGAATCATTCAAGTTGCCGCTGGCGTCGCACTGCCGCTGGGCGCTGAGTGTTGGGCGGCGCGCTGTGGAAGAACATGCTTCTCAATATAAAACGATGCCTCTCAAGGATTATTCGGTGTCCAAAATCTTCTGGATTTGTTCGAATCTTTTTTGAGCACGGAGGCGAATCATTCGAATCGTGTGTACCTGTCCAGAATTGCTTGATGTCGAATAGTGATAGTGAAGATGGAAGGTCTTACGAAACGATACACTGCGGGCCGACCAGTACGGCTCGGTACGGCCTTGTTTCGGGGAGCCTGAGAAGCACGGAGTTTCATCAATATTTGTTGCCAAAATGCTTGCGAGATCACTCACTAGCACACACCGAATCAAGCACAAATCCGACATGCCGCACTCTGCTGCTTTGCACCAGCGCTTGCGTCTTCCTGAGTTATGGTCTCAGTTGCGGCCGGGAGTCACAATCAGCGCGGACTAAATTCCAAGAACCCAGGAATGGGAACCGAGCCAAGGCTTCCTCCGAGCTTAGTTCAAACTTTGGTTCAGCTCAGAAAGTATGGCAGTGGTGAGATCTGGTCCCGATCTTGCTTCCTGAAGTTGTTCCCATAACATGACGTCGAGTCTGGACAATTCCGTTCAAGATTCGAAGCTTGTTCACTGGCACGGTCATGGCATACCTCGCTCTGGCTATCTCTGCGGTCTCATTGAGCTTGCTATTGGCATCCGGTTTGCGGTCCAAGAAACTCTATCCGCCTGGTCCTCCCGGATATCCAATCATTGGGAACATCCTGGACGTCTCGCCACTCGGTCCATGGATCAAATTTACCCAATACAAAGAGAAATACGGTCCGTCTTTGCATCGCTACTCCGGAATAACACTGTGCTTAGTATATTCAGGCGATTTAATATTTTTCCATGGGTTAGGGAACCGTGTGCTCGTTCTCAACTCATTGAAGGCAATGAACGACCTCTTGGACAAACAAGGCGGTACCTTCTCCCATCGCCCGGTGTTCACTGTCGTCGGGGAGTTGATGGGATTGGACCAAGTATTCACTGCGTCGCCGTTCCCGGAGACTTATTCTGAAAAATTGACCAGAGCATGCCCCTTCTTCCTTATGGGAATGAATGGCGAACGCAACGGAAGCTCGCTCACGTGGCCCTCAGCCCTGCCTCTGTCAAGAAATATCATATAGTTCAAGAGGATCTCGCCATCTTACTCTGCACGAGTCTCCTGTCTACTCCGAAAGCCTTTTTCGATCACGTACGGTTGTGAGAATAGTGTTTTGCTCTCGAGAGTTGCGCTCACTAGTATGCTTAGAATATCAAGTCGGATTATACTGTCCATTACTTATGGATTGTCAGTCGCCGCCGCCGATGATGAGGTGAGTGTGATTCCATGTTGTCCTGCTAGTCTCTAACTTACACATTTTCAAAGTACATTACTCATGCCGACGACACGATGCATATGATCGGAGAGGCTACTGTACCTGGTGCATTCATATGCGACCTCATACCCATCCGTGAGTTTAGTCTATCTGAGCGACAGTCCATTCCTTGAATCAGGCGCTTGTGCTGCCAGTTAAATATCTGCCTTCATGGGTCCCATTTAAACGGCATGCAGCGACCGGAAAGGAAATGATCGAGCGTCTCGTGGAGAAACCATACCAGCACGTTGTCCAAGAAATGGTTCGACAACGATATCTCGTGCTTTTTTTTCATCCTCATATTATCCTAGGCAACTGGGAAAGCTCCGCCTTCGTTGCTTCAGGACCTTTTCCTCGCTAATCCTGAAGGTCTTGACCATCACCTCAAGTGGTCTACAGGTTCCCTCTACGGCGGTATGTCGAGTTTTTCCCCGTAGGATGCATTCATTTTTTACACCGGAGTTCCAGCCGGAGGGGAATCGGTGAGACTATTACCCGACCTTTCCCTGTCTTCTAAGCATTTTCCCGCAGAATTACGCGACTATCTTAACTTTCATGATGGCTATGGCCTTACACCCCGACAAGCAACGCCTAGCGCAGGCAGAAATCGACGAGATCGTGGGATATGAACGGCTCCCAACGATTTCCGACCTTCCAAACCTCCCGTATGTTAACGCAGTTATCAAGGAGACAATGCGCTGGCATCCAGTCTTACCCTTGGGTATCGCCCGGCGTACCACAGAGGACACCACGTACGAGGGCTATTTTATACCACAGAGTACGTCTCAGTATCTATTCCGATCTCCGTCCGCTCAACGCACAAAAGACACAATCGTCATGCCTAATGTCTGGTATTTTTTCTTTCTCGTTTCTTTGGTTGCATCCCGGGTTAAAATTCAATAAATTCCAGGGCAGTCGCATTTGAACCAAATGAGAAGTACAATGCTCAGGAGTTCATCCCGGAGCGTTTCTTGAGCGACATTGGATGTCCGAGTCCTGCCTCGTGGGCATTCGGTTTCGGTCGCCGGTAAGCTTCATCTAAAATGACCAGTTTGTATCTACTCATGAATTGATTGAAGAATCTGCCCCGGAAAGCATTTGGCAGAAAACAGCGTATTCATCATTATCGCCTCAATCCTCGCATCCTTTGATATCTCGCCGTCTGAAAAGAGTCCTTTGAAGCCCGACTTTGGGCTAAATCTCGTTAGGTAAAAATTTACAGAGCCCGTTCATGGACCACCGCCGTTAATTCGTTCTTTTGCAGCTATCCCAAGGATTTCGATTGCAATATATTACCCAGATCTGAAGGCAAGGCCAAGATGTTGTTGACGAGAGCTTTGGAATGCAAAGCTTGACCCGACGCCGTCATATCGGACTCTATGCTGTTACGGGACAATTATATCATCACAAGACTATCATCGATAGAATTCTTCTCTTGATATCGGCCGAGTCGCCAACTCGTCTGAGCAACTGACCCCGAGCCGTATGTTTGGATTCGAGGGAATGCACTGGCAACCGGGCTCTGTTCCTTATTGTTTAAAATTCAGATACGAGGATTTTAGCGTCCGCTGCGAGCTGGAAACATTATTGTATATTGTATAGACTGTGTTTATTTAGTAAGTACGTCGGTGGTGCAGATGGTTCACTCCGGGTTCAATCGTGATGGTTACCCTCACGCATGAGTGTAGTACGGGCCCGACTGTTTCCCAAGGGGATGTGCCCGAATAAACAAACGAACGTCTGGTTGAACCGGTTACGTGAGTTATATTTACGTAGTCTCGGCGTAGATCATGATCGTCGCATCTTCTTTTTATCTCCGCAACACCAATTCAACGCGGCGCCATCGGTCCGGGTACAGCAGCACACTGGCAGCAGTCGATATTGGCACGCTTCTTTCACTTTTCAACTCTGCATCAGAGTCTGCATCCAACAATTGTCCGACACGGCAGGGGGAGATCTTATTTTTGGGACTGTAACGATCTTCACTTGATCTCCACACGGATTCAAGTTGGCCGTTGACTTTCAACTGCAGCTGAGCGCATGCTACAATCATCCACGGTTGTGGCCGAACATCTCCCCATCAGCATAGTCCGAGTCCCTGCGAGAAAGGGGTTGTACATGCAGTGTGGCTTCGATCTGACATGGTCTTCTTGCATCTCCCGCCAATCTCCCGCCCACATTTTGGTTCCGATAGTAAACCGGCCCCCGCCCCCCTGATCATCAAACGAACCGTGTAGGTAGACGCCAGTCTGATTCGGTCCACTCCGAATCCAGATGAAATACTTTCAAAAAAAAAGTATTATGTGGTTGATCCTGGCTGATTGGTATCGGAATTGACGGACATCCACACTCTCTGTTCGAAATACTTATGGGATATCATCGCACTCCGTCTACGCATCTGCGCCATGCAACCTCATCCCTTCCTCTTTGCCCGCCTCGAGACTGAACCCAGCATCAAGTTGTCCATCTACTGGATTATTTGCAAGATATCCCGCCATCTATACACCGCTGTTCTGTTTACGTGGACGGATTACAAGACGATTTTCGTCCCCATTGTGAGTCTACGCGCACCTTGGCAAAATCCAAACACTAAATCAGTCCCTCAGACCGCATTCGCATGCGCCGCTGGACCATTCCATTCTCTTTCCAACCTGCTGCAGACCGGGGTTTGGATCTGGATTCATTTGTTGCTCTGCAATGTTTCAAATCAGGTAGTCATCGCAAACATACACTACAGCATATCTGACTCCACCCATCTACGAGCCAGGCGCACAGCAAGGACGAGGACACGATAAATCGCCCATGGCGCCCCATACCGGCCGGTCGCTTGAATGAATCGCAAGCCGTGATTTTGCGTTGGGCTATCGCGTCCGGTTGCGTCTTGTGGTCATCGTTATACGGCTGGGACCAAGTTGTGACCTCTCTCGGCCTTCTTCTCACCACGCTCCTCTACGATGAAGGTGGCCTGTCGGGACATGTCATCGGAAAGAACCTCTGCAATATCGGCGGCTACGTTACCTTCGAAATCGGGGCCACCAAGATTATAGGTCGGCGGTGTTCAAGCTCTGTGCCTACTGAAGCTCACGGAATTTCCAGCTTCCCACCGCAATCTGGACCCTATTTCCATCACCGCTGTCCTCATAAGCGGAGTGCTCATCTTCACCACAATCCAGGCACAAGATTTTTCCGACGTGGAGGGAGATGCTGCCTTGGGGCGCATTACCTTTCCCATATACGCACCAGAGTTTTCCCGCAGCGCCACGTTCGGAGCCCTGGTGGGTTGGTCCACGTTCCTCAGCTGGTATTGGTCCCTTGGCGCAGTCAGTTCCGCTGTGTTGGTTTTGCTGGGCCTCTACTGCGGCGTCCGCTACTATCTGTGGCGAACGATTGCCGAGGACAAGAAATCTTACTTGGTGTTCAGCGTACGTGCTTTTCCCTAGATTCAACAGCATACTGATGGAACGTAGGTATGGCTTACATTGACGCATATTCTTCCTCTCCACGCGAGGACAGGAATCTTTTCTTTCTGAAATATATCTCACATGATCCTCGTTTGGCGCACACTCTTTCTGTATCGTGTCTGTATTGGATTATCTTCTCTTGTGTAAATGGAATATTTAGAAGTTTCAATTCATCGACGCGATTTTCAAGGGTCAACTGCTGTAATGGGAAACCGAATCAATGACAAAATGAGCGCATTCGTACATGCAGATTTGGATACAGCGGCGTTGCGGTCCGGAATCTGGAGCCCGGATTCCCCGGTCAGTAGTTTGCAACTCCGTCGCAGCCAAAGCGCAGCTTGAATTTCGCCCGAATGCAGCCGAATCACAAGGATATAGATGTAGAGAAATGTAGACCCAAAGATGAAGCATCAAGGTATTCTCTATTCCTACAGCAGCAAGAAAAGATAATAAGTAGCGACTACGAATTGTTGACGAATTGCGAGGGATTGTTCATGGCGGCAGACCGGATCAAGCCACCTTTCCCACGGTTCATTTTATCGATGCGTCACTGGCCTTAAATTTTGGCGGTAAGAACGAGTCCAGATGAATTTGGAATTCGTGGTTGGGATAAAAAGAATGTTTGCTGTAGGCAACATCCTGTTGATGACTTGCCGCGGCCGATGTCAATACGTGAAAGTCGGATTTCTTGGGGACTTCGATACGTGCACCACTGTACTGGTACGCTGCAGTTGTGTAAACCTCTGAGTTGAGTCGAGCGTTGAGCAAATGCTGTCGTAGATCACGAACGAGATCAAGCCGATTGAGGCACAGACCTGGGTTCAAACGTTGAGCATCAAATAAAGAGTGTTTATGTTTCAGGACATGTGCATTATGTAGGTAGGTGGGTAGGTAGCGAAAACAACGAGACATACTATCACTATGTTCTTTTTGGACGCCGGTCAACTTTGGGATGATGGTTGACGACATCCTAAACGAATGCGGGAATGTTATCCGCGAATTATATCCGCTGCCTGAACCGAAAAAAAGTCAATTTCAAGCTGCACAAGGAAATTCATATGTGACCTTCTCCGCGATCGCGTATACGGTGGATTGCAGGTGAGCCGCAATAGTAAATGGCATGATACTTGCATCAACAACTCTAGAAAGGCGAAAATGTGAGCATAGTTGAGCACAATTCGTTTTCCGGGTAGGCATCATACCTAAGGTTGGTGGTTCCGTAAACGGTCAGGGTGGAATCCACGACGCCTGCAAGTTGACGTTCATGCGAATGGTTGGATAGATACGCAGAACGAACGCACCGCCTAAAGCCCGAGTCGCCATAGCCGCCGTGCCCAAGAGGTGGTCACCGGGCTGACGAAGCTAACATAAATATCCTCTCTCCACAATTGCAAAAAAATCGCGTACGGATAGTGTGTTACGGATCCATCTTAAATGTTATGTTAAATCGTGTTGAAGAAGGATATAATACACGCACTGGATCAGGTCGGCGTCACTGGTGGCTGTAGGCTCGATTAATTGGTTGATGTCTTGAGAAAGAGGCGCCGTCTGGCCGAGTTTCAAAATAAATTTGATTCCCTGCAAGATGGTCTGGACGTCTGGAATCAGATTCAGTAACGATTTAGTCGTCCGTGATATTCACAACTCACCGAAATCATTCTCCAGATAGTTCGCTTGTAAAGCTGTCAGTCCAGTTTCGCTGTATCAGGTCAGGAACAATTACCAGTAATAACGGGTGGTGCGGTTGGAACAGAGCTGTTGATATGCTAGCGGTGTGAGTCAGTACATCGTCCACTGCAAGATATAGTCAACGAACAATTGATCCGCGAGCCATGGGATGCTGGTGAGGATGATCCTTAGCGTCCGAGTTCCGGGTTTACTCGAAAGAGTCCGACTTACCTGAGTCCCGGCCAGCAGAGTAAGGTAGCTCTCACCGGCCTCCGGAGAAATGAGGCCGCGACTGAACATGATCGTTTCAGTCATGGGCACATTTCCTTGAGTGATCCATTGCCGCTGAAGTTGATATTGCAACTTCTGGAGGGGAGTGAGCGGGCCACTCGTAACATGGCTGTCGAAAGCGGCAAGGAGAGCCGCTTGATCGGCAGTACTGGCGGTTGACTGGAATGGCAGGAATGCCAGTGCCCCGTCGTTGGCGGCAAGCCAGCCGGTACCGTTGGCCGCACTAGGTGCTACTATCAAACCCGAGTACTGTACAAAAGTTGAAAATACGAACTAAAGAGCCGTTTGCTCTTGGAGAAAAGTGGCGTTGTTTTCGAGCTCGTCTAATCAAGAGCTTAAAAATCAACAAGATCAAAGCTCGGGAGAAGACTGCCTACCAAACGTTTGGTGGCCCTTGTTGAGTTGAAACTCTGCGATACTGAAAACATGCTCCTGGAATGGAATTTAAAAGCAAAGACGGTCAAGATAAATATGGTTTACCTGCAAGTTCTCTCCGACTTGGGGTAAGTCGATCAAGGGAGCGATCCCGACGGACTGAAGGAGGGTCGCGTTTCCAATCCCTGATAAAATTGTCAGACAAATTCGGGTATCGGAAGGAAAACTCACCAGACAGTTCCAACAATTGAGGTGTTTGAACCGTTCCAGCAGAAATGATAATTTCATTGGTCGCAGCAACCGTGAAGGATTTAGATCCGACTGTGTATGCAACGCTGGTGGCCGTATATTTACCCGAAGAGCCTTTCGACAGTGAGATTTTTGTGGCCTGGAGTTTGTAAAATACAATCTTTCGAAGCGAAATAATCGAACCTGAGCTCCGGTAATGATGTGCAAGTTCGGACGGGCACAAGACTGGGCGAAATACGCATTGGCAGCGTATGAGCGAATGCCGTGCGTGCGGTCGATCGACATTCGACTGTTGTAGATGCCAATGGTTTCTCCCGAGTCCTGTGAGCCCGAATAAGGCCTGTGTTCGCTGCAGAATTGTGCAACGCACCGCATCGCCGTTAGTTTGAATCTTTCAAACACGATACCAATCAGGGCTGGCAAGGTCGTCCAAGATTGAGTACGTACACCCAGATTGTTCCAAGTCTTCACATAATCGGAAACGATATCGGAATACACCGTGTTGTAAGAGACCTGGAGGATTTGAGCCCAAGAAATCTTCTGAACTTGTTTCATAACTGACGTTTATGGGGCCGGTGCCCCCATGAGTGAACGAGGCAGCATATTGCGCGGGACTGACACCTGGGAAGGGATTGGGCTGACTCTTCTTGTCCACAGTCTGCGACTTTGCAAAATATTGTGATAAACCAGCCCACGACCAGTCAGAACAGCCTGAAAATGTGGCCCAGGCGTCATATTCCAATTTCGATCCGCGGCTCCATCCCAATAGGTTCAAGCCGCTGGATCCGCCGACCATCTTGCCTCTGAAGCCGGGCTTGTTTCAACCACCAGGCAGATGTTGCAACGGTATGACGTACCTGGGTTGAGAAATGGGGCGACCGTTGACCCCCGCTTGTGCAACCGTTTCGAATAACCTGAGGAGTGGTGAGCATCGTCAGGCCGATCGATGGCCTATGTACTCACCAATCATAGGTCGCGTCCCCTGCCCCTCCGGGGAGAGCGTACTCTTGATGGAGAAATCAACACTGGCATAGGTAGTAGCATCGCGCAAATAAAGGTACCTGGAATTTCCAGCGTAGGGTTTCCTGGATGATTAATACCGGCTTCAATAACGCCAACCGTGATGTTCGATCCCTCAGTCAACCTGATGTGCAGATTAGGTACAACTTAGCCTCGCTGTAGGAAAAGAGAAGATAAACCTGTTTGCCAAAGCTAATCCGGCAGTGCCTCCACCTAGCGAGGAAGGTTATTTACGAAACTTGGAGGGCCACCCGACTCACCAATGATAACATAGTCATAACTTGTAGCCGCAAAAGTGCTAGCATCAACTGCCGAGGCCGCCGAAAGCGAGGTTGCACAGGAAATTGCGCTGCGCACGGAAGGAAAAGCAGAAAGGGCACCAAAAGCAGAAAGAAAAAGAACGTGGAACATTGTGCTATTGGGCTGAGCGAGAAGTGAGAGCTTTTAAATGCACGCCAAGGAGTTATGATCGCACCAGACATCTGTCCAGTATCTGACCGCTGCTGATATCTCCAGTGAATATAATTTCGCGCGCGCGCGACAGTGTCGCGGCTAACGATTCCGTTATCGGGTGACGGCGGTCAACCGACGCTGCGCCGGTCGACCGAATTATGATGCGGCATTTCTGTATGCGCCTTTTATTTTAGCAGTAAATCCAAGTAAATCTCGGAAACAGACACCGGAAGTTCAAACGTTCACGTCCAGCGTCCGAACCAGATTTGCCATCTGCAGCAACTACTGCGCAGTCCGTGGCTCGCTCTTGCAGACGGGAATCTCCTTCGAGCAGTGCTCTGACTTTCGTCAGGTCGAACTTTGGACCCACAGACACCGGAGATAACTTCATGTAATCAGCTTCCAGGAACCGGTGGCGATTGTTTCAAGTTGTGAGCAATCTTCCCTAATCTTCCAGGCGGCCAATTGCTCCGAGAGCGTCAAGATAAGCTGTCAGCAGCATGTTTCAGCTTGGCGTGCTACACTGCGTCGGGAGATTTTCAAGTTGGGGATATCGGCCCAAGCTACCGGAGACGGTGTCGCCAGGATCGAAGGACAGGCTGGTCAGGGAGAGCTCGAGGCCTTGCATTGGTGGTTTCCTTTGGTTTTCAATATGTGCCTGGAACCCGGACAGTAAAGTTGACAGCCAAAGACGGTTCCGCGGGAACCGACAATCTCACCGGCGGACCACCGCCGATCGAAGTTGTTGGGCGAGAACCACTAGTATCCCGGGATTCCCGTGTATATGCCGGTATCGACAGCGGCCGACATGGACGACGGGCTACAATATCACGGAAGTATGGCTGAACTGATAAACATGTACTGGTAATAGACAGCCTTGGCATGCCCGAACAAGCCGATGTAATTACAATGACGCAAGAGAGTATCCAGGTATTGGTTTGCACTGAATGTAAAAACGCGGGCAAGCTGCTATCTCCCAGTGCCAGGCCGCCGGTGGCCGTCGATAAACAAATTCGCATTCGTCCATAAATAAATCAAAATGTATAGAACCTCGCTCGACGTGCGAACTCCCTTGTTTCAAAGCTAGTACACGATACATACCACTGATAACATACCTCGTTCAAGCTGCAACGCGCCAATGGATCGTGCAACTAAATAAATACTTCGACCTTCATGAATGCCCTAACTATCAGAATCGGTCCTTGGTGTCTGATCTCTGCAAGAACGTCAATGACCATTTTCAACAGCGAAATGTGGAATCTACCTTGAAGCTCCCCAATTCTACATCGGTGTCCTGCGTCTGCCCCCGAATCAGCGAATGCGGTAAAAGAACAGTGGAGGACTAACATGGACAACAGTGACATGGGTACCGCCCGGCTGAGTGCTATTGTTCCAGGTGCGCACGTTGAGACTGGAGTTGGTCTGAGCATCGGTGGTGTTGAAGCCTTGGCGGATGACGGAGCGAGAGTTCAAACTGTTCAAGATGATATGTTAGTCTAACATTTAAATTGAAATCGAACATTCGCTCACATCGCATAGAATGAGTTGGAATACACTAGCAACGAGAAAGGTCAGCAAGCACTTTGTTGTCTGTAAGAGGCGGAGCTTACGCTTTGCGTAGAAGAGGGAGATCCCGATCCAAAGAGCTGTGATATGGATTAAGCATAGAGTAAGCGAGTGTATCCTTTCGTGACTTGCCTGAGGTGGGCAAGAGCTTGAACTAAAACGGGTTGAGAATCACGAAATGTGGAGCAGACGGAAACCTACGACTGCCAATTGTACAGCTGCAGCGATACTGCAACAGCGTTAGGGAAGTTCGACGCGCAGAGAGATGAGCATACGCAGTGATGAGTCCCGTCTCTATAACAGGAGGCAGTTAGCAAACATATTTTGTACGAATTTAAAGCACCGACCAATTGTCCAGACAACTAACTTCTCCAAGACTCGGTCAGTTCTGGGAGGGAAAGATTAGATATAAAATACAAGTCAAAGTTTTAAAACCAACCCTTTGAAACCAGTGCGCCCACGGTTAAGGTAGTACGTCAAGGCCGACGTGTTGACGATGTCGACAATGAGATTGATAATAAGCTGTGTCTAATCAATAATTGTCGGGGAATATGAAGAGGCACTACCCACGATAGACTCCACTAGCCACCCGTATTGGACACCGAACTGGGCAACGCTAACCCGCCCGGACAGTACGGTCACCCCAATCGTGCAGGCCAGTTGAAGCAGCGACCCAAGCCATGATACCAAAGTAATGTGCCACATGTGGGAGAACATATGGATCCGAAAGGCGAAGAACATCTAAAGAACATGAATAGATGCCATGGCACGTTGGAGCGGTACGAACCTGCACCATTGCCCCAATGATGCCGTCGAACAACGAGGATATGTCCAAAGCCCAGTATGATTCCCCAAGAGCGGCAGGAATTCCGTAGAAAGTGACGGTCAACCGGTAGATGTATGCCCAGGCAAATACGGTGTGAAGGGTTTCCAGAAGCCTGTCGAGGGTCGATGAATGAGGAGGAAATCAATACGGCGGGCGGCAACGAACCAGACGATGTAAACCTAAATGAACGTGGTATCAGCATTTATTCGAGTCGAGCGGGAGGAAATAATATTCACAAGTCCCCTGGTCCACAGAGGGTCCTTGTTGGGGGAGGTCAAGTAGATATACAGCTGGACCGTTGTCACGCCCCACAGCGTCGACGACAGAAGACTGAAATTATAGTCAGCTCTGTTTGACTTGCACAGAAACAATGAAGAGAAGATTTACACGCCGACCTCCAATGCCCCAAGACTGAGATCGAGTTCGGACAACATGGGCGGTCACGGTAGAGGAGAGAGGAGCAGGGGGGAAATCGCAGGGAATCGCAGCTACTTGAGGGCTACCGTGCTAGCGCTAATGTCAATCCGCTGACTCGTTCCTGCTACCTCTCATGCATTTGGAGGTACTATTGTTGTACGATTGAAGATTGACTCCGTATCACATGGAATTTGAAGATAGAATGATCATCTCCTGTGTGCTGTTCATCATCGAAGGAAGTTCATCACGGAGAACGGAGAGAAGGAAGTAGATTTTAACCTCACTTTGTTGAACTGAACCAAAACTGAACCGAGCTGGGAGGACTGATGGCACCGCCGCGGACCGTGATCTCCCGTGATGTCCAAAAATTACCAACCAGCAAAATGGGCGCGGAAAAGAATATGTGGCTACTTAAAGCGCAAGATGTTCGCTCGACACCCTGCGTGCCCGCACTAGCTTTTCCACCATGGCCTCATTCCCCTCCGTTGCTGCAATCCAGGAATTCATCGACATTCCATTCGACTACATCGTCATTGGTACCGTCTCAAGCTCAACTTTCTTCAGCTTGTCCGCTCATGTCTTATAGGCGGCGGTACCGCGGGCTTGCCAATTGCGAATCGGTAAGTTCGATCTGAAAGCTTTCGGCGGCAGCTGACCCTCGACTTGTTACTCCAGTCTTTCCGAAAATCCAAACATTCAAGTCGGCATCCTCGAGGCGGGTCTATTGATTGAGAATGACGATATCATCGATATTCCTGGTAGGTCTCTGCATTAGCGCGAGTATTTCTGTGCTATAGTCCTTCAGGAAACATGGCGAAGAACAATGGCAATCCTACATACGATTGGGTGACCAAGTTAGCGCGAGGTCTGCAAAGCGAAATACTATACTCAATTTTTATTAGGACCACTCCTCAACCTGGCTGTAACGATCGCTCTATCCCAATATTTAGGTTCGCTCAATCATCCTCCCAACTGACTCCTTCCGATGACACGCTTTTCGATCCATAGAGGCAAAGTGGTCGGAGGCTCGTCTGTGCTGAATTACATGGGATGGGACCGTGGCTCAAAGATAGAATATGACGCTTGGAAACTTCTTTCCGACGCCAAGGGCTGGGATTGGGATGCGCTTCTTCCTTCCTTCACCAAGCCGGAAGACGCTGCGCCCACTTCAGTAGACTTGGCTATCGGGTACTCGCGCACCGCGAACGACGTCTTTACCACTGGCATCCCTAAAGAAGTTGCGGTTGGCACTGGTGGTCCCGTCAAGGTCTGGTTGCATCTTTGTCTCGTTGAAGGCATCTAACTCTTTACTTTTCAGCTGAGTTATAACGCGCAGTTCGCAGATCCTGTCCAGGCATACGTGAAGGGCTGGAACGAGCTCGGGCACCACACCAATGCTAATCCCGTGCGTCGCTGCCCCTTCCCTCCCCTCTCCCCTACTAATATATGCCCTTCAGTTTGGCGGGGACGCCAGTGGGGTGTACAACGCTAATAGAAGTGTCGACTTTGAGTCCGGCAAGAGAGTTACCTCTACATCAGCATACTATACGCCTGTAGCGTCGCGCTCGAACCTCAAGCTTCTGACGGGGGCTCAAGTCCGTTTTAAAGTCTCTCCGAACCTTATCATGTTGACATAGTCAAACAGGTGACCAAGATTGTGTTCAAGAAGGATTTGGTCGGTGGCAAAGTCGTCGCTCATCAAGTCGAATTTTCAGTGGACGGGAAAGCCTATTCGGTGAATGTATCTAAGGAAGTTGTCCTGTCCGCGGGAACGATCCAGACTCCCGCAATCTTGCAACTTTCTGGTGAGATCTTATATTCCTCTCCTCGTGCGTTTTCTTGATTTGCGCAGGCATTGGCGATGGTAAGCTCCTGAGCGCCGAGGGCATCAATGTCGAGGTCAAAGTGGATCTTCCCGGGGTCGGAGAGAACCTTCATGTTCGTTTACTTCAGCCTAATACATGCATCTTCTCATCCCGAGTGCCCATAGGACCACTCATTCAGCCGCATCCACTATGAAGCCAAGCTCGGCAACCGTACCTTCGGTATGACTCTTGCCTGTCCTTCCTCGATGAATTCGCTCACGTCTACCCAGACGAACTCAGAAACAATCCCGAGTTTCTGCAAGAGCAAGAGATGTTGTAGTAAGTACCCCGTTCAAAGTCTCCATGTGTATGCTGACCTATTCTCCAGCAAAGAGAAGAAGCAAGGGTGGAGGGCGTCGAACGATACTACCCTCGTATTCACGCCGTTGAACAAGATCATGAGGGAGGAAACCCTTGCCGCCGAGATCCAGAACCTGGAAAAGGACATTGAGACCAAGAAGAGCGCAGGATCTTTAAGCGAGCTCGAGGCCGCTCAGTACGCCATTCAGCTGGATTGGCTCAAGCAGGCGAACGTTCCACACGTGGAATTCGTCATTTTTTCGCGTGGTTTGGTCAATCCTCAGCCCGGCAAGAGCTACTTCGCCGTCAACACGGGTCTGCAGGTAAGATTGTTGTTCCACGCACTTGTCGGAAAACTAATGGCGCGCCTAGCACCCTTTCAGTCGCGGTTCTGTCGTACGTGATTTTTACCGACCATCAGCCCGTCTTGATTAGACCTGTCGCGAATAGTATATTCAGAGCAACGATCCACTCCAGCAACCTGTGGTTGATCCTCGTTATCTCAGTCACGACTTCGGTACGTCTCGCCCGGACGAGCATCCGCCTCCAGTGCTAAGCTCTTTCAGATGTTCGCTCTCTCCTCGCGGCGTACCGAGCTATCGAGGCCCTCGCAAAGACAGACGCGATGACAGCGGTGATCCAGGATCAGGTCGCGCCCGCCAAGGACATGACTGACGCAGAGGTCATCAAGTGTGTCCGGTCCCGTTTTGCCGTGGCCTCCTTCTGACCCATCCTTCCATGTTAGTTACATCCGTCAAGCATTTTCCGTAAGCTTCCCGTCTTAGTGGGTGCATATGCCTAATTCTTACCCAACAAGACTGGGGCTCATTTCATGGGTGAGCAGGATTTGCTTCTACTCTCATCGTCGCTGACCGCACTGTTTAGGTACGGCTGCGATGGCTCGTCGGGAACTCGGAGGTGCGTGACAACGTAGATATGATTCTTGCTGCTAATGAATCCTTGTAGGCGTCGTGGGCAGTGATCTGAAAGTGCACGGCACCGCGAACGTCCGTGTGGCCGATGCCAGTATCATTCCGATACCCCTCGCTGCGCACATCCAGGCCACCGTGTATGCCATCGCGGAAAAGGTCGGGCTCCTGCAGCTCATTTGGACCGTAATTGACGTCCATCTAGGCTGCGGATCTTATCAAGGCAGATCAGGTGTAGTGTATTCGACGTAGGACGTATTTTGAGACTGTAACTGGCTGGTATAGAAATGTTTTGCAATTCCGCGAAATACAAGACAGCCTAACGCAGTCTTGAAACGAGCGCCTGGGGAGGGAACGGTATTGGGAACGGTATTGGCCTATATCCAAGGAATTATCATCCTGATTTTCTATCTGCGCATTGGCACTGCCCAACCCCCGCGTTCCTCTACTTACGATGAAATCAACGAAATGACAAGGGGGAACCGGCGTTCTAAAAAAAAACCTTAGGCCGATTTTCTTTTTTCCGACCTGGCGGCGGGACTACCTACCTAACGTAAGCATTCCCACGCTCCATATATAGTAATTTCCCACATGTTCGAGTTGCCGGACGGCTAAGTTACCTACGAGCTGCCACAGATACCTTCGGAGGCACATAACATCCAACTCTCAGCACTGAAAATGTATGCAGAAGTGAAATTTCGTGCGACCGATGTTGGAACCCATGACAAACACGACCACATTTCAGCCGCTTTGGGAACCAAATTGATGCCCTCAGTCTGCACACCCGGAGAATGAATTCAGGCTGGTTTTGAGGGCTCAGAAATGCTTCATTTGCTCACCAGGACCATCTTTTGCTTATATATTGGGGAGTCGAAAACAATTTTTTCCGGCCTGACGGCCGGACTACCTACCCGGCCCTTAGTCGCCGGTTTGAATGCCGGTTCCCCCTTGCGAAATGAGGCTTTGTTTCCGACAATGTTAGCTACCGAAGCTGTTGCCAAACTCAGTGCACCGCCCTCTCATCCCCTCTTGGTTCCAAGAATGTCATTTCAGCAGGCGCAGGCTGAAGGGCTCTGCCTTCGTTTTCCTGAAACCATCGGGAACCACAGGGAACCGCTGACCGTTGACCATGGTTTGAACTGTTTGCGACGTCTCCGTCCTTGAATAATTGGTGTTTTTCGCCCAGCTGCTATGTTGTTGATGCGCGGGACTCAGTCGGCCATGAGCATTCCATTCTCGTGGGGATTCGTGGATAAACCCCCAGGTTGGTTAGGTTACAACTAACCTGTCGCGTCTGATACATTACTTTTCAGAGGGACAGCTCGTGCTTCTATTCATACCTGGACAGACACCGTTCCCAAATGACGGAATACGGTACCAGGAGCCGGAGACTAAATACACGGTATCTGTGGCCATAGGAGGAACGCCGCGCGTGAGTCAAGGTCTTTCTCCAATCCCAGATTCCTAGAACCCATTGCAGGAGATCGAAGTGCATGAAGTCAAGTTCGGTTTCGTTCCAGGCGGAGACAGCGGCGCGTGGCGCCAGCGGCGGCGTTATCGTATCATAAAAGGCGGAAACCCCCAACTGATCCTCGCTCATTATTCGCGGGGTCCGGTTGCCCGTGTGTTACTTTCGCTCGCGGGGGCGTCCAAATGCTGATCTGTACACACAGAAATCGTGCCAGCCCTGAATCAGCCCGTGCGGTCGTACCCTCTCCGCATCTACAACGAGGCGCAGGTGTATGTTATGGGCGACAAAGCTGGCCAGAAAGTCTACCCCCCAAACGCTGGGCCGCCAGGTGGGGGCGGGATGGGCGGTATGCCGATGGGGATGCCTTTCAATTCGCAGCAGGCCATGGTAGCGCAGCAAAATAACAACATGAACATGCTGGACCGGCGGAGGGAGCAAGAGCAGCGTGCGCGGGCGGGGAGCAATGCTGTGAGTGAGACTTTCTCGAATTTCGTTGCGTTGCTGGAGCCTTCTTGTAGCGTCCACCTCGTGTCGATGAGGAAGATTCTGGCGGTGCGTACCGTTTCCTTTATCTGTACGCCCTCTCATCGACACCTCAGACGAGAACGACACCATTTCCACTCGAGCATTATCGTTGACTAGATATAGACGAAATCACGACATCATGGCCGAAGTCTTCACTCACGCCGCCTACAGTGAGTCTACTCTTTGCTCGACCGCGTTTCGCGTCGTAACGATTTCCAGGCCCAAAGAATGCACCTCCGCCTCCCACACCGTTTTCCATCTTCAACAAAGCCGAATTGCAAGCTCAGACGGTTAGCAGACCGAATACGCTTGTTGTATGCCAACTGACCTCTCCGCACAGGAAAAACTAAAAGCGGAAATCGAAACTCTGCAAGCTCGGGCTGCTGAGCGAAAGCTGGCCCGATCGGCGAAAGACCAGGAGATGGCTGCGAGCCGGGCTGTTTTTGAGGTTGGCGATGTGTCGATGGAGACTCTCGGTGAAGGAATATCTGTATAGATGTTTTGTTCTGTACTTGTGTGAGAATGTAGCATTATCTCGAATTATTGGCCACAAGCGCGGTGTGACGAAATCTCGTGATGTGACTGCCACCAACTGAAACTCAGACACGAACAACGACCATGGCTGCACCAACGCTCAGCATAGCACCTATTCCCAGTCTGGCATCTCTACCGAGCGCGTCGCCGAATCTCATGCCCTTTCACATCGACCACGATGGTCCTGCCCCCATGTCCACATATTTCCTCGTCGAAGCGGCCCCCGACCAAGTCGCCACAACACCGTCTCCCGCTGCAGACCAGGACGTGGAAATGGAGTCGGCGAAAGAGTCCACCGACACGGATAGTCCTCCCGAACCAACAAAGCCACCGAGCCTCGCGCGACGCGTTACTGATGCCACGACGCGGTTCGTCGCGACCTTCCGCGGGCGAACGATGCAGGGCCTGAAGGTGGACTTGCCTGCCGGCTATGCGGGGGTTATCATGGCCGGCGAGGGAGCGCCAGGCAAGCTCCGTACGAAGATACAGCGAGTGGTCAAGGCCAAGCCGCGCAGTCGGGTTACGCGGAGCGCAATGCGTGACGATGATGAGATGGACGCTGAGGATGATGAAACGAAAATAACTTCCCGCACATTGACGCCCACCGCGCAGTTTTCCTCTTTCGTACTGTGGCATCCCGACATCCCAGTTGACCCTGGAAGAGACGAATACTTGCGGTCCCTCACAGAATGGATTCGATTAGCTGATGAGGTTACATTTATCTCGCGCGCTGCTTTCTCTGATGCTCACATTTCTTTTCAGATTCATCGTGTGGAGGATTAGACGCCAATTCAATCATCGTCGTGGAAACCGGGATGATACTGGAGTGTGTTCGTAGCGTTTAAATGTTTTTTTGCCCAACTTTTGGAATGAATCCTGAACGCGAAATATTCCAGGAAAGGCGCTTGAGCCGGGCCCAACCACAGGTCCGCAGTAAGCGGTAGAGTGTGCTCCTCCGAGTCCTCGCCCTGTCCTCGTAAATCTAGGAGGTGTACGGCAAAAGAAAGCCGTAAAATTATTTTAAGCCATCAGGAATATGTCATGTCGGTCTAGGAGACTGTGACGCGTGACATTCCATCCCTCGTTATTCCCTCCACCACCACGCGCACAGGCGCGTATCCCTCCCACTCTTTTGCACAGCTGAACAGTGAGTCTGCGTCATCCCCGTTTTTCTTCGCCTTTGCCCCTTGAGTTCTTACCGTTTTTCCCCCAGCCTCCTAAAGCCATGTTCACGTCCATCGTTTTCACTGCTGTTGTCGCTTCAAGCGCCGTTCTGCTGTCCCATGCCATCGTAACTCCCAACGAACCTGGCCCTGGCGAGGTTTTCAATCAGGGCACGACCTGTCATATCGGTTGGGCGGGCGATGACTCGGGCACGGATGATTGGAAGGGTATGTTTATTCCGCACATTACTTGCGGCGCAAAGCACTAACACAGTCCATTTTAGGGATGGCCATCGAGTTAATGACGGTTAGTTTATGCCATGGCTCCGCGAGTTGCAGTCGCAGTTGCTGAACTAGAATATTGCAGGGACCCAACGAAGCGATGATACATGTCACCAGTATGCGCGAGCCTTCCCCATGATACGTGCTTTCTGACCTATTGGAATAGCTGTCGCCCAAAATCAAGATGGATCAGTCGCCGGAACCTTCGACTATACCTGCCCTGAGGTGAATGAATTCAGTATTATCAGTCGAGAAGATGACTGAAATCCAGTTACGCAGGTCACCCCCAACTCCCCGATCTACTTCTACCAGTTCAGCTCCGGCGGAACCGCCGATCTCACTTGGACCGGTCGTTTCACGATTGCGGGCGCAGACGGCAGCTCTACTCCTGCGACGGAGACTGAGACGGGGTCAGATGGGACACCTGTCCTCTGGGGCAAGGGCGCACTTACCGACCCTTCGACCGCGGTCGCCGCGCCGAACTTCAACTCGACCAGTGGCTCGAGCGCATCGGGAGGAGCAAGTGCATCAGGAGGAAGCTCGGCATCCGCCTCGGTCCCTGTTCTCCCCTCGTCCTCTGCACCGACCGCCTCCAGCGCCGCGCCCGCGTCTGGTGCAGCCACTCGCGCCGCGAGCACCGCCAAATCGAGCACCCCTGCATCCTCCGGCTCGTCGTCGGCTCCCCAGACGTCTGGATCGAGCGCTGCCGTTGCTCTCGGCCCAATGGTCATGGACACACGCATGTGGCCGTTCGCCGCCGCGCTAACAGCGTGTGCCATGGCCTTCACAATCCTCCTGTAATGACCAGCATTCACGCAGCATTCACGAGACTTATTGCGGAAAATTTGATCATGGGCATCTAAGTATCTCTTCAGGGCAATATTTATTGTCGGCATATACCATTTGGTACACTTGTCTCCTTGGGTGACCGTTCTTAATACAATCCATTCGGAGAACTGTACATGACCTACTTGCGATCGAAGTGGTACGTATCTAGGTTTGGGGCGTCTGATTTGCGCGGGTGTAAGATTCAGAATGCACGACCTGTCCATGACGGAAGCGTCATCGTCGGAGGGACCAGGCGGAGTGGCAGGCTCTAGACGGGGAGCTCCGCAGCGGAGACCCTACGCAGAACCCGCTTCGTCGCCTGGACGTCGAATGAGTTCATCCAGGAGGGCGGCTACCTGTGCGCGCGCGTCTTCTTTCTCCTCTTGTACAGTTTTCAGCTCGGTATCACGCCTGTGCGCAATCTGCGCCTCATCAGAGAGGAGCAAGAGCAGTTTCATAGAATGAGTGATCGAAAGCAGCGAGTTTGCTGCCCGAACCTTTTCGCAAGGTTATAGTAGTCCGTTTTGAGTCGCGTAGCGAGGATGATCATACCATGGATTCAGCGCGAGTTTGGGCCTGGAATGACTCCTGGGCAATGCGGAATTTATCCTTGTCTCCAATAGACGCGAGGCCAACGAGATCGACCATGCCGTCGAGCAGAGTTTCGACCTCCAGATCGACTTTCTTGTTCCATTCTTCCTCGATGGCGTCGAGGTATTCCGCAGAGTTTTGGTCTACCACAGACTGCGATGCGGTACCGCGCTGAAGAAA
This sequence comes from Mycena polygramma, assembly GCA_029449255.1. NCBI lineage: Eukaryota > Fungi > Basidiomycota > Agaricomycetes > Agaricales > Mycenaceae > Mycena > Mycena polygramma. Next base: position 161,503 of record JARKID010000056.1, on the reverse strand, counting down.
GTTTGCGGTGGGTAGAGCGGATGGACGCGAGACGTCGGTCTGTGGTTCAGCCATGAAGGCTGGGTGGCAGTGCTTCAATGGTGTTCCGCCATCAACTTGCCGACCTTTGTTCAAGTCGCCACTTGCAACTTGTCCCGTACGAGCACTAGTGCTGTACGAGCACCTACCACCGCCAGCACACTGCGTTCGCCATCGTTTCCCTGCGGACACATATATATATGTCCCTTTCGCTCCTGCCTCTCGATTTGCTCGACGATATTCTCTTTCATGTCCGAATAGCAGACCTCGCGTCAATCTGCCGCGCCTCTCGTGTATTTCGCACTCAAGCGTTGAATGCACTCTACCGGGATTTGCTCCTCACCGACAGCCACTCGTTGACTGCGTGCTTCAGCCTTCTCGACGACCCCTCATTAGCCGAGCGAGTTCAGGGTTTTTCTGTGCGCTGTGAAGATGCGGGGAGCTTCTACGGCGTATTGGAAGAGACTCTGGCCGTCCTCCCCAATCTCCGAGTGTTGGAATTATTCATGGGGCCAGCGGACAGATCTTGCCAGTGGATCCTTCCCATCAACTCATGTCCATTCCAATTAGAGGCGTTCTACACCGACTTCAACTTCACTGCCGACGTTGGGATGTTCATCGCGAAACAGCCGGCGCTGACGGCCATGTCAGTGATTTGGGGGAGTGGTCGGGACTACGCCGGGAACCTTGATTTCCTTGGACTGCGATATCTTACGAAGATCTTCGCCCCATTTACCCTTATAGAGGCGCTCGTACCTGGACGCCCGATCCGGGAAGTGAAGACCTTCAGAGATTCTCTCGAAATTGATCCATACCGCATTGGCTGCCTTACCCAGTCCACCTGTCGCATCGAGCGGCTGCAAATCGACGTCCTATTTTTACGGGCCATTGGACCTGAGCTCCTCGCTGCAACGCTCCCTTATCTATCTTGCCTTACCGTTATTGTCAATGACGATCACAAGGTGTGTATTCTTCGTATCCAACGTGCAGCGGTGCTAATTGGCGCCCGTGATCTAGGCACCAGAATCTGAATTCATGCCTTGGGTGCTGGATTTTCTGGGGAGATATCCCCCACCGCTCCACTGCTTCAATGTTCGGCTCGATATGCGTTTACCGTGGCAGATGATCAGGTACCACCACTCGTCGGGCTCCAGATTGAGTGTAGAGCAAGAGCTGGAGTACTTCTGCCTCTACACCTCGCATTGGGGATACGCAGCAAAACGTGTTGGCAAGATGTGGATCGAGGCCTCGCCGGACGAAGTGACCTGGGTAGAAACCCATTCGGCCAAATGACGAGGTCGACACGTCGCACGGTCCCATCGATATGTCTACCTAGGATCCCGACTCGTCGATTACTCGCCCTGCCAATGTCAGTGCCGCCACACGACGGGCATGAAATTCTTAGTAGAACAGGACGTGTATTTTATCTGACAAGGACGCATTCCTGAGCGTGGGTACTGGAGACGGCGGCAATGCGGCCGAGCGTGGCTGTTACGTCCTCCCCGCCGCGCCGTGCTCCACTTTTCTGCTTCTCCCTTGGCCCGCGAGTTCTCTTTCCGACTTCCTCGAAATCTCGTCGATTTTTCTTATCCGATTCCGAGGAATTACATCCATCTGGCGGAAATATACATGTTTTCTACCCAACGTGCTCTCGTCGGTGTCTGAGAAACTTGGACATGATATCCCTGTCCATAAAGCTCTTTACCTCAGTGTACCTATGTCAACGAAGGCCAGCAGGCCGAGGCACATGCAGCCTTCCTACTTCGGTTCCGGTAAGCTTTGCGCGGATCGTCTATAAGGCTTCTGGCAGACCTTTCTCGGGCGAAGAATCCGTAGAATTTCCCCACGCGCTAAGACTCTTGTCCCTTATCCTCAAAAAAAGCTGCTTCCTGCCTCCGGTGTTTCTCTTCTTCCTGCTCTTGCCGCCCATTTATTGCGCCGCTTTCTTTCATTTCCTTAGCTTTCCCTCTCGCACCCTTCACTCATTCACCTGCGCGCCATGCCCGTCAGTCACCTTCTCGACAAAACGTTTGTTCTGTTTTACCTTTACTTTTCATTCGAGCTGAGGTTATTATTCAGGCTCGGAGTTAGCTTTATCGGCGTCGTCGTCGCTGCCGGGTGCGTTGTACCTCTTTTCCCAGGAGGGATTTATCCTTACGATCGTTCTAGGCTTCACGGAGGTGAGTTCTGCCTCCGAGTTCTGCTTCGTTGACTGAAAAATTGCAGTCTCTTGCGTTCAAGCCTGGTACCTTTCGTTACTCTCTATTCGACTACATCTCAGACCGACTCGTTCAGGTGGTACTACACGCACCAGAACGACAGATGGCCTCTGAAACTCCTCGTCCGTCCTCCTCACTGTATGAACGACGCTGGTATCTCAACCACATTCCAGGTCGGCGCTGTCATGATCTTTGACACCGTGCATCAAGCACTCATCTCACACACTGGTGTGTGAATCGCTTTCTCTTTCTTTTTCCCCGGCGCTTACGCGTCATGAAGTTTATACCTATCTCATCACGAATTACAACAACAGTGGAGAGCTCACCCAGATCGTGTGGTACGTCTTTTTCTTTTTGACTTGAAGACAACTCACGTTTGCTGCAGGAGTTTACTGGTATGCCTGTACGCCTGCGATGTAGATATATGTCTCACTTGGACTATCAGGTGGAGGTTCTCTTTAACGTGCGTGCATTCTCAGCATCGCGCGTCTCAACGTAACGTCGATCTTACAGGGCCTCACGGCACTGCTGGTTCAAAGGTTCGGAGCTGCTCTTCTCGAGGATCCACTGCATCTCACCACCACCTTATCGTCGTAGCTTCTTAACCGTTCGCATATGGCGTCGTATGCTTTTTTACCCTCGACGCTTATTCAATTACGAAATTACCTCTCTGCAGTGAGCAATGGAAATAAATGGCTCACGGGGATCGCTGTGAGTCCGCAATGTGCATGATATGTTCCCTACTTACGCACGCGCAGTCGCTTTTAGTGTTGGGCGAATTCGGTATGCATTCTCAAAGATATCCCGAATCCTGAGCGTTGATGAGCATCGATACTTCTCCGAAGGCTGCGTCCTTGGTTCGTCGCGTTCTCCTCGACTTTGAGCTGGCTTTTTAACTTTAACGACTTGCCAGCCTACGTCGCTATCTCGTAAGCTACTACGCTTCTCCGTATTTGCCTCGCCTTCATTTCTTTTCAGTCTTCGTCTGCATACTTTCGCGCAACTGGCCGAACTCAAGGTCGCATTAACTTTCAATTTGTATGTTCTCGGTCTTACTCTTTTTTTACAGGTTCTGTCCATTGTCGTCAACACATTGGCCGCAGTTGGAGACGTGTTCATTGCCGCGACGTTGTGCGCCCTTCTGCATCGATCTCGCACCGGCTTCCATCGGTATGTGTCTCCGCATTCTGCCGCCGGTCAGTTACTTACTGTGTTTTAGCTCGGATACTATGATTCGGAAACTAGTGAGTGCCGCCATCTAGCTGCGGGATGCGCCTCACAACCGACGTCCAGACTATGTTCGCGATTAACACTGGCGTAGTTACAAGGTTGGTTCTTTTACACTCTCCTTCTCTCCGTTCTGCGCTGAACGCTAGTCTCAGCGCTTGTGCGATCGCGTCTCTGGTCTCTGTACGTGCTCTCATCTCGCAGTGGATGGCCAACTGATTGGGTTTCCAGATCGCCGTCTCCCCGCAATCTTTCATTTATATTTTATTCTTTTTCTGCATGGGCCGACGTCAGTCCCGTCCTGTTGAATATCGGCTTACACTGATCGTTTCTCTCCCTCCTTAAACAGTCTACTGCAACTCCCTTCTCGCCACTCTCAACGCCCGAAAAATGATCCGTGGCGCCGCCGACGGTGTTCATACCACGAGCGAAAATCTGTCGCTTTCGCTGCGCGAGTTCCCCAAAAACGCTTCGTTGTCGATGGCATCCAAGGTCCGTCTCATACCCGCTCAACGACGTTGTTCTTATTCTGCATCAAATCCAGCGCCCCAACATTTCCATCAAAATCGACACCACGCAGGAGTTCAATCGGGACGTGTCGGATGAGGGGGAGAAATCCGGATCCCATTCCGCTGCCACCGTCCGTTTCGACCTTTCCTCCTCGCCACCGCACACTCATCAAGCGCCCTCAGTCCATAAGATCCAAGGCGAGCTTTTCGTTCGCCAGTCCGACCCAAGCGAACGCCGTTTGAGCGCGATCCTTCCCGCAACGTAGAAAAAATTGCAAGATCTGTATATTGAAGCCGCATCGAGGCGCTTGCTATTGAACGCACCCAAGGTTGTTGGGTTGATGCTAAAATGTATCTATGAATTGTGAAAATTTTGCCATGTATTTAGTTTACAGTGTACTGCCGTGTTAGGAATGTATATGTTTAGCCGCTGTTTCTGCGCGGAAAGGAATCGAAAATGCCTATGTAGAGTGTGTACCCCGCTGCGCAGTAATAATTGGGGGAATCTCAGAAAGAAAGACATCCAACTAAGTATGGCAGGAACAATAGGCCAAGGGACAGTCTCCTCCACGCACAGTAAAACTGCCGGGCATTAGACGAAATCGTTCCGCTGCGACGAACTCTAGTGGTTCATAGAACTCGAGTTCACGATTTTGTTGCACTCGATATGCGACCCGGAGACTCCACGGACGACTGAGGGTGGTCCCGGGCAGGAATTCAGTACCCGTGTTCGTGATGTAGATGAGGGAGAGGGAGCGCGCACGCTGTGCAACACGTGCGGTGATGCACTGAAGTGCGTAGTGGACGGCGATGCATTTTGATGTCTGCTTGGCAGAATTGGAGGGTGGTAAGGCCCAAGGCGCCTGTCCTTCAAAAAGGAGGTGGTTGTACAGGCCATGCAACTCTGATCTCTGCAAAGAGGGGAAAAGGCTGAGCGACGAAACCAAATCATCCTACCCAGTGATCAGCAAGGAAGGAATGTAGTATGAAAAGGGGCTTACAATGTGCAGCTTCTCTTTAACAAACCCCGGCATTCGTATGACCAGTGATGAAAGCTGAGCAGCCATCAGGCGGGCAATTCTCAGAGCAGAGACATCAACTCCTTTGAGCTCGAGGTGAATCACCGCCCAGTCATCCAGCGAGGAAGCAGCCTGCGGGCGAGAGATAGAGAAAACCACAAGGTCAACCTCGCGAGTCGGGGGTTCCCTTTCCACTGCATCAAGGAATCGGGATGGGAATACAATGTCCGGATTCCTTCGCCAAATCCAGTCATTCCCACAGAACTTGATGACCTTCAAGCCGGCGTGTCGGTCGACGAAAGCCGGCAGCCAAGACATAGGGAGAGTAGGACGAGTATACATCCTTATCTCGAGGCTTTCGAGCCCGGGTAGTGTCAATGTCCCGGGACCAGCTTTGACATTCGTTTCCCCGTGTAGAGTTAAATGGGCTAGCCTCGGGCTTCCGTTCATCAGCGAGCGCAGTGCAGAGCTCTGCAGTCGGAGAGAAGAGTCCGATAGGATCGAATGAACCCGGATTTTGGAAAGCGATAGAGATGTCGACGAGGACAAGGCCTGGAGAGCGTTCAGATGGAAGTCATACACCGCGGCAGTAACCAAGCTCGGATGTGAGTTAAGAATGGCTAGTAGCTTCTGATTGATCTGGGCTACGCTCAAGTCAAGCCACTTGAGAGATTTCAAATAAGGAAGGAGAGTAGGAAGAATATCCGGGCCATAGCGATATTTCTTGCTCTCCTCTGAGCTGAAGCGCACCATGTCGCGCCGTCTGGAAAGAGATTCAAATCGGTTCTTTGTATCCTCCCGCTCTTCTGGCGAGTCCACATGTGCGAGGTCAAGGCGCCTGAAAAACATCTCGTCAGCTTCCTGGACAACAACACTTGGAGCTCAGTTCAACGCGCCTGATTAGACCGGCGAACTCGGGATTAGCTGCGCACTTCGCCCTCAGTGACCGAAGAGATTCGGTGTGTGTAATTTTGAGACAGGAGAAAAGTCGGGGAAGACACAAGCAACGAAGATGTTGGCAAACCAAAGAAAGAGGATGGAGATTGCGAGTGGAAATTACTGCTTGCTCCTCCCCGTATCCAGTTGTATAAATTGAGTTCGTGGAAGTCAACGATAATGAGCAAGACCTCGGCGGGCAGACAAACGAGTTGCAGAGAGAAAGACATGGGCGTGTGACGGCGCGTCACGTCCATGCTCCTCGACCTTCGACCTTGACGCGACGTGAACCCGCGTTCGTTGCCGGCTGAGTCTGGTGCCTTAGTGGAAATTCACCCTGGCCCGTTTACTCTGGTCTTGTTCAGCCCGACAGATATCTCTCGGCAAAGGAAAAGCCAAACAGCCGCCAGACGCCAGCTCCAGCGACCCCAGCGATATCCAGCGGTCCGTCCTCATTTGAGTCATCTCAGCTACTTCTCAGACGGTACTGGACCAAAGCCGCAGTCTTGGACAAATCCATACTTTGCCCTGGCAGTCCTTCGCCCTCGCATGAATCCAGTTTCGCCATCTTTCGTGGTTCCGTTGACGTTTCATGCCACGGAACCTAAAGATGGCCTGACATTCCAAGCTATACTTGAGGGCAGTTGCTCGAAGTCGCGGCCTTCTGTACTACAATTCTGGGACTCCACCGACGATGAGGTTGGCCCTCAGGTTCATGCTGCTCTTGGCTGTCAAGACGGCACGATCTATGCCTTTCGAAAACCCCGTCCTCAAGTGAAACCTGTACTACCACCTTCGACGTTGTCGATCTCCTCCCATCCAACTCTTACTAGTAGCTCCCGGTCCACATCCCCCACGAACTCTTACAGAGCTCCCTTCAATCTCGCCTCCCGCTCGAAAATTGTTTCTGGTGTCACGGCTGCACAAGTGGAAGCTCCTAAAAACTACGTGGACTTCGACGACGAACCGGATAAACTCAAGGAAATGCTGAAAGGCCGGAGCCACAAGGAACGCTCAACTCCCACCTCCACTGATAATTCTCCTGCGCCTTCCATCCACCACGTGAAGCGGCACGATGGCCCTAAATCACTCCTTTCTGCGACGAATTCCCCTTCTCAGACACCCAAGTCGGTCTCGAGCCCACCTTCGCCGGCGACACAAACCTCGTTCCCTGAGGACGCCCAAGATCTCGCCCTGCTTTATCATATCATTCCTGCACGAATGGATCCGCTCTCCGCGATGCTGCTGCTCGAAAGGAATGCACTTTTGGCAGTTATGCAGCAATCCGGGTAAAGCAGAGCCAACCTGTGATCGCAACGGTGGCTGACATGTTCTCAGCCAACTATCTGTGTTCTCTACGGCTGATGGCACATGCATGGCGTCGGTTTCAATAGAAAGCACGCCAATGCAACCACCAGAGGGATTCCAGGATCAGGATGCGCCCCATGACGTGTGGCTCTGGACGTACCTCCAGCTGTGTCACATCGGAGAGGTACGGCACCTGGATGCTCCTCTCGACAAATCTTAACGTATCTTGATAGACGCCGGTGCTGTTGGCCTCCGCCATAATCGATCCAAACTCGGCTTCGCATGGAGCACTGGACTCACCTGACAACGGCATCCTGGAAAAGTCGCGCCTCGCACTGTTCCAGTTCCGCGCCAGCGATGAGCATGGTCCCTACGAAGTTGCCCTTGAGAAAGTCGGCCAGTGGCTCTTCGATGGCCCTGCACATGGAGTCGGTGTACACCAGGAATCCGAGAGTATGCTCTTCCCTTCGCGTTCAATCCTTGAAGGACTTACACCCTGCAAAAGGCTCCATCTTCTACTCGGTCACCGCGGACGGCAGGTTCTCCGTTCGCCCATTGCACCTTCTTCCTCGAGTTTCACTCCAGCAACAAACCGAACCTCAGCCGGAAGAGCCTACCTTGAACAACTTGGTGCCCTTATTCAAAGCGATGACATCTCGATCGACGGATGATCTACCGCCCACCGAGAATAAAAAAGATCCTGGACGCATTCTCCTCGAGGACGAACGGATAGTCGGACAAGCGATTGCCAACGGGTTACTCCTGGGCTTCCGACCGCGATCCATCGGCGGTCGTTTACGCGGCCTCGCTTGGACTGAGCACGAGTTGACGGTATGTTCACCGTAGATCAAACTTCTTCATACCCTCCTCATACTGCCGCAATAGATCTTCGAATATGCCGACCAGTTCTCAGTGTTATTCTCATGTCCATGCTCAGGAATTGAGAAGGTCGACTGGACTGGTGATACGTCATACGCCGTAGTCTTCAAGGTACTCCTCCCTTATGATTAGCATTGCAGCGGTTCCGACTGATGTCACGTAGGATCGGGCAGAGTTGTATACCTTGAAATTTGTCGATGCCAATAATGACGAGGTTCGCGACGGCTTGCCCATCCATGGCCGATTGCTTGTCCAGTGCGTTCCTCTTCAGATCAATGTGTCTCCACATCTGACGGTGGCTAGACCATCTCTTTTGCATACGATTACGACTGGATTGAATGACACGCTGCACGTCGCATCCACAGAGGAAATTCTATTGACCAAAGTATCCAACGACGGCCGAAGGATCCTCGAATCTTGTACCTTCCGAGAGTCGAAATCGGAATCCTCCATCATCTGGCGGGCGACCGGAGGCGATACCACCCCGCCTTCAGCACAACAGACTTGCATTTTACCGTTCGATTTCGACCATGTATTACTAGGATACGGTATGCAAAATTACTTGGTTCATCGTACATTATTCCTATCTCATAGTTTGTAGCGGACGGGCGTCTATGCCAAACATCTATGGCTTTGCTTTGCGCCGCTTCGTCCACGCAGCACATGGCCTCCGACGTCTTAATCAGTGGCAGCGTCACCGGATTGCACGTAGTACAGAATAGTAGAACGCGCGAGCGATTCGTTGTAGGCGGTGGCGATGATGGCTCGATCGCATTTTGGGCAGCGGAGTGTGTCCTGTTTTCTTTCTCCTTGTAATATTTCTCTGAGACTTTTTCCAGGACGCTGACCCTTTGTGCGCGGTGGACCATCTTCACCACTCCGCTGACGAGTGTCGTCCAATTCCGCGACGCGAAGCAGGGTCCGCTCCGTGGATGCGTATTGTGCATCTCGCAAGATGGTACTATCGCGGTGATCGTGGTGGATGGGTTTCAATTGCGAGTATTTAGCTACTTGTGCGTCTTCTCCGGCTGATGTATTCAATAGCTTATACCTCATCCCGGGATCGGCTTTCCCGCTTGAGAGGATTTGCCTGGGTGACGATAATATTCTCTTGGTCTACGCGGATCGCCGTGCACGCCTCTGGGATGTCAAGACGAAGGAGTTTTGGCGATCGATGGGCCTAGAGAAGGCTGAAGAGCTTGTTGCTCAAGGCGGCTGGACGGACGTGTAAGCTCACCCGTTTCATTTTCGAGAATGGCTTCTCAACGATCGTAAGATTAATCAACGCCGGCGGATGCCTGCCGGACACCGTTCTCAAGCCCTTCTCGGGAAGTACCATCGACTGCGGTTCGTGATAAATCCCTCCATTTTCCGTTTATCTTTCATCATCTCACTCACTCATAGCTTCGACGGTGTCCCTCGATCTCGAGCAATTTATCACTGAGTCTACAACGACCGCAAGATTGATCAGCACTGGGCGCGACCAAACGCGGGCAATCTACTCGGCGCTGGATCGGCTGAGACTGGTACTATCAACGTTGCTGACACCAGGGCTCAACACCGACATGGATGCGCTTTGCCGCGAAAAACTCGGCATTCCGATTTCTACTGTTCATGTCGGGTTTTCCAGGTCCGACATGCAACGGTTTGATTATGGATGTAGACTAACTCCAATCTGTAGTCACGGTGCAAGTTGCCTGTACAACGTCAACCGGGCAAGAGACCCCTGGACAATCTCCGGAGATGTCTCCGCGGCTCGCGCTCTATCCATCACCGTCATTCTTCGGGCGCTGGGGCTGTTTGATGGTAAGTCTTCTTCTGGGCTTACGCTCTCTGTCTCAAGTCGCGTAGAACTCGCAGAAACTGCATCGGCAGTTGTTGCCTTTTATGCAACTTCACTGGCCGGTGTTGTCGGGCCACTTTATCAACCTCCGAGCCTCACATATCTCGCCCGTCGGTGGTTTGATTCGTCGAGTAAGTCCGACGCCCTCGTCAGACCACCTCGATTTATAAATGCGAGTAGATGAACTCCGGCAAGCCGCTCGTCTACTATTTGACGCATCCGTCGCACGTTTGCCGGACGACGAGACAAACACAATTGCCGAACACTGGCAACATCATCGTGAGCTTGGAATGCTGTATATTCGATTACAACTCAAATACGACATCAGTGCCTTGCCTGCAATCCACGGCCGATCGTGAATCGCTCCCTGCGGCACTCGCGCTTTACTTATGTGGCCACATCGCCGCAGAAAAGTACAGCTTAATCTCAAGCAGGTACATTGATCCCTTCATCGTCTTCAAATTTCTTTTGACCCTTGAAACTAGTACGTTAACCGACATATCCAAATCAATTGCCCTCTATCTGCACGACGAGCAGTCGCTCTACCGCGTTCTCGCTATAGACCTGTGTTCTCGCGGGTTCCATATCTGGCAACATTACATTGACGCAATGGAGATATTGCGCGCGCTATTCACGCTGGCCACGAGCTCTCGCAAAGAGATGATTAGCGCGCAGAATGCTGGCCCTCAGGCACGGCTGGCTGTGCTGCAGATTGCCTCCAACAACACTGCGCTGTTCATGACCTCATTGGCGCTGGATATTCTCAATCCGCTTGGTGTGGATCACCGCAAATCGGTGATGCAGATCGTTGCCTTCCTCATCCGCAAAGTATGTACCTCATCTCTTCCCTTCCGGCAGTTTTGGCCTGATTGGCTCACAGCGTCCATTGGTGCTTTACCCGAATCTGCCACGGCTCATGGAGGCCGTCGTGAAGTCGTTGGATCCTAACTCTAATGCTAACAGGGAGGCGGTCCTGGACACAGCCACAGAGATCCTTGGCCATGTCGTGAAAACGTCCGACCTTCTTCCCTCTCCTATCATATCATTCCTGAAAAATAAAACAGGTTTCCGACGGTCGATTTCTACATGGCGACCCAGCGGCTGGCGGTCGGGACAAGCGAGGGGGCAATCGTTATGTACGACCTCAAGACCGCCATTCGGTTGTATGTCCTCGAGGGCCACAAGAAGCCGATCTCTGCCTGTAGTTTTTCTCCTGACGGCAGACGGCTCGTAACTCTGTCGCTCGAGGAGAGTGTGGTCCTCGTGTGGAAGGTGGGCTCGAGCTTTTCGAGTTTCTTCAACCCTGGGGCGCCACCGCGGCAAGGGCATGGTGGATCCGAGCCATTCAAGACGCTTTCGTTCAATGTTGGTGATGAAGGTCAGTATTGGCGCCATCCGTACCTCGCCGTATCTCACAGATATCCAGCAAATATGACCATCGCGGAAAGCTTGAATCTGGTGCGATTCGAGTGGACGGCAGATCGGAGCGTGCGGTTGCGAATCCGGGAAAGCACGCTGACTTTCAGCACGTAGATAATTGCTATCCAATACTTATACTGGTTACTCTGTCATAAGTAGCTACATATGGCAGGATGCACATCCTTTTGTACTACAGGCACTGTCCTCCGTTTACAATAAAATTGCTCGGTGCGGGGTCACATAGTTGGAAACGGTCGGCGGCAACAAACTTGGTTGTTCCATAAAGCTCCAGATTACCATTCCGTCGCACTCCATAGGTGCCACTGAGACTCCATTGATCACGGATGCGACCGTTTAGACTGTCGTAGCCCTGATCCGTAATGTGGACGAAGTCGAGTGAGAGCGCACGTTGCGCAACGCACGCCGTCACCCACCGAAGAGCACGGTGGGCGTCAAGACAATTTGATGTCCGTTTGGCAGCTTTGGAGGGCGGTAAAACCCATGGTGCCTGCCCTTCAAAAACAAGGTGGTTGTACGCGCGATGCAACTCCAGTCTTCGCAGCGACGGGAAAATGCTGAGCGATGAAATCAAATCGTCCTGACGGTATCATGAGCATATGCGGAATGCTGAGTGGCAGAACTTACTGTGTGAACCGGGTCGTTATCAAATCGCGACATTTTGACGTCCAATGACAAAAGGTGAGGAGCCATTTGGCAGGCAATGCACAGGGCCGAGACACCAGCTCCTTTGGGAATCAACAATTCGAGGTGCACCAATGGCCAGGTGTCCAACGAGGAGGTGGATCTCGTGCGAGAGATAGAGAAAGAAAGAAGGTCAACCATAAGAGTCAAGGACTCCCTTTCTACCGCCTGCAAGAATTGCGATGCGAATAGAATGTCCGGGTTTTTGCTCCAAATCGAACCGCGCCCAGAAAATTTGATGGCTTTCAAGCTAGTATGTCGTTCGACAAAAGCTGGTAGCCATGACATCGGGGAAGCGGCCTGAAGGCCCAACCTAATCTCCAGAGTCTCTATCCCTGGTAGAAATAGCGTGCCAGGACCAACTCTGAGATTGATTGCATCTCTCAAGATGAGGTGGGCGATCCTCAGGCTCCGGCTCATTAACGAGTGCATTGCTGGACTCTGGAGTCTGAGAGAGATTGCGGAATGAACCCGAATTTTGGAGAGAGACAGAGGGGTAGCCAAGGACAATGCCCGGACGGCATCCAAACGGGCGTCAAGTACCGCAACAGTCGCCAAGCTCGGATGGGAGTTGAAAAGGGATAATAAATCGCCGTTGATCTGGTCCACGTTCAGATCGAGCCATTCGAGCGATTTCAGACAAGGAAGCAGAGCTGGGAGAATGTCGGGACCGTAATAGTATCCGTCGTGTACGAAATCATGTCGGGTCCGTCGGAGATTCCTGTCCTCGCGCTCCTCTGGTGATTCGACGTGTGTTAGATCAAGTCGTCTGAAGAGGCATTTCGTCGGGAACTTTATGTATCAACACTGAGTGCGGCATACCTGATTAGACGTACAAAATGAGGGTCCACAGCGCACTTGGCCGTCAATAGCCTAAGTGGTTTCGTGTGTGTGATCTTTGGGCGGCAGAAAAGCCGGGAAAGACACAATCGCCGTAGGCGTTGGCACACCAACGAGAGAGGGCGGAGATGGCAAGTGAAGATTATGGTTTCGCATTCGCACCCAGTTGCTGGTAGTGAGTTAACTTCACATAGAAAGTCAACGATGAGGAGCAAAAGCTCATTGGGCAGACCGACGAGATGGAGAGCAGAGGCCATTGATGTGTGACCGCGTCACACACACGCGATCACATGGTGTCCATTGTTCGTGTCACAAAGAGCCCACGCCACTCCGAGACTCGTTCACTCCCAAACCACCACCATGGAAAATCAAACCACGACCATGGAAAATGAAACGATAAAGAAAATTGTCGATTTCCCCAGCACGGACCTGGAACCACTGTTATGGGGTGCCAGACATGGCGGTTACGCCGACACCAAAGCACTCATCCTATACGACTACCATATGCCACAGCGGCTCCAACCTGTGCCTGTGGTATACGACCCAGGACTATCACAAGATCTCACAGATCACTTCGTCGATACCATAGTCCAACGAGGATCTGTCACCGATCCCTCGAATGCCGGCCAAATCGACCGTTTGATCGATCGAGCGTCGTGATACCACCGATGTCGAGGCTCTTCAAAAAGAGATAGCGCGACTCATCAAGCTGGATGGCGAGTATGAGCAGCGGTATGGTATCCCGTCGAAAACAGAGGAGACCGCAAAGAAGCGAAAACGTGCTCCCAAAAAACCCAAAGGGGCCCCGAGGAATCGGAAACGTCGCGAGCGGGACGACTTGGACCTCGAAACCGATGTCGAAGAGCCAGCTGAACAAGTGCCGTACGAGGACATGTTGCGCGAAGCCATGAACCGCGCAAGTGATGATCTCAAGTTGTCGCCGGAAATAAGAAACGGGTTGTTTAGATGGGTGTTGAATGCCGTGTACATGCTCATCCAGGTAAGAGGCACGATTCCTTGTTCAAAATCGGAAGCTGAATAGACGGACAGGTATGGGCGCAGATGGTGCGGCATAACGGAACAGTAGCCCATCTGACATGCTACAACCTTGGTGTGGTTATCAAACGACACCGTGACAGTCAGTCGATGGTAGTTTCGCAATTTCTGGAGTATACCGATGCGCCCATACTTCGTGCGACTGCCTTGACGGTGTACGCATATACTGATTCGGCCGAACGATTCGATGAGCAGGTCAGAAAAGGACAGAGTTTTTGGAAGGATCCTTATAGTGGCGAGACCATGAAAGAGGTGGCGGAGGACGGTGACGAAGATGACGATGACGATGACGGTGGAGACGGCAATAACCAGGGGCCTTCAGGGAACAAGCGTGACCGTGGCGGCGGAGGTCGGGGAGGAGCAGGTGGCAACGGTGCAGGAGGAGCCGGTGGCGGCGGGTCAGGAGGCTCTGGTAATGGCAAAGGGGGCGGCGGGGGCGGCAACGGAAAGACAGGCCGAGACGAGAGGGCCAAAAACAGGGCAGAAGGGAATGCGAAACGCCAAGCAGAAGAAAAGGCGAGACGCCGAACTGATCTAGAGGTAAGCCCACGCCTTGACTCGAATATGATTTACTTACTCGTGATAGGGTGTACATCTTGCCTTCAGGGCAAGCGTACATCATCTATGGTCCGGTGGTTTCAGCGAGTTCAGCCGACTGAATCCCACTGCTGCAGCACTTGCTGGACCGGCGCCGCACTCTGCGCAAGACGATGGCCTTTCCTCTCCTGCTTTGGAAGCGATGTACGGCCTAACTGCTTCAGATCAACAACGCAGAGTATCTGCAGGTTCTACTCACAGTAGCGGATCTGCTACTTCCATTCGTACCAACGCCCCTTCGCTCTTCGATGAACGAGCCTCCTCCTCGGTCCCAACTAGCCCGGCGACAACTGCTAATTTCTCGGACTCCGCGCAGTCAAGGGGTGGCTCCCCATTCCCGGAGAAGGCTGCCGGTCACCAAATGGGTTCTTCTGGCCCCACCTCTGCAACCATCTCTCATGCTGGGATTCTACTCCATGACATCCTCGGGCAAAGCGCGATAGGTATAGTCTGGTCTGGGAAAATGATCCTGGAGGATGGCAGCAACGAAGACACCTCAATCCCCATCGCAGTGAAGATGGCCGTGCCGCGGGACAATGGAGAATCAGAGGCGACGGATGACGAAAGGGAGATTATACGCCAGGAAGGTGCCGTGTATGACTTTCTTGCCAAGTCAGGAAAGCAGGACATTTCCCCTCGCTGTTATGGCGTTTTCGAAGACGAGGTCGGAACCGTTGCCCTCATCCTGGACAATGGTGGGGAAGCTCTGGAGTCCTTCCATGATCTAAGAACGGAGCAGTGAGTTGTATTCCAAGAAACATCTTGCAAATACGAAATTGACAACTTCAAAAGAAAGCAGATCCTCTTCGCCGCGGCTCTGGAGATGCACTCCATCGGTGTTAGCCACAACGACCTTGTCCCGCGGAATATCGTCCAGGATGCTGGAGGAAACCTCAGGATCATCGACTTTCACGTCGCGGATGTGGATCATATCTGCCCTGGCAAGGAAAGGTGTGACGAGTTGCTGGAATTTAGTGGAAACCTCGGGCTGGAGATTTAGAATTCTTTTCGTTTACTTGAACTCCTGGGCTGTAACGAAATCATGACACGAGATGTATGGCCTTCTGTCTCGTTTATTGCTTTTGACCAAGGGCAGACAAGACGAGCGTCGAGGAGTGAGAGGGAGAGCGACGATCGTGTGACTGCCTGTGACTGGGTCTAAAGAGCGTCTAAAGAAAACGACCAACTTGCGACCAACACATGTTGAGTATCTGTGGCCCGGGCGACCTCGCCGTCGCATGTTCACTCACTTGCTGAGGTGTGGTGTAATACGCCCACATCGCTCGTGCCTTTGTCTCTTGGTATCAATCGCCTACAGCTATCTTTCGACCTCGAGTCAGCTTACTGCCAACCCACCCTGCCCTCGGCGGTGTGAACAGTCGCCATGGAAGACTTCAAAGAGCAATACTCGTCTCTTCCCCCCTTTGCTCCAATCTCGCCCAATGTACCCGAATACACGTCTCTCCCTGACGAACCTCCATCTTCCTGCAATGTCCCAATTTCTCAGCTCAGTGACCAATTATGCGACGTGTCTGACGATGCGCTTGACGATCTATTTGACGGCGAGATAAAACACAGGGACCAGATCCATGGCTTGGAAATTTGCGTCCTGTGTGGTATGCTGTACTGTCTCACACCGTGTCATATCATTCCCAAGGGCAAAGAGTCTCAGGTGCGGCGTGGTATGCAGCCACTATCTCCCGACTAACAGCAAGAAGTGGCCAGAGTTGCGAGCTCGCAAATATGCTCCAGCAGAGTCAGAAAATCCCGAGACAGAGCCCCGCAATGCTATTCTCCTGTGCCCGACCCACCACGATATGTTCAGTAGCTTCAGGGCGTTTGTCCGTTATTCTGTCAAGGTGCGTCTTGTCGTGTCACCTTGTCTTGGAGGAAGCTGGACCTGTCCAGACGAAGGCATATATCTGGTTCGAGTTCACACAGTACGACCTTATCGACAAACTCAAAGGTGAAACAAGTTTAAGGAAGAGCCCAAAGCACCCGCACCATCTTAGAAAGTTACACTTGGATCCAGCTCATGCTCTCGCGCCCTTGAATTCCCTGTTCATTGTCCACGAATGGCGTGCTCGTGCCCTCCACCCGTTTGAAAGCGTAGGCGAACAGAGTCCCGAGCGCCCCGTCTATTCTGCCTCTTTATCAGAGGTGAAGGCACAACTGGATGCACAACGGAATACAGACAGCAGCGACGTCGTCCGCAGCGTATACGACGAGGCCGCCGCCCTCGAGCCATTGAAGGAGGAAGACCGTGCCATCTTGAGAGCCACATGGCTCAGCAACAGCTGGAGGACCGGTACTGACACACAGACTGCCGAACAGTGAAGGACTTGTATATATGTACGTCGATTCAGGCCTCAATCCGTTAAACTACGCCCATGTAACGGTACCCACAAACTTGCCAACTACTGAAATCCGATCCACTTGTGCTCTGCTTTCCGCCACGCGTGCAAACAACAACTGTATAACATTAAGACTCAATTCTTCGACGGGCGGATTGGTTCAGCCAAAGGCTGCTTTACGAAGACAGCGGCCGAGTTCATGAGGAAAGTGTGCTGCTTCCCATCGCCCTTCAAAACAGCGATCGATCAGCAGTCTCTGGAGAAAACCTGATGAATCAACTTACGACCATCGTGTGGGGAAACCCGGGGTCGAACGGAATGATGCTCTCCAGGTACGCGATTTGCGCGTCCGAAAGGGAGACGTCCAACGCGTCGATGTTGGAGATCATGTTCTCGATCTTGCGCCCGCCGATGATCGGGAAGCAGTACGGATACTTGTGCAGCACGTATGCGATCGCGACTAGGGAGGTATTAGCGCGGTCGGAAAGGGCTGGTATGTGGGGTTACCTGAATGAATGCTCTTGGCGCCGGTCTCCTTTGCGACCTTTTCGAGTGCATGGGTCATATTGCGCTGTTCCTCGGTGCGCTCCCACTGCGGCTTGAAAAGGGTACGGCCCAAATCACCGGTTTCCTTGCGTTTCTGCTCCTCTGCGTCGGTTCGGATGCTTCCATTAGCGAGGACAGAGAACGGCGCGAGTGCGAGGCCTGCCGACGTTGTATGAGCCAGCCACTAGGGGGAGCGGGCAGGGAAGACTGTACATACCGTTGGCGCGCGCCATGGGGATGATTTCGCGCTCAAAGGCACGGTCAAGGATGCTCCATGACCCCTGGTAGACGACGAACGGCGTTTTCCCCGACATGAGAGCGTACTGGTTGGCCTGTGACACCACCCACGCAGGCGTGTCGGAGATGCCCTGCGTGCAAGAAGTGAGCGGCTCGGTGGCGATCGCAAGATGCTTTATCGACTTACGAGGTATAGCACCTTGCGCTGAGAAACTAGGTGGTGGAGGCCGTTCATGATCTCTTGGATGCTGGTATCCCAGTCCCACCAGTGAACGTACAGGATGTCGATGTACGTCGTGCGCAATTTCTTGAGGCTCGCTTCGACGCTGGTGTGCATGGACTTGACGCTGTTTCCGACATAGAGGGCCCTCTGAGCGACGCTCTTATCTCCGCGCTTGAAGTCGCTCGTGTACTGCAAGACATTGAAATTGAGAGATGTGATGAATGAAGACGTCAAACCAGACCTTGGTTGCGATGACCAGCTGATCCCGGATACCGCGCTTCTCCGCCCATTCACCGATGAACATCTCGGACGTTTCATCTTGGCTGGTAGAATATGAGCCTGTAGGAAGATTGCGAGAAGGGAACGGCTTACTATTGATTGGCCGTGTCGATGAAATTGCCGCCGTGGTCGAAGTACGCGTCGAGCAGCTTGAAGCTCGACTCCTTGTCCATGGCGCCCATGTCCCCCCACTTATCGCCGATGCTCATCGCACGGAGCTGAATCGGCGAGACATGGATCCCCGCGAGCGGAGAAAGAAGACGATAGTGCCCCAGTTTCGAGGGCGGGGTGGGTGTTTCAAAGCTTGCCATTGCTCAAGTTTGAATAAAGAAAACAGGTGACTGAGCCGCCCTCTTATACTCTGGAGAGAATCAATAGTGCCGAAATATCTGGAGGGACGCGTCTTCGCCGGGGGCTGACTCGCGCAGTTATCGCAGTTTTCTCTACACCGGTCTGTCAACGTTGACGCGCCAAGCCTCAGCGCTTTCGCAGAAAGAAAGAAACATCCCGTCGCTCGAGAGTTTTGCGATCTTGCGGATTTCTGACTCGCGCAGTTATCGCAGTTTTCTCTACACCGGTCTGTCAACGTTGACGCGCCAAGCCTCAGCGCTTTCGCAGAAAGAAAGAAAAATCCCGTCGCTCGAGAGTTTTGCGATCTTGCGGATTTCTAAGGACAAACGAGTACATGTCGCAAGACCAGTCCAATGCAGCGTTGAAATTCTGGGTGGTACAGTCCAATGAGGGCCCATAGCAAGCGAGTTTGAAGTGAGTTGGTCGAATCTATGCACGGTAACTTGGCAGGCAGTCTTGACTGAGTGCGGTGACAGAGCTTGGGCCGCCTCGGCCCAACGTTTATAATACAGGATGACTACCCGGCACACCAGCGACTGGACGGTAAATATATCGTACTTTGCGGTGGTCCGAGCTTCGAGGAGATGGAATGAGCGCCCTGGTACATGTCAGTAACGCGACGCCTGGCTTCGCGCCACCACCTATGACATTTTGTGGCCCGTTGACCGTTCCCATTGATATGGCCGGGAGCTAGAGTGGTTTCCGTCTGGCCTTGCAATGTCACTTGGAGTTGGTTCGGAGAGGAAGGAGAACAGACGAAAAGCACAGCCACACTCGCCGAAATCAATCTGCTCAATTTGAAGCTGCTTCAAGCACTTCCCGTTTGTCAAACGCACTATATTGTATAGCTGTACGGTGTAGAGTTCTGTACATAGTGTAGTTATCGCGATAGTGGTACAACAAGAGTAATAATGAAAATGTGAATGAGGGACGTATGCAGATGATGCGATGCGATGCGGAAAGGACAGGATGCTATGGGTTGGATGCGATGCGACAAGGACAGGTGGAATGCTGATGCAATGCGAAAAAGGACAGGATGCGGGTGTCGAGGGCGAAAGTGTGCGATGGGCCAGCCGAGGATGCACGACTCAACTTGAGCGGCAACCGGCTCAAACCTTCAACGCGGTGGAAGGGATACACTCCGCGAAAAGCTCCCGATAGTCCGCAGCGTACTGCAGCTTATACGGGAACGAGCTCCGCGCGAGCGAAATGGAGCGCAAGCCCCACTCGACGTATCTTCGCTGCTCCATCTCGAGGAAGAAGTTGCCCTGAAACAATCTGTCAGCTGCTGAGACGATACGAGGTGAAATTGATGAACGCACGATCTGGCTGTCGTCCTGCTCGGTCTTGCCGTAGTACAGCGGGAGGTCGCCCTCGGAGCCGACGACGTCGCGGACGAGCAGCTCGAGCCGGCGCAGCGTGGGCAGCCGCTCCGCGAGCAGGTCGATGAGGCACGGACTGAGCGTCACGGCGCCGAGGCGCAACGTATGCAAGCGGCCAGCACCCGCGCGTCGCACCGCGCCGAGCAGCTCGTCGACGCGATCGTACGGGAGGTGCCGCCCGGTGAGCGTCAGCGAGTGCAGCGTGCGCGCGAAGCGGCCTAGACACATCGCGGCGGCCTCGATCGGGAAGAGCGTCAGGCTCGCCTCGAGCGTGCGCAGCTTGATGGGCCCGGTGACGAACGAGAGCGCGTCGTTGATCCACTCGGAGAGCGGGTCCTCGGCGGGCATGAGGCCGTCGCCGCTGAGCTCCGTCGCGCGCAGGACGAGGTGGCGGAGCGACTGGCGGTGGCGGTCGAGGAAGTTTCCGAGACCGGAGGGGTGCCCGAGGTGCGGGCGGGCCATGGGGATGGAGAGGCTGAGGCAGTCGAGAAGGGGCATGTATCGGAGGGAGTCGAAGAGCGGGGAGATGTCGAGCGGCTCGCATAGTCGGAGGGAGAGCTTCTGAAGGGATGTGTGGAGGCGGTTGATGGCGGGGGCTAGATGGTCGACGAGGATTTGTTCGTACGCTTCTGCGGGGAGCGTATGATCGAGACGGAGGAACAAGTCGAGTTCCTCGAGGTTATCCAGGGACGCTGTGTGGCGAAGGAGATCCACCGTCTTCCCAAGGGAGATCTCCAGTGTAAGCTGGAGGACGGAGGGGCTGAAAGCCGCAGCCAGGAAGCGTACAGGAAGATCGTGGATGGTGTGGAGGCCGCTCCATGCGATGTGGTAGTGCGTGACGTTTGGCAGACCGCCAATAACGTCGGCCATCGTTCTGACGAGGTCTTCAGGGGATTCAAAATCGAGAAGGGGGCTGCCAGTCCTGACACCGCGAGCGAGACGCTTGTGGTGATCGCGAAAGAGCCCAGCAAGCTTAAACTTGCCCCGGCGAGTTGAATGGGTGTGCACCGAATGACACGATGCAGTTTCTTGCGGCCGCTCCAACCTTTCCATGACCTCCTTCACAAAGTACGGGTGGACATGCAGTGTCCGGACCCGTCTTGCTACGGCGGGATCTCTGCGCAAAAACGGTAAGCAACACTCCAAACGCGGAACCAGGAATTACGGACCTCAGGCGGATGAGGTCGTGCAGCATCTGGCGGTTGAGGAAAGCAAAGCTGATCTGGCGGTATCGGGCATTCATGGCGATGTCAAACCACGGGCGGTTGACGCTATAGAGGTCGCCGACGGTCTGCGGGGGCAGATATTCTGCGATTTGGTACCATATCTCTTGTGGGAGGGATATTTCTTGGGGGAAGTACATTGCTGTGGTGGTGGACGGGAAGAGAGAGCAGGCTCCATTTGAGGGCGGAGGGTCTGGCAGCGTAGTAATTCATCTGTCACTGGCAAGACGGCCGTGTCAGACAGCCCCTGATTAATTTCTCCGCTTTCGGTCAATCTGCTGCGGTCCGCTGATCCACTCGGAGATTGTACAAAGTCTCCGAAAATTCTATACTCCTCTTCCCTCTGCCTCCTTGCTCCCAAAAATACCAGGTGGTCCCTCGGACAGATCCCAAGCATCCCAGCGATTTTCTACAGCTCCCCTATTTTTCTTGGCTTTAATTACAGCTCCGGGGACATCTCGACGGCGTCCGACTCCGATCTGGCTGATAATTCTGTCAGACGTCAGAGTACCCATACTTGGAAAACCGCACCATGGGAACCTTGAATGAAGGCTTATTGTGAGATAGGGTTTATTGTTTTTTGGTTGAAATGCATGCCAGTTGGAACCAAGGCGACTTGACATAATAATGTCGCCGGAACTCGACCACAAAAAATGCGCCTGGCCTGAGATTGCATTAAAAAAGTCAGCTTGGCTGGAACGTTTCAATGCAAAGGATCAACGCCTTTCCAACCAACGTCGGTCATTAAGTCCAGTCCGGCACTACTCTGAAAACCGTAGCTATACTTGTTACAGGCCTAATTATCGCATACAGCGTCCACCGGCCAAGGCACATATCTAAAGTCCGAGACCACCGCGTACAGCATCGGTAAGCCGCGGTGAATACCGCAGTTTCTTGTCGAACTGTCGGACCTCGACCTCCCGTACTTTCCACGCCGCATACGAACGTTTGCACGTCGCGTCGCAGAACCGATCCTTACCGCGGGGTCAGCAAATTAAAAGGCGTGGTAGATTAGATGCTCACCAGCTGCGCATCTGTTTGCTTGCGATGTCGTGTCTTGTCATAGCATGGCGGCTCGTCGCGGTGTGGAGCCACGTAGCGTATGTTGAGAGTGAGCTTCGTAAGCCCGGGCAGGTGCTCCGCGAGCACGTCCATAATCTCCGGGCACAAGCACGCCACGCCAACGTTCAGCCTCTCCAGACGCATGTCCCCGCGCATGAGGACATCCTCAACGGCATCGAAGCTCAGATACTCCCCCGAAATGTCCACGTCTCGCAGCGTGTCTGCCCACTGCTCGACGCAGAGCATGACAACCTCGACGGGAATGAAGCTCGTTCCCACGCTGAGCGTGTGCAATGCCGTGAAAGTGACACCGCGCAGACACTCCGACAGCCATGGCCCAACGGTGTCTGCCCGCAGCTTGTTCGTGCAGAACCCGCGGAGTGTGAACCGCTCCACCGTCGCGTGGTGCAGTTGCAGAAACCTCTTCACCGCCGACAGGTCGCCGAGATGCGGGGCGGCCGTGGGCACCGTCAGCGCCAGCGTCGACAGATGTGCGAAAAACCCGAGCGCCGAGAACAACGGCGAAAAGTCGGTGCTGAGGGACGTCTCGAACGAAAAGGACCGCAGCGTGCGGTGGGCGTTGTTCAGGAAGCGCGCGATGTGGTGCACCATGATGTAGCCGCCCGCGTCCAGGTTGCCTGCATGGTCGTCGCGGATGCAGAGCGTGAACTCTTCCAGTCTGGGCAGCACGGTCTTGGCCAAAAATAGGTGCTCGGCCTTGTCCAGCGAGCATTCGATCGTAAGGGTGCGGAGATGCCGCGCAGACGAGAACGGAGCGGCGAGAAAGGCAGAAGCCAGGCGTAGCGTATCTGGAAGGTGATCGCACTTGGCGCGACGCAGGGTTGCCGTTGGGCGCTCATGCCACAAGATGTGGTAGTTTTCAAGATTCCTGAATCGAGTCGCGAGCGGGCGCGCAATCCGTATGGTATCTTTGAACCTCCGCGCCGGGCTGTTATCTAGCGCGTCGCATACAAAATACGGCCCAATGCTCAACACGCGCACGCGATCCGCTACTGCACGGTTCCTGAGTGGCAAACATCAGTTCTCAGTAATAAAGGGAATTCATGCGAACGAACCAGAGCCGCTGCGCCGTCCCGTCCTCGAAATGCAGAAACCTCAAATCCACCTCGCGATACTGCTCTTCCAGCTCTGCGTCGACCCGTTCGCCAAGAAGCGCCCGAGAGGTGCAGCCGGCCAGCAAGCCTTCTAAGACATCGCGCGTGAAGAGGTCCACCAGGTAGTTCACAATCGCGGAATGGTGCATCAAGGTCATCTTGAAGCGTCGCATCGAGTCCGTGGAGAGTGAGGGTGGGCGCCCGTATCTGCGGCACTGAGAGACCGCAATCTATTCATCTTGCAAGGCTTGACTCGATTCGGGGAATGCTTTCCTGCGACGGGGATGGAAGCCCGAGAAAAGGTGCTTGCCAGGATGTGGCTGTGTAATGCTCTTAGCTTGAACGTTTACAACAGAATTTTTCAAAACGATTGCTGCTGCATTCGGGTCAGTCCCTTGTCAACCACCACCACTTCAAGCACGGAATTTGTGTTGTTGAAGGCTTGAATTGCCCTCATGTCGGACTCCGCTGTGAAGGATCGCATTGGTCACTGTCTCTTAGAGTTGGTATTCGGTAAACGGCGCCGCGCCTCCTCCGAAATCGCGACCCTTGGACTCTCCGCCACCCGTGTGGAACAATTGCCATAACTCACCCCTGTACGGACTCGGCTGGCGGAGCTCGGAAGGCAAGATACTTGCGAGGCTCAAGACGTGCATGACTTTGGCGGAGAAATCCTCCGCGGCTGCTTCCGCGCCTTGCACCAAGGAAGAAAATATCCAAAGTGTCTTCCCAACCCACCCTGCCTCTGTGTTGGGATCGAATCTGATGCTGTAGATGAACGATGCCGTACGACACATCCAAATTTGACGGAAGACATGTCCGCCCCAGCCGAAGAGGAAAACCCACTCGTTTACTTCGCTGCGTTCAATGTTACAGAGGCGACGATGGATGCGCTGGCGGGACCGGAGGTGTAGGCGTTTATCCATGCGGCTAGGGAAGTGATGATGATTGCGCCAGAAGCGGAGCGAGGTGGTGGAGATGTCGCCGTGGGACTGGGTTTTGAGAGTGGTAGGCAAATGAAATGGGGTTTTCTTGCCCTTCTTTGTGCGGACGAACGCGAAACAGTAGGGTGAAATCGGAAAATCTGTACGTGAAACGTTTCACCCCATTCCAGGGTGAAATTCGCTTTTGTGACGTGAAATTCTCGCCGTTCCAGGGTGAATCTCGGGTAATAAAGGCGTGAAAATGTGCGTGAAATTCACTAACTCCATGTTCCACAGTGAATTATGTCCGCAATAAGATCGAACATTGCTCCCCAAAGGCATGCTTCGTCCACACTTTGGATCGAACATTTGCGTTTTTATTCGGCTTTTGGTACGCATCGGGATGGGACATGAAGCGCATAAGCCGTTTACCTGAAGAAACAATGAGTGTGGCTGTGCTCCTCTCTGAACTCGACCACCATGCCCTTCCCGGTCCAATTTCTTTCTCTTCCCCCAGAGTTATTGCTAATTATACTCGGGGATGTATATGAAGCTCCCCAAGGGACTTGCGTCAGACCACCCAGTCTTCGAGCCATCAGCGGCCTCCGTGCTATCTCTACAGTCAACCGTCGACTTCGATCGCTATGTCTTCCCCTCTTGTTTAGGATAACGAGATGCACAAGCTCGAAACGCTTCCGACAGCTATCTGCTGAGTGTACGGCCAACCCAGAGTTTGCAGGTCTTATCAGGTTCGTGCAACGTTTATTCGTCGTCGACATGAGCTCAGATTTTGCCCTAGAGAGCTGGATGTCGTCGAAGTACAAAAGATCTGTGGCCTCCCTGGGCTTCTCCCCTGCTTGACCTCGGTGGCACGGCTGGAAATTCCGGCGGATAAACTCGACGCGTGCCTGCTCCGCGCGATCAACGAACACCGTACTCTCGTCACTGCTGCTATCCACGACCCAGAGCTGAAAATACTCGTGGATCTCCTCTCATCGACCGACCTGCCGTTCTCAAAACTCCACGTCTCAGCGACAACAACTGTGCTGGATGATGTAACCCTACAAGCATTTCGCGCAGTGCTTCAGCGAGGCGCCAGATTTTGCCACTTCGGGTTTGAGGCACCACGCAACCTTGAATTTTCTGCTGCCACCTTCCCAATTGACCTGCCTGACCTTGAGCACTTCGATCTCAAGATGTGCCACCAGAGCAACATCAGTCGACGCTCTATCGACAGTTGGCTTCACAGTTTCGCGCGGCGCCATACACAGTTGCGCACGATCAAATTCACGAATGCAGGCCGCTACTGGAGGGACAATGTGGTTGATGTACCATTCACCCGCCGGTTTCAAGACGCATTGCGCGATGCAGGCGTGTCTCAATCTTCAGCGAAGCTAGAATCATTTACTGTAACTCAACCTGCATCGTGGGGGTCTTTGAGAGACTGGGAAGTGGCCGAGCTTGAGCTGGAGGTTGTGAAGACGGGCCGGATCTCATCAATCTTGGGGATAATTGCTATCCTGGCCCCCCGATTGTCCTCCTTGGAGCTCATTCTGCAGCATTCACAATTTAGGGCACAGCCCATTCATATCGTATGTTCCGCACACGACTTTTCGACCAGAATTTTACTCATCTTGTTTCATGAAGGATAAATTCGAGAAAGTCTTTCGATCCTTGTCGGCTTTGCACACCCTACATCTGAGCAACGCGTACCCCAATTTGCACGCTGGCGGACTAACTCCGTGGATCCCGGCCCGGCGAAGCGCTGCACGGCGCAACGTGCTGGGGACATCGATCTGCGTCGATGTGTTCCATGCATTGACTTGGTACATGGCGCGAGTTGTAAAAAATGCGCCGTGGCTGGAACTCATTCATGTTTACGACCATGGAACCGACAAGGGGGGCGGAAACTCAGGGTGGAACCTCCAGGTCGCGTACCGAGTGCGACATAACGAAGCCCGTGATCTGGAGATACTCGGAATACCCAAACTCGAGATGGCTCCCAGATTCTTACCCAAAAACTAGGTCTACGGAATCGGTGAAAGTGGGAGTCTCCCGAGGCCCGAGTCGGACGGCGTGCTCGCCAGATACATAAGGCAGACCTTTTGGCCATCCTTCGAATAGTCAATATATAGTACACCGGTTTGGGAGACAACCAGCCAAAATGCAATAAGGAAACGTACAGCAAAACTGACTGAATTCGAGACGCATATGTGTGCACAGGGCGGAATCTCGCGACCCGATCCTCCGTTCGATTTATCCCAACTGAGCAACTCCCGCTTCGCCGCACTCTCGGCCGACACGTGACCCTCAACCAACTTGAACCTG
Organism: Mycena polygramma; assembly: GCA_029449255.1. Classification (NCBI taxonomy): domain Eukaryota; kingdom Fungi; phylum Basidiomycota; class Agaricomycetes; order Agaricales; family Mycenaceae; genus Mycena; species Mycena polygramma. Next base: position 134,908 of record JARKID010000056.1, on the reverse strand, counting down.
AACCACCACAACTTCAAGGACCCATAACTTCACCGTGGGCTTTCAGGGGCAACGGTGAGTTCTCCCCAATCTCAATGACGTCAAAGCCACCGTATGTTCTCCTCTTGCCGCTCCCTTGGCTGGTTTGGAAATTTATTTGCGTCGGCAGGTCCTCTTCTGGGGATCCGCCTCTTACACGACCCTTGAACGAGCCACCAGCCGTGTGGGGGGGTCGTGGATCTCGCGACGCACCCTTTTATGGGCTTGGGCTGCGTATCTCCCACAAGAAAGTGCTTGCGAAGTATAACACCAGCATGGATCTGTCCAGTCTCGCCAGTCAAATCCTGGTGCGGCGCTGGTACTCGCCCGAGGTGGAAAATGAATTCAGAGACAAGTAATACTTCATCGTCATTGGTTCTTTTCACAGTCCCTTACCGTTATCTTGTGCCAGGATCCAATTTAGCCCAAAGTTCATCCCGGACTGGAAACTGGTGAAAGCCCGAGAAGAAGACGATCTAGTCTGTTTCGTAACATTCAACAAGGACACGCGGACTATGGATACTCTTCGTGGGCCAGAGGGTCCAGAAGTGATGAAGACAATCAAAAAGGTCATGGAGTTTACCGAAGAAGAGCAATCGAGCTTGATGTGGTACAAATGTACGCTTAAATATCCAATCAAGTGGCGGTAGGAGGATCCCGCTGCTCTATTATGGGAGAAAGAGCTCAATAACGCGCACATGCTTGTCGTATGACAATGATACGCGGTGCAGGCGCGGTGGCACACTGGCACGTGATCGCGAACCCCTACAAGGACCCGCGCCCGACGCTAAAGTCTTCTCCATATCAAGTATGTCGAAGCCCAAGGAAGCGTATGTTTTATGTCGTCTTTCGCTTGTTTGATTCGAACCTCATCCCCGTCGACAGCGCTCTGGCGGCCCCGCGTTCCGCAAAGCTGCCTCGAACACGAGACTTAAACGATCCACCACCGCCTTAGGGCGGCCATGGATCCCGCAGCGCACCACTTTAGACTGGGATGGTGATCGTCTCATGCGAAAGCGCTCGCCAAATATAATACTATGATGGATATAGCGTTAATCCCCTTCGAAATCCTCGCGTTGGAGTGGCACTCGCAGGAAGCGGGAGAACGATTTCAAGACAAGTGCGTGCTTGACAATATATACATTTTCAATTCATAGACATCCATTTTGTGTCAGGATCATATTTGACCCACGGTTCATTCCTGACTTCAAGTCACGCTGCTTAATGCGAGGATAGCTGAGGATGCTATGCTCTGTTTCATAACATTCAACATAGACGCCAAACAGATGGCTCAACTCTCGAGTGCAGAGGGCATAGAGTTTATGAAGGCAGCTAGAGATGTCATGAAGATTACTGCGGAAGACGAAAAGTGCTTAATGTGGTACAGATGTTCACTTAGATACTCGCCATAAGTACCGGGCCTCCGAATAACCTTTCTCGCATGAAAATCCCACTGCAATTAGCTCGTACTCACGGTGGCCTCCGAAGCCTTGCTACAACATCTCTGGGTAGTGGATGATGGTTAAAGTAGGCGATCAATAATCTGGATAAATTCAATGGCGCTGAAGCCATTGGTGGGCGCGGGTTGGAATCAACAAGAACGCGTGCTATAGTTATATTTGAATTCGAGTGTAGAGTGGATATTATACAGGTAGATTCAGGTTAACACCCTCAGCGGCGATTTCCGCCAGATAGATTTTGGTGTCGGCCATGATGACAAGCCTGTTCGCGCCGGCGAATATCATATTGGCAGAACCGACGCCCAGGAAAACTTTACCGAGCAGGGTGCCGTTGAGGTTGAACACCTGAGCCCAATCGTTTCCAGCCTGATAATTCCTCCATCATATAGTAGACGCACCTCGGTCCCATCTCCACACCCGACGTATAGATTTCCTTTCGTATCGAGCGTCAGGCCATCGGGGACCTATGTTTCTTTAATAGCGGGTAGAGCAGCAGGAAGATAAATAACCCCCGAGTCGATGAACGCAAACACCCGGCGGTTGACAAAGGTCTGTGTTTCTGGCATAAGGTCGAAGGCGTAGCTGGTAAAAGTATGAGAACAACTTTGAAAGCGATGCAGGTCCAGGTCAATACGTTACACTCACATTGTTGCAGGAAGCGTGGGGTCGAGTCCACCAAGTGCTCCCTCCGTTTCGCCCGAGTCTGCACTATAAACAGCTTGAGAGGCAGCACGTTTGAAAAGCGGAAGAGGCGCACATATAAGCCGTGCGGCCATCGGGCGAGAATGCGATTCCATTGGGTTGTTTGAATCCATCCGCGACGACGCGTACCTCGCCAGTGTCGGCGTCGAAGCGATAGATCTGGTTCGGAATTAAAGGCGGGGACCGGAACCCGTTCTCGAATCCATAGCTGGAATAAACAAAGAGTTGAACACCAAGTCGCCGCCAAAATGGCAATGAACATACGTCTCGTCTGTGAAAAATATGGCACCGCTCTGTGGATGCACCTTGGCGTCATTCAGAGAATTGAATTGGCGACCATAAAAGTTGTTCAATATTATGGTGTCGTTAAACGGAGGCTGTGGGTTTACTCTGACGAGGCTGGGGGGAAGGGGGCCGGATCCAGTGGTAACAAGCAAGAGGTCCCCACGGAAGAGTGTCCCACCATTATTGATCTGAACATCGTCACTGAGCGGAACCTGCAATAAGATAAAGAATTGTTAAATGCGAGAACGGGAAGAGAATGAGGTTATGCACGATAGTAAAATTGATCAACCCTGTTGTGCTGGTGTTGAGATCGTTCAGGTTGATAAACGAGACCTGACCGGCAGTTCAAGGTCGTGGTATTGGATGGGTAGACATCAATTACCGGGCGTCCCTCCGTCTTCCCTCCGGTGATAAATACCTGATTCGTGGCCTGAATCCACATGGGGGCGTCGTGAGCGAATGAGAATGTGTCGTTTTCTACGATGACGCGGATAGTGGGATTCGGACCCAGGATATCATCGAACCGGTCATCATAGACTTGGAAATACGGGGGCGTCAAATTGACGTTCGGGGTGGGCTCGAAGAGCTGGGTTCCATTGCGAAAGGGGCCATTGGGGTCTAGGACTGCGAACGCCCGCTTGTCCTCTCGCTAGAGCCGTGTCAGAGTACGGTACGTATCGGTTCAGGAGCTGCAGACCACGACGGGGGAGGCTTGACCAGTGACCAACGCCAAGTTGATTCCGAGAGATATAAAAGCTGAAAGCTTCATGGCGGTGTGAGAGTAATAAAATCCTCGACAGAGCTTTATATGCGGGAACCCGTTCCTGAGAAGACTGCCACACAGTGAAGCCGAATTGTTGAGGCATTTCAAGCGGAAATGTCATCCAATTGCAACTTGCGGGGTACACTTTTCGCACTTGGCTTTCCCATAGATGCCAGGGTTGCGGAGCCGGTTGCGCACCGCGTAACTGAAGCCCGGCGCGGGACGCCATTCAAGTGGCTAAGTACTCCGCCGTAGCCTGACTCGAAACACGGAAAGAGCCGATACGAAAACGCCTTGACGAGAGAGTGGACGCCATAGGTTGTGGACAGACTCTGGACAGACTGGCGGCACAAGGACGGGAGTTAAAAGCCGGGACCTACCACAGCTCGCGCATTGACAAAACGATCAGCGGCGATATTGAATGGCGGAGCCGATTGTGAGAGTCGGAACAGAACAGGCTCGATGGTAACACGGGGATTAAGATGTCCTGGCGCGGCACACGGCGGTCTGAGAGGGTCTGAGAGAGATAAACAAAAATCAAGTGGTTGACCACAACAAGAGAGGTAAAAGAGCAAAACGATGGCATCACCGTGGCTTGAACACGGGACCTTCAGATGTCAGCTCGATTGCCCAAGTTCAACTTCAGTCTGCTGCTCTCCCAACTGAGCTATGACGCCGATGGAAGGGTGTGTCAACTTGTGGATACGGCCCTGGCAGTGGTGAGGACCGAAATCGAAATGCGAGACTTCCAAGTTGCTTCCAAGCGCAGTGTTGGTAGAGATGGAGATAAAAGCGTCGAAAGCGTATTGATAGAGATCAGAAGTTTTTGAGAGGCAAAGGATTGGCAAAGAATCAGCATTCAGAACGACAGGGATGGTCCTCGTCCGCGAGAGCCACTGCAGACGGACCGGTCTGAAGCTTTCCAGGACGGTGGTATGCGTTGTGGGCCGGGCAATACCTCTTGCCAACCTCTTGCGATGCTGGTCAGCGGCAAGCCGATCGATATACCATTTCCGGCACTTGGGCGGCAGTAGTGTTTTCGGTTGTTTGTTCGCGATCCCATTCCGTACGTCCGAGTCGTAACGTCGATCGCCAACGAGGAAGACCAAAATGCCGTCTGCGGGCGAAGTTCTGAACCTGGAGGGCGTATCTGCAGCCCAGCATCGCTTTCGCATCTCCGTCAACGACGAGAATGGCGGCTCGTCCAATCCCCCACGTCCGCCCCCCGAAGGAGGCACTCCCTTTTTCGTAGGTGGCCGCTGCTACAGATGTTTTCTCTGACCTGCATAGCATGGGCAGCACCCGCATCGAAACTCCCGTTACAAGGAAAAGTAGGTTTTGAAACCATTGTGCGTGGGTGTGGGTTGCCAGCGGCTCACCGCAGCACAGATTCCAGGCGCTACGAGAAAAATACGACCGCGTCACTGCAGTGCGTCTTTGAATGTCGAGCATTTAATCCCGCCTCTAACCTGACCTGCGCGTTGCGTTTCCAGAAACAGCAAGAGTACCACCAGGATTTGGAGATTGCCACGGAGAAGATCAAGAAGCTGCAGGCAGAGAACGAGTATGTGCCTTGCTTTTGTTTCTGCGCGCCGCGGCCGACGACATGCAGTCTGCTTTTAGACGCGATGAACCTCGCCGCCTCCCACCAGCCATCAATGTTCGGGCTCCTCCCCCCGGCGCACCCGCCTGACGCGCCTCGGGGTGGCGGTCCCATGAACATTGACGCTGGGCCCGTCCCGCCGCGCCACCACGTCAACGGGAACGGCGTCAGCAATGGTACGCGCAGCGGCAGCAGCAGCAGCGGACACGGCCACCTATCGAACGGCAACGGCCACCCACCCCTGCCCGAGGCACGTTTCTGCGCGCACGAGAGATGAGCACCATTGCTGATGCATCTCCAACCTCTAGCAAGCGCGCCTGTCGCGCCAACCTTCCATCGAGTTTATCGCGCACGACATGAACGGGCGCGCGCCATGACCCCTCTTGCCCCCGCTCTGAACCCTGCATATCTGTCTGACCTTACTTAATCGCAACTGTATCCCGCGCCTCCCGCATGTACTCTCCACATCCCGCGTTCCCCGGCTTCTTCTCAGTGTCAGTTCTGTCTGTCTTGTCTGTCTTGTCTGTCTCTCGTCATTCTCAATCCTGTCTCTCTCGTGGTTCTACATACACCGTGTCTACATTTCGCTACATACATACTCTCATCGCTACTCTAGTCTCCCGCAATCTAGGATCTCCTCTTGTCTGTCCCCTCGCATTCCCCTTGTCTGTCCAGTTTAGCTCATAACCTATTCCCCGCTGTGCCTTGTCTTCATCCCGTCATCCCTGCCTGCCCTGATTCCACGCCCAGTCCGTTCTCTGCGCCGGCCAATAAACAATCGCGACATCCACCCGTCCGGGATTCAATAATCTCTGTGCAGCATTCATTCATCCCGTCATCCCGCTGTCTCCATTCCGATGCACTGTTGTTTGATTTTTTTTTCCGCCGGTGGTAGTACACGTATATCTATAGGGTTTCTTCATTCGTTCCCGCCGCTAGCCAGCCTGCCCAGACAACAGATATGTAAGAAAGATAGGATGGGATAGGGTGGGGTGGGTGAGATTTCGCAGAGTGAGATGATGTAGATGGATGAATGGGAATGAATGCGCCGCAGGGCAGTGCGGCAGATGGGGGGGGGGGGGGGGATAGATGTGGTTGGTGTTTGGATGGTATGATGAGTCGAAACGGAAAGGAACGATGGGCGGTGGTGTACAGGATGAGTCGATCAGCAGGCGTGTAAGAGTAGTCGTAGTCAAGTCGGTCAAGTAACTGGAGGAATAAAAACGATAGCAAGCAGACAGCAGCAATCGGAAGAAAGAAAAATAATAAACAGGAGTGAAGGAGTGATAGAATCAAGGAGTGAATCGGCGCGCAGGCGGTTTGGTGGGTGCTTTTTTGTTCAGATAAAAAGGTATGTGAAGAGAAGAGAAGGAAGAGAGACCATCTAGTGATACGAGAAAAAAGAGTTCGCAGCAAATGGGACAGAGCACAAGCACAAGCACAAACGCGAGGTCCAAGAGATACAAGCCCGCGCAGAGACGTAAAGGAAAGGAGGGGCTGGGCTGCACACCCATTTTTGGTCCCGCGCGGCGTCAGCGGCTCGGCGCGTTGCTCGGCACCCCGCCGCCGCCGCCGTTCGGGCCCCCAACACCAATGCCGCGCGCCATGCTCCCGATGTTCGGGATCCCGCGCGGGCCCTGCCCGATGTGCCCGAGCCCGCTCCCACTACGCGGCCGCCCATGCGGCGCAGGGCCAGACCCCGCGCCCCAGGGACCCAGCCCCCCGCCGCCCACGCCCCCAGGCTGCATCGCATACCCCAGCGGCGCGCTGTCGCTGCGCGAGCGCCCCGCGCGCGGCTTGGGCGGCGACAGCGAGTCGACGGACGACGCGTGGTGCGGGTGCGGGCTGCCGTTCGCGCCGCCCGCCGAGTGGCCCGGGTGCGCGGAGTGCGGCGAGTCGTCGCCGGACATCATGCGCTGGCGCTTCGAGCTGCCGCGCCCCGACTCGGGCTCGTCGAACATCTCCATCGTGATGGACCCGGGCGACGCGGGCAGCGGCGACTGCGAGGTCTCGCCGCGCGAGAAGGAGATGTGCTGGAAGCTCTGCTGGCGCGAGAGCGAGTGGGAGTGCCCGTGCCCGTGCGGGTGCGCGTGTGCGTGCGAGTGCGCGCCGGGGTGCGGCTGCTGTCCGTGATGAAAGTCGGACGCGGGCGGGCTCGGGTCGTAGCGCGGCGACGTGACGAAGATGTTAGGCTCCAGCAGGTCGACGGGGAACGGCGGGACTAGAGCGGCCGCGAATTAGAAAATACAAGGAACAAGGTTAAAAAGCAACAAACCGCTCCCCGGGCCGAACCCCTTGCCGACGACGTCCCAGAGGCGGCCCACGACGGACACGAGCTTCTCGACGCGGCGGCGCTCAGCATTGAGCTGGTCCCACATGCGCTGGTTCTCCTCGCGCATTGCGCCGAGCTGGGCGGCAACCTGGGACAACGATGAGGATAGGGGTCAGATTCGGCGCCAAGCGACACACCTCCCCGGGGAGCTCGACGCGGTGCTTGAGCGCCGGATCGGGCTCGAGGGCCTTGCGCTTGATCTCGTCGAGCAGATCTGGGCGGCCGCGGAGGAACTTGTGATGCGAAAACTCCCATGTCTGCGCGTCAGACGTCGTGCGCTGGGCGCGCGGCGTGCGGTTGATCTTGTGGAAGCCGTACATGTTGAGCTGGCGCACAAAGCTGGAAAACTGGGGAGCATGCGTGAGCAGGGGCCGGACGCGGACGCGCGGGCGTGTCATGTCAAAACGCAGAGAAACATGACACGGCGCGTGGATCCCAGGGGGAAGCGGGGGTACGTACATTGTTGTGCTTGAAGTGGCTGCCAAGGATGCTGCGGCTAAACTCGCCGACGTTGCTGACGACGAACGAGGTGCCGAGCTCGGTCCAGGAGATAAAGTGCGAGGACTTTGCGTCGGTGATCATCTGGTAGAGCTTGGTGACAAAGTTGTTGGTGGCCATGGGCTTGCCCATGACGCCGATGGAGGGGACGAGGGTGGGGACGGCGATCCTTGCGTCGTCGCCGCTGCCGGAGCTGCCGTCGACGGGAGAGCTGCTTGCGTCGTACGGCACGAGGCCCACGTCCATGTCGTCGTAGCCCGCGCTGGTAGGGTTTGCGCTTACCGGTGAGCCTGGACGGGGGGACAGCGTGTCGCTGTCGGTGGTAATGCGCAGCGAGGGAGTGGTGATGCTCGGGGTGTGCGAGCGCGACACTGGGTTCAGCGTCGGTGGGGGATCGGATGAAAAGCTGCGTTTCCGCGGCAGCGTCGAGGTTGTCGAGCGCGGCGAAGAGGGCACATTCACGCTGACAGAGTCGTAAGACGACGATTCGTGGCCGTACGAGTCCTGGGAGTCGTTCCCGCCGCCGCCGCTGCCCTGGCCGAACTGAAAGGGATGGAGATGGCTACCGTAGCCCGCTGGACTGATAGGCGTTACAGGGCTCAGCGCGCCCGAGGGGGGGCCGATGGGGGAGAGATTCGTGGGGGAAGCGACTGTGAGGGACGAGAGATTGAGGGACAGGGACGAGGACGAGCGATGAATGGGCGTCGTCGTCTGCTGGAAGCCAAACTGCGGGTAGTTCTGCTGCTGCTGCTGCTGTTGCTGCTGCTGCTGCTGCTGCCAGCCTCGACTGTTGTAGTGGTTCTGGCCCTCGTAGTCCATCGAGTGCCAGCGTAGAGGCGAAAAGTCCGACAAGGACTAATCTAATCGTACATCGCTTCTTTTACTTCCGCCAAGTTCTCACGCCTGCTTATACCGCCTTGAGCGCGGGAGACATTCACAAAATAACATCCAAAACATCATCTGCGACATTTCAGAGCCACACATTGCAATATCTACACCACCCTCTCAACGGCCCCGGTTCTCTCGGCCGCAGCTCATCTCCCTAACGATTAACGGCAAGCGCTGTCCTGTTAGGTGGGCGTACAGCGCTAGCGGCTAAAGCCTCGACGCTGCATCGACGTCGACGTCGTCGGACCCGCCGCGGCCCGGCCTCAGGTCCGCTTCGTACGCGAGCTTCGTCAAATGTCACTTGATCTCCGCGCGCGCACGGTTGCAGATCGCCCTGTGCGACGGGTAGCGAAGCTCGCATACATCTGCGCGCCGTGTGCGGTAAATCAGTCGGGAGCAGGCGGCTGCACGGCCACTGGCTTGGCTCGGGGGATTGGCGGGTCCGACTCGGGGGATGCTGCGCACCGATTTAATTCCATTTATTTCCTCGGGCAGTGACGAAGCACAGTACGTTGGCGCCAAAATAACTGAAGCGTGGCGCGAGAATAACTTGTGCTTTGAATAACCTGCTCTTCGAGCAAAGTGGCCGAATGATCGCAGAGTTGGGTGAGTTGCCGTGGGCCTTGATATCGACTTACGTACACACGCGTGTCGGCCGTGCTGCCCTCGCAATAATCTAAGATCTTGTGGGGGCTTGCAGCTTGATAAGCGGGTGCGCAGTAGATGCAGAGCAAGTGGTGCGCGCGTGCATGGTTTTCTGTCGGGCGTCAAGCAGAACGTGGCGCAGCGTGGCAGACTTGAGCCAGAAACGGTCGCCATCAGCTTGCGGAATACGAACGTCCGATGTGTGTATTTTGTATACATGCATGATGCCGGCTGCACCCACGAAAGCGCGCACACGACCTATATTTTCGGAGGCAGAAGTATTGCGAGGAGGTAGAGACCAAGTACCAAGGGACACGGAGCTTGAAGGACCGACTTGGCAAATTGCCTTCGTTATCTGTAGACCACGATTGGCTTCGAGCTTTGGCTGCGTGAGCTTGTGGTCCAGATGAAACTATCTTGGCGTCTGAGCGATTTTTGCGTGAATGAAAATTGTGGTCGAAACCTCGAACCGAAATCAAAGTCGGAGCACAGGATAGAGGCGATCCGCGTCTGAAGCCAAAGAAAGGCGAATCTCCCAGGATTTCGGTTGGACGAAAGCGCCGGGAAGAAGAAAAAAGCGCAGCCGCTCCTCAGTCGAGGTTCTCCACCACTGGCAACAAAGCCACCAACAAGTTTTGTTCCTGTTGTTGCAATTCAATTGCGGGAGCGCCTAGCCCACGGCGGCCTTCCAGCGCCATGGATCCTGGATCCGAGGAGTCGGATGGAGGGAGAAGAACAAGAGACGGGACGCGGTTGCAGTCGCGTTTTGCGCTTGCAGAAACTCGGCCGCCGGCGATCAGATCAGATCAGAACTCGTACGCTAACAGATCAACTGCGGCGGTCTTCCCGAAGCAGCCCGGATTCTTGCGAGACGCGATCACGGTGTCGGGTCGGGGTCTGTAAGTACCTGGCAGTGGAAGGCTCGAAGTGCTTCTGAGACTGCATGCTTCTTTGGCCCTTGACTGCTCCCACTGCTGGCAGGCTTCCTTGCGAGATCTCCGTGTTCAACTCGATTAATCAAAGGCTGGCCATTTTTACGCAGGTGGACACCGGAAGGTCCTGGAGGGTCTTCAAGTTTGTGCTAAGTGCTGTCTGGCCCGCTCAAAGTTATATCTGCAATTTGAGACCTCGACAAATGCACCGGTCTACAGGGACCTCCTTCACGTTTGACCTTCCGCATGCGCCCTTCAAAAGTTCAATCATCGCGTCCAATTCAGCCGTCCACAGGCTGTTTCTCGCTGCCTACCAAGTAAAGTCAACGTTGTAGTTGTGGATTAACTGAAGGGTTTCTTTCACTGCCATGCATGGTGGACTAACATTCATTTGCTCCACGCATTTTGGTACATCTCGCTCACACACCATCCCTAGTTAGCCATTGGCCCAGAAACGGCATGAACACGCTAGGCCCGTCCTAGAGGGACTGTTTTTTGCCTAATCACGTACCTCCGAGTATAGCTCGAGTCGATTTGTAGGAGTACCTGTCTGTTTTCGACGGTTCCAATGCCTCGATCGGGCCTAGCACACGCAAAGAGCCAGGATACGAATGCTCGTATGTAATCTTGCTGAGTCTTTCTTTCTGCTTGATGATCGCACTCGCTAAGACGGAATACACGGATGCGTGAGATTCCTAATCGAGTTTGACACAGACAGTGGTCAGCCGGCTAAAAGGCTGTAAGTATTGGTGACTCACTGCGAGCTATATAAGTGAATGTCCGTCCATCCATGGGAGTGCTAACATGTCTTCCCCAAAGATCGACGTCCACACCCACTTTTTGAGCCCCGCATACCGGGAAGCGCTGAAAAAGGCTGGCCATTTCCCAGGGCCAGACGGCCTGCCCTTCACTCCGGTATCGAAATTATTGCTCGATGCATGTAGAGATCCTGAAGATTGAACCAAGGAATGGTCCCCTGAAGAACATCTCGCGTTCATGGAAAAGACCAACATTTCGAAAACCATACTCAGCTGTTCCTCACCCGGGACGCACTTGATCCCCGGCGACGACGCCTTTGCGCGGGAGGTCACCCGTGAAGTGAACGAATACGCAGCCGACTTGAAACGCAAACACCCCACGAAATTCGGGTTCTTCGCGTCCCTGCCACTGCCCGACATCGCCGGAAGCCTCGTCGAAATCGACTACGCGCTCGACCATCTGGATGCAGATGGTTTCATTATGCTCTCCAATTTCCACGGGATGTATCTGGGTGATCCGAAACTCGCTCCCGTCTATGCGAAACTCCACGAGCGCCGTGCTACCGTTTTCGTGCACCCCACGCTTCCGTGCATCGCGACCGCCGGGACCCACAGCCATTCCGCGGCCCAGCGCGTGCGGGAAAGCGCCCCCCTCGCGGATGTATATATGATCCCGATCCTAGAGTTCTTCTTCGACAGCGCGCGCACCTTTTCGGACCTGCTCTTGACCGGCACAGCCGCCGCCCACCCCGACGTCACCTTCATCGTCCCGCACTGCGGGAACGCGCTCCCGAGCGTACTTGACCGCGTCATATTCTCCTCCTCGTGGATGCCGCAGTCTACGCCCGCTGAGGGCGCCCGGAAGATGCAAGTCATCACCCCGCAGGCGGTCAAGGACCTGTTTGCGAGACAGTTTTATTTCGACCTCGCCGGGATGAGCATGCCGAGCCAGATCCACCATCTGTCGAGGTGGGTGAAGAGCGACAGGCTGGTGTATGGGAGCGATGTGCCGTGGACGCCGTGGGCGAGTGCAGCGAAATTGGTGCAGGATATGCAGGTGGAATTGCCCAAGTTATTCGGAGAACAGGAGATCCGAGATATATATGAGGGGAACGCCACCAGGTTTCTTACCAGAGCTTGATCTTGAAGGTGGATTCTGTAATGCTAGTTGACATCAGGAGGAGAAAAATGTGGTTCATACTATTTGGTCGTGTTTTTGATTTGTTCAACATCGTTTTTCCCACAACGGAAAAAAGGTTGACTTTTTCGAAGCACTGCGGTATGTAAACCGGGGCGTACACAATAAAAAGTACACAAGTCCGCATTCTAGGGCCGACATGCCATGTAACTACATTGACACGAGCGTCTTTCAACCCCGTACCCGACAGGCCGGGAAAGAAAACCTAGATTGGCCACCTGGAGCATAGAAATGTTTACCTTAGACTGTACAGTGTAGGCGGGTACTGACCGACTGACACAACTTGATGTTCCGTGTCGAATCTGTTGCCTTGAATTCGCACCGTAGTTTCCCGAAAATTGAGCCTTGGTATCTGGAAGGCTGGAGGTGTTGACATCTTCGATCCAGAAATGCTGGCTCGGACGAGGGAAACGAGCGCCGATTGATAGGTTACCGTTGCACGGGTCCATAAGCACCCACGAAATTGTTTCGTTTTGATAGCAGTGACACTCGTAATCAGTCGCAATAAATATGAGCATTTCACAACGAAAGGGAAAACAAGAAAGCAATTTCGCTAGGCCGTGACCGGCATCTCGCCGAATCTTCGCGGGTGTATGAGTATCGGTGAGGACAAGAAGCCGCGACATGAATCAATCCTCTGACAGCCGATGAATGGCCTCTGCCGCTCCTTTCCGCGGTGTGATCGTACACTTGAACGGTTCAGGACGGCTGTCTATATTAAAAATCAATGTGAACTGCGCTTGTCGGCAACGTACCTGATACTTCCATCCAAGAATTTCCCGGAAGGGAGAACGGGATTACCGTCTTCAACAGGGGCACTAATGTCGAAGAACATCAAAATGGAGGCAAACAAGAGCCACATGCTGGCGTCGGCAAGATGTACTCCTATAAATAGTCTTGCGAATGAGGTAGAATGTCCATTAAGCGGGGTAGTCTTACCGGGACAAGCTCTGAAAAGCACAGTTGGCAATGTCGCAATTATCAAGTCGAGTTATGTTGCTTACCGTCGCCCATACCCAAATAACATGTCTCTGGGATCCCTCTCTTTAGTGTGGCTCGCGGTTTCCACAAAGCGTTGTGGTCGGAAGATTTCTGGGTCAGAGTATATGTTGCGGTCGCGATAAAAGTGCCTGAAGAGTAGGTAAGAGTTGGATGGATATCTGAGGTTAAGGACGAAACTCGCCAATTATTTGCGATAATGATTGCGTCCTTGGGGATGAAAAACCCGTCATAAATATCATCCTCAGCGGCAGCATGAGGAAGACCTATTTGGCTTGAGCTGAAATTTTGATGACAGCGTATAAACAGATGGCATACCGAGAGGTGCTATGGTGTATACACGCAAAACCTCAGAAATGAGAGCTTCCATGAACGGCAAACGGTCACGATCGGCGAGTCGCGGCGCTGTACAGTGCCCGAGAACTGCGTCAAGCTCATTTTGAGCTTTACGCTGTGCCTCCGGTTGCAGAATCATGGCAAGGAAAAAAGTCTCGATTACCGCCGGGGTCTGCGAATAGTCTCGTCATTGGTAGCAATGAATTTAATCAAAGTTACGGACAGTTTCGGCCCCACCTTGCAAAAGCACATAAATTTCTATTCAAGCGGTTCGAAGACGCGCGCGAAGACAGCTCACCACTGTAAATTCCGGCAGCCGTCCATTTTATCAGGTGTTCTCCCCGCATCACTGTACTTGTTTGACTCGAGAAGGTCCGAAACTACACAAGATGCCGATGTCCCGATTGCCTTGAAGTGCGTTGGAAAGGACATAAAAAACGACATACAATCGCGTCACCATTTGTTTCCTGACCCACTCATACGGTGTATCAAGCATGGTTTGGAGAGTTGTTCGATAATGTTCGGCCTTTTTTTTCCAAGCAGTACCTGGGAACCATTGGGGAACGAATTTGACTAAGGAGGGTTTGAGTATTGGCACTGATGGTTGACGAAGAACCTACGAAGGGGAAATATATCCACAGCAAATGCATTTGTTGCTGTCACTTCAGAGAATTGATCCATCGCTTCGTCCACTAGTTTGACTAAAGGATCATCGCGATCTTTCGCCTGGTACCCATACGCGATATTGAGGACAATAGCGCCAGCGAACCTGTTCCGGACGTGTTTGAAATGTTAGCCCCCAAAAAAAAGAACACAGGTTGCGTACCTGTAACCGTGATCTTTCCACACGATCGGGCTCTGCAACAAATTACGGAGGAATCCGTGAGTTGCAGATTGAAGTGTATTCGTATACGTGGTCTCAATCTTGGAGCGGGTGCCCAGGAACTGGGCCATGAGGCGACGATAATCTGCCCATTTCTTCCCGAATTGAATCAGGGCGGGACCCTTATTCCATCCTACTATTTCCCCGCCCATCACGAGCGCAGGACGGTTGCTATAGATGCGGCCTTTCTTGTCAAGCAAATCAATAGCATAGTTCAAGTCATTGATGATTATGATGGATTTTCCGAGAATCCTGAGATGCACGATAGGACCTAGTTTAATAGACGGAGTGAGACCTCGATTCCGATGGATGTCGAAGGATTCTGCTACCGTAATCTTCCGCCCACCGCGAGAACGTTAACCATGGCTGGGATTGCGGCAAATCAGCGGCGTTTCCAAATACAGGCACACCCTTCGGGCCGGGAGGAAACGGAGCTGCATTCTTCTTGGGCTTGACATAGTACAAGGTCGCGAGGAGCGCAGCTGCCCCAACAGCCAGGACAACCACTTTTGTGCTTTGTGGCATGGGAGATGGGGCGCGAGGTAGTCTGAGACCACGAGTCGTCCACGACAATTATATATCTGTGGCACTGGCCGACGGATTCTATCTGAAATCCCGGCTTCCAGCGGAAACCCCACCTCCCCGAGAAGCCGAACCAATTGTCTATTCGGAAGCCCATATTCCAGCCGAGTTGCGGAGGAGTTCGGTATTCCAGATCGATTCCTATGCGGAGGCGCGCGGCGGTCAACTAAAAGATAAGATTCGGGACCAGAAAAAAGCAGGGCTGCCTGCTTGGTCCAGGGCGACTCGGATCCAGCAATGTTGGGAGTCGAGTCATGGTGGAGGATTTAAATGAAGGTGTTGATTGCCTCGAGCTCAAGTCTCGAGACGAAAAGTCATCTGCACTATCTTATCTTCCATTTTCTTAGCTTCCACGTAGCTCCTGCAGTCGAGCTCTCCGACTTCGAGGCAGTGAGTGTTTCGTCGGAAATGATAAAGATCATGAACTCACATATGCATCCACCAGGAACGACGCCCTCTCCGAGCTCCGCATACAGCTCGAGCATCACACCTGCCCGTGTAACGCTCAGAGCTCCCTTCAACTCCTTCGCATAGTCGATGTCGAGAAGACAGTAAACCCCAATCTGCACTTTATCCTCCCTTCGTACGTCGATACCTTCCAAGACAGCTGGTATCTCGTAAAGCTCAGTAGGAGGATTCCCATAGTCCAGCGATACGTCCGAAACCCATGTAGCTCTCCATTCCCGCGCCGAATCAAGCAGATCCTCAGGCGCGCGAAACGCCCAGAGTCCGGGCTTGACGTCCCTGATGACGGCGATATTGTCAGGATCGTCTGTTTCGTCCACGAGGAGCTCGAAGTCGTCTGGGGGCATTTCCGGGTCGAAGAGGATTACTTTGCCGGATGGCCCGACCTGCCAGAAGCTTCAGTCAAACGAACGGCTCGAGGTCGTCTAGAGGATACATTGAACACAGAGGCACTCTCTGTCTCATTCAAGGCTCTGTATAGGGACTTGATCCCGGCACGGGTGGATGGAAGCGAGTGACCCATCGTTCATATGATGGAAGTGGAAGACAAGAAAGTCTTTGCGCCGACAGTTCCAGCAGGCGACAGAGGACGCAATTCAAGGCGCTGCTCAACAGAAAGTCCACAACAGACTGGATAATTTTGCGCTGTGCAAATTGAAACGTGGCCCTCTGTGAAGTCGGCGGAGGGTGGCGGGCGAACTCGAGCTCAGGCGTGATTGAGCCGAGAACCAAGACGCTCGTTCAAACGTTACGGCCAGGCCAAGTCCGAGAGCGCACAAGGAAAGCGAGATACGATCGAGGAAATGAGTACTCAGAAACCAAGTATATATGCGCCAGGATGAGGGCGCTTGGAACGAAATGCAAGTGTGAGTGCATGTGAGTGTCACTGATCCTGATCGCTGTGCCAACTCCGGATCTCTCCGGACCCAAACGGAATTCCCAAAAGCGAACTTCATTTTCCGCCACATTGTTACCAACGTCCTACTGTCGTTTGCATAAGTCTGTGAAAACACGCAAAACTTTTCGCGCGTCACGTGCATGATCAAGGTTTGACGTGAACTGCCTGCCGTCATCATTTTGGTCGGCTCTTTGCCTCTCTTTGCTGAGGCTTTGCTCTCAACTTCATCGGGTTTTCCCCCCACTTTACTGGGTATCCCCAGAAGGAAAAATCGAAAAAATCGCCCAGAAAGAGGGGATTTCAAGGGATTTCAATGGGATAAAGTCTGGATATGTGTCCATCATATGTGTGGAAAGTGGTACAAGAACATCCAAATTTTTCTTGGCGCGCTTCGCGCGCACTGAACCAATCAATAGCAAAATCCAAGGTTTTCCAACGAGACTCATGTTCGGAATCACACGGATCGCGATTCTTTGACCAAGAATATGCACCATAGGCATAATGAAGCCTCGGAAGAGTCTTGAGAAGCTCACAGCGCGCTACGTCGCCGCCGGTTGGGTTGAATTTTAGGCGCGAAGAAAGATTGATTCCGGCTTCAATTGGGAGAAATCTGGAGCCAAAATCCGATGAATTCGACGGTCCGACCTTCAGATTGATCACACATTGCATACACAGTTCAAACGAGGCAAAACGGGGAAAGAATGAGCGAGAAATGACAAGAGAGAGGGAGAGAGATGGGATTGATGGGATGTAACGCGTGTGACATGTTAGCTGCCATGTTACCTGCCACTCTCGTGCTTCACCCCTCTGAAGGGCCAAAGAAAATCTTCCAACTGGCTCAGCATTACCTTGATATGATCCTCTACCGTAGTATTTCGTTCAAATCGAACCGGTGCGTGACGCGTGACTTCTTTAACCTATTCGACATTTCGATAATCGAGCGTAAGATGAGTGACAGGGTGGAAAATTTCGATAATTAGTGGAAAGGCTCTGCCTGTGTGAGTGATTAGTGCTATCACAGTCTATTCACATACAGCTTCAAATTACAACACCTTCGCAGGATTTTTATTCCCAAGTTTTATTCCGTGAACTTGAACCCGATTTGAGTCAGAAACTTGTTCGCAACACTTTGTGAACAGCGAAAATCGAGGAAGAGCCATGGTTTTGTCTTCTTGTTACCTTGAAAGACTCACAAATACAGCTATGATCTTGTTGGCATTTTACAGTCATTTTTTGAACCGTGGGACCAATTCGACATCCGCCCGGGTGACGCGTGACATCGACTAAATTTCGATATAGATAGGGGGTGCGTGACGCGTGACTAACGATTTGAATGAAATACTACGGTATCTGCCATATTATTTTCGCGAATTTAGAGCCTCGGGTTCACGTGTAGTGGCCAAGTGGCAGGTAACATACACAGCCACTGGCAGGTAACAACCCAGCACAGCCGGCGGTAAACCCTTCATAGTGCTGTACAGCTTGTCCAACAACATGCTACTCAATGTACCTGGCCCCTTCTTTCTGAATCCCACTATGCTTCAGCCCTTCCAACTCGAACAGTGTCTATTTGCTCGAACTCGTCCCGATCATCCGCGATTGGCACCTCTTCCTCGTCTCGCCTGCGATCCCTGGGACCCCGAGAGCATAATTCTGGTCGCAAATACACCACAGCAGTCGATGCCAGGTGATCTGTGCACGAGAAGTACTGCCTACTGGGTCTCGCGCATCGTGTGTCCGTTGTTGGTTAGACCGGTTGACCGTCTGTCTATGAATACTGTCTATCGACACAGTTAAGTTTCGATAGACAGGCTGGATTCGAGCCTAGTTGTTGGTCCGTTGACAATATTAGTATACTACCGTGACTGGACAATCTTGTTCTTCAGTTCGAGAGTGAATGATGAGTGCAAAGACGAGAGTTCGTCGATTGCAGAAGATGTACATATATGCGTTGGAGGTAGAGCTCAGAGATATCTCGAGCAATTTGGATCGGACGCCGGACGGCGCCTTCCCGGTTCCGCATCTGGGGACCACGTGACGCGCGAAAAGTTTTGCGTGTTTTCACAGACTTATGCAAACGACAGTAAGTGTTCGCCGAGTCAACTGTATACGCGGAGGCGGTATCCAAAATGTAAACTATGTCAACAAACCCGGTGAACTGTACATATCTCTCCCAAATATCTCTTCTCAATGACCCTTGCTCGGCGCCGAGTCGCTCTGAAGCCCAGTTTTTTTCGTTACCTCAAATCCTCACACCACACGTGTCGTGGTTCCGAAGCCATCCTCCGTGCAATTCCATCCGGATGTTTTGGACACAATCTCCGTGAGCATGATCAAAAACATACCAGTGAAGCACTCGCACACTACTTTTGTCCGGATCCGAAGCACCGAGGTCGAGTCGTGACCAAGACCACAGCGGAGCAGGAGACGGCCACATTCGTGGATGATGGGAGTCCGGGTACATCCCTGAAATACGGACTCCTTTATATGCGCACTATCTTGCACACACTTCCCGTACATCTTGTGTTCGGCGCGTGCCGTGACTTTTGGTGGGATAATACTATAGGTTACCTGAGATTTAACGTCTGATCGCCACCAACGTAGAACAAGACCGTTCCTCCCTGGCATCTGTCTCATTCATCGAAGGAGTTAGACATCATGTGCGTGTTCCCAACGAAGAAGATTTCCGAATTGTTCGAGACCGGCAGTTAACCGTGATAGTTCCTCGCCAAGTTGCGTATAAAGTGATGGAAATTCTTGGACACGGAATTAAAGCTTAACTATGAATGCTGTTTCCTTAAATCTTTCCAATTCGACAGTTTCAACCACCCGTCCCAAAAAGGAAGGTGGTTCACTTTTCTCGGCAAGAAGTTTCTCGAAAATTTCCGGGCCAATTGGCCTGCAGCGATACAAGTACAACATTTCACAGACCCTTCATATCTATATTATATAGATCCTTCGGATATGCGACGCTAAGCCCCGACCGGACTAAGCACCGTGGCCCTAAAACGCGAAGCGATTCAGTGGAAATTCGCGAGGGATGAACAAGACGGCGCGGGACTCACGGGAGACACATCTGCTCCCCGTCCGACTCGCGGTGAACGTTGTAAACCGCTATGCCCTTGGATTTACAGTAGCTAAATGGGTTCCGGAACAAGCTGCACCAAATCGCAAATAACAAAGTAACAAAAAACGATAGGGAAATTCTGTGTGTAGATTCAAATTCTGCGACCTCGAAAACACTGGTTGCAACTTTGGGCCAAGTTGTCGCATGCCTTGACGCCTTGCAAACCGGGGGCAAAGGTGATCGACGTATTTTGGCAAAATTACCACTTCCGGAACATCCTCCTTTTGCGGGGGTTTGTGACTTGGCCAAGTCTTTTCTTTCACCGTGGCTGTCTTCCGCAGCTCAAATAACGCCCCCACATAACACAGAGTGTCGGCAACCGCTGGCCCTCGAAAATCCTCGAGGGTTTGCGATGAATCGCCGATGATGATTGGATTTTGATGGCGTATCAGAAAGAATAATTTGTTGTGCAACAGAGAAGGCCTTTGGCTTGATATTTTGTAGGATGCTATAGAGGACATTGTAGATTATGCTCTAAAAGTTTTGAAATCAGAACTCTGCTTGTTGCGCAGAAAATCACACTTGTTCCGGAACTGATAATGTTCCGGAACCCATTTAGCGACTGTAAGTCAGTATGGCGTTCAGATGAAGCGATGACGGGTGGGGGCAGGAGAGCACGGAACGCACCTCCTGCACCATCAGTCCGAAGCGCTGGACGACGGCGTAGACGACGTTGCCCAGAGCGTCCCAGTAGGAAACGCGCTGGCCGGGGTCGTAGGTGCTGCGTCCGGCGGCCTTGCTGATGAGGAAACGGCGGATGAACTGTTCATCTGGCGCAGGCGCGGGACGATTACTGCCTGGGCGACAGTCGTTTTTGTAGGTGACAGCAGTACGCGCAGGAAATTGATCCTGTAGGCGCTTATAATCGTGCACGGACGTGCCGCAGAACGCACTTGGAAAACAACTATTAGTCTTGTTTGACGACACAGGGCGCTGGCTGCTCACCAGGTAAATCCCGACGTCGACGCGTCCTGTATGGAAACAGCGCGCTGACAGCTCGGGCAGACTTCGCCCGGCTCTGGCTCCCAGCGCACATAGATCATCCGAGTGGTTATCGTGATCCCAGGTCGTACGTCGACGTCCCAGTCCTTGATCCCGACCACCTTGCCGTCGAGTTCCTCGGCGAGCTCATAGTGGCCCTGCTCGATGTATCTATTCCCGGCACGATTCTTGAAATACACGCCCAGGAGGCCGTCGAATGTCTGTTTTTGGTTCATTAATGCCTAATGGCGAGCGAAACAAAGGGTTACTTACGGCTCTGGTGATGCACAACTCGATCGGAATGGGGAGCTTGTTCCCAACGGCGTCGATGAACCAGACTACTTTGTGGGTGTTGCCCCCTTCCCAAGTATATCCCAACGTGCGTGGAAGCTGCTTAATGCTCAGGTGTATGGCGGCGAGCGTGGCCTGCTGCTGAGTCGCGGTCTTTTCGACGCGCTCGAGCGATGTACTGTTGGTTGAGATTGAATGTTGAAATCCATAATGAACGGAAGAGTTGATTTATTACCAGTGCGATAAAGCGAGCATCATGCTAATCGTCGCTTTCTGGTCCGCCAACTGCTTCCTGATGAGCGCTATTTCCTCCTTCTTGAACAGTCCCCAGCCGATCTTCCGCCAAGAGTCGTGCACGCTGTTGCCGGAGCCGCCTTTCTTCAAAGAACGCTGGTATCCCTCCACTTTCTTCAAGAACGCAGCCATGTCGGCCTGGCACTTGGAGAGCGCAAACCTGCACGCATTCTCGACGGACTCTTGCAGCCGGTTCGTCGCGACGAATTGTTCCAAGCTTTTGAGCGCCGTTCCCAAGGATTCGAGCTCCGCGATGAGCGCCTGATACTCCGCCGAGGAGCCTGTGCTTTCGCGCAAGACCCTCGCAATACTCCACGCCAAATTCGCGAGCGCTAGGATGTCGCCGAACGACACTAACGCCGCCATACCAAATTGCCGTGGAGGTCTCAGCCGCTGCTGTGGAGTGTTATCTTACGGATCGCCTTCCACAGCACGATATATCCTCGAGTTGCCCTCGAGTCATCTCGGAAGGTATAGTGCCCACAGTTCTCGCCACGATGCAGATGGATATCGTCCAGTAGGAGGAGTTCGGCGCTTTTCCGTCCCGATTTTCCGTGAACCTGTGTTCTCGTAGGTTCTCGTCGCCTCGGGTTTCGTGGCAGTCAGACACCGGCGTCATCTGACGATCTTCGAATTCACAGAGGACCCAGGCTCCAGAGAGATAGAAAGTGGGACCCAAGGGAATGGCGGAGAGGACACGACGAGATAAAAAGAGAGACCACGACTTACTGCATCAAATCTGACCTTTCATCACAGTACAATGGCGGAGCGGTTGTAATGGCCCTAAGCCGGGAATGTGATTGGTTAATTTCATCGGCATCACTCACGAGTGCGCTGGTTCAAGACCGTCCCCTCCAGAAAACTTGGTTTCCACAATCCTCCGCACCGGAGGGTGCGGCCTGGATTTGGAATAATCCGTCCTTGTCAGGCCAGGCAAGTAATTGTGCAACCTGCAGGACTCGCCGAGTTAGTCTTCGGAGACAAGGGCTGGTCGTCAGTTCGCGCTGTGAGGCGAGCTAATCACAAACCTTTTTTTGACTTTTCGTTCTTCCTTTTCTTTTGCTTTGCCGATCTTCGTCCTTTTCACTCTCGTCTCACTTCCTCCTCGTTTGCGATTCCACCCAGACTATGATTCAAAAATGTTACATGCGACAAGACTGGTAATTAGTAACAACCGAGAGCGGCGGGTAACAAAAGCAAAAGCAAAAAGCAGAGGAACATAAGAAACAACAGGGGAGAATAGTGAGTAACAATCTAGTATAGCGAGAGGACGTGTGGGCGCTGCACAGCGGCACAGGCTTTTGGCAATAAATAAACATCCCCGAGGAGGGAACCTGCGAAACGCAAACGCGAATAGGAACAAAGAGATCACCGAGAAATGAATCCGATAGTTTCGTTTCGTTTCGTTCGTCCTTTCGCTCGCTCGATCCGTTCCGTCCGTCCGCACGCACGCCGCACCACCAACACCAGCCAGCCAGCCAGCCCAACCAACTGTACACACACCACCTCCCAACTCATTGCTTGCCCAGCTCCATCCCCATCGCGTCGTCCGGGTTAAACCACTGCCCAAAGTCGCGCTCGAAATTGAGGTCCCCGTCCCCGCGGAACAGCCCCACGTCGACAAACTCGTCCAGCCCGTTCGCCACGCTCTGGATAAACTCGTTCGAGAAGATGTTGTCCGTCGCCGGCGGCGCGGGCTGTAACGGCATCGCGACGGGGTTCATCGAGGACGCGTTCGGGTTGATCATCAGCCCCGGGGATGGGTTCTGGCTCTGCCCTGGCGCGCCGCCCTGCTGGCCCGAGTTGGGCGTCGGCGGCGCCGTCCCTGGCGGGTTCGGGCCCGACAGCGGCTGGTTCCGCGGCGAGCCGTCGGGGATCCCGTTCGACGGGCCCTTGTTCTCCTGCTTGTTCTGGTCTTTTGCGGGAGATGGGGGTGGGAGCATCGACATGGGCTGTTTCGGCGGTGGCAGGCCTGAAGGACGACCCCCTTGGAATTGTTGCTGTTGCTGTTGTTGCTGCTGCTGCTGCTGCTGCTGCTGCTGCTGCTGTTGTTGCTGCTGCTGCTGCTGCTGCTGTTGTTGCTGTTGCTGCTGCTGGTTCGGCCCAGGCATCGGCCCGCCCGGATTGAACGACGGATCCGACCCAGGCGACCCCGCATTCATCCCGCCTGCCATACGATTCAGATGCTGCTGCTGCGGGTTGTGCTGCAGACTCTGCCGGTATTGCATCTATCAGACACGGTCAAGGACGGCGCAGTTAAAAATAGCGGGACGGACCATGGTCGGCTGCGGCTGCATATGCGGGCTCATCGAATTGGGCATCATCGGGTTCATGCCCAGCATGCCCATGGGCCCCGACATCTGCTGCTGCATCGTCGGCTGGCCCTGTGGCGGGAACCCGTTGCCCATCGGCCCGCTCATCGGTCGCATCCCCATCCCGCCGGGCCCTCCAGGTCCTCCCGGTTGTGGTTGTGGGGGCTGCCCAGGGTGCTGCGGATAACCGCTCATCGGTCCTGTAGGAATAGGCGGTTCCATTGGTGATCGTCGTGGACGCTTGCGGTCGGGGGGCGACGAACCGTTACGACCATCGTCTGGCTGTTGTTGCTGCATTATTGTTCGCTCAATAGGCTAGTTTTGAACCACGAAATCGACTCACGTCTTCTCCCGGAGAAGTAGAATTCCGTTTATTGTTTCGCCGTTGCTGGGCCTGCATCGACGGGCCTGCAGCAGCGTTCTGGGCACCCGGCGGCCCGGGTTTCTGAGTACGCGCCCTGTGGGTTTGTATTATGCGCGACTGATGGCGTAAGTTTCGGGGGGAAAAAACAAATGGAAGCGGACACACTTTATCCTGCAGAGTCAACGTGTTTATGTTCTTGTCCCCCAAACCCAGTTCGCTCTTGAGCATATTGAGCACTTGAATCGGGATGGTATTCAGCTCGTTGGTGATGTTCATGTCCTGTCGCGGGTCGCCCATCATCGGCTGCCGCGAGGTCATCGAAGGGCTTGGCTGCATCATTGACTGCGGCGTTGACGTGCGACTTGGTGGTCGCCCAGAAATGTTCCCGTACGGTGTAGGCGTCTGCTGTCCCGGATTCATCCCCTGTTGCCCCGGCGGAAGCATGCCCCCACGCGGCGGGCCGAGCTGACCCATGGGAGGTGCGTGCGGGTTCTGTGGCGGTTGGGACTGTTGGCCGTGGTTCGGCGGAGAGTGCGCCATGGTGGGGGACTGAAACGGAGCCCCGCCGTTCGGAGCGCGCGCCTGGCCGGTCAGCGGCGGACGGGGCTGGCCACCCATGAACGGTTGCTGACCCATGCCTGGTGGGGGCGGACCGCCACCAGGGATAATCCCGTTGGGCATGGGCCCGCCTGCGAACGCCGTGGGGCCAGGAGGCTGGGGGTTCCCAGGCGGAATGCCGTTTGGCATGACCCCGTTTGGCGCGAAGCGTGGGGGCGGCCCAATGCCGTTTACGCCGGGGCGACCCAGCGGTGGCTGCTGCATGAGGCCGGTGGGGATTGGTGGGGGCGCGGGAGCACGGTTTTGGTTTTGCTTCAGTGCTTGCTGGTGTGCTTGGTGCTGTGGTGGCGCACATGAGCGCGGGAACGGGGGGCGGGGTGGAATGGAAACGCACCTGGGTATACAGCATGGCGTCGTCTGTGCCATTCCCGTTTGCCTTTGCGGTGAACAGGACCCAAAAGACGCTCCACCACCTAGGAAAGCCGGTGAGACGGACGGAACAGGTGAGCGAAGCGAGGCGCACTCGAACAAGAGACCCTGGCGAGCGTTGATCGGGGGCGTCGAGTCGGACGGGATCTCTGCCTCGAGCAGGAGCTCGCGGGCAGTTTTCCGGAAGCCGCGCTTGTAGCAGTAGTCGTAGATGTAGATGTTAAACCTGGGATGGGCTATCAGACCTGGAAGCAATGTGGGGAAGAACTATCACATCTTGTCGCCCTCCCAGGACAGCGGCTGGGACGCTGCGGAGGGGTCCTGGGGTGTCTGGGAGCCGGGGAGGGGGCCCTGGGGGGCTACGGCAGTCATGGTTGTGGTGGTGGGAGCCAAGAGCGGTGTGCGCGCCTACGAGAAAAACGGAGGCAGATTAGGACAGGTGTCAACACCGCGGAATGACCCTGAGAACAGTCAATGGTGGGAGCGCACTGGCAGTATACAAGTACAGTGTACACTGTACAAGCAGAGACAAGGAGTACCGTGTTTGTTTGCGCCGAGGCTGATGTGCGCATAACATATTATAATCCGGATTATTACTTTTATACACTACACTAGCTCACCGACGCACCAGCACAAGCCCTACATCGTATCCCCATCCAATATACTTTACCTCTATCAGTCGTCGGATCTCGCGCCAGCCTTTCGCTTCCTCCTCTTCCCCTAGCTCTCTCACGACATAGATAAAGTCAGCGGGCGTCAGCAGCGACCGGAACAGCGACCCAATCAGAAACGCAATGAGCGCGATAACCACAACCGTCGACAGCGGGTACACCGACTGCGTCCCAGGCTCGTGTGGCGCATCGATGTCCCCCAGTCCTCCAGGAAGCTTGCGGCCGCGCCCAGGTGACGTACCGCTTACAGCAGGAGAAGCAGGTCCAGAGCTCGGCGTCGAACCGGTGAACCGTGTCATGAACCCAAGAAGTCCACTGCTCCCTGCATTCTGCACAACCACCGTCGGTGGTGGAGCATCCGTCAGTGGCTGCATTAAATTGGTGTCAGTTCAGTGCAAGCTAGCACAGTAGATTAAATTCACCGTTCCAACTGTCTCTTCGCTGCCCTCGGCGTTATTATTCTCCCGCAGTTCCTTCGAGTTCTCTCCGTCCACCGCCACGGGCACAACGACCGCTTCAAGCAGATCGTCTGCAACCGCAACGGGCACCTTGAGTTGTTCGGACAAAATCTCGGGCTCACTCAGAGAACTGGAATAATTACTTTAGGATTAATTGCGATAAATGAAACAAACAAACTCACCGGGAAAGTACGCCCATCTTCAGTATCCGGTCATCGAGCAGCTCCTCTCGCCCGAGCGTCGTCAGCGCCTCCTTCTCATTGACCACAGCGACGTCCGCGCCGTCCACCACAACAACCGCGCCCTTCTTCCCTCCAGGCCGCACC
Organism: Mycena polygramma; assembly: GCA_029449255.1. Taxonomy (NCBI): domain Eukaryota; kingdom Fungi; phylum Basidiomycota; class Agaricomycetes; order Agaricales; family Mycenaceae; genus Mycena; species Mycena polygramma. Next base: position 108,852 of record JARKID010000056.1, on the reverse strand, counting down.
TCGACCTCCACCACCGCGCCGCCCTCCTCGAGTGAAAGCAGCCACGGCGGCTTCGGCGGCGCGGCCCTCACCTCGTCCGTCAACGGGTCCCGCACCGTCGAAATCTGATACTGCGCCGTCGGTAGCGTCAGCTTCACCAAGTGCCTCGTCGGCGCGTCCGCAGTCAGCCCGGAAGAATGCAGCGGCGACGACGGCATCGTGTGGATCGTTGTCGCCAACGGCAGCGCCGCCGGGTCAACACCCGCCTTCTCCTGCGCACACAATGGAATGTACTTCCCGCGCTCACCCACCGCAACGTCCGCGCGCAGCCGCGTGCGCAGCACAATGCAGTACCCCTCGGGATAGAGCTTCGAGTCCACAACCAGCTCCGCAACGAGCAAATCCGTCGGCGGCCGCACCTCGCCCTTGATCGTGAACGCGGACGACGACCGGCCGCGCAGCTCAGAGGTGGGCGCGGAGCTCGCCGATATCGTACGCTCCCGGACAGTTGACCCCGTCGACTCAGTGCGCTGCCGCACGCTGCTCGCCGCCGACTCCCTCCGCGGACGCCCCACATTCGAGCCCGACCCCGCGCGTTCCCGCCCGGGCAGCTGCAGCGACGACGAGGACCCCGACGCCGGCAACCCGCTAAGCGTAATCGTACTGTCGCTCCCCCCGCTCGGCATGCCCTCGGGCGTGTCGCTCAGCGCGGGGCTCAGCGTAATCATGCTCGGCCGCGGAGTCTGGTCCGCCCCGCGGGTGGGCGAGGGCGCCGGGGCGGAAGGCGGCGTCGTGCTGTTCAGAAGGACCGTGCTTCGATACACACGCTCGTCCGGCACGTACTTTGTGTGCACCAGCACGCGCTGCTCGTCGCGCCGCCGCACCTTCCACGCTGTCACCGCAAACGGCTCGTGCACCTCCTTGTCGGAGATGACCAGCCCCGCGGGCGGGAGGCGCGTGATGGGCAGCGAGGAGATGCTCTTAAAGTACGCCTCGACCGCGAGGATCGCGCGCGGCGCGGCGGCGTTGATCATCGAGTTGAACGCCGCGGGCACGGACCCGGCATAGTCCATCGCCACCATATGTGTACACCGCGTCGACGGAATCGCGTAGTTCTCCTTCGTGTACGGGTCCAGCGTCTCCAATATCCATGCATCAACGAAGATGCGCCCAATGGGCAGGCCATATGGGTTATATTTTCCCGGCGAGAAGGACGCAGCGGATTCAGGGCTGAACGAGGCTGACACACAGAAAATGGCGTTCCGCAGCCCATTCGACTGTTCTGCGACGTCGCCGGTGGGTCTTCGAGAAGGCACGACATGTGCGCGCGCGAGAACGGACGCCACGTAGAATCCGCGGTCTCGGAAGGGGAACCCGGCCTTTGCTACGATGAACGAGGTCCTGCAGTCAGCGCCGTACGACTCGAGAACGGTCGCAGAGTCCAGACGCTCATCCCACTTCTTCCGACACTCGAATTCCGTGACAATGGCCGCCAGCTCCTCCGCGGAGACGCCCTCGATCACCTTCTCGCCCTTGTGCACCTGAATAACAGGCGAAATCTCTGGGCAAAGCTTGCGCCGGATAGATATTGCCTTGTCATTCAGGGTTGTCCAGCCCTCGGAAGAACCATGCGAGTGTGACTGCTGGATCCACGCAAGCGCCTCCAGCGCATATTGCATCGGCAGTTTAGACGAAGACGGAACAGCGTCGTCAACACCCGCAGGAGAAATCGCAGCGACGGCCTGCTGTGTCGTCTGTGACGCCTGATCCACGGCATATGTGAAAAATCTTGCAAGAGGACTGGAGATTCGCGGGGCAGTAGCCCAACCCATGGACCGAGCGTTGGAGTCCGAACCCGACGGGTCTTCCGAATCCGCGTCCCATTCTGCCCGTCGTTTCCGGATAACGCCCATGACCGGAGGCTGATCGAGAGGTATTCGAGCAGGCTTTACCCGCTTCTGCTTCGTCAACGACTTGATCTCGCTGTCCTGAAGCTCCTCCACGTCGACTGTGACTTTCGACCCGTTGACCATGACCAGCCCCTTCTCCTTCCCTGGTGCTCGTCGGACAAGAACAAGCAGCCGCTCGTCGTCGATGAAAACAGCATCATGCGTCAGAGTGAGCCACAGACCCCCGCCTTCGGCCGATAGTCGATGCCGACGCAGACATGACAGAGATTGCGGTGGAGGATCGACCACGATGTCCAAAGATGGGGCCCAAGCATCCATATCGCACCGCAGCTCGCATTCAATCACAGGAAGGCCCGATCCAATTGAATTTGTCGACGTATCCGAAGCGGAGGTCGAAGATTGTCGGCTCGCAGATGCTTCGTACTCCACTTTAAAGCTGGACCGATCATGATCGTACCGTATCTCGTTCGCTTTCGCGCCCGCTAGTCTCGTAACCACCGGTGGTCCGCCACATTTGATCGCGAATTCGCCGATACCTGCGAGTGCGTTGATCATCAAGGTCGGGATGGATGTCTTGTTCGTCCATCCTTTCGGATCCGATTGTTCGAGTAGAGTCAAGAGGGTCGTGGTCGGCGAAAGGGTCTCGATTGCCCAGCCCCGCAAGTCAACCTGGGTCCGGATAACGGTGGGATCGACGGGAGGGATGTTGGGGAAGAGATGTGGATCGTCGGCTGAGAAGGAGAATACGTGGATCGTGGTAGGGGACTTGTATACAGTCTTGAGAACCACGGAATCACGACCACTGTCATCATCAAGTCAGTCGAGCGCTCGTATAATATAAAGAGGTGTTACTTGACGGGCCAGGCTGGTTTTGTCTTGAAGTGCCATAGTTCAGTCAAGTCGTTGACGTCCTCCAAAAGCACTGCATCCTCGTGCGTCTTGTCCCAATACATTTGAGCGCCCGGAGAAACGACAGCGCTGTAGAGGTCCCATAACCCAACACCAACAAAAGTGGCCTCCGCCCGATAGACGACCAAAGTCGGGTCAATCGAATCGAGCTGCGTTATCGACACTCCTCTGGCTTCCGTAGCTCCACGAAGAACAGCAAATCAGTTCCGAGATCAAGCTCAGTGGTTAAGAAACCTACTTCGCCTCCACTTCGCTTCGGGCTCCTGCAGAAGTGACGAGAAGTATATGTAGTTCCTCCTGACCCGCGAGAGTATCGACTTCTCGGCGACGGCGGTTCGATCCGTGGGCGGACGGGGTATTGTCGGGGCTGAGGAAGTGGACCCAATACTACTCGTTGTGCGCATAGACGACGCCGTATTGAAACTAAGATCAGCGGTGCTCGAGACATCCTGCAGAATTTGTTGGGAAATAAAGTACGAGGAGGGGTCGCGTTCTTCGACGTCTTGAATCGTCTGGGGGAGGCCATTTAGCCGTAACCCTACCGATGGCCCAGAAATTTCCACAACCACTCGGACTTTGAGGACAGAATGCTCGTCTAAAAGCGGTGCGTGCGTAAGCCGAACAACAATCTGATCCAGTGGTAGCGATAATTCTGAGGTCGATAATTCTGAGGTCGATGGGAACGAGCTGCTTCGAATGGCGTGCATTGACCAGGGCAGTCGTTCCACCTCCTCCGACGATGCTTTGGTCGACACCTGGACGTCCCAGCCCTCGCCCGATGGCAGAACGCACTCGATGGAGCGCTTCAAACGGCGCTGCTCCCGCAAGGCATGCAGCTCGTCCAGGCCTTGCTCGGTAGGAGCATGTTCATCCTCCTCCGGTATAATGGCGTAGTCGATGGTCAGAGCTTCCCGGTCGTTCTGAAAGCGGATGCGTTCGATGGACACCCCGTTCCCGTAACCCGTGAGCTTTGGGATTCGGGATCCACGCTTCATCACAGTTTTGAACAGGCCCAAACCCATTGTCGAGAGCTGCTGCAATGCACCAGTAGACGATCCGAGATTCCATGCCGTGCGCAGATCATGCTGCCAAAAGCAAGTAATGCGCAGTCTACCACCAGGCGAACTTCGCTTTTTCTGGGGTTCACCCGGAGCAGAAGGAAGTTGAGGTAGTGGCGCGAGGTGCTGGATGCACCAAGCGAACACTATAAAGGATGAGAGTCCTGCGCAAGTAGAAGGGACTAACTTACAAGTAACGTGGGATCTGACATAAGGCGGAGATGGTCGTAAATATGCTGGTTCATCCGCCGAGCGTGGCAGGGAAGTGGAAATGTCAATGAACGTCGATGCGTCGTGAAATGACCGTGAAATGGTGACCGCGTCTCGTGGACTGGAAGAGGTCAAGCTACAGCCACAACACGTAGGAATGAAGAACGCACTTTGCAGGCCATCCCAATGTAAAATTCGTCTTGCATATTCGAGTTGTGTGATCGAAAACCTCAACGAGATGCGCGTCTTCAACCGCCGGATCCCATTCTTGCCGAAGTTCGGGGGTGGTGAGGACGGACTTCCAAGGCTCCAAAGACACAGAGTCGTCGCCTGTAGGAACGTCGAGTACCATTCGATATACGTCGCCTCCCGCAGCCTTGCTGGGCTTGCGGTGAACGACCACGTCAGCTAATTCTGGTACAGCCGTCACCCGCGCTTTCCCCTTCCTATTGGAGGCCGAGTCGACTGAGGAAGAAAGCCGCTTCCATTCCGCAGAGGAAGAAGAGGTAAGAAGTTGGCGAAAATGGGTCTCAGCGCCGTTCAAAGCGCTGTACCATGACTGGCGCAATCTGAGCCGCACAGGATGAAAATTAGAAGCTGCAGGGCGGAATTTGCTGACCTCGAGCCATCGGACATTGTGGAATGGTTGTGGTTTGGGACACGAACGGAGCCCAGTCACCGTCGACGTCTTGGACGCGCTGGTTTGGGGAGCCTGCGTATCCCCAATCGGCGACCACCAATCACGGGGTCGCCCGATGATTTAATTTTGAAACCTTGTTCCGGGCTTTATTACTTTCTGACTCGTCCGTCTCAGCTGCACTATGGGTGGCCGGGTGCTCAGCATACAGTCCCATGTCGTCTTTGGCTATGTGGGAGGAAAAGCAGCAGTTTTTCCCTTGCAATGCCTCGGCTACGACGTTGATGTAGGCTGTCCTCATCCATTTTGTGCGTCTGCTACAACAGATATCATCAGGTAGTCAATACTGTCAACTTTTCCAACCATTCGGGTGCGCACAGCGAATACCCACGCATATTGTGTTAATTGTCTCCAGGCTATGGGCGGTTGGGCGGCACAAAAACAACGGCGGCCGAGCTGACAGAGATTTTCCAGGGTCTAGAGCGGAACCAGCTGCTGCTGCCCGATAGACTCCTCACAGGTTTCCTTTGTGCGAGCTTGAACTTTTGCCGGGGTGTTGAAGTCCGCTAGGTTACATCCCAGGTGCTGAAGGGCTCTCGACTGTCGCTGATCTTGTCGATAAACTCAAATCCAAGAAACCTGGGCTCATCTATCTCCTGGATCGTATGCGCAATTCTGCCTGGTGTACCAAGCTGTTGTTCACGCATTAACAGCGGTGCTCGGGGATGCGGGCCGTCTATACGTCGCACCCGACTGCATTCCAGTCTATCGCCGAATGCTTCCACTGTCCACCGTGATCACGCCGAACTGGTTCGAAGTAGAGTGAATCACGCGTCGTCCTTCGTCGGCCATACGCCCCGTACTCATGTTCCTCTCACAGAACTCTGACGGACGTCGAGCTGAAGGACCTTCCCTCTTTGCGTCGCGCCTTGACTGTCCTGCACGAAGAGTATCACGTCCCGAACGTCGTGATCAGCTCCATTCCTCTCTCCGGCTGGCTCAAAGCAGCCCTCCCAACGAGCCTATCCTCCGATCTAGACCCCGACTCCAACCACCTCTTGTGTATCTCCTCCTCCGCAACCCCAGGCGCGGCAAACCTATCAGCGGTACATGCCCAAACTGTGCAGCTCCTCCCGGGCTACTTCTCCGGCGTTGGGGATCTCTTCTCTGCCCTTCTCCTCGCCCATTTCACGCCGGATGGCGCGTCTCCCGTGTCGCGTGCCGCGTCTCAGGCTCTCACGAAAACCCACGCGATGCTGCGTCTCACGCACGAGTACTCGGAGACTCTCCCCGAGGACGAGCGGCAGGCGACCGACGACGAAAAGGATCTGGCGGATCCTCTTCGCAAGGTCAAGCGCATGCGCGGGCGGGAGCTTCGGCTTGTACAGGGCCAAGACATCCTGCGCGGTAATAAACTAAAGGATGTCAGGGAGATGCAGCCGTGGACGGGATTTTGGGAGTCCTAGGGGTTTGAGGCTAGAAGTAGAGTAGAATATTTAATCGTAGACCAACCCATACACTGTTTATTACACGTAAAATTGCTGAACAATTAATTGTTCTCCCCTCGTCCGAGCTTATCCAGCGAGCGCGCGCCCTGCTCGAACCACTCCTCGCGCGATATCCAAAAGTCTTCTCGGTTTTTCATAATGTCGGCCAGGACAGCGCCGCCGAGGAAGACCATGTGCTTCCGGCGGGGAGGATCTTCAATTCTGATCTTGAATTTCTATGCCGGGATTCAGCTAATGAGGGTGAAAACGGACAACGAGAACGAACGTTCAGTCGCGAGGGATCGCCGTCGAGTACGCGGGTGAGGTATAGCTGCTTCATCTCCTTCTCGAGACGACTGGGTAGCCCTGGGTACATGCTGGATCCACCTGAAAGTACGATGTGCTTGTACAGCTCAGAGCGTATGTCGACGGCGGCGTTTTGGATCGTTTGGAAGAGCATTTCTAGTTTTGTCAGCTTAATGAATTAACGTAGACCGAAGAACTCACCCGCGACCCCAGGCTGCTCAACGTCGACCAGATGCGGCTGGAACATGCACTCTGGTGCCTCGAATCGTTCAGAACCAACTTTGATGGTGCGACCGTCTGGTAGCTGTAGAAATAATGAAAATCGTTCCAGGAGTCAAACCATTGCGCGTACTTGGTAACTCTCAACAAGCACAGTGGTTTCCTCCGAAAGTCGCGTGTCCATGTCAAGGTCATAGCTGAATGTTATTCAGAAACAGCGGTAGGAGGTCCCGGGAAACCCGTACCTGACGTAGCACAACTTCTCCTTGATTTCTCGGACGGTCTCGAAGTCGGCCGTCCGGTTGAATGCATAGCCACGCATGAGCAGCAGCTTGATCAGATAGCGCGTTACATCTCGCCCAGCAATGTCCAGTCGGCGCGTCAAGTGGGGGAGCGCAAAGCCGCTGTACACGGGCACAATATGTGTCACACCGTCGCCAGAGTCGACGACGACGCCCGTAGTCAGACCTGTGCAGGATCAGCCTGTGCCGCAATGCGCAGCGAAAAACCCGCTCACCTTGCGCGTACAGGGTCAGAACAGCCTGGATAGCCACGTAGACGCCGCCGAAGCCGTACTCCTCGAACATGACCTGGCACATCCGCTGCCTGTTCACCTTGGGGTTCATCGGCGGCTCCGTCAACAACACCTTCCTCCCCCGCGGGTCGATCTTGAGCTTCTCGTCGAACGTGTAGTCCCACAAGTGCTTCATGTCCTCCCAGTTCCGGACGATACCGTGCTCCATGGGCTGCGTGATCTGCAGGTAGTTTCTATTCTCCGCAGCCTCGTCGCCGACCATAATGTCCTTGATTATGGCGGACCCTACTCGCTCTTCCGCGCGCAATATTGGGCGCCCAACGACAGATGCGAATACTGGGAGGTGTACGAGTGAGGAATGGACTCGTAGGACAGCATTGAGTGTATTGTACCATGTTCTGGGAAGTTGGAGCCCGCATATCCCACTTTCACGAACTGGCGAAGAAACGGTGAGACGCGACCGGGAGAAGCTCGACGAGACGTACCCCCGTTCCGTTGTCTACAACCAAGGGCGCCTCGCTATCCATTGTGAAGGTTATGTGTCGGAGGCGTGTTTATGTCTGTGTACAATCGTCGCCGTTGCCTTTGGTTCACTCTCTCCCTTTATGACTGCGCCGACGCAGCGCTGCGCCCGAGTCAAATGTCGCCCCATAGCTGCGCAGTACTGTCTCACCTGTATCACCGGTCATCAGGGCTCTTTTTGCAGACTTGGTTTCGCCAAAATTATAATTCACTTCAAACACAAACTTTTTCCGGTGAACTTCAAACATGCTACCCCGACGTACATCTTCTACTACACCGCACGAGAAGAGCAACATAAGAGGGCTTTCGCCGCCCCGAACCTGCTCACAACAATGCTTCCCTGATGGACGATTGACCCGGTGGGCCGCCACCACCAAATCGCACGCAGAAAACGATGGAATTGACTTTCTGACCTTGCAAAATGAGGCAAACAGGTCCTCTCAGGCTTCCCCAAAGTCGACGCCGCTTCTTCGGAACCCGTCAAAGCGTCGGATTCGTGGTTCCTCGGCGCGGAACGATTTGTTGAGCGCGTGCTTATCACGGGCGGTGGAGCGAAGTGTTTGCGTGACGATATCGTCGAATTTGGGGAAACAATGAAGAAGGAACATCCCCAGGCCGAGCTTGTCGTTCAGAAGGGCGGTCTGCATGAAGATATGCTTCTCGACTTCAACACCAAGTTGGAAGTTTGAATCCGTTGATCGTCGAGTGGATGGCTGCTGGATTCAGCTGAACTTGTGGCCATTTTCCAGTGTCAACCTCCTTCGAGATCTGAAATTATGGAGCAAACGGTCAATCTACTCGCTGCAACTAGGACCAGAAACGATGGAAGGGAGGCAGGCCCAAAGCTGCGCTCATAACTTTGCGACTATTGTACTAGTAACCTGAAGCCGGTCTTCGTAAAAACGGAGGCATACATAGTAAGCAATTTGTTTGGAAGGTAAGTGTTCAGTCGCTTCAGGTTCGGCATTATAGCACGCCCACGTCATCAACGCGTTCAGTCCTCATACTCTGAGTCCTTAAACCAATGCCAAAAGCCGCCCTCAAGATCGAGGTCCGGCCCCCTCCCCAGCTCCATCCCCATTGCGTCGTCCGGGTTGAACCACTGCGCAAAGTCGCGCTCGAAATTAAGGTCCCCGAACAGCCCCACGTCCACAAACTGGTCCAGCCCGTTCGCCACGCTCTGGATAAACTCGGCCGAGAAGATGTTGTCCGTCGCCGGCGGCGCGGGCTGCAACGGCATCGCGACGGGGCTCATCGAGGACGCATTTGCCTTGACTATCAGCCCCGGGGACGTGTTCGGGCCCGGCCCCGGTCGGTGCGCCCTGCTGGTCCGCACCGCCCTGGTCCGAGTTGGGCGTCGGCGGGCCCTCTTTCGCGGTTTCGGGCCCGACAGCGGCTGGTTCCGCGGTGAGCCGTCGGGGATCCCGTTCGAGGGGCCCTTGTTCTCCTGCTTGTTATGGTCTACATCCATGTCTACCCCAAGTTAGTACGAGCGCTGAGATAGAGTTTCAGACAACTCGCCGCCGCTCTCAAGTTCCTTTCTCCCAGTGTTATAGACGACGTTGTTGTTTAGGATGGGTATCTGCGACAGAAAGAGGTTAAGAATGGGCAGGGACCACTTGTGAGGGCAGCTGGGCGAGGCTGTGAAGTGCTGTGTATAAGTGGGACATCCAGCACGTTCCCGCGTTTTTGGCAGTCGTGGAACTTGGTCAATTATTATTGACGTGATTCTGCCGCCTGGCACTTCGCCGTCCATTCTCCACGAACATGATAGCCAACTCATTTGCTCCCAGTTGCATCCGATATGAATTCATACTGACAGGCATAACACCACTGATCAAGGGAGCCGAAGTGCCATGAGCTGGATGGAACTCGGTGTACATCTCCACAAATGGTAGCGCGCATTTGCTCTCAATTCCATCCGATATGAATTCACACTGACAGGCATAACACAACTGATCAGGAGAGCCGAAGTGCCATGGATACCTAGCTTTCTATTGCAGGCTATGGCGGGCTATGAAGCATCCCATAGCATCCAATATAGTCCTGTTAACCTCAGCGATGCAGAGCACTTTGAGCGATCGATTGAATCCGGAGCCATCGAGGAACTGAGCGTGCGGCCATTCCAATATAATCTTGGGATACCAATCGGAACTGAAGGACAGATCCTCCAAATTCGGGTCACAGACTAGCTTCCTGAGCTGTTTTGACGGAACGGCGCCCATGGACTTCAGGAGATTCCCGCGGACGACGAGCGTTTCCAGTAGAGGGACACCCGCGAAAAAATCAACCGAGTGCGGGTTCTCATACAATCGAATTTTGATTTCTTGGACAGCGGGCAATCTGCCTTGCAAAATAGAGAGATCGATGTTCCCCAAGGAACAGAAAAATCGGCCGTCCGCCAACGGTGAGACTGTTGGGCGAGGAGCTCGAATACACAAGGGGGAAGTGTGAGCGAAAATTCGCACATCAATGAGTACATCGCGAGTGCGTTCCAGACGAGCGGCAAGGAGCGTCATCGTTTTCTGCAGCCAGTAACCGGTACTCCAGAGAACACCGTTGAGATTACAGTTCAGTTTCAATATTGTTTGGGGGCGCACAGAATTCCGGCGCAAACGGGGCGGGATGAATTGAGAATATGGGGTGAGAATTTCGGTAGGAAGCTGTGGATGGGTGCATGAATTGATCCTGCGCCTGGGACGCCTGTGTGGGTTTGTGGGTGGCCAAGGAGCGAGGGTAGGTTCCTTTGTAATGCTGCACTTGGCGCCTTCTGCGCGAAAAGTCGCCAGGCTCGGGGTCAAATGAGAAAGATGGAGTTTTCCCCTGCGAGTGGGCACCCCGGTGTGTGTTATTAGCCAAGGGGAGGGGAAATCACGCTTGAGGAGGAAGGAGCTGGTATAACGCCGTTGGAGCAGGGGTAGCAGGCGGCAGAAATAAAAGATGGACTAAGGGCGGTCTGTATGGGATAGTCTTCAGAGCCTCGTTTGCGTACGCGCCAGAGGAGGACCGGGCAGTGTGGGGTGCAGGAGCAAAGCAGCACAACAAATTCAATTGGAAAAAACTGATCGATCACGTTGTTTGCCGTCAGTACCTTCCCGACGCACTTGAAGTGCCGTCCAACTTGTCCCGTTCTTGCCCTCTACATTCATTGGGCCATGTTCCAGCTGGCAATACTGAAAGACACGGTCGCCGTCCACCCGTCAGATTTCGGCGGTCCCCCGGAACAAGCTCTCATCGCCGAGCTAAATGTCGGTCTTTGCCTCTGTCTCTTCGATATCGCAGAAGCGGGTAGAATGAAAAGTGCGGTACGGCGATGGTTTCTTGTGGTATAAAGGTCGACCGTTCTGGTGCAATTTTTGTGCTGTGGACTATATGCAGTCATCTTCCGAATGGTCATCATGATCTTCCGACCATTCACATCCGAACTTCTACTTGCGAAGGTTATGTCTTCCGACCATAACGGTATACGATGTGCGCTTCATTCCTGTCTTTTTTTCTCTGTCTCATCCTTGATCTCGGGACAGTAAGTTTGGGATTTTTTTGACGACAGCTGCGTCCCTGTCGCGTATCTTCCACAACCAAACGCCTTGTACGCCTACGTTTTCAATTTTTGCGCGATGGAGTGCACTCAACGCGTGTGTGTGTCGGTGATCACAACGAGCGCGCGCACTTCTGGCTGCCATAATCACAACTGAAGTCGCACGAGCTCCTGGATAGCCCCACAGTACAGCGGATGTGGATCGACAAAGGCGAGGTGGTCCGTGTCAGCGTCGAAGCCAACGAGTTTTACGACGACGAGCCGGGGCCCCTCAAAATGGCGGACGATGTCCAGGTCGTCAGAGAAGTTCAGGCTCGAGCACCATTTACGATTAATGTGCGTGAGCTCCGTCTTTTCATTGTGAGCCAAACCCTCATCCATCCCCTCGGGTTTCGATGGAGGATCAGGGATTGGGTCCGACATCCTGGTGGAGTGCCGCGCAACTAGTAGAGGGCGATGACGGTGCTATGGAAGAAGGATCAAAACTCGACACCGACGGGCGGCTTGGTATCGTTTTCTCTTTGTATCATTAATGATTAGACCTCTCACTGAACGAATTTAGTAAAAGGTTCGACATTACTCAAGTCTACTGTGTTCCCATTCCCTGGCGGATTGCGCTTACAATCCACAGCATTGCACCTTCATCCGCGAGGTGTCTGCTGAGGTCGACACTAAGACCAATAGCAGTAACGACCTGGAGGACATACCATTTGCATCTTTTCGTTCAAGTCAGGCAAAATCAATTCGAGGACGCGCCTCGTCGGCCTCTGAGGTGGTGTTGAAGACACTTCGCTCAAAACGTTGACGGCCGCCGCCCACCGGAGCTCCCGCTTTCCTTAATGGGACTTCAGCGGTTACCTTCCTTAATTATCCGCAGATCCCACGGATCTGGATGATGGCAGCCGTGAGTTTGTCAAACTCTCTCAAATTCTCAAAGTGGAGTTCAACCACATTGAATTGTGGAGCATCCGGTACATACACAGGTTGTCTCAACTCTTTTACAATTGCCTCGAAAATGCTCCAAAGATAATGATCCAGTCAGCAGTTAGTTCAGGCGACCCGTGCAGGGATCATTGGTTGCAAGCGTCGACGGGACACGTGAAACTGAAGCTAAGACCCTCGACCAACTCCGACTCGGGATCATCTGGCAATTGTCTGACCAATTGAACTCTCCGGAAGGAAAGAAGACTCCGGCGCCCGTCCTCGGAGAATCCTTCGAAGCTCGGTCTCTCCGTTGATGTGTCTTGTCGTCGCGGGCACTCTTGTCCGACTACCTCCGGGGCAGTGACGAACAGCAAACTTAAACACAGGCACTTACAGCGTGGTCATCGCAACGGTATAAAGAGGCCAGGTTCTGAGCTAGTGCCATATCCAATTCTTCTACCAGATGAAGTTCCTCTTTCTACTATCTGCACTAGCGTTTGCGCGCGCGACGGATCTGCATCCTCGTGCATTCCAACCGCGTGCAAACAACCTCTCGCCTACGGTTGACCCCACAGTTATCCTCCCCGATGGAGGAGCTGGAACATACCCACGTCTGGCGCACCTCGCAGATGGTAGTGTTCTCGGGACTGTCACCGCCTTCAATGGGGCAACTCATATCCTGACTGTGACGCGCTCCACCGACGGTGCACGTACCTTCGGCGCTTGGGGTATAATATCCACCGGCACCGGCGATCTCGACAACACATACCTCATGCAGCTTGCGAACGGCGACATCATCGCGACTTTCCGAAATCACGACAAATCGGGCACTGCCTACACGTTCTATCGCGTACGCGGTACTTGATTCTGCGTTCACAATACAAATGTTGATCACGAGTCGTCCAGATCACAGCATGCATCTCGCATGATAACGGAAAGACTTGGGCATTCCTTTCGCAAGTCGACCAGCGCGCCGCAAATGGAGTCAATGGCCTCTGGGTACGTCAATCCTCTCCTTTGTTGCTGCTACTCATATCAGAGCATGCAGGAACCGTTCCTACGCCTCGCCAAGAGCGGAGCACTGCAAGGTAAGATCGGTCCAGCCGCAGTCATTTTTGCGCTGAATATTGAGTGGCCCTCAGTTTACTATGCATCGGAAAACAGCGGAGCCGACCAGGACATTCTGATGCGCTCCTCCACCAACGGCGGAGCCAGTTGGTCGGCAGCAACAACTGTTGCGGGTGAGCCAATAGACTCTGGAAATTCGAAGCGCTCACCCCCGTCGCAGGTGGTACCACAACTGGCCGTGATGGCATGCCCGGATGCACCGACTTTACGGTTGGAGGCGCGGCACGCGTTCTTTGTGTCTTCGAAACTACGGAGGGCACCGGTGGCTTGTTCACCGTCAAATCTGTCGTGAGCAGTAATGACGGGGTGTCCTTTGGTGAACGTGCACAAGTATACATTCCTGATCGGCCGGGGACCAATGGTTCGTTTCTGGCGAAGCAAATGAAGAGACTGTATTCATTCGTTGTGTTTTAGCTGGAGCTCCCTCTGTCGTGACAACCTCTGCCGGAACTCTAGTCGTATCATTCCAGACGGATGAAGACACTGCGGCGAATACCTGGTTGGTCTTTCACTCCTTTGTATCACTTCGTGTGTTGAAACCACGCCGCAGGCCTAGTGGTGGGAGCTTCAAGATATTGACAGCCCCGTCTGCAGACCCACAGGTCTGGGGACAAAAGACGACCGTGCTCCCAGTTTCGTCATTGTGGGGCGCCTTATACAGTCGCGTTGACGGAAGCGCGACAGTGGTTGCCTGCGCCGATAATGGTGGGGCTCGGTGTCACCAGGTATCTTTTGCGTAAATTGAAGAAGTGTATGTTCCTTTTGAAAGAAGAACTCCAATACAATATGACTCTCTTAGTCTTCCTTCGCAGCGCCAGACATCGGATCTGCATCAGAATTTGGACTGGACACACCCAGCCGAGGTTTGTCTAGTTGCATCCAGACGCGTGGGTGAAACATCAAGATAACTCGGCGGCATCCGGCCGGATTAAATCCTATTGAATTAGACACTGAATTTGTCTTGAACGCAGTTGTAACGCAGAGCACAATTCCACCTCTTCCCCTTCCAGAGGTATCAAATTACTGTGATCCGCCCGAACAGTATAGAGTTGAACAAACCGCAAGCATCGCCAAACATTACGATGCACTGCCACTTGGCATCGCCGCACGCCAAGTTTAGACTCTAATTAGAGGCGGACACGGATGCTAAGTTACACGACACGGGTTTCCTCCTCCTTCCATGCCAGATCCTTCTCTCCTGCGAGGTCAAGACGTCGTCCGCGATGCTGAGAGCTTCAATGCTATCGTCGACGACAAGCTCTATCTGGGGAAGTAAGCCGTTGCCACCGCTGCCGCCGAGACTTCTTACCGTCGTCCAGCTTGTCGACTGCAGAATCTCCGCAGTTGCTGGCTCGTCTGGGAATAACGCATGTTCTATCCGTCTGCCCGGATTATCTGGCGCCTGTCGAAACAGTGAAGAAACACTTGACTCTCCCAATGATAGACGACGAGCTTTTTGATATCCTACAACACCTCCCAACAACCTGCCGCTTTATACAAGAAGGGTTGAATGCCGGGGGGAAGGTGCTAGTCCATTGTGTTATGGGGATATCTCGAAGCGCAACAGTGGTTTGCGCGTACCGTATGCATTTGCTTCTCGACGTCGAGATTTTTTAATGAATTGATGCAGTCATGTTTTCGCAGCAGATCTCTGCTGCGCAGGCTATCCGGATGGTCCGAACACGTGCGAAAGGATTTATCATTTGCTGAAAAGCCTCCATGGTCTGAATTCTGTCCAGGACGACCCAAAAGCAGACCAAACTACAACTTCATCCGGCAACTTCAGGCCTTTTCTGAATGCAATTACGATATCGGTCCTTCCTCTCCTGCGTATATTACCTGGAGGAAGCGGCAAATTTTCGATGCAAAGCATTCTCTTCGAGTGATAGATGGTATGCCCATACTGGCCGACCAGCTTTTTCTCAGCTTGTACGTGTGCCCATAATCTCCGGTCGAGTCAACCTATTTTTCCGTAGCGATTTCCCGTCGAAAAATGAGCATGCAAGTGCTCTTCTCGAATATCTTGGCGTCACCCACATTGTGTCCATTACACCAGATCACATTTCCAGTGCACCAGATATTCTGGGAGATTATACCCACAAGCACTTCATCGTTCCTTACACCTCAAAAGAGGCTCTTCTGTTTTCCCTTCCTCTGCTTTGCCAGTTTGTCCATGGCGCAATGCAAGTGAATAATTCACGGGTCTACCTTCATTGCCTGGACGAAGTCAAAGCGGGTATCGCGATATGTGCCTACCGTAAGCCTTCCAATAATGTGTATATAGTCTGAGCTGATTACCCATGTACTAAGTCATGTACTCGCGCCACATTAAACCGAGCCAGGCGCTCGAAATTTTCCAAAACCGTTCGTCAACTGTTCGCCTTTCAGAGACGAATATGATCTAATGAAATACGCCAGGGGTCCCTCTCTTTGACGAGAATCCCACCGTTCGCCGGCATCTCGAGCTGTTTGAGCAGTGTCAATATTCCCCGTCGCACCGAAACCCTCTGGTCCAACTCTGGTTATCGGGATCCGATACGGCGGTGCAAACAGGGAAGCCCGGTTACACGGGTGAACTGCTGGAGAAGAGCAAATTACTCCAGGCCAGCATATTAACCCTCCTCGGCAATACGAGGTCCTGAGAGATTTGGCCGTGTATGTATTGGGAATCTGGGGACATCTTTCGGGCTATTTATTCTTGTTTGTAACTTGTTCAACTTGGGTTCACATGTGGATTGGATAGTATTATACACGCATTCGACCAACGGTTACCAGAAACCATCTGAATCCGGCCTCGAAATCATGCAACTCCGCAGAAATCGGTTACGCCAATCAGCTACGACGCTTAGCGGAAGAATGAATAAAAGGCGCAAATAAAACATGGGCTAGTCCGAGACATCGCAGCAGTATAGCTGCCAGGAGTAAACTATGGACGGACGCAGGTACGAAACAGGGAGATTGCACTTAGTAGCGCTGACCACCGTAACTCTTCTCCTCAAGCTCAATCTCGCGGGACACCTGTGTGAGATCACAGGCATGACAGCAGTAGGACCCGCAGCAGTCTCCACATCCTCCACCATCGATTCCGTACCGCTCACGCACTTCGCCACGATTCATGCACTAAGCAAAATCGGGTAAAATAAACCACAAGAAAAATAGAGGGAGAATGGTGCGCACAGCGAGGATACAGCCTAAGCTCGTGACGGCGTTGAGCGCGAAGTGAGCCCAGCAGGGGACGCTGCAGAAGTCACCGCCGTCGGGATGCGGCGAGTTTTCGCTTTGAAGGTGGGAGAGACGCTGCTTGTTCTTGCCATAGACAACACACGGGCAGACGCAGGCGAAGCAGCCTTTTCGCGTGTTAGGAGGGATAATAAATGGGAGCAGAAACGCAGCTTACAGGTGCCGCATTCCTCAAAGCAACCGAAGAAACCGTGGCTCCATTCGCGCTTTCCGTTGCTGTCAACGGGCTTGCCCGCGGCGTTGCGGTTGCCGCCACCGAGTTGCATGCCCATGGATGGCATGGGCTGCTGGGATTGCTGACGCAGAGAGGGCCTCAGACAGTGGGGAAAGCATCGCCAGGAAGGAACTCACGTAGGCCATGAAATCTAAAAGGTCGAAATAAAAAAAAAGTTGTGGTGAAGGAGAGAGGTGGCAAGAAGAACGGGGAACAACACGGGGTTTCACCACACCTTTAAAGGGCTCTGCACCGCGTTACTGATTGAAGCGGCGACTTATCCTGTGCGGTGTTCGGGGAGAAATGTGGTTACCGCAGTGCCGTCGTTGCTAATTGCCCACATTTGCGCTCGAGGGACGGGCCTGACTTGAGAAATACACATCGCCATTGTTCGGGAGGACTGAGAATGCCAAGTTGAAATAACCATGACGACACCGTCCATGATTTTTGAGGTCAATATTTGCGCGGACCAAAGCTGTTCAGAGCGTGGCGGACGGGTTATTTGTGTGGACTTTACAGACCGTCACGGACATCCCGATATACCCGAGCAAATGTTTCCGAGTCCTTGGACCAGCTCATAAGCGCCAGCGCTCTTGTACTCAACGAGAACGCGGCGGAGGCGGACAAGAAGAAGAAGAAGAGCGAGGCCGACGGTGAGCATGATAGCGACCAGGGCGATGAGGGCGGCGGCGAGGGAGAAGGCGAGGGAGACGAGTGAATCTTTTACGAAGCGAGAGGGATGGAGAAGGATCACGAGGAAGGCCGGGCAGCGAGAAGGGGCGAGGAATGCGACGAGGGACAAGGCCCAGTCTTTGATGAGGCCGAGGCGGTGCGGAGCGCCACCGTCCAGCATACGTCCCAAGAGGTGAGCGAAACGTTATCCGTGCACACGAATCAACACACGTGATGAGACCCCCCCCAAATCGGGAAGTGCCACTGAAATTCCAAAGACTTTGCGGCTCTCAACAACAGCTCCTTGGACGAGTCTTAGCTCTAGAAACCGGGGTATTAGGCTCAGTGCTATCCCCTGGTGACCCCCTCCCCTTTCCACCGACATCCGTGCGCCGTGAACGCCCAACCCTGCCCAACCCGACTCGACGAGGCCACTCTACAGTGTGAATCCAGATACCACCTTGGAACTCATCCTC
The DNA here is from genome assembly GCA_029449255.1 of Mycena polygramma. Classification (NCBI taxonomy): domain Eukaryota; kingdom Fungi; phylum Basidiomycota; class Agaricomycetes; order Agaricales; family Mycenaceae; genus Mycena; species Mycena polygramma. The sequence goes on along the minus strand of JARKID010000056.1, from coordinate 90,888 downwards.
AAGGACTCTTTGCAGGTCCCACATAGCTTCCAAACCCTGCTGGGCCTTGCTGGGTCATACTGGCCTTCAGTCTCGACATTTCGTCGTCGCAAACCTTTCGTTCTTCGAGTCACTACAGCTAGATAAATTACTTTAGCATTTTCTGTACCTACTTGACTGTTCTACTGTACCAACGAGGCTCTGACCACTGAAATCTGCAAGAAACGGACTGGGACGCATTCGGGGATATGGCCCAAAAGGGGATGGCACAGCCTTGCCACGCGAGTTGATCTGTGTGCACGTTTCGCTCACCTCTTGATACGTCCAGCGTGCTACAGTTTCACAAGCATTGAAGCAGTTCACATTGGCCGCGTTGTGGACTGTTGTTGACTCTGCCCCGCGGCTGTCCGGAACAAACAGGGATGGTCGGGCCGATGGACAACGTGCTCTTTTGGTCTTTCCTTGGTCTTTCCACTGTGCCAGCAACTTTCCTAACTCAACTCGGGCCTCCTCGTAGCGACGCGACCTCCCAATCTTATTCCTGATTTCGATCTTGATGTTGGCAAAAGAGCAACGGTCTATACGGAGGTTTCAAAATCCCGAAGCAAGGACCAAAGTCGGATAACCGGCTATGCCTGGTACCATGAAAGCCACAGCTGATTCAGAAGGTCCGTTTGCTGAATCAGGAAGCAAGAAAAAGTCACTAGTGGCTGATAAACCAGGCTTGTAAACGAGTTTGTAAGCGAGCAAGTGACTTTTCCGTCCAAACCCGTCGTCAAGTCAGGCGTTCGTCGATGTGGCCAACATGCATAAGAAGAGGAGGCGCACACTTCGGTGTCAGTATTCTCTCAACCGGTTTTCGATTGTCTGTACCATCCCCTTCGCTCCATCTTCGGTCCATCGACAAAACAAATGTCTGTCTCCACCGCAGATAAATCCAAACCCTATATCCCCTTGGCGGGCGGCGCCAATGATGGGTGGTCGAACGACGAGGAAGCGACTGCAACGTGTTTTTGCGGCGCTGTGCAGCTCAAATTCGTGAGAACCATCTGGACTTTCATTCATCCTCAGTAGACTGACATCGTACCAAGCCAACACAAGGCCCTGGTCTCGTCAGCACGCTCATCTGTAACTGCACCGACTGCCGCAAGATAACCGCCTCGATGTTCTCCTCCATCATCGTCGTCGCTGACACGCATCTCACGCACATCCGCGGGCGCGAGAACCTCAGCACTTATGCGCAAGCGCGCACCATTGCGACCGGAAACCTCATGACGAACTATTTCTGCAAAACGTGCGGGACGCTGATGTATCGCGTCTCGGAGGGCCGCCCGGGGCATAGCCTCTTGCGGATCGGGACGGTGGATGATTTTAGTCTCCATGAGACGCGGCTGCGGCCGCAGCTGGAGCAATTTGTGAAGGATCGGGTCGGGTGGTTACACGGGGCGGAGGGCGTGAGGCAGGTGGAGGGGTCGGTGTCGAAGAAGGCATGAGTCCCGATGAACCAACTTGTCGATATCGATGGAGTCAAGATGCAGTAGTGTTTGAAGCAAATTCTGAACTTGGCCCTGTTTTTTTTTGGATCGAGTCTTCAATACCGGATTCGAGCCTGACCAAATTTACTCTTCAACCGTTGTGGCCGACGAAGCCAGCTCTCACTAATTAGATTTTCACGAATTTGATCTATGATCTGATCACGCAGAGTTTGAGATCAAGACCGTTTTCCCATTGCTCTCCCAGTCCTTGCGCTTCGCCCTCGTCGCTCGACGACGTTCCAACGCTTTTTCCCGCCCTCCTCCCGTTTCCCGCTTCGACTTTGGCTTCGCCTTCGATTCTTTCATGGCCCAGGCGCTTTGCGTTGCCGCGACTCATCCGACTCGACTGTGCCGCACACCCTGCGCGCTGCCGGCAAAACCCAGCCGTACAAAAAATGGTCATATGTTCAAAGTTCCAGGATGCTCCACGGCGGCTTGAGGTCATGCCCGAGGGATGCCCGAGGCAATGCGTTCAATTACTCCAATATCTAACGATGCGGTCTCTCCACTGTCAGTAACTTTGGCAGTAAGTTTTCCAACTCAACCTCTGGCCTGTTTGTCGGAACGACGCAAATGCGAGAACTCGGGGCAACCGCTCATCCTAGCTGATTCCAATCCCGCTGTTGCTCACACGAACAGGCTAAAAGTGTGGAAGTTACTGAATCCCGAAGCAAAGATCAAACTTAAGTCGGATAACCGGCTGCGCCCAGTACTTGTTGAACGCCACAACTGATTCAGAGGCTGCTTTGCTGAATGAGCAGAAGCAAGAAGCAAGAAAAGTAAGTAACGGCTGATAAACCACGCTTGTAAACGAATTGGTAAGCGCTTTCCCGCTCCACCAGTGCTCCACCCAGAGTTTTGGGATTGACCTTTGTCAATGCGGTTATAAGAGGAGACGCAGTGGAACTCCAGTCTCAGTATTCTGCTCAGCCGGTCTTCGATTCATCTCGATAAATTGACTTCGCTGTATCTTTTCGTTAACTTTGAACGACGACACAACTATGCCTGTCTCCACTGCAGATAAATCCAAACCCTACATCCCTCTGGCGGGCGGCGCCAATGACGGGTGGTCGAACGACGAGGAAGCAACGGCGACGTGTTTCTGCGGCGCTGTGCAGCTCAAATTCGTGAGAGCCTACCCAAATACGTATTTCCATCGGTCTGACCCTTCCCCAAGCCCACACAAGCCCCGGGCCTCGTAAGTACTTTCATCTGCAACTGCACCGACTGCCGCAAGATCACCGCCTCGATGTTCGCGTCCAACTTCGTCATCGCGGACACGCACCTCACGCACCTCCGTGGACGCGAGAACCTCAGCACGTACGCGCAGGCGCGCACCGTCGCGTCGAAGAACCTCATGACGAATTACTTCTGCAAGACATGCGGGACGCTGATGTACCGCGTCGGGGAGAGCTTCCCCGGGCGGAGCATTTTGCGGATTGGGACAGTGGATGATTTCAGTTTGCACGAGACGCGGCTGCGGCCGCAGGTGGAGCAGTTTGTGGAGGATCGGGTTGGGTGGTTGCACGGAGTGGAAGGGGTGAGGCAGGTGGAGGGGCTGGCGAGGGATTAGGAAAAAGGCGTGAAGCGTTCGGATGGAGTTTCAATTGAACCAAGTTTGAACTTAGCCCTGTTATTGTCGTTTTTTTTTTCGGATCGAGCCGTGAATCTTCAAGGCTGGCTTCCGGTCGGAATGTATATCATCTTGCGAGAGATTGAAATTCAATTTGAATCGTAGTCTTCGTAGTGGATTATCTTGAAGTTGTGTTGCCGATGAAGCCGGCTCTGATCAGATTCTCACGAATCTGAACACATCCGTCAAGTTCTGCCTTAGTACGCCCTCGACGGCCCCTCGTCGTCCCGCAACGCTTTCCCCGTCTTTCCACCGTTTCCCGGTATTGTCACACTCGTGTTTGGGCTCCCTCTTTCGCGGCCTAGGCGTTTGGCCGTTGCCGTCGCTTTTCCTCCGACGCTTTGCCCGCACTGGCAGCTCGCCTTTCGCGCTGCGTGCGAATCTCACGCCTCCCACACCCACGCAACACCTTCCCTTCACTTCTTTTCCCTTCCCCCTTGTAGGCGCCATCCAACGAGGTAAGTGGCGATCAAGCTCGGTGATCCGCTTCACACTCTTCCACTCCAACACTATGGGCAATTGCCTTGGGACTTGCCTTGATTTGCGCGTTATCTTCGGATTATGCCCTGAAGGCTTTAATTGCTCCATTTTCCGGCATCTCCTCCCAAATCTTGGATTCTAGGTGTGTTCCGACCTAGAATGACCTACACCGGAGCCTTGGACTCGGATTTGGACGTATAAATAAGGAAAATTTCCGCATATAATGTACTTCACCTCACTGTCTCATACGTATCATGTAGGCCACCGTTTTCGGTTCTAAACCCACTATGTACTAATCACCAGGCTGTTGCCAGGTCTTTTCTCCTTAAGCTATACAGACCGGAACCATCACGGCTCTCCGAAATTCATCTTGTCCATGCGGCATGTGGATGAACGTTCCCTCACGGTGCACTGTGGCAACTCCTGGCGCTAATCTACCGACGGTACATATGCGGTTTCCAGGCTTTTTGTCGCGGACACATACATTGTTTTACCCAGTTGCGAAACAACCTCACGATGGGTCTGAAAGCTATATAGTATCTCGGTCTCGTCCGTCATCGAAGGTCAACTGATCCATTCTTTCGTTGGGTCCCTCCGAGTTCCTAGTGCCATCTTGTCTCCACGGATTTTCCCGCCCTCGACTTCTTTGTGAAGGTCGTGAGGACTTCGACTTGCACGTATAAATGAGGCAGTCCCGTAGCCAGATAGTGTGCTGTACCTCACCGTCTCACACATATCATGTAGGCCACCGTCTTTCGGTTCTGACCTCACTGATCACCTTGTTGCCAGGTCTTGGCCCCCGCCTCCAGTCTCGGTCGAGGACCTCCCGGAACCTTCGCGTCTCTTCGAAATCCATCGACCCATCTTGACCATGCATGTGGACGAACATAACCTCACCGTGCACTGCAGCCGCGAAAGTGTCCTGGAGCTAATCCAGAAATATTTCTCTTCGCACCAAAGCGGTTATACTGTAAGCCAGTACGGAGAAAAAATGCGCGAAGGCTTACGTGGAAAATTGCCTGCTAGGTCTCCGTCAATCGCAATTTATTACACGGCGTCCATGACTCTTTCACCATGTCTGTTATGCCCGGCGCGGTAATGAATCCTGCGGCGATGCTTGCATTTGTGGAGGGAGTGTTGGGCTATGACATGGTTTATACCAACGGCTCGTTCTGGATGTACAGGTCGCTGTAATATCAGTGTTCCTTTTTAGCCTGTTGCGAAACGACCTCACGCTGGACCTGACAGCTATCTTGGGTCTCGCCCGCCATCGAAGGTTCAACTGATCCATTCTTTCGTTGGGCGTCTCCTTGAGCGTCTCCCTCCGACTTCTCTGTCACCTTGCCTCCACGCATTTTCCCGCCCTCGACTTCTTTGTGAAGGTCGTGGGGACTTCGACGTGCGCATATAAATCAGGGAAGCTCCTGCAGGCAGCGCACTCTGCCTTACCGTCTCACACGTACCATGTAAGCCACCAGTGTCTTCAGTTTGAAAACATTAACAAGACCTTTGCTAGGTCTCTGCCTACTCTGGAAAGCCTCCCGGAGCCCTCGGTGCTCTTCGGAAAAGTTACAACTACGGCTATCTTGACTGTCCGCATGAGCACACCCTCCAGTAGGGGCGGACAGCCATTTTCCCTCGCCGTTCAGTGCAGCCGCAGTGACGTCCTGAACCTAATCAAGGAATATTTCTCTTTGCACAAAAGCACCGAATATTCTGTAAGCCACCGTAGAGAGAGCATGATGTAGTCCTTGTGTTGACCTTGCCTTCAGATCTCATCCAACCCCGATTTCTTTCCAGGAGTACAAGATTCGTTCAATATGCGTGAAGCTACTAACAACGCGGCGATAAATCCTGCATTGGTACTTGCATTCGTGGAGGGACAGCTGGGCTACAACCTGGTCCATACAGACGGCTCGTCCTGGATGTACAGGAAGTAGTGGAAGCGGAACGGTTATTCATTGAGCAACTTTTGAGCGACTTGCAAGCGAGTGATGATCGGGATTCAAAGCAGTTGGCGGGATGCTGACTTCTCCTTCTCCGGACATGCAGCAACAGAACCCGAGACCATTCATGTGCTCTCTTCCTCTCTACCCGCGCTGCTTGCACCAAGCGCCCCAGGTTGCTGGCTATCCTGGCGTGAATTCAGCAACTGCTTGATACCCTTTCTTCATCTGAGGGACTCGCAATCTGTCGTATCCCCAGACGGGATAGATTAATATTGCGATTCCTGGCATGCCTCATGCCCCCAGCGGCAACGGGCGCCGACGCGCCGGAACCCTTGTCTCCGCTCTGTCTCAGTCGCCCGCCGTTGCTGGCGCCCTTTCATCGATGCTGCGGCGTCGAATATCCATTCTCTGCACATGGGCGTACCTCTGGATTATCTTCTCTTCGTTGCCTGGCGTGCGCGCGGCAGGATCCGTCAACGTCAGCATCTCCAACACGGCCCCGCAGATTGTGTACACCCCGTTCCTTTGCAACAGCACCATGTCCTTGGCTGCGGACCCGGATTGCCTGGGAGCGTGGTGAGCTCAATGTCTGGCTCATTTGTACAGCAGGATCGGGCTGATGGTCCGGCAGGAACGTTTCTGAAGTTGCAGGTATTCCGACGGTATCGACCACTGGGCCTGCCCCCAATGGCGCGGAGATCGTTCCGCAGATGTTCATGGCATTCCGGGGTATGTTTTTATGATCCCGCTGCCCCAGCGTTCACCAATACTATATATTTCCAGCGTCCGCATTATACATGTCGACCTCCGCCATTTCAAACGCAAGCGCCAACTTCACTCTCGCGTCAACCTCTGTCTCCGTCTCGCGCGTGATCAACTCCGCAGCGGGCCTAATCGCGATTGTGGACCTGGCGGAATCCGAGCTCACCACGCTCACGATCACCTTCATTCCGGGGCAGAACAACTCGCAGTTTGACATTGGCTCGATTTTGGTCACTGTTACCGACCCGTGCGCGCTTTTCCTTCATGTTTGGTATCACCCATCTAATCGCGAATGCAAAGGGACACCACCTCTTCGTTTCTCCCGACAATGACGCTCCCGCCTTCAATGACACTCCCTACGTTTATACCCCAGAGCACTACATCCAGCTCTTCCTCGTCACCTTCTCCCTCGAGCACCCAGCGCTCGTTGGCGCATCGAAAGCAAATTGCCGAAGCGCTGGGTCTCGTCCTCGGGCTGGGCGTAGGCCTGACCCTCATCGCAGGCACGGCCTTCTTCTGGTGGAGGCGCCGGCGCCGGCTGCAGGCGGCGGACAATGCGTGGTTTTAAGGTTTGAGACTTGCGAAAGGCAGGTGGAGTGTATTTTTACTGCTCGATTATAATCGCGGAACCCTACTGTATTTGTATACATTGTAATTTACATCCATTTCGTGCGTAGTTAGTCGCTATCGCTAACGTCCGAGTCTGATTGACCCTCCATCTCCACCGGCTCAGGATAGGCGCGCACCCACAGCAGCCCGCCGCCGTCGACGGCCGGGTCCATCACGCACGAGAAATGCGTGCACTCGTTCTGCACGGGCTGCACCTCCAGCTGCCGCGCGACGTCCCGTACCTTCAGCCGCGCCTTGCTCCGCATCTGCGAGACGCACTGCTTGCGCTCAATGCTGTCGTCGACGATCGCGTCGTGGCTCGGGCCCTCGCGCGCGAGAAGCGCGCGCCACTCTTCCGGGGCGAGCTGCTCCATGCGCAGGTCGTGGTTCGTCACTGCGAGGAAGTCGGGTGATGTCTGCGCGGTCGCGGAGACGAGGTCCTTCTCGAGGACGAGGATGGAGGCGGGGGTGCAGAAGGTGAGGTAGCACGGGGTGCTGGGCGTGCGGGGGAGGTCGCGCGCAAGAGACGCGAGCGAAGGCGGTGGAGAGGGTGAGAGGAGGATGCTCCGCAGAACGGAGGGGATGGAGGGGCGGAAACCCAGCAGCAGGGCCGCTTGGTGCAGGCGGTGAGCGAGTACGGATGACGGCGAGCCCAGGCGGACGCGGTAGTTCAGCGAGAGCGAGAGCCCTTTGCGGACGCCCGTGAGCACGCCGACGTAGCCCGCGTATGTGACCGCGCGCGCGACAGTCTCGCCGTCACGCACATAGTCCACGCAGATGAGCAATTTGCGCAGCGGGTCCATGTCCCAGTCCAGCCCGCGGAAGTGCACGATACCGTTCTCGCGTCCATTGCCCGCGTCCGTGACGCGCACGCCGCCGCTCGAGCAGCCGGAGAACAGGTCCAGAAACGTGTTGAACGCGACGACGAGGTGCAGCGGCACCCCCGTGCATTTCGCGATGCCGCATATCTCCTTGCTCTCTTCTGAAGAGTACACGCGTCGTAGCAGTGACTGGGCCAGGAAATTCAAAACGCGCGGTGCGGGCGTTAGTTGCAGCAGGTCGTCATAGAGGGGGACAATGTCCGCGAGGTAGGCCTTAAAATCAGAGCATATCTCGTTGTAGCGCTCCTCTGGCGGCGCGGACAGGTCGACGCGATAGGTTGGGGGGTCGCAATAGCTGCTTAGGCGTCGGTTTGAATTGAGATTCGGAGAGACCGGGGCTTTAGCCTTGGAACGCGTCGTGGGACCCATGAAAAGCAAGAAAGGCTGTTGGAGTCGTTAAATAGTGCTTGCGGTTCACTGCATGGGCTCCGGGCGCGCAGAGAGCTGATTCGAATCATTCCTGCGCGACGTGCGTGTTGGTGCTGTGCGAAAGGCGATGCCCTCAGTTCGAAACAACGGCAAATGCGTTTTCTTTTCCTCAACCACCAGCTCGACCACAAGATGGCGTGGAAGGCTTCTCTTGGAGACGTTAGAACGTGCGACGAAAAGAAATATCTGGAATTACCGGCGCGCGATCAAGATTCGAGGCAGGGAAATAGTCAATTCAATTGGAGCTGTTCACTAGAGCCTTCGCCCCTCCCCCTCCCCCCCAAGAGATGGAGCCCATAGAACTCGATTTGGGTGAGCTTGAAGGCGTTCTTGCTATCCGAAAGCCGCGCAGAATTTCTCCTTGTGCACATGTGGCCAGTGCCCCTGTCGCAGCTCTTCCTATATATACCCAGCTCTGCTCTCCTCAAGCGTGATGTCCCCTCCTCTTGGCTCCCAAGCGTCCATCCGCAGTCGGGAACTCACGGTTTCGACTCGAAGTTCGTTCCCTGACTTTGACGGCATCTCGCGCAGAAGGCGCAAAAGACGCGAAGTACAGCCTTACAAAGGAACCTACGCTCGCTCCTTTGCCACCCACACGGGCAGCCCAGTCGCAGGATCAATCCATGCACCCATTCACAGCCTTCCTACCGAAATCCTCACCCACATATTCTCATTTCATTCCGACGCACTTGCGCCGGAGCCAAACGATATCGAAACCGAGTTATATCGCTTGGCAGACACTCACCTTTTGACATTGTCCCGGGTGTGCGGTCACTGGCACCACATTATCATGGGCACCCCCGATCTGTGGACCACCGTCAATCTCAACGGTGTGCTATGGAGTGTCGGTTACTGGCTGCAGAAAACGATGACCCTCCTGGCCGCTCGTCTGGAACGCACTCGCAATGCACTCATCGATGTGCGAATTTTCGCCACTTATTCGCTCGCGCTTCCCCCTTGTGTATTCGAACTCCTTACCCAACACTCTCACCGTTGGCGGACCGCCGATTTGTTCTGTTCCTTGGGGAGCCTCGATCTCTCTGTCTTGAAAGGCAGATTACCCGCTGTCCAAGAAATCAAAATGCATTTTTATGAGAAACCGCACTCGGTCGATTTTTTCGAGGGTGCCCCTAGGCTGGAAACCCTCGCCGTTCGCGGCAGTCTCCTGGAGAAGATGGGCACCATTCCATCGAAACAGCTGGGAAAGCTGGTCTGTGATCGCGTCCAATGCGTGGACATTCCCCGCGCAATCTCCCTTGCGTCGGAGTTGCGTGGCGGGTCGCACTTCCATCTCACGGCAAACGTCAGCGGCGCGAATCGGCACTTTCCAGTGGGTATCAAGGGGGAACCGGCATTCTAAAAAAAAACCTTAGGCCGATTTTCTTTTTTCCGACCTGGCGGCGGGACTACCTACCTAACGTAAGCATTCCCACGCTCCATATATAGTAATTTCCCACATGTTCGAGTTGCCGGATGGTTAAGTTATCTACGAGCTGCCACAGATACCTTCGGAGGCACATAACATTCAACTCTTAGCACAAAGATGTATGCAGAAGTGCAATTTGCTCCGAAATTTTGTGCGACCGATGTTGGAACCATTGACAAACACGACCACATTTCAACCGCTTTAGGAACCAAATTGATGCCCTGAGTCTGCGCACCCGGAGAATGAGTTCAGGCTGTTTCTAAGGGCTTAGAAAGGCTTCATTTGCTCACTAGGATCATCTTTTGGTCATATATTGGCGGGTCAAAAACATTTTTTTCCGGCCTGACGGCCGGACTACCTACCCGGCCCTTAGTCGCCGGTTTGAATGCCGGTTCCCCCTTGGTGGGTATAGCACCGACCGTGTTGCCAATATCACAGTTCTCCTGCACGATAATGGGAGATTTTTATGCCCGGCACTCCGCTCGTGGTCTGGGCGGCATTTTGGGGGGCCTGACCCTCCCGAATCTGGAGGATTTGTCCTTTAGGTCCGACCGGTATCCCAAAAAAAAATATCGGAATGGCCGCACACTCAGTTCCTCGAGCTGTCGGAACGCTCCGGATTCCATCGGTCTCTCAAAGCGCTGTGCATTGCTGAGGTTCTTATCACGCAGGAAGAAGTCATCGCGGTCCTCTCTGCCCTCGACTCCTTGGAATATCTGGAGATTGCGGACAAACAGCGTGTAGACGGTGAAGGTGTGGACCTCATCACGCTGACGGACGATTTCCTCCGCGCGATGACATTCAATGACCACCACAGCCTTGTTCCCCAGTTGCACCACTTTACTTGTGCGACGCGGCTGCATTTTTCGGACGACGCTTTTGTTGACTTTGTGGCTTCGCGGGTCGATGCATCCCCATCGCGTGCATTCCACGTCGGAATGCGGTTTCTTGATGGAGTCGGGCAGCACGCTTCGCTTTCTAGGCTTTTGCACGGGGTGCAGTCGCGCAGCAATTCGCGTCTCGAGTACGACTTTGATGGTTAGTACATAGGCCTTTCCAAGCGACATAACTTTCATGCTGCTCATGGCGCAACGGCTATGATGGGCTAAGAGTGCTATGGGATGCTATGGGATGCTTCATAGACCGCCATAGCCTGCAATAGAAAGGTAGGTACCCGAGTTCCATACAGCTCATGGCACTTCGGTTTCCCTGATCATTGGTGTTATGCCTAATTCATATCGGATGGTACTAAGAGCAAATGCACTTCGCTACCATGTTTGTGGAGAATTGACGGCGAAGTGGGCGGCAGAAGCACGTCAATGATAGTTGTCCAACCAGAACGCGGGAACATGCAGGATATAAAGCACTTCACAGCCTCGCTGCCCGCACAAGTGATCCCTATCGATCCCTGCCCATTCTTAACCTCTTTCTGTCGCAGACACCCATCGTCCATGTCTTTCGTCTCGGAAGTTGGCCATGTAGCTCTAAACGGCGGCGGGGACAACAGCGTTCAGAGTAATGTAGCCTTAAACAACAACGTCGTCGATAACAACTTCAACTATGGGAGAAAGGAACTTGCAATTGAGAGCGGCGGTGGGTTGTCTGATGCTCTATCTCAGTGCTCGTACTAACTTGAGGTAGACTCAGATGTAGACTGGCAGAATAAGCAGGAGAACTCGAACGGGGTCCCCGACGGCTCACCGCGGAACCAGTCGCTGTCGTGCCCGAACCCGCCAGGGACGGCGCTGCCGACGCCCAACTCGAGCCAGCAGGGCGGCGCGCCAGAGCAGAGCCAGAACCCGTCGCCCGGGCTGATAGTCAACGCAAACACGTCCTCGATGAACCCCGTCTCGATGTCGCTGCAGTCCACGCCGCCTGCGACGGACAACATCTTTTCGAACGAGTTTATCCAGAGCGTGGCGAACGTGCTGGACGAGTTTGTGGACGTGGAGCTGTTCCGCGGGGACGGGGGCCTCAATTTCGAGCGCAGCTTTGGACAGTGGTTCGCTCCGAACGCGTCCTCGGTGAACTCCGTCTCGATGTCGCTGCAGTCCATGCCGCCGGCGACGGACAACATCTTTTCGGACGAGTTTATTCAGAGTGTGGCGAACGGGCTGGACGAGTTTGTGGACGTAGGGCTGTTCCGCGGGGACGGGGACCTCGATTTCGAGCGCGACTTTGGGCAGTGGTTCGTTCCGGACGACGAGATGGAGCCGGACGGGGAGCCCGGCTTTTGGCAATGGTTCAAGGACTCTCATGAGTATGAGGACTAGTGCTGGCCATAATATGATATGAATACGAAAAATCTGTATCGTATTCATATTCATATCGTATTCACCGCAACAGCCCCGTATCGTATTTGTATCCAACCGTATTCATATCGTATTCATATTCAGAGTGTTGAATATGAATACGATATGAATATATTCGGATATGCGGTACTTGGTTCAAATTGTCTTGAAATGTGGGTAGTTCAAGCTCCAACTCAATATTTTCCTTCCTACGGCCATTCTGCAGACCCAAACATCTACAGAGAGTGTCTTCCGAGCGCAGAAAGAAGTGGTTTGGATGCTGATGGAGGGAAAGACACGTTTTGCCGAGATGCCGGGCCCGGGACTCTCCGTGATTGTCAGCGGTAAAGGCGGAAGACACATTCGGCTAGGCCTCGGAGCATCGCTGCCGACAATGTTCTTGACAGCCGTTCGGTGAAAAGTGATGGCTGAGCCTTGATAACTGTATTCAAATATATCTGAATACGCTGAGGCTGTATCGTATCATATCCATATCGTATTCATATTCATATCCACCCGTATTCATATTCAGTCGGAAGCTCCGTGACCGTATCGTATTCAGTCGTATTTGGATATATCCAAGGTTAAATCTGGCGTATCATATTTTTGGCCAGCACTAATGAGGACTGAGCTCGCTGCTCACTGGGGGGCGTGCTATAGTGCTGAACCCTGAAGCGACTGAACAGCCTGAGAGACCTTTACTTGCCTAAAGAAATTGCTATAACTTCCCATGTACTATGTATGCCTCCGTTCTTACGAAGACCCTTGGGGCGTACGGACCCGGGACGATCGAGAGCATTACACCGCCGTATGCAGACGACAGGAATGGTGGCTGAATTCCAACCCAATTCCGAACGCATTAGTCGGTATCTTCTCCCCTCCTTCAAGGTATTTGTGTTCGCCTCACTGCATTGGCAGGTTCCTGCTGTCTGCGGCGTTGACGGCGTGAGTCTTCTAGCTCCGCATACCGAATTCTAAGATGCAACACTGCAGCAACAGAGACAGAGGTTCAAAAAGCGGATGCCGGGCCGAGGTCCGAACCTGCTTTCAGACGCCCCTATTCTGCGATTGTGTGAACGTAAATTCACATATCGTTATCAAATGCAGTTTGCATTACTAGACAATTTAAGTTGTACTCCATCACCGGGACCAAGGACCTCGAGGCTCGGGTGAGGCCCTTATCTGCCGGCCAAAACTTCTTTAACCCACGGTAGGTCATGCCCCCATGCCCGAAATCAGTGCTGCTTACCTACATACGATTCAGAACTCCCATCGCTGATAATCAAATCTCTAGAGTATCCTTCTGCTCATCCTACCTCCGAGCTTGAAGGCAGCGAACCCAAGATGTCCGAGTTCACCCCAACTTCGGAGCCTGAGCTGGGAGGCTGGATTCACAACCTCTTGGCGATTAACTTTCAAGTTCCCGACGCATCAGGACATCCGTCTCGCACAGCGGGTCTATTTTTGTTATGCCTCGTTCTCGTGCTGTTTGTGGTTTTAAAACGAGCCCGTGCATATGCACCAGCTCATTCAGAGAAATCGGTGTCTCGAGCTCCGAATTCAAAGCGTCCTTTTGGAGGTGGGTGCATACAGTGTGGCCACTACTATCTTCTATGCTAATAAACATTTTCTAGAATGGGTTCCCCAGCATTTCATTTACCCGGAGTTCGATCCCTCGTCGCACACACTGAACGAGATCAAATCGCCAATGTACCGTCCTTTCAGGTGGGGCGAATATCAGTGGGTGCTCTGTTCTCTGGCGTTGAACTCCTTCCATTGTTGAGCTACGAATTGCGTAGCGTGACGATGGGAATTCGCAATATGCAATGGGAGGAGTGGATCGAGGTACGTTCTCAAACGTATAGGTTCAACCTCTATATTTATTCTGCAACAGCTTGATGACCAGTACGATGCGTACTATCTCATCCGCAAGGACCGTCTTGAACGAAAAGGAGAAGATTTGGTACAAGTGTTGCCTCCCTCCACCCGTGTACGCGATGGTGAAGAGACCGTCCATATCGGCGGAGGTGCCCCGGGGGGTGAGATGTCTTTTTGTGAATGTTTCAAGTCGCATGGATACTGAAATCGATATTCGACTCAGCGATAGAGCTGGTACATGAGTTGACCGAGTATCTCTCCCGCCGTTACCCCAAAACCTTCGAAATTACACGGCACGCGCCTTCCGCGTCCTTGGCCAATTATCCAACCGGATGGTGTGGCGCGACTCCGGTGAAGAGTGTGCGCATCGCTCACTTACAGGAAGAGTTTCATTTGCCTTTGCCGCTTCCCTTACACTATACTCCGAGCGAGAAATTTGACATCGAGCAACAAGGAGTAGAGGCGATGCGCATCTCTGGCCTTCTCATTCAGGACGATCTTGCTGTGATGGTTGAAGGCTCAGATGGATGGTACTATTTCCAAGCCGGTGCCATTTTGGTAGCAGGTATGTGTCGACGGCTTTTCAACGACCTTCAAAATTTGATTGGAGCGCCAACGCCAAGGCTTTTGGCGCATGAAAGACAAGATTGGTATGCGGCTCGACGAGATACATACCAGTGGCGATGTTCCTCAATGTTCGCATTCCATTCATTTATTTCTACTGCAGCTAACCAGCTATGGCGCAGACAAAGAGAAACTACACACGTCCTTCGAACGGTTTTTCCGCCGGCTTCCGGTTGACAAGCCAGTCACTCGAAACAACTACTTTATTCAAGTTTCTCCGCCCGCATCCGCTACCCCTTCGATAGATCCAGACGAACTAGCGTGGGGACAGAATGTTCTTGGACCAGAGGACACGTTCGGTGGATCCAAAGGCTCGTCCTCCAGGGACCCACATGTCCCCAGACCGGTTGTCTCGCCCCAGACGCTCAGATTAAGGACAGAGCGGCAGACACTCCGCCGGCTTCCGCGCAGTGGGGCGGTAATTTTCACGATTCGCACGTATTTGGTGCCGGTCGAGGAGCTCGCGCGTGAGCCGGGGGTTGCCGCGCGATTCGCGAGCGCGGTGCGTAGCTGGCCCGAAGGCGTCAAGGAGTACAAAGGCGAACACCGGTACGGTGACGTTTTGGTGGGATACTTGGAGGACATGGCTGCGCGGGAGAATGGAGAAGCTGCGGTGAAGCCGTATCCGTTTTAAATGGGGGCAAGGTAGTCCAACGGTAACAACTCCGAATCAACCGTGGGAATAAGCGTTGGTTTCTCTTTTTCTCCAAACAGAACCGTCTGTCTCCCACGGGGGACCGTGCTGGTCTTTGCATGACATCTTCTCGAATCAGGTGAATGAGGAGATTTCTCTCAGAGATCGGCTGCAATAACGGAAAACTGGCTGCAGTCAATTGCTACAATTTCGGACGAGATTCAGTGAGTAAATGTAAAGGTTATCTACTATCGATTTCGATCCTGTTCGATGCGAAAACTGCCGGAATGTTGTAACGATGCCAGGACTTGAACGGCATGACTTGTCCCTCTTATAGTGCAAGCGAGCTCTAGTCGCGAGAAACTATGGACCGCCTCCCTTGCACGAAATATTTCGGAAGATTGCTTGGTCCTTCTGTTATCTCTCCTGCGCCAGGGCTCAATGACAGTGCCGAGACAACAGCGAACAGAAATGCACCGGAGAAGTGAACAGTGGAGATATTGGCTATGCATGCAGCAATACATTCTATTCGAATTTTTCGTCCTCGTCCTCAGCCTTCTCATCATTGTCCTCCTCGTCGTCCTCCTCGTCGTCCCCTTGTTCGAATAGCTCCTTGTTCAAGATGATTTTCTCCCTCCTGCGTTCCTCCGCTTCCTGTTCCGTCGCGTTATAGTCGTAGATCTCTTCAAGGTAGGTAGCAGCTAAAGCAGTGCCGATACGCACTATGCCGCTCCACTCAGACACTTTACGGTCGTCGCCGGCTGCTCCGAACACCTCACGGGCGGACCTCGTTTCCATGAATACACCCGAAGGAACCGTGGTTAGGGTTACCCAGTAGTCGTTCAACGCTTCATCCGTGAATGGCTGGACACTGCGGTCCGGATTAGGCTTTGTGTCTCCGAGCGATTCGCGAGCCTCAGCACGCGATTGCATTTCAACCCTCCTGTTGCGAAAGTTTTAAGTAAGGTCCTGAAGGTCTATTGCTGAAGGATTACCTTGCATGCCTTGCATCCCGCTTCGCTCTGCTCTCCTCCAGGGCAGCGGCCTTTTCAGCAAGGGTTTTGGCCTTCTCAGCAGCGGCTTTGGCGGTTCGGCGTCTCTTGGCCCGGACTTTATCCTCCTTGGCTTTTGTCGACTCCGCTAAGCCGGGGTCGACAAATTGATCGTATTTTTCGAGCTCAGGGTGATCCCATGCAGGGGCGTCGTTGAGATCCGCGTCAGAGTCCCCGACCACGATATAGGTTCCTTCACTGACCGCCTCCCTGTTCTCCAGATGTCGTTTCATCCAGACCCCGAACCTCGTTCTGGCCTCGGCCCTCGTGAACAATCGAAAGGACATGTATTCGCCCGCAACAGCGACGAGGTAGGTCTTCTTTTGCGCTCCATAGAGCGGGCAGGTAAACAGAAACATCCCTTGGTCCAAGGCTTGGGTCCGCGCCTGATTCATTAGGTTTGCAAGGCCGTTCGCGAATTTCAAGAGCGACTGTGGGTGTCGGGTAGGGCCGTGCTTGGCTTCCCACAAGCTGGTCGCCAAGAGGGAGTCGACTGCAAAGAATCTAGAATCGACCTCAAACCGCCCTTCCTTGAAGTCCTGCAGAAGTGTTGCCAGCGGTTGCCCCTCGTACTCTGGAGGGATAACTGCGTCGTGATGCAATCCAAGCCTCACAAGGACAGTGGCAAGGTCGACGAGGACACCGATCGCAGAACCGTCACTCTCCGTACGGCCCGACTCGTTAGCACTCAGCTGCGGTCTGCGGGAGATATACAGGGAATGCTGGGAGGCAACATGCATGGAGTTGCTTTCATGGCCGATCGTAGCCTGCGCTTCCTCGTCCAACATCGGATAGTTGAAGTACTCCAGGTGACGAGGGTCGATGTGAGTGGTATTAGTGACGGCGAGAGCCGAGAGACTTCGGAGTCTGTGAGTAGTCAGCATTGCAGTTTGTTGGCCAAGTTCATTCTGGAATTTGGCTCTTAAGTACTGCAGCGTTGCAGTGAGTTGCCTTGGCTACTGAGTCTTTTGTTCTTCGGAACAATAGAGGGTCTTTCGTCTTCTGCAAATCAGTTTCTCGAACAAAGACAGAACAAGGGATGGCACGCGTGTTGTTGTTTTCTTTCTTGTTTGAATGTTTCGTTCAAGTTGGCGGTGTCAGCTGTTTCGCTTCAGTCAGGGTCGAAAGCATCTTGAACAAGCTTCGGAACAAGGTTCGTCTCGACCAGTACTAGTATATGCATTATGATGTTGTCGAGATGTTGTTCTCCTAGACAATGAGGTCTATTGTTCCTCCGAATGTTGTTGTACTAACCGACGTTCTTGTCGAGTCGAATAGATGAACAAGGTAGTAACCGCGTATTCAACTTATACCGTATTGTTCTGTTTGAGGCAGTTGATGAGTCAGACGAATGGCACGGTCATGTGTCATCACGTGATGACAAATCCGTTGATTATAAGACAATCCGAACTTCGCAGGATCCAGAACGACCTTTGCACCTATGTCGGATTCGGATTCAGCGTATGCTCCTCTGCGACTTCCTTTCTCTGCGTCTTATATGTACCATAGCGCGTCGCATCCTGCGAAACAACCTTTGACACTGCCGCCACACTGCTTGCCTCTCGCACACCGCCATGGAAATTCCCGCCGGCCTCTTTACGGACTTGGATGGCGAAGTCGCCATGCAGACGTGTATAAAAGGCTCAAGACCAACAAGTGTCTTTCCTCAATCCAGTCCGAAATACTGCCGCCTCTTTGGGAGCCGTACCATGACCAATTTCCCAAGTGCGTCCTGGGCATCCAGTCCTTCTGTTAACCTCTGATCGTCTTGAGCATCAGGATCGATTTCGCCCCGTTGTTGATCACAGACATAAAGCTTCTCGCAGCCGGCGAGGAGGACGCATTACTCTGTCTCATAACGTTCAACCGTGGTCGTCAGACCATGGATGCCCTCGCAGCACCGGGAGCACTCGAAGCTTTCGTCGATGCAGCCAGAAAAGTGTTGAAGATCGAGAGCGGGGAAGAAGAGGACAAGACTTTAATGTGGTACAGATGTAGTGTCTTGTAGTATGCACATGATACCTACGCTCCGTCTTGATCGTCTTGCTGTTTATACCAAGTTTATACTGTGTGGGCTTTTGATCAACGCTATGTTTGATCTACATCAGTTCTACATCACTTTGGCGATCGATCTTTAGGACGGGACTGTCTCTCGTCACTCCAGCCATGTCAACGCCTCCAGTATTCAAAATAATACCCACCGCTCAGCAATATGACTGGGGTAAAATCGGGTCCAACTCCAAGGTCGCCCAGTTCGCATCGGCGTCCAAAATACCCGGATTCACCCTCGACGAGTCCGCGCCTTACGCTGAGGTAACGCGTCTGCACGCTGTGCGTGTCATTGCTTACCGTGAACAGCTATGGATGGGAACCCACCCGAAATCTCCGTCGCGCGTCCTGGATTCCAATGTCGCGTTATCGGAGCATCTCGCAGCGCACCCCGAACTTATAGGAAAACGGGTCGCCGACCGGTTCGATGCCTCCAACGGAAACCTCCCCTTTCTGTTCAAAGTCCTTGCCATCGAGAAGGCGCTCAGTATACAAACCCATCCAGACAAGCAAACGGCCGAGGTGCTCTTCGCTCAGCAGCCGGAGATATACAAAGGTGTGTTCAGTCTATCTCGACCCCAAGTACGTTCTAAGAGGCGGCCGTTACAGACCCGAATCATAAGCCCGAAATGGCACTCGCGTTGACACAGTTTTCCGCACTATGTGGTTTCCTCCCCCTTACAACGATCGCAACGTATCTGCGTACTACTCAAGAGCTCACCGCCCTCCTTCCACCAACGATCGCAGCCGATTTTATAGCGAACGCCTCATCCGCCAACCCCACCGGCCCTGCAGAAAAGGCTTCACTCAAGAACCTTTTCGCAGCGGTGATGACCGCAGATGAAGCGCTGGTGAAAGCTCAGCTCAATCACCTTGTAGCCCGGTACAAGGCTGGAGGTGCCAAAGTCGAGGCAGAGTCCAAGGATATCGTCGATCTGGTCCTGCGCCTCGACTCGCAGTTCCCTGGTGATATCGGGATATTCTGTGCATTCCTCCTGAATTACGTGCACCTCAAACCAGGCGAGGCAATATTCCTCGGTGCAGGAGAGCCGCACGCGTATATTTCTGGCGGCAAGTCTCCTCCTTCTCCTTGTTTAGTCTGCCTAATTAATTCGTACGGCCCAGACATCATGGAATGCATGGCCAACTCTGACAATGTCATCCGCGCGGGACTGACGCCCAAGCTGCGCGACATCCCCAACCTGGTCTCCGGCCTCACATACGAGGCAGCGGCGCCGACAAAACACGTCGTTGTCCCCGCGCCGTTCCGCACCGCCTCGTCAAGCACGCTCTACGACCCGCCCATCCCCGAGTTTTCCGTCGTGCAGGTGACGGTCGGCGCAAGCGTGAAGGAGAACCACCCGACGGTGGCGGGGCCGAGCATTGCCATCGTCACAGAGGGCGTGGGCGCTGTGAGCTGGAACGGCGGGGCACACCAGCTGGACGTTAGCCAGGGCGAGGTGTTCTTCATCGGCGCGGACACGCAGATATCGTTCTGGAGCGACTCTGGCAGCCTGACTGTGTACCGCGCTTTCGTCGAGGCTGATTAGATGTAGGAATTACATATATATAAACGAAGAAAAAATGTATTCATCCTGTATGTAACGGTGGACTTGACTGGCTAGAACCACGATCATTTAAACGCGTTTGCTTTCCTCAAGTTATTCCGTGCGTTTTCACTCTTGGACCTCCACGTAACTCGCTAACAACAGCGTCAACATCCAACCGGAGAACGAACAGATAAAAGGACTCACCAGGGAACAATCCGACGTTGCCTGCGCTGTCCTTTCCTTGCCACCAATCGTCCGACGCTGCTTCAATCTCGACAACCAGGTCACCCTCCTTGAACGAAATCTCGTTGTCCTCCGCCGCGTCGTAGCTACACAACGCAGTTCGTCAATCTTCACGTGGCAGATGAAAGAGACGGGGACGTACTCATACAGGGCCACGGCGGTGACACCTTGGTCCGCAACGGGCTCCGGTTCGGGGGTCGGCGCGCGCGGGGGAGGCGGGGGCGCAGCCGGAGCGGCGGGCTATACGAGGTCAGCAACAGGTGTATACGGTTGTTCACTAACTAACCGGTGGTGGCGGAGGAGGCGGGGGCGGGGGTGGTGGGGGAGGCGCCGCCTGTGGTTCAGGCTCCGGCTCCTGCTGCGTCTCGACCATCTCAACGTAGTTCGCTACCCACCATAAAACATTAGTACGTGCGATCAAACAGAAGAGGAAGAGGAATGCATACCAGGGAACAATCCGCTCTTCCCACCGGGCCCAACGCCGCTCCACCAACCCTCGTCGATCTCCTCGATTTGCTCGACGAGTTCCCCTTCCGTGAGGTTCATCTCGTTGTCCTCCGCGGCCTCGTAATCGTACAGAACGACCGCGCAGAGACCTTGGCCGCTGGCGGCAGCGGGATGCGCAGGCGCGGGCGCAGGGGGTTCTTCGACGGGCTCTGGCTCGGGCGAGGGTTCGCGTGCGGGCATCTAGATCAGAAGTGAGATGATGGTCTGTTTCTAGATTTCTAGACGAGTTACATACAGGTGGTGGCGGAGGCGGGGGAGGGGGCGGCGGAGGAGGCGGCGCATCGAATTGCGGGGCAGGAGGAGCAGGCGGCGGGGGCGGCGGCGGAGGTGGAGGGGGTGGCGGCTGAAAATAAGATGATGAGTGGGACGCAATGACAAGGAGATCAAGAATACTGCGATCAAGAATACTGACCGCATACTCCTCCTCTTCGTGTTCGTTCTCCCATTCAGGCTCAGGCTCCGGTGCGGGGGCAGGCGGAGGCGGCGGAGGCGGGGTAGCCACTGCCGACTGCGCGGATCCAAAGTTCCGCGGCGTGCTCTGCGCCGGAGTGGGTCTCCCAAACGCCGGCGCACTGGATTTGAATACAGGCGGAGCGGCCGGGGCCTGGAACGCAGCGCCGCGGCTCTGCGCCTCTTCCTCCTCCTGCAGCTTCTTCGCCGCCGCCTGGCGCTCGCTCCAAGTCAACTTCTTGCCACTGCTCGGCGCCGGTCCGCGAGCAGGGGCGGCTTCGGCTTGTTGTTGCTCGAACGCGGCGAAAGGATTCTTGAGTTTCTTTGGCGCAGGAAGTGCCACAGGCGTGTAGTTGGTGCCGACTGGCGCAATGCGGTCATCTTCGGCGGGCTTCGTGGGGACGTTAGAAGCGGCAACCGGAGCGGGTGTCTTTCGCATGTTAGTTATAGTCATTATGAGGAGTACGAGATCATCTTACGGTCGCTGCAAACGAAGGGCGGGCCGCAGACGTGGGGGTCTGCTGTTTATTAGTTATGTGTAGGATGAAGATGATGAGAGCGGCTTACAGTCGAAGCGAATGAAGGACGCGCAGCCGTTGGTAACACCGGAGGACGAGACGCAGCGGGAGGCGGGGGAGGAGGTGCCGGAGCAGCTGCAGCTGCTTCCTCAGGCCACGCATCATCCGGCGCCGTCGTCCTCTTGTCAACGGATCGACCGTACAACGATGCCGCTGACGCCGTCGGTTTGGGGGCTCCAAACCCTGGCCGAGGGGCGGTGGGCGGGGGCGGTGCGTTGTTCGCGGGAGTTGGGCCCTTGCGAAGCGTGCTGATGTCGGGTTTGCCGATGGGCGTATAGCTGGTGCCGACAGGCGCGATCGGCTCAAACTTGCGGGTTGGCTCTTTGTGCGTAGAGTATTTGGCACCGGAAGCGGATTCGACCTTGTTCATGATCAAGGCGGGGGAAACATCGTTCTATCCGATCTTCAGGACGTGCATAAAGGCCAAGAGGGCTTGCGTACCTCGTTCCTCGCGTTCAGCACGACGTGAGTTCCACGTAGAAAGTTCGCAACCGCAATCGCATGCGTGTGGAACAGCCCTTTCTTCTGCTCGGGGACCCCGTCACCACACCAATTGATTTGGACGAACTTGGGAAGTTTGCTCTGCGGTGGAACATATTAGCGAGAAAGAAAAGGATGGAGTTGAACTGACGTTTTGATCTATCACTCGAGCAAAGGCATATTGGATCCTGGGAGGAGTTCAATGGCCACGAATCGGGCTACAGACGGATGATTCACTGACCTTCCGTCAGAAAACTCCTCCTCGAGCTCTTCTAACCCACTATCGCCAGTAGACTGGACCTTTAGATCATTCGTTCCGCCCTGGCGGTCTCTTAGCACATTTTCTTCAAGCAAACACTTCGTCAAGTACCTCGTACGTGAAGAGTGCCCAATCTATTCCGCGCGAATTGAGAACATTGAGATATGCATCGTTGATGTCTCTGCCAGATAAATTGATTTGGAGGGACATCTCTCCAGATCGCTGAGTATTCAGGGGGCTCTAGGACTTTGCTAGTGGTGGAAGGAAACAAGAGAGGAAGCGCAGTTGAAGGTAGCGGTGCAAGGTAATCGTGATCCCATCTGGTTGGCTTACAAATCGTGTAGTGCCACTTCCACCCTTTCAACCGAACCCCGGTGTCCGTTTGGGAGAGTTGGTTACATTCCGCTTTTGACATTCCGCCTCAGATCAAAATCCAAATCGGGAAATTTCCTTCGGCAGCACGGCACCATTCGGACTCCGCCGGTGCTGACATCTTGTTTGTTCATTGGTTTGTTAACAATCGTGTCAGCCTCATCCTCGCTCTTTCTCCTTCTCCCTCGCGTTGCTGTGCTTCCCGCCTCCACATCGCATTCCTCGCTCCCTCTCGCTCTGCAACGCTCTCGTCGCCACAAGTCGCCGAATGGACTCGCTGTCTTCACCCCCCGTCGCACGCTCACCCGCCGTCAGTGCGTCGCTGTGCGCTCCATGTAGGATTGGAGATGGAGCTCAAGGTCCAAGAGGTGCGTCACGCCGGTCTTTGTACGGCGGGACACCATGCTGTTATGGCCACACCCATTGCCCCAGCACGCTGTTCGACAGCGTCCTTTGGCGGGCGAGTTGCGCCGGCGCATCAAACCCGTCTCGCGTGCGCGGTATGGGTGTCGGGCGGCCCTCCCCAAAGCTTTCTTTGCTGGGATGCTCCTCCCACGGTCTCACGCTGCTTGCAGCCATGCAGCGTGTCTCGCCTTTGCGGCGCGTACACGACGTGTCTGTTGTAATGTAATTATGTAATTATTCCTCTGCTCCAATCTTTCGATCCTCCACAATGTGCCCTGAGAGTGTACATAAATTTGCACCTGTGAATTATATGAGTGAAATCACACGGCTTCGACGGTGGGCGCCCGTGCGGCGTCAGCACTTGAGCGCAGGATATCATGTAACGGCGTGTTCGGCATAAAGAACGAGATGCCGGGTGGCCGAACATAATTTCCCGATCTGGATTTTGATCTGAGGCGGAATGTAACAGCGGAATGTAACCAGCTGTTACATTCCGCCTCAGATCAAAATCCAGATCGGGAAATTATGTTCGGCCACCCGGCATCTCGTTCTTTATGCCGAACACGCCGTTACATGATATCCTGCGCTCAAGTGCTGACGCCGCACGGGCGCCCACCGTCGAAGCCGTGTGATTTCACTCATATAATTCACAGGTGCAAATTTATGTACACTCTCAGGGCACATTGTGGAGGATCGAAAGATTGGAGCAGAGGAATAATTACATAATTACATTACAACAGACACGTCGTGTACGCGCCGCAAAGGCGAGACACGCTGTGAGGCTGGTAACTGTGCTAGGCATGGTATACCGCCTCATAGCCCCTCCAAACGAGATGCAGAAATGTGTTAAAAGATGCAGTTTTGGGGTTTTCCTCAAAAATCACATGTTCTCCCCACCCAGGAGAATTATCATATAGCTTCACCCATGCAGCAGCCATCAAAACGACGCCATGCAGACGCTCTGGACGCCTCCTACACGCTGCATTCATCCCCAACAAGCCAGCATACTCCTCCCAGATCAGAAATCATGCACAAAAGCACCCCGGAAACTTCTTCCAGGTTGGAGTTCACCCAGAGTTGCCTGGACACTTCTTCCAGCTTGGATATCATCGAAACGTGCCTGGAAACTTTCTCCCCATCACTCTCTGCCCCAAAATAGCTCAGGACGACCTCGGACAACTCTCCCAGGGAGGGATATTCCCCCATTTGGCCAGATAAAGCTTTCGGGATAAATTCCCCAGCTAGGAGATTGCAAATAGGATCTTCTCCCAACCAAGGCTGTGGAACGATGTGTGGGAACGATTGGCATGGAAACAGAGGGAGAGTAGTATAAATTCGCTTCAGTGCAGACTTGTAGACATTATGTTTTCCCCCCTCTTGCAATAACCCACTCTAAACCAACTATATTCCTGTGCAACTTCCAGCACCTCTCCCATATCCCTCCTCTCCTACCCAGACCGAATCCCCCCAGAGGACGACATAGCTGTAACCCCTACAGCTGCCTCAAACTTACAACGCTGCGTGGCTGCAAGCAGCGTGAGACCGTGGGAGGAGCATCCCAGCAAAGAAAGCTTTGGGGAGGGCCGCCCGACACCCATACCGCGCACGCGAGACGGGTTTGATGCGCCGGCGCAACTCGCCCGCCAAAGGACGCTGTCGAACAGCGTGCTGGGGCAATGGGTGTGGCCATAACAGCATGGTGTCCCAC
Organism: Mycena polygramma; assembly: GCA_029449255.1. NCBI lineage: Eukaryota > Fungi > Basidiomycota > Agaricomycetes > Agaricales > Mycenaceae > Mycena > Mycena polygramma. The sequence goes on along the minus strand of JARKID010000056.1, from coordinate 66,125 downwards.
CGTACAAAGACCGGCGTGACGCACCTCTTGGACCTTGAGCTCCATCTCCAATCCTACATGGAGCGCACAGCGACGCACTGACGGCGGGTGAGCGTGCGACGGGGGGTGAAGACAGCGAGTCCATTCGGCGACTTGTGGCGACGAGAGCGTTGCAGAGCGAGAGGGAGCGAGGAATGCGACGTGGAGGCGGGAAGCACAGCAACGCGAGGGAGAAGGAGAAAGAGCGAGGATGAGGCTGACACGATTGTTAACAAACCAATGAACAAACAAGATGTCAGCACCGGCGGAGTCCGAATGGTGCCGTGCTGCCGAAGGAAATTTCCCGATTTGGATTTTGATCTGAGGCGGAATGTCAAAAGCGGTTTGGGAGTTGGAAAGTCCGGGATCAAAAGTCCGCCGATCAGGTCTGGCCGCACCGGCCAGACCGTTGATGTGATCGAAATACGTCGGAGTTTGAATACCGATCGTGTGAGACAGCACATGTCAATGAACGCGTCGCGTCCTGTCACGTCCCTACCACGCGCCTTCACGGACTTTCTTCTATGACTTAGATCCTCAAGATACCTGCAACATCTCCTCTGCTCAAATGAAGGATAAACATGAGCATTGAGCACTGTTAGAGTACGAATCTGTTACTGTACATATTCAGTGCTTATTGCATCAATTTGACAGTACTCGTTCCATTGTGCTCGCGCAAATTCTCTCGCTGAGCAAGTCAAATTCATTTACGGGTGCCTACGCGCTAATTGCAAGGCGTCGACACTTGTCAATGTCATACTGTTACCAACTTACCATCGTGTGTAAATTCGTTCTGTGACGGCCTCCGCAGCGATTCAGTGCTGGGGTGTTCTCATTCCCCGGCTGGCTGCATTGGAGGACATTGGGATCAGTTCATAGAGTGCATCGTTCACAGATGTTGTGCAAAAATGACTTCAGTCACCCCTCGGCCGTGTTTGATGCCAATGGTCTGCCGATCAGCCGTGGCGATCGTTCCCGGACTTTTGATCCCGGACTTTCCAACTCCCAAACTTTATGAACCCCTCCCCGGACACATCACGTGATATTTTGATCTGACGGGGTTCGAGTCCCGCAGCGGTCCTTTTCTTTTTTTCACAGATTATCCAAGTATCGAGTAGAGGTTATTCTGCAATAAATGTGCTCTTTAAGCGACAGTGGTTGACTTTCCATAAGCGTAGATAAATTCCTGAGGAATACTTTCAACCTTCCCGACGACAGCTGTCGGGACCCCATCAATCGGGAGCCCAAAAGTAGACACGATTTAATGTGAATCTAGAAAAATCTGAAGGAGGGGTCGCTACCCCCCCCTCCAGATTTTTGTAGATGAATAAACTGGTTGGCTGGGACCCACACCTGCCTACCCTTCTCCCAGGCCCTCCCGTGGCCCATTCGCTTCAAGGAAAATTCGGCACACTTCCAACGGCCATCGGACTTCATTCCGACTCTCGGTCAAGGAGAGACACAACCTTGATGAAAATATTCTAGGTCATGGAAATTCAACACATTGTCAGACAGTCAGAATATCTTGAAGCTCGATCACATCACTGGCACCTTCAACCAAGCTCAGGAATTTTCTAAGCTTATGGAAAGTCAACCAGTAAATGACGATTTTTGGTACCCCTCTTGATAATCACAGAATATTTACTGTAGCCTGGACCATTTACTGCTCTTTGCGGAACTTAGGGCGCGGGCAGTTTTTTTTTCCAAAAACGGACGATTTTGATCGTTTTCCGTATATCGCCCATAACTCATTCAATTGTTGTCCGTTTGCCTTGAAACCTTAACCAAACGATTTGCAGGCGTAATCTACAGGCGCAAGGCCACCTCGTACATTTTATTCACTTCACTTTCCTGTAGATCCCGTGTTTGCCGCGGTACTTTATATAACATTTATAACAATTGAACCACGTACCTCAGCGGCGAGATTTTTTTATCCAGGGCAGCGTAATACATTTATGCAGACGCCAGGGCATCTGGAATTGCCAAGGACGTCCTCAATCCTTCAGGGCAAGGCATTGCATCGGGGCTTGTCACATGCACGTGAGGTAACGGAGTAACACCGCGGATCTCTCCTTCCTCTTTCCACTCTGCGCTCATGGGCGACCAGCGCAGTCGTTCTGCCCGTCTCATTGCAAAGCGCACTCCAAAAAGCAAAACCCCCGCGACTCCAACTCAATCTGACACTGCCGATCCGCCACAACCTCTGGAAGTCGACTCGGATGACGGTGGTCCGTTCGTCCCTGATGAGGAGTCTGATTCGGACGTAACTGCCAAGCCCAAGGCGAAGCGCGTTCGCGAGGACTCTGTGGATACAGCTGGCTCTGGGACTGATGCAGAAACTGGGAAGAAGACGAAGAAGAAGCCCGTCAAAAAGAAGGCGAAAAAAGTGACGGTGGAGGACTTGGATCCGGAACGGCGTGCGTCACCTGTTGACTCTTGAACTTCTTTCTACTGATGGATTGGTTCTTGCAGAACTTGTCCTTATGATTCCACAGGCGGCGAGTACGGGCTTGCAGCGTGAACGTCTCACCCATAGCACATCATTTGATGATGCTCTCGCTCTCATATATGAGACGATTGGCTGTGCAGACGTGCCGAAAAAGCCCCTGCTTTCATTCAAGCTCTCCAATGCCGCTGGAAAGGCTCCTGCAATCAACCTGGCCTCCGAGAAGGACTGGAAAGGCTGTCTAGACGATGTAACCGAGGTCGAGGTGAAGAAAAAGATCCAGGTTTTGGTGACGATAATTGTGACGGATCAGGTAAGCCAGGCCTGTTGAATCCAGTCCAGGGCTGTTTATTCTGACCTTCATGACTAGTACATGGCATCGTTGCGCGCAAAGCTCGGCCGAACGGATACCGGTGGCCCGGCGAAAGGCAAAGGCAAGAAAATGGCGATCCTGGATCTTGAACATGCCGGATCCGGTGATGACGACTTCGACGATGGGCTGGGGATTATGGAGAAGGAAGCTAAGTGTCTTGAGCAGCTTCAGAATCATCACTGTCGTTGCCAGCTTTGCGGGCCGACGAAGTGGTGCAAAATTGACCGCGCTTCCAATCACCATCATCTCACCAACAACCAGCTGCGTGGATGGGCCCGCTCTTTGGTATGTCCCTGCCTCTTTCCGATGTCTTTCAACTAATATTTCTGACAGGCTGCTGGCACCCACGAGGTTACGTTGAAACGCCCTCCGCGCGATGAGATGTTTGGAATGTTCCACAAGAACTTCGTGACCGAACCACCGGTACCACCAGCTGCCGCCGCAACTCCATTTGCGGGGATGTCATCGTTCATGGGGGTGCCACCTTATGGGTTCATGCCTTGGAACATGCCAGGTGGCCCCGCATTTGGGCAATCCAACATGGCATTCCCGGGCACCCCTGATACTCCAACTCCTCTTACTCGTCCGTCCCATACTCCACGCGCGTCGACCTCTAACCGGGCGCCCACAATGCCATCGAGCGATCCACCGGACATGGGTGCCGTCAACCCCTACACCGAAATCGAGGACTTTATAAAGCAGCTGCACGAGTATCATCCGAAGCGTCACCTGTTGGATTACGTGGACCGCTTCACGGACCTCGATTACTATCACATCGACGAGGTTGCGAAACTCGGAACTTCTGACAACCTTGCTGATAAGCTCAAGATGACGCCCGGTAATGCATCCTTCTTGTTGACCAGCATCAAGGACGAGATGAAGCGCATTGACCGGGCATCGAAGTAGTACATGTTCCAACTCAACTGGCTGCAGCCGCCCTGTCTTTACACGCACCTTGTCGATCCTTACCCACTGTCGTTACTCATATCATCGCCGTAAACCATCGAGTCAATATACCACATTTGGATTCATTCGTGGTTTCAATTTACAAGTACCCAGAGTGGTGGAACCAGCCCCGAGATGCAAGGGCGGTAACCTTGTCTAAGACACCGTACAAAAAGAGGAATGGTGCGACTTCGTCTCCAAGCTCAACAATGTCCCGGAATGTCTGACCGTGACGACAGATGTACGCTTTGACAAAGGCAAAGCACTCTTCAATGGGGTTGAGATCGGGGGAGTACGGAGGCAGGAACACAAGCCGGATACCGCTGGAAGGTAAAGTAAGTTCCGGCTCAAGAACTGGAGACGAGCAGTACAACTTACGCGGCTTCACACATCTCCTCAACGCCCTCAACGTGGTGGATTCGGCAGTTATCAAGGACAAGCACACTGTGCTTAGCAGGATATGGATTCATTACCGCAAGGAGACCTTCAAGCCACAGGAGAAATTGGTCTCCGTTGTACCCGCCCTCCTTGATGTGACTGTAGATAATACCCTCTGTAGTGATTGCAGGTAGCAGGGAGTACCTAAGGAGACATTCAATATCTGGAGAAACGTGTGGATTGAGCTCGCACCTTGTACCTCGGACAAAGCAACATCGCTTTCGGGCGCGAAGGCCTCTCAAAGCCCAGCCGTTGCGCCGATAGGTAGTGAGTATATTCACCGCAGATTCATCGGCGCAAACAATGCGCTCGGCGGGCTCGTCTCCGATCTGCATGATAAAGTCACGTCGAGCGTGCTCGCAGCGTTCTGCAGCTTGTCTCGAAAGCTATTGATCAGGTTGTGCGATCAACAACACAACCGTAACAACTGTTGGTGACAACGTACCTTCTTGGATGAGAGCCCAAGTCGCTTCATAGTCCGCAGAATTGTTGCCAGAGAGACGTCTATATCGTGCTGGAGATACAGCTGTTCTTGAATTTCATCCAGGTAAATATCCGGGGTGTGATCAATGAGTGCGAGCATAAACTTCAGGGAAAAAAATCAAGGTGAGGCAATTCAACCGCTGTAAATGAAGTGCATACCTTGCAATGAGCCCCGGACATCAGCGGGGAGCGTCCCATGTACCTGCGCTCGCGGGATACCTCCCCGATTTCGTTCCATGTCTGCTTGATCCGCTGCACCACTCGCAGCGGCATGTCCAGGTCTATCGCAATTTGAGTGGAAGTCTTGTTGAGGGTCATGGACTGGTATATGACACGCCGCTTGAGGTCCACCGAGTAGTGTTTGCGAAGGGGTGTCGCTTTCGCATTGCGTGGCATGATCGGTGCGGTCAGGCAGGAGAGATCTGCGGTGTTACTCCGTTACCTCACGTGCATGTGACAAGCCCCGATGCAATGCCTTGGCCTGAAGGATTGAGGACGTCCTTGGCAATTCCAGATGCCCTGGCGTCTGCGTAAATGTATTACGCTGCCCTGGATGAAAAAATCTCGCCGCTGAGGTACGTGGTTCAATTGTTATAAATGTTATATAAAGTACCGCGGCAAACACGGGATCTACAGGAAAGTGAAGTGAATAAAATGTACGAGGTGGCCTTGCGCCTGTAGATTACGCCTGCAAATCGTTTGGTTAAGGTTTCAAGGCAAACGGACAACAATTGAATGAGTTATGGGCGATATACGGAAAACGATCAAAATCGTCCGTTTTTGGAAAAAAAACTGCCCGCGCCCTAAGTTCCGCAAAGAGCAGTAAATAGCCTTGCACCTGGACCACTTGAATTGTCACAAGTCTCTTTGGGTTGCTGTATCAGGTCTATGCAGTATTCCACTGAGTAGTATTTAGCTAGAAGTAGGTGGTGATATTTAACATGGTTCAACAACGAATTCAACAACAAAAAGACCGTTATCGGAAAGAAAATGGGAAAATAAATGGAAATAGAAGGATCGGGAGCTACTAAATTGAATTCCAGAAGCCCCGAACGATTGACGCGGCCTGGAAGGAGTGCACAAGACGCCGGGCGGGCAAGCCGGGGCGGCGCTGTCGATAGAACCCCCGCAAAAAAAAATGGGCTGCTGGAGGGTTCGAACTCAAGACCTCACGGCAGTAGTTGATGGTCTCAGCAAGCAAGAACCTATAGGGCATAGATCCCTTGCGGAAGGTGCTACGCAATCGGTCATATCGACAAGGAATGAGGGCCGAAATGGTTGATTATTACCCGTTTAGGAAATTCACGTGATGTGTCCGGGGAGGGGTTGAGCTGGGCCAGCTCACTTCCACCCTTTCAACCGCAGCACATTTCAGACGGACCAAAGCCCTTCCAAGGACCGCGATGCTATATCCTGAGAGCGGCAGCGATCGCCACCCGGTCATAGATCCTTCTAATGTCGTGGAGGAACGCGTGGGCGTTCCCCCAGACGCATACGAGGCGTGCGCCAATTGTCTGAGAAAAAAATCAGAACTATGCTCTACACAGACGTTAAAACACTGCCAAATCTGCAATATGGCAGCCTATTGTGTGCGCTCATACGATATCCTTACCGACCCGCTGCATTGACATTTGCATATCTTTCATCGCAGGGCAAAGCGTGCCAGAAAGCGAATTGGCCGTCGCATAAAGGCTGGTGCAAGCTGCAGAGCCTGATCAACGCCATGAGTGGCAATGGCCCTGGTCGTCGCGATGACTCTCTCGCCCTAGTTCGTCATGGGGAGCCAGAGGAAGAACGAACGTATCCAAAACAACATTACGCTCCAAGGTGCGCCAACTGCCGCAAGAAACCAAAGTCCCTGCCTCCTGGAGTCGTCCTAAAGCGCTGCAATGCTTGTGGTACCTCGGATCTTTATTGTGTATGTGTGGCTCAGACGTTACTCGACAGCACATACTGAACTACGCTTTGAAATTCTAGGGAGATGTCTGTCAGAAAGAGCATTGGCACATTCACAAAAAAATGTGTCTTATCAATCGAGAAGCTAAGACCAGGTTGGACACCTCGAAGTCGAAGTATCCCAAGCTAAGGGCTGACCTTCAGAAGGTGAGTGAGCTGCGAAATTTCCCGGCGTGGACGGTATCTTTAACTTCCTATCCAGTTTTGTTCCACTTTCCAGGCGGAGGTGAGGCAGAGCCGATCCAAATTTTGTAAATGACTAAGACTCGGACAGTTTGCTGATGGCGCATTATACGCCCTGCGTGTCCATTTCAACCGCCTCGCAAGTCTCGCATCAGCATTCGAGGTCGCTCTGTTGTACACCCCAGAGGAGGACAAAGCGCACTGCCGATTCAAGCTCGTGAATTGGAAATGTGTGCCGTTGGCGCTAGTCGAGAAGTGCATCCTTGAAGCAATTGTCTTGCCGACAATTGAGAAGGTTGTTGAATCGGATCCAGAATGTCTTGAAGCAGTCCACCTTTTCGTGATTTACAGAGTTTCCATTCCAGGGTCCGCGCTACCATTCACCCAAACAAACCTTATTCGTGCTGATCCTGACATCGGCCTCTGGAACGCTTGCTGGGAAGATGATATGGTTAATTCGATTGCAATGGTGCAGCACGGAGCACCAAAACTTGGACGTCCTGGTAACCGATGACAAGTCATAAATTTCCTTACAATGTTAACCTACGTGCTCAAAAATGTAAAGCATCTCTCATTCCTTCACAGCCGCTTAGACCCCAAAAAAATTGCCCAGTAGCTCTAATGCCTTTTGTTATGCAGTGTTTGCGGATTGTTCAACACAACTGGTGAAAATAAACTCCGACATCTGAACTAGTGGGTCTCTTGTTACGATACAGCACGAATATCAAACTGTTCATATTCAGCCACTAAGTACAACTTGTTTTCATACATGTTTTTGACGAATCGACAAATCAAACCCATTCGAAGTCAAGTCAATTGCGTTCAGAATTTGCACCGTGGTCGATGATATCGATGCCGGAGGCCTGCGTCGTCCCTGGACGAAAAACCACGAGCTCGGTATCAACCGTGGTGGCGCCGGCGGCCAAGCCAGTGTTCGCGGTGATATTCTTGATGTTCAACACGACCCTGGCGCCAATCATCGCGATACCTCTGGATGGTGCCTCTCAGCGACAATATGGCTATGTATAATGCGAGTACATACGCTGTTGCTGGACTGAGCAAACACAAGGTAAGCAAGTGTTCGGAGGAATCATATAGCGACACACATGACGGGGATTTCGGCCAGTGTCGGTCGTGATTTATCCCACAGCACTATTTCCACGATGGACACGACTTCCGATATTTTGAATGTAGATGAAGGAACTGAAGGAGGAAGGACGTACGGAGCCCAGCCAAAAACCAAAATAGACCGTCCCGGAGGAACAAAGCGATTATGGGCGCTCTTCTCGGTCCTAGGGTTACAAATGTAGCTCCGCACTTGAAGGCGGTCATGGAGAACATCAGAACCGCCTTGATAGATGGTCAAGTTCGGCAAAACTATACGTGAGTGCGGCTTGGTATACCATGACGAGTGGAGGAACTGCGTAGAATGTGAATCGTCGATAAACCTCTGCGAATGGTTAGTAGCATTATTCTGCCAGGTAGCAAAGTACGAACCGACTGTGTAGCAGCCCACTAGAATGGGCCTTTGTGGCGGTTAGATTTGCCCTATATGTGTGCATAGCACAAGGGTGTAGACTACTTACCCGATGTGCACATAATCTAGTTCGAGTCAAGTGATGAGCTGCGGAGAGATTGAACTTTTGGAACTGACGTTCAAGCGACGCGATGGTTAGCGCGCCAAGGATGGTCCTGTCGGACAAGCTTTAGTTGGAGCTTCCGACGCACTAAGATCGGAGGTCATACATTGCGATTATTTCCGCTGTAGTGGGTGAGAACGTGGGAGTCAAAAAAAAAAAAAATGAGGTAGGGCGAACCAGCAATGAGTGGTACGATGAGGTAGAGCATCGTCTTTGATCTCCCATACAATATCCAAACACTATATTGAAGGAATCAGAGGAGCATCGGAACCCCCGGCTGAAATGTGGACCGAACGACGAGAATGAGATCGGCGGAGACGACGATGATGGTGCAAGTGACCAGTTCTCCCTGGATTTGGTTTAAAAATGAAAGCAAGGGCATGCAGCTGGTACCGTACGAATAAAAAAGACCGGCAGCTAAGGTTTGGGGAGGTTTAATACCGCGCTGGGAACTTTCAACAAAGCTCACAGCTTCGCAGTGGGATGTGAACACATTATTTGATACCACAAATTGGAAGGCACTGACATGATCAGACCATTCGGCTCTTAGCATGACTGAAGCGTTAGTTTGGGGTAAGCTTTGTGGAGAGGATGAAAATTCAACGAACAACTGAGGTCGACCCTGAACGAATTCTTGAACGACAAGCGGCCAAATAGATGAAATGACGCACGACAAAGCCAGAAGCGTGAAATAACGAATCTAGGGGCTTTCGTCATTCGGGCGATTCTCAGCAGGGCACTATTACAATATACCCAGATCTAAAGAGTGCTTCAATGCAAAGGGAAATCGAAGGAGAAAGGACATACATAAGATATACTGGAGGCGCTCCAACGGGATTTCCAAATCAGGTTAATCTGTGGGACGTTTAGTCGGCGCACAGCGGACAGGGCGGCGGCAATAGCGACCTCTTCCGGGAAGTTTGCGATGTGTTCCAGTCTGCAAACTTTCACTTTTTGTCCACTTTGCACTTGACTATGCTTACATGACGACGGCGAATGCTGCAACTGCGTTGCAAATGATAAATTGGTTACTGCTCTTTGCGGAACTTAGGGCGCGGGCAGTTTTTTTTCCAAAAACGGACGATTTTGATCGTTTTCCGTATATCGCCCATAACTCATTCAATTGTTGTCCGTTTGCCTTGAAACCTTAACCAAACGATTTGCAGGCGTAATCTACAGGCGCAAGGCCACCTCGTACATTTTATTCACTTCACTTTCCTGTAGATCCCGTGTTTGCCGCGGTACTTTATATAACATTTATAACAATTGAACCACGTACCTCAGCGGCGAGATTTTTTTATCCAGGGCAGCGTAATACATTTATGCAGACGCCAGGGCATCTGGAATTGCCAAGGACGTCCTCAATCCTTCAGGGCAAGGCATTGCATCGGGGCTTGTCACATGCACGTGAGGTAACGGAGTAACACCGCGGATCTCTCCTTCCTCTTTCCACTCTGCGCTCATGGGCGACCAGCGCAGTCGTTCTGCCCGTCTCATTGCAAAGCGCACTCCAAAAAGCAAAACCCCCGCGACTCCAACTCAATCTGACACTGCCGATCCGCCACAACCTCTGGAAGTCGACTCGGATGACGGTGGTCCGTTCGTCCCTGATGAGGAGTCTGATTCGGACGTAACTGCCAAGCCCAAGGCGAAGCGCGTTCGCGAGGACTCTGTGGATACAGCTGGCTCTGGGACTGATGCAGAAACTGGGAAGAAGACGAAGAAGAAGCCCGTCAAAAAGAAGGCGAAAAAAGTGACGGTGGAGGACTTGGATCCGGAACGGCGTGCGTCACCTGTTGACTCTTGAACTTCTTTCTACTGATGGATTGGTTCTTGCAGAACTTGTCCTTATGATTCCACAGGCGGCGAGTACGGGCTTGCAGCGTGAACGTCTCACCCATAGCACATCATTTGATGATGCTCTCGCTCTCATATATGAGACGATTGGCTGTGCAGACGTGCCGAAAAAGCCCCTGCTTTCATTCAAGCTCTCCAATGCCGCTGGAAAGGCTCCTGCAATCAACCTGGCCTCCGAGAAGGACTGGAAAGGCTGTCTAGACGATGTAACCGAGGTCGAGGTGAAGAAAAAGATCCAGGTTTTGGTGACGATAATTGTGACGGATCAGGTAAGCCAGGCCTGTTGAATCCAGTCCAGGGCTGTTTATTCTGACCTTCATGACTAGTACATGGCATCGTTGCGCGCAAAGCTCGGCCGAACGGATACCGGTGGCCCGGCGAAAGGCAAAGGCAAGAAAATGGCGATCCTGGATCTTGAACATGCCGGATCCGGTGATGACGACTTCGACGATGGGCTGGGGATTATGGAGAAGGAAGCTAAGTGTCTTGAGCAGCTTCAGAATCATCACTGTCGTTGCCAGCTTTGCGGGCCGACGAAGTGGTGCAAAATTGACCGCGCTTCCAATCACCATCATCTCACCAACAACCAGCTGCGTGGATGGGCCCGCTCTTTGGTATGTCCCTGCCTCTTTCCGATGTCTTTCAACTAATATTTCTGACAGGCTGCTGGCACCCACGAGGTTACGTTGAAACGCCCTCCGCGCGATGAGATGTTTGGAATGTTCCACAAGAACTTCGTGACCGAACCACCGGTACCACCAGCTGCCGCCGCAACTCCATTTGCGGGGATGTCATCGTTCATGGGGGTGCCACCTTATGGGTTCATGCCTTGGAACATGCCAGGTGGCCCCGCATTTGGGCAATCCAACATGGCATTCCCGGGCACCCCTGATACTCCAACTCCTCTTACTCGTCCGTCCCATACTCCACGCGCGTCGACCTCTAACCGGGCGCCCACAATGCCATCGAGCGATCCACCGGACATGGGTGCCGTCAACCCCTACACCGAAATCGAGGACTTTATAAAGCAGCTGCACGAGTATCATCCGAAGCGTCACCTGTTGGATTACGTGGACCGCTTCACGGACCTCGATTACTATCACATCGACGAGGTTGCGAAACTCGGAACTTCTGACAACCTTGCTGATAAGCTCAAGATGACGCCCGGTAATGCATCCTTCTTGTTGACCAGCATCAAGGACGAGATGAAGCGCATTGACCGGGCATCGAAGTAGTACATGTTCCAACTCAACTGGCTGCAGCCGCCCTGTCTTTACACGCACCTTGTCGATCCTTACCCACTGTCGTTACTCATATCATCGCCGTAAACCATCGAGTCAATATACCACATTTGGATTCATTCGTGGTTTCAATTTACAAGTACCCAGAGTGGTGGAACCAGCCCCGAGATGCAAGGGCGGTAACCTTGTCTAAGACACCGTACAAAAAGAGGAATGGTGCGACTTCGTCTCCAAGCTCAACAATGTCCCGGAATGTCTGACCGTGACGACAGATGTACGCTTTGACAAAGGCAAAGCACTCTTCAATGGGGTTGAGATCGGGGGAGTACGGAGGCAGGAACACAAGCCGGATACCGCTGGAAGGTAAAGTAAGTTCCGGCTCAAGAACTGGAGACGAGCAGTACAACTTACGCGGCTTCACACATCTCCTCAACGCCCTCAACGTGGTGGATTCGGCAGTTATCAAGGACAAGCACACTGTGCTTAGCAGGATATGGATTCATTACCGCAAGGAGACCTTCAAGCCACAGGAGAAATTGGTCTCCGTTGTACCCGCCCTCCTTGATGTGACTGTAGATAATACCCTCTGTAGTGATTGCAGGTAGCAGGGAGTACCTAAGGAGACATTCAATATCTGGAGAAACGTGTGGATTGAGCTCGCACCTTGTACCTCGGACAAAGCAACATCGCTTTCGGGCGCGAAGGCCTCTCAAAGCCCAGCCGTTGCGCCGATAGGTAGTGAGTATATTCACCGCAGATTCATCGGCGCAAACAATGCGCTCGGCGGGCTCGTCTCCGATCTGCATGATAAAGTCACGTCGAGCGTGCTCGCAGCGTTCTGCAGCTTGTCTCGAAAGCTATTGATCAGGTTGTGCGATCAACAACACAACCGTAACAACTGTTGGTGACAACGTACCTTCTTGGATGAGAGCCCAAGTCGCTTCATAGTCCGCAGAATTGTTGCCAGAGAGACGTCTATATCGTGCTGGAGATACAGCTGTTCTTGAATTTCATCCAGGTAAATATCCGGGGTGTGATCAATGAGTGCGAGCATAAACTTCAGGGAAAAAAATCAAGGTGAGGCAATTCAACCGCTGTAAATGAAGTGCATACCTTGCAATGAGCCCCGGACATCAGCGGGGAGCGTCCCATGTACCTGCGCTCGCGGGATACCTCCCCGATTTCGTTCCATGTCTGCTTGATCCGCTGCACCACTCGCAGCGGCATGTCCAGGTCTATCGCAATTTGAGTGGAAGTCTTGTTGAGGGTCATGGACTGGTATATGACACGCCGCTTGAGGTCCACCGAGTAGTGTTTGCGAAGGGGTGTCGCTTTCGCATTGCGTGGCATGATCGGTGCGGTCAGGCAGGAGAGATCTGCGGTGTTACTCCGTTACCTCACGTGCATGTGACAAGCCCCGATGCAATGCCTTGGCCTGAAGGATTGAGGACGTCCTTGGCAATTCTAGATGCCCTGGCGTCTGCGTAAATGTATTACGCTGCCCTGGATGAAAAAATCTCGCCGCTGAGGTACGTGGTTCAATTGTTATAAATGTTATATAAAGTACCGCGGCAAACACGGGATCTACAGGAAAGTGAAGTGAATAAAATGTACGAGGTGGCCTTGCGCCTGTAGATTACGCCTGCAAATCGTTTGGTTAAGGTTTCAAGGCAAACGGACAACAATTGAATGAGTTATGGGCGATATACGGAAAACGATCAAAATCGTCCGTTTTTGGAAAAAAAACTGCCCGCGCCCTAAGTTCCGCAAAGAGCAGTAAGTTGAGCTCGATGACCTCGACCACTCACTAGCCAACTCGTTTGTCGTCCGTGCATCAACAAGTAGCCCAAAAAGTTCGCGTTCCAATTCCTCCGGACTTGCCATTGTAGAGTCGAGTGAGGGCTTAACAGCGGCGGGGACTGGGGGCAAATGCTTGTTATATGTACGTCGAGAAACGCCGCGGCGAAAGAATTGCGGAGTGATTCAGTATCATACGGTTCATGTGGATGAGAGCGGGCTCCTTGGTTGCTGGGAACCTTCAGTGTGAGCCATACATAATGCTGATATCAAGCTCCGCAAATGGTGTGTGTTTCCGGAGAGAAATGAAACAACTTGCTTGAGCCCTGAGACCGAGAGTCCAGTATACAAGCAGTTTTGGGGCGTGTATGGCCATGGTGCATTGTCCATAGTATGGAATATCCGCGGCCGATAAGACAAACACCGCCAGGTCAATTGTGCACATAAAGGGTGGCCGTTGACACTTGAACACGGAGTTGAGATACGCTAGCCATTGGAAGCTTCGGCAAAGTCTCAGTCATTGTAAAAGAGTCCGGAGAGCCGACCCTCCGGTTCATTCAAGGTTCAGGCGCGACTGCCATTTGCGGCGAGGACGGGGGTTCAGAATAACCGTGATTAGCCCAACAACTTGCGGTCGAGACTCGACTGAGCAGTGAGAGATTGCTTAGCTCGGAGGTACGATCCGGATACTGGATCTTTGGTCACCTAGTTCAAGCATAAAATGCGGGATCTATAGTGGAGATCGTCGACCTGAGAGTTGGCTCTGAGGCCTGAGGCTGGGGAAGGGAAACGCATAAAAGCGGGCAAAGCCGTGAGAGAACCGGATTTTTTGAGATCGGCAAGAATGAGTATGATGGACATGTTGATCGCCGATCTGATTCGACTTCTCTTGACGTTACCGTTGACGGTCAAACATTGGTTATCCTCTGATTTGGGGCACGGGTCTTGAATTATCTCAGCTGGGACGCATGAGGACCAGGGAGGTGGTACAAAATCGAGAAAAGACTGTTTAATTCACAACAAAATCTTCACAGTACAAGTGACTAAGCGTCGCGAATCCAAGTTGAACCAAAGTTGAACATTCCCGTTGTGTCAAGGTCATAGTCTTCAAGTGCCTGGGCACCGAACAACGAATTCGGAATCGACTGTAGTGACGGCTAAATCGGCATTCGAGGTAGCGTTATCCGAATCTATACCGAGGGGGTTGATTGTGTCCATGTCGTATGCTTCCAGTTCACGGGTTGTTCCTGGACGCCGAACCACAAGTTCGGTCCCGACCGTAGTGGCGCCGGCGGCCTCACCGGTGTGCGAGGCAACAGCTTTGATGTTCAAAACTACGCGTGCGCCGATCATCGCAACACATCTGGAGTTTTATTTTGATGTTGAGTGAGCGTAACTGAGGTAAGTCGGGCAGTACATACGCCGACGAGGGGCTTATACGGCACACAGTGAGTGAGTGATGAGAGCAGAAGAAGAGTAACATACATGACGGGAATTTGAGCCAATGTCGGACGTGCCCTGTCCCAAAGCACTATCTCTACGATAGACACCACTTGCGGATTATTGTGAATGTGGAAAAAGACATTGAAAAAAGGGTGAACGTACGGACAAGAGCCAAGAACCAGAATACACCATCTCTCAAGAATAATGCAATTATTGGTGTTCTTCTCGGCCCAAGAGCCATAAGTGTGGTTCCACATTTGAATGCAGTCATCGAGAACATTATGACTGCCTTGAAGCCAGGGTCAGATGGGAAATATTATTAACGACAGCCTGGATATACATACCGTGACAAAGGGAGGGACGGCATAGAATGTGAATAGCCGAGGAACCTCTGCGAGTGTTCAGTGTCTTGCTTCTGCCGAAATTCTGAATACAAACCAAGAGAATAGCATCCTCCTAAAATTGGCCTGGTGACGTTCAGATTTGCACTGGGAGGGGCAGAAGAGTGAAATACCCGACGTGCACATAGTCTAGTTAGATTGAGTATGTGTAAGTCGGGGACAGACTGAATCTTGGGACTGACGTTTAAGCGCCGCGATGGTGAACACGCCAACGACCATGCTGTGGTAATTTTTTTCAAGTTGGAATTTTCAACACATCAGCATTGATCGTACATCGAAATCATTTCCGCTGCCCATTGGGTGAGGACATGGTCACAAACATCGAGACAACAACAAAAAACTCACCAGCCATGAATGGAATCAAGAAGTAGAGCAGCTTCCTTGATCTCCCGTACAAGATCCAGACACTATGACATTGAGTGACTCTGTAGAGAAGTGCATCAAATAAAATGCTAGCCGCAAAACGAGAACGATATCGGCGGAGATGACGAGGATGGTGGAAGTAACCAGTTCTCCCTAGAACAGGGGTCGGAAGGAGGAAAAAGAGCACAAGGCCAATGACGCACGAATAGGAAAGACCGGCAACTAAAGGTCAAGGGAGGCATGGGGCAATTTGTGACTGCCTTGATATCAATATTGAAAAGCTCACAGCTTTGTGGGACATGAGTAGGTTGTCATATACCAAAACGTGGAAGTAGTTACATGGTCGGACCATTCGGCTCGTAGCATGACTGCGGCATTCTTTGAGTGTCGTTGGAGGGGATGAAATTTGAACCCACAGCTAAGGTCGACGCTAGACGAAGCTTTGAATGACCAAGGGTTCCATACGAATAAAATACTGGACGTACCATAACGCAAGAAGTGTGAAATAACGGATCTAAGGGCAGGCAATTCGTAAATGTGCTGGCTTCCGGAAGTGTTGTGACAATATACCCAGATCTGAAGGTTCTTCAGTGCGAGCCCAGATCATACGAGAATGGCCATACATATAATGCACTGGAAATGCTCCAACGGGATTTCCAGACGAGGTTGATCTGTGGGAGGTTTAGTCCGCGCGTGACAGAAAGTCGAGGCTCGATAGCTACCTCTGCTGGAAAATTCGCGATATGTTCTAGTCTACGCAAGGTATCCGAGTCAATATTTATCTCTGACCTTGACCTGGACTGTGCTTACGCGACGACCGTGAACGCTGCGACTGTGCGGCAAATGAACCATAGGTTGAGCACTGGCAGTGGCGTACAGTGATTCAAGCACTCACCACCCATTTCGTTCGTCGTCCGCGCATCAACAAGGAGTCCGAAAAGTTCGCGTTCCAATTCTGCTGGAGAGCTGGTCATATTGGTGCGGAGAAAAGCAGTCAACGGGAATTGCTTATATACTTCAAGGTGCCCGTCGAATCTAGATCTCGATACGACTCCGACCCGAATTCTGATACCCCAAGTGATTGAACGTCAAACAGCCCACAGTGGTCGAGATGAACTGCGTACTTGCGCTCAAAACATCAGCAACCTGGTATTATGCGGTGATTTAGAGGAACATGCTTCGAGTAAAGCCGAGTTATAAATTTACCTCCACGTTTTGACTCACTATCTAAGCCGTCTGCATCTTGTCGACTTCGTTCAGGATCGAGCTGACGTGCTTCCCGAGAGCGAGGCTATTAAAGATCTATACAAATGCCGTCCCGGAGGCGAGTGTTTAGTGAATGTGAATGTGCCGGAGGCTGCTCATACACTTTTTTCGGCGCAAACTGGGACTCGGAGAAATCAAGATTCATCGGGACTTTCCAGACCGGTTGATTATTTTTGACCGTTATCCCGCCGCCGGTCGGAGGATACCGCAGATTCCAGGAGGCGGCAACACCCGTACAATCGCCGTGGCGTACAGCCGGGAGAGATGTTGGGCATTCACCGGAGGCAGCCTTTCGCGATTGTAGTGTCACCAGAACAGCACATTCCTGGGCGATAGTCTTTGTGAAGACGAAATCTAGCAAGCCGAGGAAAATTTATCTGGACAGTTTGATCTATTTTCAAGGATTCCAGGCTACCAAGTTCTTCGATTCACCTCAGGGGAAGCGGCCACCGGTATTTCCGTAGCGGGCAATAACTTGTCGACAAGATCGCGGCGGAGTACTCGAAGACCGGAATCAAGATACAGAGCCTAGCATATTATCCTTCCAGGCAGACTTGATTCTATCCTCAAAGAGTCTGGAGACTCGATTCAACCGAGTTGGAGCAGTGACTGATTTGAGGTTGAACGCTATCGTGGCAGTGTCGTGGTTCAGAATAATTGCAATCATTGGTCGAAGATCGGGGCGCCGTACGCTGAAACTGAAATCAAGATGTAGCCGGCCAGTGGAGCATTCCAGACTGATGAGTATTCTTACTTAAAAAGTCCGGTGAGTCGACATTGCTTTGCGGTAGATATCATGGTGGTACAGAGGCCGCAATCATTGGTTGAAAGATAAAAAATCATATCAAGATCGGCGTTCGCGCGCCCAACTTGACATACGATCCCCGAAAGAAGATGTTCTTCGTGTCAGACGTCAGCCAGCTCAAAGGAAAATATTTATGGTATGTACTCAAAAGGAAAATCAACCCCAGAGGCGACCTTGAACTCGGGAAACAATCACATAATGCGCGAAACGCCCTCAGAACCATCGGCCTTCCCTTGAGACCGAATGTCAGGAACCACGAGTCTTGATGCAATCCCACCAACGGAGTAATGTCAAGAACCCGCCCTGGCAGGCGGAACGAGTCCAATGAACGGCTGCCCGAATTTCGCTTTGCCTCCCCTCCCTTGCGTCGCATGCTCGCCCACCGTCCTGGGCCACCTGACCGCATCTGCCCCCGCCGGAATTGTCGCCCCCTTGATGGGCAGCGCTGCCAGATACGCCGGGTTATCGTTCAGCGCCGCTGGCCCCGCGTTGAGCGCCCGGTCCGCGACGTACCATATTGGTACCTCCGCGATGAGCCCTGGGCCGGTCGGCGAGATGTGCGCGTACTGCGGGTGCGCGAGGTGTAGCTGTAAGCTATACTGGGGATGCAGAGTGTTAGTAAAGGCACGAAGGGAGCCAGCATGTGGTGGGGGTGCTCACCTCACGCCCAATCTCCGTGTATCGATAGCTCACGGGTCGACAGGCCGGGATGCGCACCTCACCGGCAAGCCGTTGAAAGTGTCCCGTCTCCTGCTCGTCGTCCATGGCGTTTATTGAGTCCTCGTCGGCGTCCTCCCCACCACTCGTCTCTGTAGCTTGGTCGTTCTCCGCGGCCCAGCTCTGCATCCGGGACCCACCCGGACGCTTTGCCTTGCGAGCGGCTGGGGTACCTAGATCCAGCGAGACGAGTTCCGGCACTGGCTCCCCACCCCTTGGGCGGCCCGACTCCGCGACCCACGCGCGCCCTGCGACCATGCATTCCAGCGTGCGTGTCAGTCTCGATTGTTCCCGCGGTCGCAATGCCTCCGAGGACGGCATGAGATCGGCCTTGTAGTACCCTACGCTGACCGCCGCTGGTTGCCCGAGCAGCTGGAGTGCCTCTGCGCTCTTGGACCATAGTAGCAGCTCGAATTCCAATGTCTGCCCCGCGGTATATACTGCCGGGTCCTGGACCCCTAACTGCACAATAACGATTTAGTTTGATATCCAAAATGAAATCGACACCAGGACGCACGATACCCTCGACCTCAACGATCTGCGTCCCGATACGGCCCCGGCCGCCGAACGGGGTGAGCACCCATCCGCCAAGGGATTCACGCTTGAATGGCCAGTCCTCGCGCGACGCGAGGAATGGAAACGGCGTCCGGGGACGCGGGGGCACGCGCATGAGGGGGATGTACTGCAAGATCATGTCCATATCTTCATTGATACCGTTGACGCTGTCCCTGCGCACTCCAACACCACACTTTGAGACACGGAAGCGTCAGGGTCCCAAACTGAGTGTATATGAAGAGATTGGCTCACTGTGTAGTTGATTTTGCCAGACGCTATGGGGCGTTATATAAGAGCATTGAGAAAAATTGAGATGACGCACGCGGGAGGGGGACGAGACCTTTCGTCTGTAACACGCATTCAGCTCTGAGTCTAGGGCTCTTTCGCTTCGAGGCTTGTGTACATACCTTTCGCGTGTCGTTGTCCGGGTGAGTCACCGGCACGAATTTAGGTAGCGGCGGCATCTCGAACGGAAAGACATATGTGCCCTGCGGGAACTTGCCCTTGAAGTGCTCAGGTTTCTGGCGGGGGTGAAGAGGGTTGCCTTTGTGTCGGTTCCAAACGTTTGCGGTCAAGTTCACAATCTGGCCGGCGGGTGCGATTGCTGTCAGCTGTTTTCATCAGCGTAAGGTACTAAGAAATAGAAACCATACGCACCCAGACGTCGATGCTCGAGATGCTTTTCGTCTTCTCTAGACATAAACGAATCTCCCCGGCGACTTTGGCTGTTTCGTTTGCCGGTCAAATGCATGAACATTCAGCGAACTGGGTCGGCGTAACCTTGGTTGTGGTACATGCTGGCCAGCGATGTCTCGGGTGCATGGTTGTATAAAATGAGCGACAGCCAATGAGACTTTTCTTCGATTCGAAGGGGCAAGACGGTAGCGTGTGCGATGGTATATGCACCCATGTCTGTTCTTGGTACAGTTCCCGGCATATCTGCTGGCTCTGGCGGGTTCTCGTGGAACCATTCGGGCGCCCTGATTCCTGGTCAGCGCCAGATACAAAGTCAGCGCACATCTAACTGCGTACCCGAGGTCTGAAAAATCTGGCCTTCGCCGTTTTTTGACGCGCTGGCCGCCGATGGTGAGAGAATATAGCGACGCAACAAGAGAGCGTGCGCCGGCGGACTTGATTGATGCATTGTCGCGCTTTTTGGAAGAACCGTCCTTGGATTTTTTGAGGACGTCGCGCAGAAGAGACATGGTGCTGCTCTTGTAGTGAAGGATTGATTATAAGGAAAGGGAGCGATGTCAGGTATGAATCGAGCCATATGGTACACTGATGGCAGCACGCGCCAATCTTGGCAAGCTAATTGAGGACCCTCCACGTTTCTGCACAGGTGTCGAATATTTGCCGCGAACTTGAATAGCGTAGCGCGCAGCCTGCAACTCGGGCTGAGAACCCACGCTCGCCATAAACTGGATGGTTAAGAACGGCCAAGAACGGGCCAAAAGCCCAACACTACGTGCATGAGTACTAGCCGATGAAGAGGGTACGACGCGTTGGCAGAGATGGTTAAGAGTCATCGAGAAAGATGCAAAGGGTCACCATGCAACCTCGGGAGAATCGGCCCCCGGGCCGTTGGCCGACCTCCTCCGCCGTCCCAAACGGGAAGGTGCCATATGTGCACCACCCCATGCGGAGGTAGGCCGTCGGCAAACATCTTTTGCGGTGTCCTATAACTTCCCGCATGACAATGTTCCTTGTGCAACACCGCAGTTTTCTGTCCTGTCCTGTACACACTTTCCAATTGCGCAGCAAGGCTCTCTCTGAGTTGGTGCCACGGTATCTAAATCTACCGAACACGTCTTCACGATAACTGCTTTTCAGTTTTGCATCTTCGACCAGACATTTGAACTGGCGTACGCCCACAATCCAGTTGCTGTCCGATATGTTTTCACGACAATGAAAGCTGAATTGTTCAGATCTGAAACCAACGACAAATCACACCGACAACTCTGTGGATATAACAAAACACACAATCTCCTCAACTCCTCAAACTCTTTCTCCTAAGTCCGAATTGCCTTGCGAATCCATAGTTCCGGCACATCACTCTGGCAATGCACTCAAGAGTTTCATTTTCTCATCCCAGTGAGAATCTTGCGTCCATTCGACCCCTCTGTCCTCGGCCTATACAAATGATCAGCCCCAGTTCATCAACGAGCCACAAAAAGAAATTGACCAGAATCAAAATATCCTTGGGCCCTCGGAGTGGTTTCCCCGCGCTTTCAACAGCCAGAAGCTCATCCGAGACCCTCGTGAGCCAGGTTCTAGCGACGTCGATCTGGCTGTCGGTCAAATCTGGGACCCTAAACGCCCACAACGCACGGTCGCTGCCGTGAGTGACATATCCTGTATTCGATAAGAACCGGAGGTGATGTTTAATTGCTTGGTACCGACCTTCACTACGGAGCTGCTCAGGCGTCCAGCGTATCTCATATCGGAGAACGGGGAATCCCGCTTGGTGCAAATCGCGAACCAGGATCCGAACAGGGAGATGGACTTGGCTGTCGCTCAGGATTTCCCCGAATAATTTTTGAGAGGCCTCGCTTGTCGCGTCGGCGGGTAGACTGCGATAATGCGAGGATAGTGCGGCAACCATTTCTGCCGTATAGTATCTCTCGAGGTTCGGAGCGATATCTTTTGGCGAGTCGATCGGATGGGCGATTGAGTACAGATACCATTCTTCGGTGAGGTCGCCGACGAGTATGCTCTTGACGCCCTTCTCGAGCAGGCCGCGGGCAAATCCACCTGTACGCTGCCACGCCATGGGATTCGGAGACGTCGGCAGCCATTTGCCATCCATGCAGCCGCGAAACGTCCCGTACTCGGTTCCCAGAGCATCCGTTTCGATGACCCTGGTGATCTCGGATGCAGGAAGCTCCCGCAACTTATCAAGAGCGTCAGAAGACGAGGGGTCGATTTTCAAAGCTCTACAGAGAGCTTCGAATTGGGGACGCAGCTCTGCTGGGGTTCTGGGGTCGCATCTGTAAATGCAATGAATATCTTTTCCAGTAAGCCGAGTTCGTTGAGTTACACAATTGCGTTAGACTGAAGAAAGGCGGAGTTGAACGGCGCGCGGACCCCCTCAGGAAGATGGGAAGCAAAATACAGCAGCTGGTGGACCGAGTGGGCACCTAGAAGCAACCTAAAATAAGGTGGATACCTGATATTGAATACGTACCAGCGGACAGTCCCACAATCTGGATATTTTCAGCATCACCTGGTACCGATGATCGCTTCAAAAGGTCTTCAGCAGGGTGCAGAAATTTCACATACCGCCAAACGAAGCAATGTTTTCCTTTATCCATTCGAGCGCGAGCCATTGATCTTTGAAGCCGAAGTTGCCGCTGATCGTCGGCTTGTCGCAAGCCAAAAACCCGAATGCAGAGAGTCGGTATCCGATATTGACCCATACTTCAGATCGTTCCGCTGAAACATACTGGGCTTGCGACTTGAGCCCGTGGGGAGAACCAAACTGGAGAAACCTGTTGGGTTCTGATCAAAGGACAGAAGGATATCACGCCAGAGTATTTACCCTCCATGGATATACACTCTAACCGGGAAGCCTTGCGCTGACGGAAATGAGGGAGGTGATACAACGTTGAGGAAAAGCCTAGTTGTCAGAGACTCATTAGTTGCACAATTGCATTAGCGAAAATCGAGTTTACGCATTTTCTGTAGGTTCTCCACACCCAACCTTGTCTGGAAACGGAGTATCTAAGGCAGAATGACGAGATTGCGGGGAGACGAGAACTTGGTCGTAAATCACCTCGGGCCTGTCCGTCGTTGGTGGGTTGCACCGCATCTGAAGTAAAGATTAAACAAAACGTTGGATGTGAAAAAAAAACCCCGCGCACAAGAAAGTTCGCCAGTGTATTCCTTCTCGGCGTAACGGAAATCGGCGGGTAACGGCGCCGGATCCTGAAATCTTGCGGGCGGCAAGGCATAGGGGACCTCTTGCGGGGAGTGAATAGATATTAATCTGATAAGCTTACACGTACCGAGAAAACAAGCCGCGCCATTCGCAGCGCGCCCTCCTGTGAGTGGGCCGTACTTGGTCTCAATCCGGATACGTGGGCTCGTCAACAACTCATCGTGCAGATGTGGGGGCATTTCCGAGGATGCCTGAAACGCAGCTGAAGATCAGCTTGGAGAAGGAGGTGTCCCTATGGCCCAGATCATGATAGGAAAAACATACGATTTTCACTGGCGGTGTATAGGGATACCCGGACCGGTGCTTCGCTATCAAGGCTTCTCCCGGCGGCGGCGTTTACGACAGCGCCAACGGGATACAGACTGGGGTTCAGCCCCACTCCAAAGGAATGTGGAAGTTGGGCTAGCTTCTGCGGCCTCCGGCCTTGCTGGCCAACCGAGCTCTACATAGGAAGGTGAGTGACAAGTGACGAAGAAAATCGAACCGTGGGAGCCGGATTGCGTCACAGTTACACGTGCCCAAATTTCGCACGCTTCAATCTTGAGTCGGATTCTCGACTTATCGTTCGTGAGATCTCTCAGTCTGTGTCCGGTGCGGTCTATCGCGTTCTCACCCACCGTGTGGACATATTGCCGGATGTAGGAACAGCCAACATAACCGCGCTATTGACACCACTCTCGAGTTGATTTATCTTGCTCGCCAGCGAAAAGCTCGAATCTCGATAGTACTTTCACTGGCTAGGCCTACTTTTCGATCCAAGCCGAAGATGGACGACCACCCAAAATCCGAAAATTTTACAGGCGATAGCAAATCCATCTCTGAAAAGGCCGATGTTTCTGTGTGGGCTATCGACAACGCCAAATTGGCCGAGCTGGGGTAAAGAGAGTCAGCAAAAGCTACGATGATTTAACTGGGGGCTCCTCTGATACAGGTACAAGAGCGAATTCAAGCGTGAATTCTCTTTGCTGGAAACATGCGCCTTTAGCTTCAGTATCATGGTGAGCACATCTTTATCCGTTACTGACGTGCCAACCCGATCTGCCTACTACTAGGGAATCGTCGCGTCTGTATCGTCGACGCTGTCATTCGGTCTAGTTAACGGTTTGTCAGGCCACACGCCCATTTCCTTGTATCTTGATATCCCGTTAGGTGGCCATGTAGGCCTCGTCTGGGGCTGGGCGATTCCTGGCATCTTCGTCGCGCTTGTGGCTCTGAGCATGGCGGAGTTGGCTTCATCTATGCCCACGAGCGCTGGGCTATATTATTTCTCTGCGAAGATGGCTCCCGAAAGGCATGCGCCGTTGGCCAGCTGGATCACAGGCTTGTCTCAGGAAATATTTCCCAAATCTCGCACTCACATTATACACCCAGGTTGGGCAAATATTACCGGTCAAGTCGCTTTGGTGAGTCCTCTCTTGACGAAAGGGAGAGTGGTTGTGGATCTGATTTGGAGAGCTAGGTTTGCTCCATTGATTTAACTTGCGCTCAAATGATCACCACTGCAATCGCTGTTGGTTCTGACGGAGAAACCATCCTTTCCGCCGGGGCAACATATGGAATTCTCCTTGCTATTCTCTTCGCCCATGGCATTGTATGTTCCGCTGCAACAAAAGTCTTAGCGAGGCTTAATCTATTCTACGTTGTAGTCAACGGCAAGTCACATTCAAAAAAATAGGGCCAAGCGTATTTTAACTCGGGTCTTCTTCGCAGTGGGAACCACCCTGGCGGCGATAATTTCTCTTCTCGTCGTGTCAGGAGAGAATAAGGTCTCGACAAAAGATGCATTTACTTTGTTCGAAAACAACAGCGGCTGGACGAATAGTAAGTTTGTGTATGTAGAGAGTTTTGTTCTCAGCTGACCGAACACGCCATGGTAGATGGTTGGGCCTTCATGTTGTCGTTCACTGCGCCGATGTATGTGTAGTATCACCCTTAAATCTCTTCCCTACTAAAAAATAAGCTTTAAATCCCAGGTGGACCCTAACGGGATGTGGGTCGCGGTTTTGTCACTTCCGATCCAGATTTTAATTGACAATAGATGATTCTGCTGCTCACATATCAGGTGAGTAACTTGCGAGCTGCTTCGGTATTAATTTCGCCTGATACAGTACCCTAGAGGAAACGGCCGGCGCGGGTCGTGCGGCTCCAATTGCGATCTTAGTGAGTAGGCTCCATCTTTCATTCCTTGCGCTGTATCTTGATGGTTTCAAACCAAGGTTGGAACTTGTGCTACCGCCTGCTTTGGGTGGCTACTTATGATCTCCATATCTTTCGTTATCCCTTCTATCGACAATCTTCTGGGAACCTCTTTACCTCTTCCTATGGGACAAGTCTTCCTTGATGTCCTTGGCAAACGGGGAATGCTGACCATCTTCTCGTTTATCATCATCGTCCAAGTGAGAACTCACGGATTCTTCTTCCTACATTACCTTCCATCACTGAGTATAACCATAGTTCGTGACGGGGGCTGCTCAGGGAGTCGATGCTTCCCGTGTTGTTTTTGCCTTTGCGAGGTGGGCATCGATATATTGTCTTCGTTTCTTAAATTGACGCGAGTCCGGTCTTAGGGACGACGCCTTACCAGGGTCCCGTTGGTGGAAAAGGATGAGCTCCAATGCGGTGCCAGTCAACGCCGTGTGGTTTGTTATGTTTTGGTCTGCCATTCTTGGTCTGCTCGGATTTTCTGTGGCGGCCCTGACTTCCCTTGCGGGGTTGGTCATTTCGTTTTTCGTTAGTGGCTTAGCATTAACGGGCATCGCAGGGCATCTGTAATTGGGCTTTACACTTCTTATGCTGCCCCAATATTTCTGCGGATAACGTGCGGACGAAACAAATTGGAGCCCGGCCCATTTAGTTTGGGCCGCTGGTCGACGCCGATCGGGGCCATCGCGGTAGCGTGGGTTGGCTTCATTGTGATCTTGCTCCTCTTCCCTCCCGGGCAACAGACGAGTTCGGGTACCATGAGTGAGTCGTTCATTCCCAGAAATCATCTTGCTTGATTTGCGACTAGATTATGCGGTCCTCATCGTCATGGCTGTCTTCATGTTTGCGGCGATTTCTTGGGTTACGTCCGCCCACAAGTGGTTCCACGGGCCTATCAGAAATGTCGATGACACAGCAGAGAAGCTTTCTACGTAGAAGTTGAACTACAGTTGATAATTGGCGTAGCACCAAGGTCTACCAAGGTAGCGCCGTTGAAATCCGAACCTTTGAATCGAACCAAGCATGTTTTTGTCCCATCGCCGAGATGGCCGACGATGTGGTTGATTTTTACAAACTGAAATATTCTCAAGGATCCACACCATTGACACACAAGAGGACAAGCATAGATCATATGTTCACAGACAGACGTATACATGAAACACGGAAAGAAAGACAAAGAGTTTAAGCCGATTGAACCATAACCTTACCCAGAGGAGTCTTGGCCATAACACTGATGACTTCGAAAAGTACGTCCGCAGCTGCCATTGTAGTCAATTCCGCGTTGGCTGCATAAATGGTCAGCAAATTCTTGAACTGAATTCTACCACGACTCACTATCGTACGCTGGGGCGACCTCGACAATGTCAGCAGAGACAATGTGCATGCCCTCAAGCCCTCTCAAAATTGTGCGAAGCTCGCGAGTGGACCAACCGCCCGTTTCAGGAGTACCCGTGGCCGGAGCAAACCTATCCAACTATGAGAATAGGATCGGACAAAATTGTGTGCAGGCTTACGCGGGATCGATGCTATCAATCTGGTTGAAAACATCAATTCAAGAGCGTAAAATGGTCGTGGAATTCGCACGTCGATGGAGAGATATACAGGGTTGTCCCCAACGGTATCCCGGATCTTCTTAATAATGCCGTCCGTGCCTTGCGGCCAATGAGTTCTGATACAGACGTACACGAGGGGCGTGCATTACCGATTGTGTCAATTTCTCTGGCCTCAATCCGTTGAAAGCCGGATTCGTCGTCGTTGTCGTAGTCTTCGGGGCCGCTTAATGTAGTGCGGATCGCCCCATGCTGCAGAAAAGAACAAACTAGGATCAAAGCGTCGAGGCGGACAGTTGGAATGGAGAGCGGGGGAAGTAGACAAAGGAACGTGTGACACTTGCAATTGAGGATCCGTTTTGAATCAAGCCTTCTTGGCTCGCCCAGTAAAAGTAGGTACCGTGATTTATGGCAGCCTGGTCGCTCGGGGCGCCCCCGAAGACGGAGGGCTTCCAGGTGTCTTAAAGGCTCGTTAGCTGGGATTGCGCTGGGATGGTCAAGATACACACCAAGGTGGGAGTCGAAATGGATGACGGAGATTTTCCCGTACACGGAGTTGATGGAACGAAGTACCGGAAGCACGATTGTGTGGTCCCCACCCAGGGTGATGATCCGGGGATGGTGTTTACCATCGAGGGAGAGGGGTACAAGCGCTTCTCCCGTGACGGAATCATTACCCAACGGCGAAAAAGCTTCACGTTGGAGAAGGGACTTGTGGCCACTAGAAGCAACCGAGTCAGAGAAGTGCAAGAAGAGGGGTAGGTACTGACTCTTCGATTTGTTGGATCGCATATTTGTTGTCGTATGGTCTGCGACTGCGATTAGCTGGAACGACACTACCTGCAATTGACTCACGTTACGGGGATGTCGCCACAATCGACGACGCGCAGACCAGACTGGAAGGGGTTGACCTTGAGGGGAACATTGTATCCTCCATACAGGGTCAAGCGACGACTTCCTGCTCGGATGCCCGATGGTCCAAATCTCGCCCCAGGGCGATAGCTTGAATTTAAGTCAAGGTAAGGTCAGGAAGGCTGTATTCGTGGCGCCAGACTGACCTGGTCGCAGTATCCTGGGATTCGGGCCATAAGATAAATGAATATGGGCAAACTCAGGGCTCACGACATACGAAGGGAGCTCCGATGAAGGCTATATCGAACGGTATATGCTTTTCTCTGGTGAGGCATTGGACCCAAGGCAATTTAGCGAAAGTAGTGATGCCAGAAAAAATGGCGTCCGCAGTGACTTCGCCGTTACTCCCGCGATAGATGGGCTCGAAGGGGAACCGCACGTAGTCCATGGGCATCTGGTCTTCGAGCTCACGATGATCATGAGCAGCAGCAGAAATTGCAAAGAGGACAAGACGGAAAAGGGCTGTGAGGACAAATTGCATGGCTGACAGTTGGGGGGATTGCGGAAAAATAAATTCGTCGCAAACCTAATATATGCTATCCTGGGCCAAAGGGATAGAACCATAAGGAATAGACCCATGACTGAGGGTATAACGTTTGCGGATCAGGGTACCCGCTGGAGTGTACAAGATTGTACCTCAAGCTGCGTCGTGTTTTCCGGTAAAGGTCGCACAGCCCCAGAATCGGGGGTTTTGAGAGATATCTGTAGCACCGACTGCCACGCAGGGGTGAGGTAACGAGCCAAGTAAGGTTGACCGCCCGGAAAATATCTCAGTATAGCCCAGAATCTGCTCGTGTTCTGCCTTGAGGCGATGGGCGTGTCAAATGATATTGCGATAATTCCACGAGTGCATATGGCGCGATGGAGTGCTGGTTCTTCAGAGAAGATTCCGACTGCATCCAGCCCGGCTCGAGCGATAAGGAAGCGCCATACCTACCGAGTCCTTCTGCTTGGAGTTTAAAACGGCCCTTTCCAACTTCCCAGCGGGAGCAACCGACAGCTCTTCCCAAAAGAAATGGAATCAGCACGCGAAACGGACCCACTGCTCGCTGGGACACTCGCCGCCCCCGACGCAACTCTGGTCGACGACCCAGAGGCCTCAAGTGGACATGTTGAGGAAGAGACACTTATTGCTCCGATTGATCCGATTCGGCCGAAACCGGATGCGTTCATTTTCTGGTCGTTATTCCGCGATTCGATTCCTGGCAAGTGCTTGTCGATTTTAATTGGCCGAACCTGACCAGGGATCGCAGTTATTCTCTCATACGTTTTGCAAAACTCCATTCAGACCATTTCGATTTTAATTGCTGGACGCCTGGGCCCAGATGAATTATCCGTGGCCGCATTTTCCCTGATGCTGGCGTTTGTGACCGGCTAGTACTCGATGCTTGGTTAAATTCAAGGATGATCCCACGTTCTTTCACAGGTTGGTGCGTTGCACTCGGAGGAACGACAGCACTGGACACCCTGGGTTCACAGGCCTTTACGGGCGGTCATTCGAAAGATCTATCGATACATTTTCAGCGATGCATTGTTATACTGTGGATCCTACTCATTCCCGTCTCCGTCTTGTGGTGGTTTATTGAACCAGTTCTCCTTGGTCTGGGACAATCTGGCCCCCTCAGTCGCGACGTGCAAATATTTCTTCGTGTCCTCATCCTTGGAGCTCCCGGCTACATTGGTTGGACCTAGTAATTTATGGAGGCTGCATTTACTTACCTGCGTCGCAGGATTCGAGAGTCTCAAGAAATACTTGCAGTGCCAGGGTGCGTTTTCAGAAAACCTATCTCTCTTTCGACTCACGCGTTTCGCGTTTCATAGGAATCATGGGAGCTTCCACAGTGGTTCTCGTCGTTGTTTTGCCTATAAATATCGTCCTCAACATTGTCCTGGTTCACTACACCCCACTCGGTATTTTGGGCTCACCTTTGGCGTTGTCCATCACATATTGGCTCTGTTTCGGAATTCTTGGCGTTTGGACCTCGGTTTCTTCTGCACACAAGCAAAATGATACATGGGGCGGGTTTCAGCCCACCGCCGTCTTCCACCTGCGAAGCTGCTACTTGTTTCTCAAATTAGCAATCCCTGGGATCTTGATGGTGGGCACCGAGTGGTTCGTCGGATTTTCTTGTGTCAATTTACCTAGCCGTCATTCACTATCTGAGCAGGGCCGCATTCGAGATTGTTGCACTCGCTGCCGGGCAGCTTGGCGCGTTGCCACTGGCGGCTCAGTCTGTGATAATGACAACCGACCAGAGTAGATATCCCTGGTCATCGTGGTCAGGGCGAAACATATTGATTTGGATTGTAGTTTTGAACACTATACCGTTCGGTATTGGCGTGGCAGCCTCTGCGCGGGTCGGAAATCTGATCGGCGCGCGATCTCCTGTGGCTGCTAAGTATGCGGCGCACGCATCTGCCCTAGTGAGCGTAATGGTGGGGCTGTTCGTTATGATAGTTATGATGGCCAGCAAAGATGTCTGCCGAAACGCTTCGTTTTTGAATAGCACTGACGGCACCGCAGGTCTATGGATATCTGTTCAGCGACGAGGTCGATGTGGTCAAGCTTGTTGCCCAGGTAATGCCTTTGGTGGCATCCTTCCAAGTCGCGGACGGGCTAGCAGGATCTTGCGGTGGCGTCCTGCGTGGACAAGGTGCCATATTGGTTTATTCGTCACCTTGATTGGTCTAAGGCGCGAGCTCCAGGTCGCCAGCATCTCGGGGCGTTATTCAACTGCGTCGCATATTATGTGCTGGCTCTTCCTTTGGGAATTACACTCGCATTCCATCCCCGCACCGCGCTTGGACTGCAGGGACTGTGGATCGGTGCGGAAAGTTGTTCAGTCGGTGGATAAAAGCTCATTTTCTTTAGGCCAAGTCGTTGCCCTGTTTATTGTCGGACTGGGTGAGTATTACGTGGTTTGGAGGTCGGACTGGGACTTGGAGGTGCGACGGGGAGAAGCGAGAAATGAGGAGGAGGCCAAGCGGCGGGCCGGCAGCAACCAAGGAGTCCTAATTAGGACATGACGTTATGCCCACTGCTTTCAGGTTGCAGGCGGGGAATTTTGTAGAGATAACTTGGTACTCGAAGTTTGTTCATCGTAGTAAATTCTAGTTTCGAATTGTGCACAAGTCACAAATAGGGTATGCACTATGCCCTGTCTTTCAAGAGATCTACAATATCGGCGGCCAGACAGGCTTTCGAGAATCGACTTCGCTACAAAATTCTATTTCTATCTATCCGGGGTCGTTGAGTGGGCGTGCTTGGAGTATGTCTCGGACGCACCGACCTCTCAAAATTGTTGGACGGGTAGACAAACAACCAGCTTCCACAAGAAGATGCAGTTTGACCTAACCAAATGCGCTCACAACGAATTCGAACACGCCGAAAGTCACGACGTTCACGGGCACGGCCCTGCACACAAGACGTTGAGCACTTCTTGGATAAACAACAAGATTTCTCACCGAATAAGCGTCGGCGCGAGCCCACGATAGAACACGGGCAGCCCTTCCGCACGGTACGAGTTGACAATGGCGGACCATGTCGTCCGATATGGGTTTACCGGCGGATTGGTTCCCGCGAGCAAGGACGTACCCGTACCAAGAAGAGCGCCGGGCCCGCTTCCCTGCACCCGCGTCTTCACAACATCCATCGGGAACGTCGCGAGCCAGCCAACTTGCTCAGCCAGTCAGATCTCAGATTTTAGATAATGTGATAGAGCCTACCGATCCCAGCGACACCACCCGCAACGAGGACCTGCCACCCCCCTGCGCGCTTCTCGCCCGGCGTCGAAAGTGCCCGCGCCGTCGCCTCATACTGGCGTAGATCAGCGTCGGCACTGGGCAATCGACCCCAGCCTCGAACGCACCGAGGCAAAGTAAGCGGCATACCCTGGCGCGTCGCGCAAAACTGTAGCAGCCGAGCCACGATATAAACCGACGATGCCCCCAGCCTTAACGATTCCTGCAGCGACGCTGCGGGCGGTTGACGCGCCGGTGAACTGCTGCTGCCTGATCTTGACGAGTTCTGTCGGCGTCGTGATGGCTGCGGAGACGATGCCGCTCCCCACCCCCGCAAGCGCTATCTGCGCGAGCGACGCATCTGAGGTGAGTGGGCTCTGCAGCCGCAGGAAGAAATTGTACGACGCGAAGAGGAGGCCATTCATAAGCGCAACGGTGAGCAGGGGAGAGGTTATTCCCTTGTACAATCCTAGAACGCGTTCTTCCTGCACGATTGTCGCGATCGCGTGTGCCGTCGACCCCCGATAGTGTCCCGCCAATTCAGGCGTTTGCAATCGAACCTTGACTGGCATGCAACTTGGATGGAGTACTAGTCGAGGATACGCCCCCGTACATACCTGTGTCGAAGGGAAAGCCCGCGACGAGCCCTGCCGTTCCCTGGACGCGAATCTTGGTTTGAGTTACGGCTGGGACACGAGCAACGCACAGCCAGCGTCCCCGCAAGAAAGTCCACGGTGGGGGTTAGCTCTGCATGTCGATATTCATCCATGTACGCCGCCTGCAGTCGGGCAACGCACCCGCACCACTGGCCATGGATTCGGAGGTCTAGAAAACACAATTCGGTGCAGAATTCCGAGTCGCGCGGCATCTTCCGGTCACACCGATGTCACTCCTCTTGAGCTAACTTGCACCACGACTTGCCACTATCGGGTTTTCGCCGCGTTCCCCGCTCAATTCCTTGGCCCCTGCGCATTCCTTGGCTTGTGCGCTTTACATGCGCAGGCACCCGGGCTTCCTGAATGGTCGACTTACGTCCAATGGACAAGACGGCGTGCAGAAAACCTGGTCTAAGCGATGCCAAAGCTTCCAGTGGCAGCAGGGACTTTTGGTGATTTCAATCGTCCCTTACTCTCCGTCCGACTATTGTAATCTCCGGCTAGACACCAATTCAAAATAGCTGTCACACGACCAAAAATTGAAGTGAGCCTCATCCACAATTGTAACGTCCTGCGCCGCGGCGTTTGAACTTACTGTACACGGCCAACATGAGGTGCTTTGCAAATGCTCCGATGTTGTCTCTCTGGTGGCTCCGCCTTCAAACAATCGAAATGAACGCCTGTGTCCGGTCTCCGAGACTCGTGAATCCGTCACATGGATCTCCCCCAAAATACCTGCGGTCAACGATTTTACTGCCCGCTGAAGAGTTTGGGCACGGTGCTGTGTACCGTAACCGACATATTCCGCGGGGAAGCCACGGTTCGCCTTCTAGGTTTCGAAGAGGCAATCTTAAATAGCCATGGCCCACACAAAGAAAACGGTATACAAATTTCTGCCCCCGGAGACCACTCGCGTGAACCATTCTCCTCCATGCCCAAGACACGACCCGCGTCAGCAGTGCCGCAACTCCATCAGCGGGCAATGTCGACGTCGACTATCGGACCTTGTTTGCCTTTCGATCCATCCCCGCAGCCCCGCTTTTTGCTTACTGTGACGAGGCTTGGCGCACCCGAACTGTTCTTCTCCTCACCACACGTTGGCTCATCTCCCCGCAATCCCCTCTCCACTTTTCACTTTAGAGACAGCAGCGAGCCAAGACCGCGCTTATCCCCCGCTATCTCGGGGCTTTTACGTTAATGGGCGGCCTATCTCCGTATCGTGGAAATGCACTTACGGTTTGCTTCTTTGCTCCCCCACATATAAGAATTTGGGTAGACGATGGGAGCGCCAGCCTGTTACCAGCATGCATTCGCACTCACAACCACACTCGCAAGCCAGTGCGGCCCCCGTGCCTGCACCAAAGGTATATTGCGCTCTCAATGCAGCTCGACATACGCTTATTCCTTCACAGCGGCCACAACATCAGCGCCGCCGTACGCTCTCCAACACGGTGTCCATTTCACCCACCGGTAGCGCACCGAAGATCACCCTCGCGGCGCAGACTAGCACCAGCACCAGCACAAGTGCAGCGCGCAGTGCCGCCTCTGGTGCATTCACTCTCACAGGCTGCGCGCGTGCAGCCCTCCGCGGTCTCGCGACGGGGACATACGACGACGAGTCCGACTCATACACGGACTCGTACACGGATTCAGACGACCAATACACGCCACGACACGCGCGCACGCGCAGCAACTACAGCGACAAGGACGTCCCGTCGATCAGCCGCACGGCGTCGCCGTTCGAGGAGCGGCAGTCGGTTCCACCTGGGTGGGGCGCACGGCCGCGGGGCACCGGAAAGTCGCAGAAGCGGGAGCGGTCACAGCATCGCGAGCAGTCACAGCGCCCGCGCATCCACGCGGTGTTGGAGTCGGTGGAGCGGGGATCGCGTGTAGGGACGGGGCGTGTAGTGTGCGCGGCCTGCGCGAAACCCGGGGTGAATTTCCCGCGTTGTACGCGCTGCTCGAAGATGTGGTGCTCGCGTGCGTGTCGTACTGCGGCGGTACATCGGTGTCCGCCACGACGTTCGCAGACAGGGTAGCGAGGCGGAATGTTTTTGGAAGGGCATGCTTTACTTGGGTTTCATGGGCGTTTTGGTGCTTGGTGCTTGGATTGTATCACTATATGAATCTCCCCTGATCAGGCTTGAGTTGTGTGTTTATGATACATTGTATTGAAATCCCCTATGAAATGCATTAAAAAATAATTACTCTTCCCACTCTAACTTTGGTCAATGTCCATCCCTTCAAGGGCGTCACCTCCAAGTAGCTGCGCGCGGCGGTATAAATCCTCACGCTTCTCCTCCTCCTTGGTGAAATTCGCCAGCGTAACCAAAGCTTCCACCAGGAACATGCGCAGTTCCTCCGCATCCGCGGGCGGCGCGTCGTCCTGTCCTTCCACTCCCGCGTGCTCGAAAAACTCCACCGCACGCTCGAGACCTTCCCGTGCCTCCTCGGCCTCCTCGCTATCGAGGACGGACGAGTCCTCCCCGCCTTCTGCGGAGCTGTCGCCCCACCCGCGCGCCTCCGCCATCGCCTCGATGTCTTCCACGCGCGAGGTGCCGACGACGAGCCAGCAGCGTCCCCGGGCGCGGGCGACCACGGGCGTCTGGACCTGGATCTGCTGCAGCACGCCCTCCGCCCACGCAGCCCATCGCATGCGGTCAATGGGATCGGGCAGCCGCTCTGCGAGGGCGAGTACCTCGCGCGCGATGGTGAAGAGCTCTGATGCGCGGTTGAACGGCACGGGCACGGCGCCGGCAGCTGCTTCGCACAAAGCGTGCGGCATGTGGAAGATGCCGCGGGAGAAGTGGTC
Source organism: Mycena polygramma (assembly GCA_029449255.1). Lineage (NCBI taxonomy): Eukaryota > Fungi > Basidiomycota > Agaricomycetes > Agaricales > Mycenaceae > Mycena > Mycena polygramma. The sequence continues at coordinate 31,385 of JARKID010000056.1, read as the reverse complement.
TACCGCTACGACGAAGAGGTCGTGTGGTGCAGCGGAGGCGAGGTCGGTGCGGCGCGATGCGGGCGGCCGACGCATTGCGATCGCGGCAAAAGGTGATGAGGGAGGGGGTGACCATTTGGGTTCTGGGGCTACTGGCGGGGTGAGTCGTTGGAGGGTGAGAGCGGCGTCCGCGACGCAGAGAAGGGTGCGTCCCCAGATGACGGCCATTCGCCAGTCTTCCTGGGCTTCGCAGCCGCGGCCACTGACACGGGATGGCAAACATTCTCCCGACTCGAAAACATCTAACGCGGCAAACCAGTAGGTTGGGGCGCTCGGCTCATCGGGGAGCGCGAGGGTTGGGTCTTGCGCGAGAAGGTTGCCGAAGAGAAAGAGAGCAGTGCCAAGGAGTGCATGAAATGCGGTCGGCGATTCCTTGCATTTGCTTCATGGAAGTTTAGTTTTGTTTGCGAACAGGGCATTTATTGAACTTACCATTTTTTCTTTGGCACGGAGGGTGAGATCGTAGTACGTGGCGGTGACTTTTTGCGTGGCTCAGCGATAAGGACAGACGGGTCCTCATACAACATAAGAAAGCGAGCGCTCTCGTGTATGACACTGCGAAGCAGAGACAGAGCCTGATTCACGTCGTCGTCTGCAAAGAGTATGAATGAGTTGGATGCTCGCCCAAGTACGACGAGCACCTACTTTCATATTGTTCAGCGGCGCGGGCGAAAAGGTCTTTGAGATCGTCCCAGTCCTCAAGCCGGGTTTCCGTCTCTGGTGTGGAGGGTGTCTCCATATCGTCCGAACAGCAATTGTCGCTGCAGTTGCCGCCGCAGATGCTTTCGGATGGCTCGGGACTGTATTCCACGATGTAATACCCCGCAACGTCGCTATCGTCGTCGCTGGTTTCCTCCGAGCGCTGGCGTTTGGAGGAGCGCTCGTCGTGGTCCGAGTCGAAGGTCAAACCATGCTTGGTTATCTCACGGCCCTTCCAAAGGCCACGCGGGCGGCGGCGCATCTCAGTTTCGCTCATCGGTGTGGGGGGAAGGGTGGGGAGCATGTCGGACAATCAACGGCATGATGAGTCTGCGTAGTCCTTTTATTCCCTGGCCACAAAGCTACATATTCTGGACTTGGGCCAGGCCTCTGTTCGAATTCCTTATCCCGGTTGTCTTGAGATGATACCCGTGGCCAATCAAACTCGCTCTACGCCAGGGCTCGTTCAGCAAAAACCCACTGAAAATCGGGGACACTTACCACTACCTATAAGGACATCCAAGGCCATCTAGGAGCCCACAGGAGGAGCGAACAAGGGGCAGAACACAATATTGGACCATGATTAGCTCCGTTCTAGACCGCGTCCTCATTGGCCCATCACACCCAATATCATTGGCTCGCATCCATTGGCTCGTCCATACACAGCTTTGAACTCAAAATGTGAGGCGAACGTGGTTCACACTGGACGCCAATTATACGTCCAGGAAAAAAGGATCCTTTGTTATCCGGCGTACAGAGACACTCTTAGACAAGTTATTCGAGGCCTATGCACGAGACTCGGAGACAATTATTGTCAAAAAAGATGGTCCGAGAACGCCGAACCAGGTGAATCGAGGCAGTATCGAGACCATTTGTTGGCCGTCGTAGTCCGGAGATCTCATCTGACCAAGTCAGCACCTTCCCTTATGAGAATGTGGGGGTCGTGGTCTCATCTAACTGGCCCGACGTTTTTATATCCCCGTCCTTTGTCAGCCTTCCTTCCGCAAACTGTTTCTCTCGGGATGTCTTCCACCCCGCATCGTCATCGAGCAGCGTTCTTTCGCGGAGAACGCACCCTATAATTGACGCCCCGGTAAGGTCCGCGTCGGTGAGGGAGCCTTACGCACCAGTTACCTCGCGCGGCGGCCGGAAGTTTGTGTATCGCGCCATTTGAAGCTGCCCATGCCGATGTAACTCCAAGCTTCAGAATTAAGAGTAGCAAGCGAATGGTGTGAAGCTTTCAAGAGGGCGGAGGATGGCCAGCGCCGATAGCGTTTATGAGCAGACTCATTCATGTAAAGGCGGGCGGGTAAGCATCGCCAGCGGAAGCAAATGAGATTAACAGTCAAGCGACGTCGGCTGGCGGACCGACATGATGGCCGCCCAGCTGAAGTCGGTGGGGCGCGCCCACAGCATTGAGGTCCGGAGGGGTCAAACAACAGGGTCAAACCATACACGTCGGGCGCGAATCAATTGCTTTGGGTGACGGATAATTGTATAGTTGCCTGTTTGAGAAGTGAAAATAATCGGTGGAAAAGGAGCAGGGGCACAGACGGATGAAAGTTTTGCAACTTGCATCTTCTAATATTTCTCTGCATTCAGTCTTCAATACGCGAGGTATCTCCGCCTTGGCAAGTTGGTGGGTAGAGCGCTCATATGTGTGCGAGGAAGCGCCCACAACTGAATGAAGTCTAATTTGGGTTGATGAGAGGGGTTGTTCGCGGAACGCCAATGGATGATCGAGGAGGCCGGATTATAAGTACAGAGGCCAATTAACCGTAGCGCCCCTACAAGTCACTCACACCCACAACCCCACCGCGTACGATGTCCGGAAGCCCCTCAGAATCATGGCGCCACAGCCTGCCAGAGCAGAATGACCAGCATATGGAGAACGACTCGGAGGAGCACAGTGCAGATTTAGGGACAGAGGGGTGGATAGACGTTAGGGCAGAGGGGTGGATAGACGACGAACACATGACGGCCCTACCGCCAACGCAGTGGTTATCCAAATGGCAGGAGGACAAGGCGCGTTGGCAGGAGGAGCGCGCAAAATGGCAGCGAGAGCACAAACCTCGGAGTGACTCTCCGCCTGAAGCACCAACAGAAACATCACGGTCGGGACCCACTTCACACGCAGAAGGAGCAGAGCATAGCGCAGGGTGGCTGCGCAGATTGTGGGACAGATCTTCCAGGACGCCACCAGCAGGCAAGACCAACACTTTGAAGTGATGGGTCTGCAACCATCGTGACGAGTTGGATAGGGATGCGGTGCATGTTTTCCGTTACCATTTGTTGTTGTACCAGTACCAGTGTAAAACTTTTGCTAATCTTCAAGTTCATCTTCCGAGCCAACAGCCGTACCGCCTCGAGAAGTGTTCGGAGGATTATTGCAGCTCAATGATTGTGGATCGATAGATGCCCGCGCTTCTATGGATCTCGAGGTAATGAGACCAGGCCGCGAATACTCGCTGCGCGTCGTTGAGAGTCAACTGCGAGATGGAATGGGTTCAGCAACCGAAGTTTGGTTTGATGGGCGCCAAACAATGATTACCTTTCTTTCCTTCAACTCTCTTGGAGCTCAGTCCAAAGACTTTGACGCACAGCTCTGACTGCCATCGCGTTTATTTGGGAGGATCATCTTCGGTTACCAGGTGGTATGACGGTCGAGATTGTCCGATAGACAATCTCGACCGTCATTCCTCCGCCGAATACGAGACCTTCTGCATATTCTTTGCTGGTTTTAGCTCGCGCATTCCCTCACGCTTGTGTCCCTGGCTCGACCCTATCTATTCCGAGGCTGAGTCGTGATTTCCGTTTTGATCATCTAACATTTTCAGGTTAAACTTCGAGGGGTGTGGCTGGACTGATGTTATATGTCATGCAGGCGTTCAACTCAAAACCTTTGTGCAACCTCAACAGTTCTCGGTCGGCTTTAATTATCCTACAGATCAGGGTTCTCTCGGAACAGGTATCCATGCGTATGTTTATAAGGTCCACCAAAATTTCGGCAAGGTTCGCCAGGCCCAGCGCGCCATGAACATCAGCCAATTGCTCTGCTCGCCGCCGCCGTCTCAGGCCTCGTCTTCCAGCCCATTTTCTAATGGCACCTCTCCCGTAACGAACGATGCAAATATCCCTTTCGCTGCCTGCTTGTACACACCGCGTCTAACCATGGACCTTATAGTCGCGGAGCAGCCAAGGCTCCCCATCCCCAAGCAGCAGCACAGACCCGTCGTACAAAGTCATCAGTACGCAGTGTACGTTTTCTTCTCTCCGATGTCGCCCTTACCTATGTTTTCTCTCGTAGACCGGTGCGGAAACTGCAGACAACGCGGCCACAACCGCAAGACGTGCCCCCAACCTGAGATTCCGAAGCCCCCGCCTCCACCGACCCGCCCGCGAGCGCAAGGATGCTGCGGCTATTGCGGCGCGACGGGCCACAACAGAACCTCCTGCCGCCTGGGCCCCCCAAAGTGATGCGTGTAAACCAATGAGCGCCCCGGACGCTTTCACTTTCACAAATTCCCGTCTAATTCCATCCCTACACGTTGTATTTTAATGTGTATAGTCCGTTCTGATACTACCGCTGCAGGGCACACGGCACAATGATTTAATATTATGCAGCGTTGAACGTTGAAACATAATGCAGTGCCTCGTTTCACGGAGCTGCACGAAAAATGCCGTTCTCTCAGCCTTATTCGAACATTCGCATCACTCAATATACTTACGTTGGTCGAGACTCCAACATCAGGCACGATGTGTTCGGGGCGCGAGATACAAATTAAATAGATTCCAGTATCAATTTTGGCAACGAAATCTACCACGACTCGTCGTTTGTTTAAAGAATGTTCCGTCTCCTTGATAAGGGCTTTGACCGCTTGCGCTTCTTTCCCTTTGCGAATGCGTTTGCGCTTTTCAGATCTCTCCCGAGCAGGTCCTCTTTTCTGACCTCGTAAATCCGGACCTGGAAAGAAAGAAGCTGTTAGTTGGAACCGCCGAGAATTGCAATAGCACGAACAATCCAGTTTTCAGTCGTGTACGCCTCGTCTGGGGATGTGACACGTCAGCCACCTCAAGGAACGCACACGGCTCGACGCACCTAGGTAATCTAACGTAGGGCCTACTTTCGGGACCTGCTGGTTACGAACACGATCCGTCGCCTGTCCGCCGCCGAAAAGCTCGTGGAACCGGTAATACGACATCTTGTACATGAGACTGTTCTTCATGGCGGGAGACGCCATGTCGTCGATGCGGTACTCGCCCTGGGGCGTGAAGTAGTTGGGCTCCTGGATCTCCTCGGGCCAGACACCCTGCGCGATCCGCACCATCCACAGGAACTTGTTGATGTCGTCGCCAGAGTACCCGAGCAGCCCGCCAAAGATGACGAGCACGTAGTCCACATCGTGCTTGCGCAGGATGGGGTACGCGACCTCCTCGGAGCTCGACATGGCCTTTCCGACGGTGGCGATGTGCGCTGCGCAGCTGACGTCAGCAACACGGCATACAGGATGAGTGAAGATGCGTACTGTTGTTCCAGGTGTTGTTATCCACGAGCGTCGGGCGGTCGGCCATGCCGGCGATCTGGTATCCATAGTCCCACCAGCTCATGACGACGGCGGACTCGGGCGTGTTCTGCCGCAGCCAATAGTACGCCTCCCGGAAGTCGTCGATAATGTGCTGGCTTCCATCAGGGTTCTGCGACGCCAACACGACGGACGGCGACGAGTACGCGGTGGCGGTGGCCCAGGTGCAGTGGAAGACGAAGAACGCAAGCATACCGAGAGCGTTCGCGACGATGGCAAACCGAGTGTCGAGGCCGTAGATACCCTTGGCTTTGGTGCTCTCTCCCTTCTTGGTCGGTGTGGCCGCCGCGACAAGGTCGGTCAGGGCGCTGCCAGCGGTAGGCCCGGCAGACGCCGCCGCCTTCTTGGCCTTTTTCGACGCAGGAGTTGCGCCATCAGCGGGTGCGGCCTCGCTGGAGTCTGCCGCATCCTCGGGCTCAGCGGCATCGAGGTAGGTATCCAAAAGAGTGGAGAAGGCGACCGCAGATGCGACGCAAACGACGGGCGTCAGCGTGAGCATGAGACGGACCATGACGCCGGCGAAGTAGCTGGCCATGACGGCGTAGATGATCACAAAGACATGCTCGTCACGGAGCTGCTGGAAGCACAGGACGACGCCGGCGGGGAAGAGGAAGATGAGAAACTGCAGGTCCATGAAGAACGACGGCCACGCTGTAGGCTGATGCTCGGAGACGGACGCGATGATGGGGATGTGCCTTGGGGCGGGTCAGAGCGAGTACGTTCCTCAAGAAGGAGGACATACTTTTTGGCGTATCCGGTGTCCCAGAGCGAGTAGAAACGCCCGGTCCAAGGAGCGATGGTTCCGCCGTACGTCAGGCCAACGATTCCGGCGAAGCCGAGCACACCGACGGAGATGAGGACGCCGAAGAGCAGGTCCTGGAACTGCTTGGACGAGACGTGGGACCTGACTAGCTGCGTGAATGCGACGATTTGCAGCAAGCCAAAGACACCTTGAGAAAGTCAGTCGAGGAATGCAGCAAAAGATGGAAGACGAACCCAAGGCAGCCATATGCTCACTCGTCGAGACGGGTTGGAAACCGACGAACGGCACTTGCATGCTGGACAAGGTGCCAATGACATACCACGACGAGTATGCGACGTAGAGGCGGCTGGTGAAGCGACCCATGAGCATCAAGACCAGAGCGTGCAGAGGGATCATGTTGGTGATGAATACATATCCACCTGGGACGCATTAGGAAGGATAACAAAACATATTTAGGACGCACCCCAAGCGGCCACCATGTAAAAGTAGAACACGGCTGCGAGGGTCCCGAAGAGAGCGCTGCCAAGCTTGAGGGCTTTGATCCAGCAGTAGAAGGTGAACATGAGCAGGAAGATAGCGATGGCTTCGTTGTCGTATGACCCGGCGACGGAACGGGAGATGTAGCCGGGGACGATGCCTATGAAAGCGGCGGCCAAGAGCCCGGCGCTCTCGTCCTTCATCTCTTTCGTGAACCTGAGGTCGAGGTTAGTCAAGCCGGCATGTGCAAAGCAAGCAAACGGACATGTAAGTGGCCCATGCGGTCAGGGCACTGAACCCTGGCGCAAGCATCACACAGATGTTACGAATGTCGACGGGCAGGTTGAGGGCGTGGAGGAGGTTGTAGATGACACCGCTAGTCGCCATAAGACCGGGATAGACTGTTCCGCCAACGACACGGCCCAAGGGATACCATGCGGTTGGGTCGAACCAATTCCAGAATTCCTGCAACCCAGTTCAATACAGGTGACGAACCAGCAAACGGTCGACGAACATAGAAGCCCTTGGCTGCAAGGACACGAGTGGCGCGACTTGACGGACGACTTTAGGAGCTGCAAAACGGAAAACTCTTGCAACTCACTAATTAAACCACGGATCGCTTGGAAACGACGTTAGAACGGTTGTCAGACCCCAGTACAGACGCAAAGACTCACAACTCATGGATGATACTCTCAAAATTGATGACAGCAAAGAGACGGGACGCGATAGCAGCGCCAGAGATGAGGGAAAGAGCTACGATTTTCAAAAGCGAAGCGGTATTAGTGACCGTCGCCGGCGAAAGGTCCGAAGGGAGTGGGAAGGCCGTGGGCATGGCCGCAGTGGTGCGTCTTCAGATTCGCGTTTTGTACAAGAATCGTAGGTTCAGTGCAGAGCAGCAATTCGGTGTCGACGTGTCGGAAAGGAATTCTTAAAATAGTAATACATCAGGTGACGCGCACCCATATATAGACAAGGATCACCCAAGTCTGAACAAAGAGACTCTCTTGCTTTCGACTACCATGGCGCGCCGCAAATTCACCCCTCAAATCGCCACCTTTATCGAGGTTGCAAGCCAGAACTTCTTCCGCTACATTCGTGCCATGGAGGTGCACGGTCTCATACTACAGAAAGATCTTAATGCTGCCGTCGTCGCGCACGCGCAACACGTCGCAAAGGGTCCGCCCCCGTTCGACTTTATGCCCTCGGCGGTCGAGATGGACGCGTGGAAGGCGGCGGCGGAGGCAATGCTTTCGAAGAACTGTCAGACAGCGACAGAGTACGTTCAGTCCAGGCACTCTCAACTTCATTCTGACGTGCCACCCAGCCATCTCGAGGCTTCCAACGCCAGTCTGTTCCTCATTCGGTGCACGAACCGTGAAGCTGACGAGCTTGACGGAGGTCAAGGGTGGGTTTTCAATGAAGTGCTCCGAAAAAGTAAAGCGCTCGAGTACGTTCTGCGCATCAGTTTCATGCTTGTTTCTTAACGCTCCGAACCACAGAGACGCCAACCCACTCCCGCATAATCCGGAGGACTACATCCTAAGGATACCAGAGAACCCGCATCCCCTTCTCCAAGCCATGTTGCCTGGTCCAGTCGCGCCCAAAGCTAACAATCTAAATGCCACTGTGGACATCATTCAGCACCAAGATATCATCAATTGCCCCCCTTTCGAGGCCCCAGACGAACCGTACGATTACCGTCCGATTAATAGACTGCAACTGGCCAAGTGGCGGAAGCATCCAGAACAGCTCTACGGGAAGATATTTGTCTCCATAAATGATGGCGAGGAAGACCTTTTCCGTCTTGATTCCTTTGTCGACTCTCATCGCTCGGGGAAGATATTCTATGTACAGATGGCAGACGATGACGACGGGCTGGATTTTTCTGAACAATCCTTCTTTGACTTGTTGGCAGAGTCAAAACGCGTTGTACAGCCGTAAATTAACTACATCGAGAAGTGCTCTCAAACTTGTACATCAATTCTGTACCAAATCTCTTTTACTGGCGTGTCACAAATACAACCGCGTGTGTAATTCTTGTAATACTGGCCGCGGATATCGTTGTGGTTCCGAATACCGCGGGACACGGGGAGCGTGATCGTGTATCCGGCTGAATGATGCCCCGGTCGGAAACTTTCATCTTACTTTCAACCATCATCCCGTCAACCCCTCCAAGTTCGGCAAGCCAAAGTTCAAGCCAGCTACATGCATGGCTACTCGACTGCTTTCTGTCTCCTCCTGTCCTGGTGGGTGCAGAAGGTTCTCGAATCCTGATGCAAAGCGCAGAGAGCATACGCTTTGATGAAAGCAAAAACGTGCCAGCGCTTTGACGCGCTATTCTCAGAGTCATGCTTTACCCATCGCTTTGGTGCTCACGAAGAGTATATAAACGTTGCGGCTTTTCTTTTCTCTCTCAGCGATCTACTCTCATCCTTCCCATTCACACCACAGTGCGGTTAAACTCCCTCAGTGTTTAGTATTCGTCTTAGCCCCGCGACAGTCTTTCTCTATCTGTCTCTCTTGTCGGTTGTTGGTCAAATGGCGTTCATTATGCCCGTGGTCCCGGCGGCGCTATTCCTCCTCCCAATGTCAACCTATGGCATTTCGTACGATATCTCCACGCGTCCCACCGAGGACGATGCCCCTGCGGGCTGGAACGCCCCCCGATGTGCGTAGCATTTCCGAGTCCTTTCTCGCTTCTTTCTATAACTGATGAATCCAGCCCCTACCTATGGTCATATGAAACGCCGCCTCACCACCCGAGGCTTTACACGAGACCAGTATTCGGATTGGCTTTGTCCCAATACCACAGCACACCAGGCATTCATCGCCATGGTGTTACTTGAAACCATCCCCCCGCCGCACAAGTTTTCCTCCACAGTTCGACGCCTGAGAATGGCGAGGCACGATGCCCTCCAACATATGGAAGTCACCGCGAACATCCAGCTTGGGGGCGTCTGGGTGAACCATCTCCGCGGTCCTGTCCCGTCGGGACTGGTAGCCCCGGTCGCAAACCTACTTAATCCTGCGCCGGTCCCCGGTGTACCTCCAGGCACTGTTTTGCCACCCACAAACAGTCGGGCAGGTGGAGCTTCGCTCCCAGGCAACTTCATGTCTTGAATGCAAGTTGAACCAAGGTATGTATTACATACCTTGCATACCTCACGTTCCGTCCTTCTGATTCAAAGGCCGGGTGTCTTGAACCGTAGAAACATGGAAATATGTAACTTTATCCTCATAGAATTTCATTCACATTATTCTCAACTTCCCCTCATCTCCGAATCGTGACGGCTTTCGGTATGCTCGAAATTGGGGCCAGCGCAATCTTATTAAGGATGGCTTATTAAATTTACTTGCAACAATTGAAACGTAACGCTGAGTTTGTTATAATAAAGAGCCTGCGGAACTTCAAAGCCTTCGGGAATAAGAGACGTTACCTAGCTGAGTTTTGAGACTGAACTTGTCAATGTTGAAAGTTGAAACCTCGGCCCGATCGGGCATCTCCGAGACGGGACCGGCAGGATCTGACCAACTTGATTCAGCCGAAGCTCGGCCATATCTCTGCTTCACAGCCAACTACCATGGCACCGCGCAAAATCACCGCTGAAGTTGCCACCTTTATCGAGGCCGCAGGCCAGAACTTTTTTCGCTACACTCGCGCTATGGACGTGCACCTGCTTTTGCTACAGAAAGACCTCAATGCCGCCGTCGTCGCGCACGCGGACTACGCCGCGAAGAATCCCCCCCCGTTCGACTTTATGCCCTCGGTGGATGAGAGGAACGCATGTAAGACAGCAGCAGAAGCGATGCTCTCAAAAGACTGCCGGACAGCGGCAGAGTACGTCCGTTTGGCCCCTTGGCTTTCATCCTGACTTCCGTCCCACTCAGCCACCTCGACGCAGTAAACGCCGGCTTCTTCCTCATTCAGTGCACGAGCACTGAAGCCACCGAACTCGCCGGCGGCAAAGACTGGATTCTCAACGAGGTGCTCCGAAGAAGCACAGCGCTCGAGTGCGTTGCATTCGTGTTTCTCCCACTAACACGCCGAACGTGAACCACAGAGATGCGAACCCGCTTCCTCACAATCCAGAAAACTATATCCTAAGGATTCCAGAAAACCCTCATCCATTACTGCAAGCCATGTTACCTGGTCCGGTCACCCCCGCATTCGACCATGCCACCACCGTCGGGCATGAAATTGACCAATTTCCAAGTGTTGTCCCTTCTCCCCCATTCAAGGTCCCAGAAGAACCGTACGAGTGTCGACAGGTCACCAAACTGCAACTTGCCAAGTGGCGGAACAAACCCGAACTAATCTATCAGAAACTCTTTGTCTCTATTACCGACGGCGAGGAAGAGGTGTTCCGTCTTGTTTCATTCGCCGACTCATCCGAACGGGCGAGGACGTTCTATGTGCAGATGGCCGAGGATGATGAGGCTTTCGCTTTTTCTGGGCAATCTTTCTTTGACTTGTTGGCAGAGTCAAAAAGCCTAAGGATTGTACAACAGTAGATGCGATGTGCAAAGCACTTTATTTCTACTCGCTTTCGATAGCTGTCCTATTGCATCTTTCCATCGTCAAGGTATGTATGTGATAGTACTCCCTCTACTTCAGCTTCGTAGCTTTGAGCGACACGAATCGACCTTTCCACCATTTGTGAGATATTCATTCCCTTCCTCCGTGCACTCCTGAAGCTGAGGTGAGGTCTGAGGCTCAGACTCGACTGCACCCTCCCTCGTTTCCATTTTGTAAATTCCCTCGGGACCAAAAAAACTGCAATCCTTTTACTGTGAGCACTTGTCTGCTCCTCCCTCGAATGCAATTTTCCCTTTCAACCGGCGTCAACGTGTTCAAAAAGATTAGATACCATATCCCCATCCGATTGCTATACTTTGCACGGCACAGCCTCACCAGCAGTAATTTCTCGTCAGCACCCTCATGTCCAATACGCAGTATGAGCCTCTCCTCCAAGACCACCCAGAAGGAGAGCTCGAGCAGGACGCTCTGCTGAAGGACCGCCCGTCACCCATTCGCATCCGTCCGCCAACATACTACGGTGATGGTCCATTTGATGCGCCGAGCTCGGACGAGGAAGACGAGACGCTGCTCGAGAAGGGCCTTCCCTCCAGTCCTGGCGTTGCGGAGCGCGGCAATCCCTTGTCTCACAGGGTCTGTAGAGTCGTTCACATTCAGAGCTCAGCATTGACTCCATTTAAAGCGACCGACTTCCCTGCGTCTCCTAGTCATCTCACTCGTTTCCCTCGTCGCTCTTTCAGGAATAATCGGTATAATAGCCGCGCACTCATACGTTGGAACCACCTATCATGCCCCGGGAGTGCGCAAAATCACCATGGACCATGTCTATAACGGCACATTCACCGTAGATAGGCGCAGTCTCGCCTGGGTCCCAGAAGGTGTGTCGTGTGACCCCCATATTTCGTTGTTCTCAATTTGTCTTTGTGCTTAGCTGGCGACGGGGTGTTTTCCATATCTGAGGACGGCTACATTAAATTAGTTGATCTCAAAACTAATACAACGAAAGACTTGGTGTATACTTTCGATGTGAAAAGCGTGAGCCATCCTCCTTCTCTCATGTTACTATTCTTGACCCACATCAGGCCAATGGTCTCCCCCTCTCCTGGGCAAGTTGGAAGCTCTCGCCAGATATGAAATATATCCTCGTCAAGTCCGACCATCAAAAGGTAATTGAGCTCGGCCGGTTTGGCACTATCTCTCACCGTGTTTGTTAGCTCTGGCGATGGTCGAGTTTTGGCAATTATTACATCCATGAGATCGCGACCAAGAGGACAAAAGCCCTCATCCCGCCTACGCATCCCCCAACGGTGGCTTACGCGACATGGTCTCCGACCGGACAATCGATAGCCTATGTTACCGGAAACGATCTCTACATTCTCCCGTCACCCACGTAGGCCTTCCTTTTCTTTTTGTCGGAAACTCTCACACGCTATAGATCGCCCGCCCCAATCCGCCTCACCACGACAGGTTCTACATCACTTTTCAATGGTGTCCCGTCGTGGGTATACGAGGAAGAGATTCTGTCGTCACCCTCCGCGCTCTGGTTCTCCCCCTCGTCGTCCAAACTCGCCTTCCTCATCTTCGATGAAAGCCTTGTCGACGAGTTCACCTTCCCGATATACAATCCCACGGATGACGCGGACACCGTCGTCCCATACACCGGCGAGGTCAAGATGAAGTACCCGAAGCCGGGTTTCCGCAACCCGCTTGTCGAGGTCGCCGTCTTCGACCTGGCTGCGCATCTCGATCACTCAGCGACTGACGTCGAGATCCTCACCCTGAACTGGGCCGGTAGACACGCCGACGACGACAGTACCATCTCCGAGATCAAATGGGTTAGCGACGATATGTTAATTCTGAAAGAGCTGAACCGGAATGCTGACAACGGGAGCGTCGTCTTGTTTGACAACCTCGCAAAGTCGGCGTCTACGCTGAGTCTTGCTGAGCGTGAGAGGGGCACCGTGGTCAGGAAACTGGGCAAAGATGGCGAGGAGGGAGACGATGGCTGGGTCGACAATGTTTGTGCTTTCTGTGCAAAAAAGCGTCCAACCTATACTGATTCGCACGGCAGTTCCAAAACATTTATGCGCTCCCTTCCACCCTTGTATCGTCTCTTTCTGCCGGGACTGTCGCTGCCGCGTATCTGGATGTGGTTCCTACTCCAGAGGGCTTCAATCATCTTGCGCTCTTCAGTCCCGCGAGCAGCTCCACCCCAATCTGGCTGACATCCGGCGAGTGGGAGGTGACGAAGGGCGTCCTAGGAGTCGATGTATCCAATGGGGTCGTGTTCGTACTCCTTTTCGTGTCCTTGTTCCCAAATAACATCTTCGCAGATACTTCGAGGCAGCCAATCCACTTTCGACCTCACGTCATCTCTATTCCGTCTCCCTCCCCTCCCTCAGCCTGACTGCGCAGGAGAAATCCACCATCATGGCCCCCAAAGCTCTTACCGATTCCTCCGAACCTGCATACTACGCCGCGGACTTTTCCCCGCAGGCTGGATTCTACCTGCTCAGCTACATGGGCCCGGGAATCCCCAACCAGAAGGTCGTAAAGGCAGCAGATAGTGGTGCGTCCTAGTTTCTTATCGCTTAAGCCGAGCTCCTGGCTGAGTAAACCTTTTCCGCCTATAGAATTTGAGTACGTCTTGACGACGAACGAGCGCCTGACGAACGTAACGGAGGAGTACGAGTCCGCCACGGTCGTGCACTCGACCATTGAGGTGGATGGATACGGTGAGCCTGATGACTTCCCGCCGCGGATCCATTCGGCTGACGGAAGTCCCTCGAGAACTCAATGTAAAGGAAGTGCGGCCCCCGCGCATGGACGACTCCGGGCGGACGAAGTATCCTGTCCTCTTCCGTGTGTAAGTATCTCGATTCCCTTTCGCTGTTCGCTTGCGTTGCGCTGACGTTGACCGTCTGCTTCGTTCGCCAGGTACGGCGGGCCGTTCAGCCAGCTCGTCGATTTAACCTTTGCCCGCGGAGACTGGCACGAATATCTCGCATGCGGACACTCGTACATCATCGTCGTCGTCGACGGGCGAGGGACGGGCTACAAGGGCCGCGCGTTGCGGAATCCGGTCAAAAACAACCTTGGCTTTTGGGAGACGAGGGACCAGGTTGCTGCGGCACGGTTGGTGGTGCATTTTGTTGGAGGCTGCTTTGATGTTGACTTCTTTTTCTGTGTAGGAGTTGGGCAGCTAAGGAATATGTAGATCCCAAGCGGATTGGAATCTGGGGCTGGGTGAGGAGTGATTTCTTAGGATATGGCTGATTGCTAACGGTGGTCTTGCACAAACAGTCATATGGAGGTTTCATGAGCGCCAAGGTGGTAGAGGCCGATGCTGGTATCCATTCGCTCGCGATGTCGGTTGCCGTACGGCTTTCCTTCTCCTCCTCTGAACGTCACCTCACTGCCCTACAGCCTGTGACCAGCTGGCGGTTATATGGTACGTAAACCCTCCAGGAAAATTCCAGATTCATACCTAACGCGAGTGCAGATTCGATATACACGGAGCGGTATATGAATCTCCCCGACCTGAATCCAGGCGGATACATCAACGCGTCAATTTCCAATGTCACCGCCTTCCAGAAGGTCGATTACCTGCTCGCGCACGGGAGCGGGGACGACAACGTGCATTTCGCCAACTCGGCGCACTTGCTGGACATGTTCACCAAAGCCCGCGTGCGGAATTTCAGGTTCCGGATGTTCACTGATAGGTAGGGACGCGTGCATCTCATTTGCCAGTCTTTCTGACCGCAATTGGCTTCCAGCGACCATAATATTAATCGGCGTGGGGCGAACCGGGAGGTGTACGAGTACATGACGGGATTCTTACTAGAGAAATGGGGCAAAGGTGGACGGAAACGAGGGTGGTGATTTACATTCCAGGTTGTACATTATATCGTTCTTAACTTACTCATTGCATGTCTATCGCATGACAGAGACCATTAGTAGCGATTCCATCAAAGGTAAGTATGGGCTTGTTCCCTGGGCCCAATGCGATTGAAGGATGTTGTCCGTATCTCTGCCCGTTCGCGAGCAAACTGCATGGGCTTCAGTGTCTATCACTGGAAGCTCGGGAACAATCCATATCTGCACGTATTGTAACGGAAGCGACCTGCAATACGAGAACGGACGTCGAAGAAATAGCACATCCCGGAAGGTCCCCTTTATCTCAGGCTAAATGAGTAGTTCATGGAACGTACGTCGTCGGTCTACAGTCTACAGCAAATAAAGAGCCGATAGATCGTCGTCAAGATTGCCATCGAAGAACAAACCAAGGAGGTGACTGTTGGATAGTGAACATGCCAGGTTCAGGGAGATCAGGCCGGTGATTTTTGGGACAGACTTGTTATCCTGATGGATCTAATGTCATTTCTCGAGGTTGTCGACAGAATATATCGACGGACGGAGTGCGAGATCGACCTCTCGACGGACATACGGCTAAGATCCTTAAACTCGACGTGGTGACGTGCGACCCATCCCACTTCCCCAGAGGTAAATGGACTGCGAGCCGAGAGTAGCACTTCTTTTTTGGTAATAACGGAGGATATTGAATTCTCGCGATCTAGCGGCAAGTTGACGATTCCGATCCAGATTGATCGAAGCATTACGAGTGGCCAACCGCAGAGGGAAGCGAGGAGGCATCTATCGTGCCGTTTATCGAAGCTTGAAACACCAAATCGATGGTGGTGGTTGCGGTCAAGCTGCGGTTGTGGCTTGTTTTGTGAGGATCAAAGATCGCGGCGTCGGACTTTGAAAATCGTTGAACTTGAACTTCCACCACCGTGACTGTCATCCTTCCAGCAATCTTCTACGAACTTGACTGAATGCCCTTCTCGCTCCACCTTAGCGCATCGGGAGTGGATCCGGACTCGGCCCAGCGGCGGATGCGACTACTTAGTGACCGGCGGACACCGTATCATGGTGGCTGGGTCATGGCGCGCCCGCCACGGAAGCCATATCCCATAGTCAATCCGAGCAGACGTCAGCGGATCGATTCCCGCGTCTGAAGAGCGGCGCCGCTCCGACTCGAAGGAACTAACTCTACTCTGTAATAAATGAAACCTTGCCTGTTTCTTCAATTGCCAGGCCGCCCCACTTCACGTCGAGCCCATTGCCGTGCCGTTGATGGATTTACCCACTGTGAAGACCGAAGGCTTGACTCCGACCTCTTACTCGAGTGAAGAATGCGGAGATGAAGGCATCCGGCTGGACAACGCGGTCCGCCGCAAAGTTGACCTTCGACTCATCCCCCTGGTAACTATTCTGTATCTGTGCTGTTTTCTGTACGTCCATCCTCAATCACCCAGAACTACCTGCTTACTTTTTTATGGAAAGGGATCGAAGCAATCTGGGTATGTTCGCCTAGTTTGACGGTCCTTGACCTTAATATCGCCCTTGCAGGAAACGCGAGGGTACTATGCTCATATACATATATGTGAACAAGTATCCAAAATTTCATCTTGCCAGATTGCCGGGATGGCTGAGGACCTCAAACTGTCGGGCATGAGATACCAGCTAGCCGCTGCTGCATTTTTTGTGGGTCGATGAATATGTCTAGCTGCCTTGCGAATGTTCTAATCCTTTTGGAGATCACTTACAGTTTACTTGCAATTCCTTGGTGAGCATGAAGCATGCCAATTGATTCAAAATTCGATCTGTTTTCGATAGCAACATAGTTATGAAACTAGTTCGACCTTCGATTTGGAGTACGTTTCTCATGCCGCCTTCAATATCGGTCATTCATGATTTCACAGTCCCATCTATTACCCTAACGTGGGGGATAGTCAGTCAGTCTCTCTCTTTCATATCTCCCTCCATCGAGTTGAAACGGATATTTTAGTGGTCTCGATGGCATTCGTCAGGACTTGGCAGGACCTCATCATGTGAGCGCGAGCTCCTTCCGAGATCGTTCCTTATTTATTTGCCTTTCATCATGTCCTAAGTGTACGCTTTTTCCTTGGGGTGGCGGAGTCTGGTCTTGGTCCTGCCTTGGGTCAGTTCAACCACAATCTACTTCCCCTGCAGATACCCAAGTTAAGCTACAGCCTTTTACGTCACATTGTGGTATCGTCGCGACCAGCAGGCTCGCCCGATGGCATTTTATTTCTCTTCTGCCACACTTGCAGGTTTGTATATGATTCAGAGCAAGGCATGCATTTACCGTACATCTAGGCGCATTCGGAGGGCTACTGGCGTTCTGCATCGAAAGAATGAATGGGTAAGCTGAGTTACTTGGATTGCCCGTAGCTGATTTCGGAAGCCTCGGCGGACTACCTGGCTGGTCGTGGATTGTGAGAAAAGTTACTGCTTCTCATTGACCAAGATCTAATTTCCCAATCTATGAAGTTTCTACTGGAGGGCCTCCGTATGCGGATCCAGATGCACAACGCCCAATATTCTTATTTCTTTCACAGTCACGGTGGTCATCTCCCTGTTAGCCTTCTGGGTAGCGGTCGACGTGAGTATTTTCTATTCTATTCAAAATGACACCACCAAAATACGAACAGTACCCCGCTACCGCGACCTTTCTGACAACACGAGAACGAGAACATTTGACGGATGTTTTGCGCCGGGATACCGCGGGCGAGCCTTCACACTTTGAAATGAAGTTCGTGTGGGAGACTTTGAGGAACCCCAAGTCCTGGTTGCAGGCAATCATATACATTGGGTGCGTTGATGTGCAGATGATCCTGGGTTCATTCATTTAATCGTCGAACCACAAAGCTTCACTGTCCCAATATATTCATTTACACTGTTCCTCCCGTGAGTCGAGATCTATGTCTCTGTAGGAAGCATCCACTCATTGTGATAGCACCATTATCCACGCACTGGGGTTCTCGGCGACGAACGCACAGCTGTGAGAGCATCGGTTTCGTACTTGGCAAGATACCAATAACAAACCCATTCAGCCTCTCCATTCCCGTCTACGCCTCGGCTTGCATTTCATGCTGCCTCCTCGGCCCGACCTCCGACCGTGCGCGAATGCGCGGCCCATTCGTCGCTGCCGTCAGTCTATTCGGGATCGTAGGGTACATCATGCTACTCGCAACAGACCCCGAGACGCAGCCTGCAGTTGGATATGCAGGTTGCATCATTGCAGCGGTCGGGATTTTCCCGGGGATCCCACTGACGCTCGCATGGAGCGCGGGTAACGCCGGAGGGTCTCTCAAGAAGGGTGTCGTTATCGCGTTAATAGGGATGGTTGGAAACCTTGGCGGGTTTGTGCCGCCTTGGACGAGAATGCCGGTCAACTTGCTGACAGTTCAATGACAGAATTTGTGCGTCTTTCGTGTACCGCACTGGGGACACGCCCCGTTTTCGGCTAGGCCACAGTGAGCCATACCGCTTTCTTGCGGATTTCGGGCTGACCACCGTGGATAGGCGTTATGATTGGATTTCTATGTCTGGCGTTTTGTGGGTCGTTATTCGGGACACTTCTGTACCGGCGCCTCAACGAAGCGAAAGAGCACATATGTTCCGAGAAACATATCGCCACGAATAGGAGGGCCGATTTATCTGCCATAGGGACTGAATCGCCCCTTTTCAGGTCAGTCCTTCTCTGAGCCTTTCTTCAGTTCAGCCTCTTGACTGACTTGACACACTACAGATATGTGGTGTGAGAATGTACAACAGAAGAAGAGTCCCGATATAATCTTGGTTGCAATTTGGACTACGTATGCGTTATTGCTTGACTTTGCAAATGATTCCGACAAAAGTTGAACCAAAAGTTGAACATTGAACTTGACATTTATTTGGCTCCGCGGATCTAACTTGACACAGCCACATCAACTGTTTACCTACATCGCTGGAACCAACTTGATGATCGATCACAGCGATCATTCTCTTTGGATCTTTACTTCATGTCCCAGCTCAACGTGAATTGGGACCCAGTCCTCCTCGTGTCTCAGGTACCTGCAATCTATTGAGGCCTTTCCTGCCTAATTCCTTTACTTAGATCGTTTCAATGCAAAGTTTGCATTATCTCACCCTCTCCGTCTGTGTACCACCATTGCTCAGCCTATTCGCTGAGCCAACGTCTCTGAATTACGAAGGCGGTGCCGCAAATGTTGGTCAGTATACGCGAGTTTAGAAGACCGCTGGCCTATCCTCATCTCTCCGCAGGAATGGTAATGGACTGGCGAGAAATGGCTGGCCGGCCGACGGTCCGAGGTATGCAGGGCGAAGGACGGTGGAGCGCGTACACCGGGGCCTGGAGCGGCGGAAAGAAAGTCGGATTTGGCTGGCGGGAAGACCAATGGGATGGCCGGACAGATCCTATGCGCGGCTGGATTATCGCTTTTTGTTGGCTCGTTGCTTGCTCCGCAGAGTACGTCCATCTCTGACCTCGGAGTCGCGTTGCGTTGACGTTCCTCGCAGCATATATTACCTCTATGGTTTAATTCGGAGGCCACGGCTCATTCTCGACTTCACACTGACTCTCGTTTTCAATCACTTGGTTCTGACCACCTACTATTCCGCATCAATACCCACTTCCCTCTTTTTCTGGCTGGTCATGATTGCTGGATCGGCACTTATGATCATCGTTGCTGAACAGCTATGTGTTAAACGGGAGATGGCTGAGGGATTGCAAGTTGTGCAGGCGCAGGACGATGAGGAAGCTGAAGAGTTGGAGATGGGTTTGTTACCACGAAATTCAGGATAATAATCGCCCTTCCATGTACTAACCGGACCACTGTATTACTAGCTTTTTCTTGATTTGCCTGAACTTCTGCCCTGTATTTGTCGCTGATGTAAGAAAGCGCAAATAAACAACGGTCTGTTCTCACACCAACCACCACCAGCGCATAGAACAGCATGAATGTGCTTGCGTTACCTACACTTCGGAGCTATACGACATTCTGCGCGTCCGACTGTCTGCCGCGGAGTCTGACCTCACTCATAGTATCCGTCCGTTTATTGACGTCCTGGGTACACGGCGATGTGAACGGTCAGAGCCTTCGGCTGGTCGTTGAGTGCTCATCTTCCGCATCTCCCGGGTTAATGGTTAATTGTTGCCCCTGCACGGTGTCCTACAATTTCACCTTGCGGCACACCGCACACGCCGTTATATGTGATTCCTTGGCTTCTTCTCTCTTGTTCACACTACTGCCTTCGATTTCCTTCGACTTCCGCTGTGTCTCAGGGTCCTTTCTCTGTGCCGCTTGCCCTGTCTACTGGTGGACTACTCCTTCGGCGGGGAAAAGTTTTCATTCAAACAAGTCGTGCCTCTCACGTAGCCTCCTAAAGACACCGCGTCTCATCCACGTTCCTGGAAAAAAAACAAAGTGAACCGCATTTCCACCGCGGCCGTCGGTATTCCGATCTTCTCAACACGCTCGTCAAAACCGGTCTATTCAACATCATACTGGTGCATTTTTCGGTCCCGTTTTTACTTAACGGGCGCAAGTCTATTACAAGCCAATATCGGAATCCGCCGCTCTACAGCAAGAATCGAATCTCTCCTCCGTCGGAATTACTACTTCGGACCTTTGTTTTCTCCTTCTGTGATTGTTCTGTATGCATCGAACGTCCAGAATTCCGCATGGGATACATTATCGGCCTAACAGTTGACATTGATAACGGTAAGCCATACAGCTTTCTTGAATCTCACTGTCCCTGTCGCCACTCGTTCAGCAGTTTGATCCGAGGACTCGATTATTCTAAGTGTTTCCAGTGGTCCCTTCTTGCGGTCATCTATGATATTATCTGGGCTGCTCATTTCCACATCCCGCCAACATCCCGCAACCCCGAGTTAGACGTAATTAATCAGCCTCCAGCCTCGTTCGATTCCACCACTCAACTCTCGTTACTCTCCGGCCCGTCCATGCCGGTTTGGCTCTCGCAACGTGCGCTTGACGAGTGCATGCCAGCGAGCCATGCAACCTGTACAGCGCTCCGATGGCCCGCGCCACTGGACGCCGTCCCATGCTTTCCTTCTTGCTCCATTCACTCGCGGAGGCTCAATTTCTGACAACAAGTGATGAAGATGGAAAGGTGCGTCCGCATTTATGTCTGATCGACTTGTGATGGATTTTAAATAGCTATGTACTTCAGAGACCTCAAAAAGCTTGAAACTACTCCAGGCTACAGTGCTGTGGTCGTTGCCGCCGCTGAGGGTCTCAAGCGACGTTTAAACTCTTGGGGTTCACAGATTCGATGCGACTCGGACGAACCCCAGAAATGCTCTCTCACCTGGAGTCATATGCGGCTCTTCCAATTCTGGAGCCGCCGCCGGGCGTCCAGCGCGGTCCCGGGTCCCCACTTTCTGGTTTTACCGTCTGTTGGTGGCGCTCCGTTCTTAGAACCTTGATGTGCTCGACCGGGTCGTTCTGTCCTGAACTAGAAGAGTGAACTCATGCGTGAACTGTTTATCTCGTGGAGATGGAATGCTCCGGCCTTGCTAGGCTGTGTTTTTTGCTACCTCTGGTTGACCTCTGGCGTCTCTTCTGCGGCTACGGCGTCGCGGAAGCAGACGCGCGCTGCGCATTGCTGTAGAGTTTCGCCCAATTGGGGTTCTTTGTGGGCACCAACAATCGCCATATTTGATTGACGCCTCGCAACTCGGCTCTCGAACTCTCTGCGGAGCGCTCCTGTGTATTATCTTGACAATGCAGGGGCGAATCTGGTCAGGTGCACTCCTGGAAAACATGCATCTGACGAATGCCCTTCCTGTCTATCGGTATTTCGAAGGCGTTGAGCATGTCTGAATATTTACAGTAGGCATAAACTACAGTGTTTGCTTTGCTGAAATGAATGGCCCTCGACCAATGGCTAACCTCGATACCGGCCCGAAGTTCTTCAGGGTCACAGGAGATTTAAAAAAATATCAGCTAGCCCCTGTTGGTAGTAGGATGCGTGTAGACGCGCATATAAATTGAAGAGGCTTTCCATGTGCGAGATAGCGATTGGCGCCAATTATCTGGGTAACCAAAATCAAGACGCTCCTCGGGCTCCCCAGTTTTGATGCTGCTCGCGTCGCCTAACAAATGATCATCGCGGGAGCATATAAAATCTGAGATTCTCGGGGAAACTGAACAATTGATCTTGTCTTCCCGTCACGTCCCCAGTTCCTGGAACTTGGCGCCACCGATTAGCATTTGACTTTGAGGTTCCGCCGTCCCAGGCTTCGTCATTCTTATTTCTGGGTCAACCTAATCTTCAAGTGAGATCTCGTAACATACCAATCTTGTTCGGAAAGTTTTTCACCGCAGGCTGCAACTGTGGTCCGCGGGTAGGCTATACGCTGCGCTAGTCGGATAAATACCCGCACAGTCGTCGCCGCGTCGGTCCGCTGCGCTGCGTAGCGAATACGCGACCGCAACGTGTCGTTTCGACTCGTCTTTTAGTCAAATTGTCGGTCGGGCCCAATAAGGAAGCAGTGGGTGTACATTCCCCGCAACAGCCTTTCCGGTCGGAGGCGGAGTCCGGGCTGGGTGTGACTTGCACTGGTTCCCACAAATGGCGACAGGCGCATACAGCGGCGAAATCAATTCCCACTCAACCGGGGAATTTCTGCGCTTTTGAGAGGACGAAGTATTTCACTGTAGGGCCAGTTAGAACACGGCCAAACGTAAAGAACACGGAGGTAGTTATCTGGCAGAGTAATGAGCAGCAGGCGCCAGTGAGGCGCTATGAGTCAAATCATCTCAGATTCAGTTGTGATCGCTTTTTGAATTTTATCCCCAAACGCGCGACGCCACGGCGGATTCAGGACGAGCGCTACCCTGGCTTTATTTAACCACGAGGCCAACACCCGAGGCCCTTTTAAGCGAATCATTTCGGCCGCTCAGTCCTGGTTCACTCTCATCCTCCACCATGAACGTACTCTCCAATATGTTGTCGCCCCTCGGCGTGAGCACGGGAGCCTTGCAGGATACTCTTGTGGGTCCACATACCAATCAATCCTTTCGTTGCCACACTGACGACCGCGCCACTCAAGAAACTGGTGGTCATCGGAGGCACGGTGGAGACCGCTCGACGCGCGTCTGTCTCGGCTTGGAACGGCTTTGTGGATTGTGTGTAGCGGTCTGGCGCGTAGCTGCGGCCACTAACATGCATACGTTAGCGTTCTTCCTCACCGCTCACTTTAGTGAAGAGGACTATCCATATGACTGGTGTGTGTTCATTCCGGAGCTTTCTACCATGACTGAGTCGCTGCAGGTTGATGCACTGGCTGGGCAAGGTACGCGTCACCGACGGACTGTTAAGGCAACTCCGAGCTGATGCTTCTTCAGCAACCTGCTTGGGGACGGAGCCGAGAGTTCGAGATCACTACGCGCTCAGCGCGCAACGGTATGAGCGAGTCGACGGCCGGGGACCTGGAGGAGGAAGAGGAAGAGGAAGACGACTCTCTCGTTCATGGTCGCCGCAAGCGCAAGGTCGCATTCATGCCTAGCGTTGGTGAGTGGAAAGCGCACACGTGACCAGAGCGCAGAAAACTCATTTCATTTTCTGCTTTTTTTATTTCTTTCCTCACTCTCTCCCTCTCACTCGCTCTCCACGGATGCATGTACCATGAAGACACAACCCACACAATATACTACGTGAGTTTCCGTCGGTAGACAATTATGAGCATACTGACCGTCCATCTCCGTGCCCAGCGCGGCCACTGGCTCAGGGTACGTGCATCGCTTTATTTTCGGCCAAGCTATTAATCTCCGTGTGCAGATAATGCGAACCAAGCGTGGCTACGATTTCGGAGGCTCCGCTCTCAAGATTAGGTGGGTTTTCCCGCCCTCCTCGGGATCCCGCTGACATGTTCCCAGTGTTGTGGCTCGGAACAACGACATCTTGAAGAAACTTGTCTTGGAGGCGAAGCGGGAGTATGAGAAAGACGCCGAGCACCGTGTTCACATATTCATGGCCGACACGTACGCATTTTCTTTCTCGTATGTAATTTGAGCTCCGATTAAACCCATGTTACAGCACATACGGGTGCTGGCGATGGAACGGTGCTCGCCAAAAGAGGCCGATGAGTTCCATCGTCCTCCAGCCGGGTGTCAAGGACATGCTCCTGGCCGACTGCAAGGATTTCTTGTGCTCGGAAGAATGGTGCGCACCTAATTGTTTTGAGGTCGCAACTTGTCTTATCTTTTACTGTCAGGTATGCTGAGAGAGGTTTGTTGTTTCTTACGTCCCTTCGCATTTTGGCTCAATTGCGCAAGGCATCCCTTTCCGGCGCGGTTATCTATTGCATGGTGTGCCCGGAAGGTGATTTATTTTCGCGAGCGCGCTTTCCCCTCGACTGAAACCATTCCTAGCGGCAAAACTTCACTCATTCACTCTTTAGCCGGCGAACTGGGTTTGGATATCTACGTCGTATCCCTCTCCTCCAAGGGGTAAGCCGATGTGACATTTCCTTCCATTTGACTGCTAACGGACCTGCAATGATAGCATGAGCGATAACACGCTCACTACATTAATGGGCCATGTCCCAACAAGGTACGATCCATTGTCGTCGGACCGATCCAGGCTTTTAATACCACTGCCCGCAGGTGTATACTCCTTCTGGAGGATCTTGACGCGGCGTTCACGCGCTCCGTCAGCCGTGATGCCAGTTCCACAGGAGCGCCGACATCCACGAAGACGTCGTCGACAACCGAAACGGCTGAGTCTGATGGTTCCACATTGAGTTTGAGTGGCCTTTTAAACAGTCTCGACGGTGTTGCTGCAGCTGAAGGCCGGTGCGTCATCAATCCGTACTGCTGTTCGCTTCGTGCTCACTTTCCTACAGCCTTCTCTTCGCCACAACAAATCACATTGAGCGCCTTGATCCTGCCCTCAGCCGGCCGGGACGCATGGACGTCTGGGTGAACTTTACCCATGCTACTAAGTGGCAGGCAGAGGGGATCTTCAAGTGTTTCTTCCCATTCAAGCCTTCCACCGTCGCCGTCAAGCCTGAGGACGCAAGCGCCGAGTCTACCGATACCTCCCAGAAGAACCTCCCGGTTCCCAAGCGCAAGAAATCGACACATGCTATTCCTATATTGAGTGAAGCTGAGATATCTGAACTTGCCAAACGATTCGCAGCAGCCATTCCTGAGGATGAGCTGAGTGTGCGTAACCCCCATTTCAGTGCGGCGCGATGGCCTCATTCTGCTTGCAGGTCGCCGCACTTCAAGGCTACCTCCTTAAGAACAAGACCCGCCCGCGTGAGTGTGTCGAGGAAGTCGACGAGTGGATCATTCAAGAGCGTGAAACTCGCGAAAAACTCAAGAAGGAGAAAGCCGAGGTCTCTTGCCTCTTGTATCGAGCTGTGTGATCTCACGTTACTGATACCCTTGATTTTTTCATTGTAGCGCGAAGCCAAGGAGAAGAAGGAGGCTGAAGAGAAGGAGAAGAAAGAGGTACGCGGATTCGTTATATTTATAGGCATATCTGACTCTCTACTTCGCTTTTAGAAGGAAGAGAAAGAGGCGAAGGAGGCACGTTCTCCGTCGGTCCTGTGTCCTTTTAACTGACTTCCCCTCGTGTATAGAAAGAGGAGAAGGAGGCCAAAGAGGTGCTAACTCTGCCGTGTCCTTGATAACACTTCAACTGACCGACCCCATAGAAACTCGAGCGTAAAGAAGCTCGTCTTAAGGCTAAGAAGGCTTTGACCGCAACGAAGAGTGAATCTTCTGTGCCCACCGACACGACCACTGAAACCACCGCAGCGGCAACGTCGGCAACCCCCACAGCTGATGACTCTTCCTCCTCCTCGAGCTCCGAGTCCGAGACCGCCACCGGTATGGAAGCCGACACTGAAGAATCGGTGACTTCGGAGGAGGAGGAGTCCGACAAGGCGGACGAGCCTGCACAGGACACCGCTGTCAAGAAGGAGAAGTGGGTTGCGGTCAAGTCGCAGATACCCCCAGCTGCAGAGCCCCAGCTTGAAACGACGCCTGCTGAAGAGATCACCACTTCATAAATGCGCCTTCTCGCAACAAACTTCATCGGACTGGACTGACTGCTCACTCCACGCTCCTCCTCCCGTGCCTGGGATCACGCCGCTGCTCTGTCGTTACATATCTGCATCTACTACTGGTCCTCGTGTGTTTTGGTTGTTACTATCCTGCCTGTGTGATACGTTAGACGGAATGGCATTTTGTTGTGGATCTGATCCACTCCCCCCCTCTTGCGTCCTGTGCATGTTTGAGCAAGTTTTAGCATTGCATTTTCTCTTCGCCGGTCCAGCAGTGCAGCCTCGATCGAGTTCGTTGCTTGTAAGAGCAGGAAAGCAATGTGTTTTGTTGAAGAAATATCTAGCGAATATCCGACATGCCGTGTAGCGTATACTATGTAGATTAAGGCGTAAAATGCGTGAAGGATAGATTCATAATTTTATGTTGGCTTGACATTAACGTCCGACAGGGTCTTGAACGCCTCCTTATATGCATCGAGTAGTGCCTTGACCCTCGCCCGCTCTGACACCAGCCCCTCATCCTCGTGGAGCATCTCTGTGAAGAACTCGGGCTTGTATAGGGACGCGACGAGGCGATTCTGCACATGGTACGAGGTGTGATTGACGAGGAAGTGCATGATCGCTTTGGGTACGAGGTCCTGGATGCTCTGGCGAACGATCCCGAAATATGATGCGATGAGGGAGCGGATGAGGGACGTCTCCATCTCTTCGCGAAGAGTGAGGTGATTCCCGTCCGAAGGAATCTTAAGAACGCATGAGTGCCGTCTCTGACAAGAAGAACGGAAAGTGCTCACCGCTTCAATATGTTTCCCCAGACTCTTCATGTCGTACGCAGCATTGTGCCCGTCACCCAGTCCGGACGCGATGGCCATGATATTCGTAGTCTCCCCTGCAGACAGCGCAGACACGTCTCGCCCCACCGGCACAACGCTCTGCCCGCTTCCACTCGGCCGATTCTGATGTCTGGAATGCTCCGCACTCGCGCCTGAAACCGGACCCGGGCCATTCTGTCCGAAGAAGTAGTTTAAGAATGTCTCCCGCGCGGACGGCGGTGAACCGCGGTGTGTCTGCGCCATGGCAGAGTGAGGCCGCTGCTGGTTTGGGATCTTCCTTGCCGGAATGTTGGGCAGCGTAGGGGTGGATCCATTCGTTGTCCGGCCGCGGTCGTGTAATGTGGCGGATACCGAGCGCTCCGCATTGCGCGAAGGGAAGATGCCACTGGGAAGACCATTCTCGTCTGACGAGTCCTCGTCTTCGTCTGTCCCAGTGCCATTTGTCGCATCCGTTGACGCAGGCTGGAGAGCAACTATTCATATCACGAAGCCAAGAGAGTAAAGAGGGCTCACCAGAGGAATCTGTCGAGGCGGAGGGGAGCTGGCCTGCTGCGCAGCAACAGCAGAGCCGGAGATAAAGGCAGGGTGGTTGGTGTTGATGTACGCCGCCTGGATAGCGATCAAGCTCTGCGCATATTCGGAGGTGGGACCCAGTCGCTCCCGCAGCAGCTCGGAAACGACCTCGATCAGTTTGGCGTGCAAGCCCGGGAACCGTTGCAGCTCCTGCAAGGCATTATCAGGACATGCCCGTTAACGTAGGGAGATATTTACCGTGCTAGTGCAGTTATGGCAGATCTTCACGAGTTCCTCGTACACGAGCTCTACACAGCGCAAACTAGGGGCTTCCAGCAACTTGATCTGAGGTTTTACCAGGAGATCGAATGCAATTTCGGGGACGAAGAGGCTCGGACGAGGTCCTGTAGAGTTGCGAATCGCCGTTCGGATGTCTTGGTTCTCGAGGTTCGCTGTGGAGTCGATTGAATCCAGGGCGTGTCCGAATATGTCGTTAAAAATGTAGTATATCCGAGCACCGCCCGAAAGCTCTTTCGTAGAGATATCCACCTTTGTTCCCTCAATCGAAGATACAAAGTCGCGTGCAAACTGAGTCATTAGACGCAGAATGAGAGCTCCTTGCTTTATGGAACGATGAGTTTGGGGGGAAGGTCAGATATTTTTGATGAACGAACCTGATTTTGGTCTCCAAAGCTATCTGAATCACCGAACGAGTTGAGCTCCTGCTGAGCCTGGCCCATCAGTGTGTTTAGCCGAGCCTTCATGTCAGGAAGTTTGTCTCGGATGTGGTTCATGAGGACCTGTACAATGTCAATGCCATTTTCCCGAGTGCAACGCAACAAGGCGCACCTGGTTCAGAGATTTAGCCAGGTATTTCGTTCCATTCTTGTGGGCGATGTTTCGGTAAGCGGGGTGGTTCTTGAAGAACTCTGTTTCACTGTCCCGCGCTGCTTCCATGCTCTTCTCCCCATTGATGTCCAGCTGACTGCGATTCACGACGCCGATGAATCCAAGCTTGAGCGGGTAGACGCGACCAGTTAAAATGTCCAAAGCATTCGTCCCAGCGTCCATCAAGTCCAGCTTCGTCAGAACGCCAATTGTCCGCCGGCCTTGCGGGTCGACTTGACGCGCGAGCTTGAGGGACTCCGAATTGGCCAGATCAACATTGGCTGGCGACACGGAAAGGATTACACTGTGGATCGACGCGTAAGCAATTGGCACTGAAGCGAAGGGTAGGCACGCACCTGTTTGGTTTTTGAATGTAGTCCAGCACCAGATTCCGAATTTGCCGTTCAATATCACTTGGTTGGTCTCCAACGGGAATCTTGTGAAGCGTAAGTGTGGGTAGACATAGGACGTATATAGAGACACACCTTGGTCAACCCGGGTAAATCAACGAGGGTCAAGTCCAAGACATCCGGACTGTAAATCCGGAGCGAGATTGGCAACTTGCTAACACCCTTGTTTTGCCCCGCCACCCGAAAAGTCTCCTGCTCAATCTCCTTGCGAATGTCGCCAAAGTCGGTGAACTTTTTGTCTATGTGGAGGAATTGCGCCCATTCGCGGAATGTCGGGCTGCTGGGAGAGGGATCGTTGGATTCGGGTGTGTGTATAAGCTGGAGGACTAGGGGCCGGCGCGTAACGATGCCCTGGCCACGGGGAAGAAAGTCTCGTCCAACGATACTAGAAACGCACGGAAGACCATAAGGAAAGCGCAAGACTGAAAGACGCTGGCCACTCACGTCTCGAGAACACTGGATTTCCCTGCTGATTGACTGCCCACCTGGCAACGAGTAAATATGAGGTTCAAACCAGCCCTATTCAACTCACAACTACAAGTTGGGGCATGTCCAGCTCCCCTCCTGCGGAAAAGAAAGAACAGCAACGGTTCAGTACATACTCGACTGCTGCACCACAGCTATGTCCAACGCGCACCAAGGTTATTGAAGGTATCCTGGAGCTTGTTCACCAGCTTGATGAGGTCGGTGTCCATTTTAGCGGGTGTGCACAACGGCCGGAAGAAAGATAGGGTTGCGGTACAAGTAGAAAAACGCGTAAAAGAGCCGGCAAACTCGCCGTGACGACGCGCTGCTACTTTTATTACTAAATCAAATAATAAATATCCACCAATGTCAGCGTGGACTATTGGGCTACATGGAATTCAAGAATCGTAACAAGTCCTTTCGGTTCGCCTCTCTCTCCTCGTCACCTTTTTCTTCTTGACTTTGAGTTTGATCTGTGGCGAAAAGTAAGCACTCATGCGAGATGCAGAAAAAGCATCTCACCTTTTTGCCGGTCAGGATACTCCTCCGTTCTTCCTTGTCCTTTTCTTTCGAACGCTCTCGCTCCTTTCTCCGCTTTCGCCGTTTCCTATCCTCCTCATCCTCGCTGTCGTCCTTGTCGCGGTTGCGCCGTTTCCGCCGCTTTCTATCCTCCTCGTCCTCGCTGTCATCCTCGTCGCGGCTTCGTCGTTTTCGCCGCTTTCTATCCTCCTCGTCCTCGCTGTCGTCATCATCCCGGCTCCGTCGTTTGCTGCTTTTGCGGTCACGGGTCGTCGAGGAACCCTCATAGTCTTTGTCGCGAGAATACTCGTCTCTGTCCTATTAGTTGGCGAGAGTTAGGATTTGCATAACAGCACCTTCCGAGGTCAAAACCTGCAATTGCATAAGGAATTTAGGATAGACGTACCACTGAGTCCGCGCGGGCGGCGTCCACGTTCACGTTCTCGGTCGGGGCTTAGACTCAATGTGCGGTGGTGGCGGCGCTACGCATTGAGTTGTAGCACAAGCTTTAACGTTCGATTAGAAGATACTAACGGATTCGCCTCTCTCCCTGCGGGGGCTGGGGCTCCGACGCCGTTTGCTCTATCATAGAACCTTTGAGGAAGGGGCGATGGAGACAGTGAGACGAGACGCACCGAATGTTTTTCGTCATATCGCGAGCGAGACTCAGACTCCGCGCTGGGATCTCTACGCGCCCTCCTCACCTAAGGCAAGCACCTAAGCCCAGAAATGCCGGGATGAGACAACTAAACCAACCTCCGCCCGTTCTGTCGACCGTTCTCGCCCGTCGCGGCTCCCAGAGTGGCGAGAGACATGGGAGCGGACCGCAGAGCCAGAGTGTCGACCGTTGTGATGACCCTCGTATCTCTCAGAAGCCAGAGACGGGGACCGGTCTTCTACACGCCGTTGAAGCCATGGTGTAGACCGAGGTGAGCAGAAAGTGGGATGTCAGGAAGAGGAAAAATGAGTCCCATTGGTTTGAATCCTCGTAGATGTATCTCACCAGCCCGGGATTGGAGGCGTGCTGTTCCTTCGGCGGTTGGTCCCACCTGGACGAGTATCCCATGGTAGCGGTTGTGTGTGAAGAGCTGTGGATGGGTGGGGCGTATTCAGCAGTGCTAGTGAACCCTCGTTGTTTGCCTATGGCCCAAATATTTGACACGTCTCGACTCGTATATCGGTTTAGTACACGCGCCTGTCATTACGCTTATACATTGTGGTCGCGCGAAAGCTGGGTTCGACTCCCAGGTCGAGAGTTCTTTTTCTGCATGCGTTTTTTCTTGCTCTTTCACTTTCGTGCTTTAACATTTCACAGCAGCTGCGCCCGTTTTTGCAACACAAATTCACTGGTACATAATTACAGGCTGAGAACTATGACTGGCCGCCTTCTCGTGCCTGCGCGAGCAAAGCCTCTGCAAAGTCTTGGAAATCGCCCTTCCTACATGAGCGACTGGGCTGTACCTTTCAGTCAGTTATCTTGCATCTGATACTACGGAGGACTGCAAACCTTAAGGCATATATAACCGTCTGCGGTTCCGCAGACTCGGAGTCCGACTTGTCTTGCAGCTCCTTCAGGGCCACGCGGAGTATATTCTCCTGGCGCGTCGAAGGTGCATCGCACTGTAGGCTGCATGCGCACATTCATGGAAACCTTCCAAAGAGGCTCCCGGAAAGACTGCATTTTCTTCGTTAATACTACTACTGGGGTCCGCGGAGACGGCAGGCAGGGGACGCACGCAGTCGTT